>JAIOJX010000028.1:87026000-87626000 GCA_022376925.1 Tragulus kanchil | reverse complement strand
TGCTACCATGTGAACTGTAGCCCGCCAGGCTCCTCTGTCCATGGAATTTCCCAGGCAAGAATACTGCAGTGAGTTGCCATTTCCTTCTCCAGGAGATCTTCCCCATCCAGAGATGGAACTCTATCTTCTATATTGACAGGCTGATTCTTTACCACTGAGCCACCAGGGAAACTTGAATATAATATAGATAGAGAGGGAAAAGGAACATAAGTTTGTGATTTAGTTGTCTTAGTTGTTTTTTAAAAGTGAAGAAATTGCAGGCATCCTCAGATTGAAAACAGGATTAGAGAATAATAATCCAACATTTTATCTCTCTTTGTGTAAATAGTTCTAAACTTCTTTAATTTTGCATAGTTTCAGATTAATTCTCATAATAAAGATAAAAGTCACTTACCTTTATGAGCCCCTTTGAGTACTTGAGATTAGGTGTGTGTAGTGTCAGATATATGGGGTCTGGAGTTTGGGGGGAGCATCTGCTTTTGTTGGGAGAGTCATTAAGAGTTTGGAATGAGACTTTTCAAAGACTAGGAGGAAGTGTGGCATACTTTTTTCGTTGACAGGGCATTCGAGAGACAGAGTTTCAGTGAGGGAAAGTTGTTTCACTCTCCTGAGTGAGATGACAGGAAGTAGCAAATGATGAGAAACAAAGAATGAAAAGACTGGCCATGAGTTACAGAGCTTCGAGAGGCCAAGGGGGTAAATTCAGTGGACACTGGTCATCAACAGAACAATTACAGAAGAAGAAAAATATCTTTCCTATATTCTTTGAGTCAGTCCTATAGATTGCCCCTGCAGTTTTTGTCCCTATGAAGTTGGTAGTTATCCTTAATATATTACCAGCAAATTCAAGTACTAAGTAGATTTAGTGATTTTTCCATGTTGACAAATGAAAAAACTGGTATTTAAACCAATGGTGTATGATGCTTTGAGGGTGTTGTGATTCAGTAGGCTATTTGAAACCTTTGGACTGTTTCAAAATCATAGCTTAAGGTTGCATCGCTTTAAAAGCAAATAAGAACAGCAAATATAAGTAATGTGAAATGATTACTACAAGTTTACATTGTCTTAAATACAGAAACAGTGAATACAATATATTGTTTTGTTGTTTAGTTGCTCAGTCTACTCTGTTTGCTACCATGTGAACTGTAGCCCGCCAGGCTCCTCTGTCCATGGAATTTCCCAGGCAAGAATACTGCAGTGAGTTGCCATTTCCTTCTCCAGGAGATCTTCCCCATCCAGAGATGGAACTCTATCTTCTATATTGACAGGCTGATTCTTTACCACTGAGCCACCAGGGAAACTTGAATATAATATAGATAGAGAGGGAAAAGGAACATAAGTTTGTGATTTAGTTGTCTTAGTTGTTTTTTAAAAGTGAAGAAATTGCAGGCATCCTCAGATTGAAAACAGGATTAGAGAATAATAATCCAACATTTTATCTCTCTTTGTGTAAATAGTTCTAAACTTCTTTAATTTTGCATAGTTTCAGATTAATTCTCATAATAAAGATAAAAGTCACTTACCTATCATGAGCCCCTTTGAGTACTTAAGATTTCTTGGTATATTATTATTCAGGTTTTAGAAAAAAAACCTGATTTTTTGTTGTCATACCTCTTATGGGTTGACCTCACAAGAAAGAGTATACAAAAAAGAAAGTGCTCTTTGAAGTGATTTAATTGATCTGGGTGAGATGTAGTGACTTAAAGGTTTTTTTTTGAAAATTAAGATTTCATCTTGTTCTGTTTGTTTTCATGTGTTTGAAGCTGAAAGGTTTTCATTTGTGTTTCTGCTGACTTGCACATTTCACACAATAAGCCTTGTTATTAAGGGCTTGATCATGGTCAGTGCAATTTGCAGTGTTAGCTAATTTTTGAAACTAGCAGTGAATTTGAAATTAATTACAGACTATTTTGGGTTCATTAGTGTCCATGAAGAGTTTTATGCCTGTTTGTTTGTTTTTTAATTGAATGGAGGGGACCAGAATAACAAAGACTGCTTTCTCTTTTATTCAGAAATAAAATGGTGTGATCTTCAACTAAACTCATGACAAACAATAGTAGTGGCACAGACAATCTAAACCGAATGATTTGGCAATGAGAGAGCATGTGCATCTATCTTATTTGCTATTTGTACACCCCAAAGCATGGAATAAAGAGGGGCAGTGTTAAAATAATTAAGTGACCCAAACAAGAACAATAATACAAATTTTGCAGTTCATCCCTATTTACCAAAATTAATGTGAATTATAAGCATTCCACATAATCAAATAATTTATTAGGTTTGTGAGGTTAACGGCTTACAGCTAAACAACTTGTAGCTTAATTGCTTCTCATAGTAGGGTTAGAAATGTCTCTCTGCCCTGTATCCCCAAGTGGGAAGCCCAGCCTCAGGCTGATTCTTTACCACTGAGCCACCAGGGAAACTTGAATATAATATAGATAGAGAGGGAAAAGGAACATAAGTTTGTGATTTAGTTGTCTTAGTTGTTTTTTAAAAGTGAAGAAATTGCAGGCATCCTCAGATTGAAAACAGGATTAGAGAATAATAATCCAACATTTTATCTCTCTTTGTGTAAATAGTTCTAAACTTCTTTAATTTTGCATAGTTTCAGATTAATTCTCATAATAAAGATAAAAGTCACTTACCTATCATGAGCCCCTTTGAGTACTTAAGATTTCTTGGTATATTATTATTCAGGTTTTAGAAAAAAAACCTGATTTTTTGTTGTCATACCTCTTATGGGTTGACCTCACAAGAAAGAGTATACAAAAAAGAAAGTGCTCTTTGAAGTGATTTAATTGATCTGGGTGAGATGTAGTGACTTAAAGGTTTTTTTTTGAAAATTAAGATTTCATCTTGTTCTGTTTGTTTTCATGTGTTTGAAGCTGAAAGGTTTTCATTTGTGTTTCTGCTGACTTGCACATTTCACACAATAAGCCTTGTTATTAAGGGCTTGATCATGGTCAGTGCAATTTGCAGTGTTAGCTAATTTTTGAAACTAGCAGTGAATTTGAAATTAATTACAGACTATTTTGGGTTCATTAGTGTCCATGAAGAGTTTTATGCCTGTTTGTTTGTTTTTTAATTGAATGGAGGGGACCAGAATAACAAAGACTGCTTTCTCTTTTATTCAGAAATAAAATGGTGTGATCTTCAACTAAACTCATGACAAACAATAGTAGTGGCACAGACAATCTAAACCGAATGATTTGGCAATGAGAGAGCATGTGCATCTATCTTATTTGCTATTTGTACACCCCAAAGCATGGAATAAAGAGGGGCAGTGTTAAAATAATTAAGTGACCCAAACAAGAACAATAATACAAATTTTGCAGTTCATCCCTATTTACCAAAATTAATGTGAATTATAAGCATTCCACATAATCAAATAATTTATTAGGTTTGTGAGGTTAACGGCTTACAGCTAAACAACTTGTAGCTTAATTGCTTCTCATAGTAGGGTTAGAAATGTCTCTCTGCCCTGTATCCCCAAAGTGGGAAAGCCCAGCCTCAGGCACTCAGAGTGCTATACAGGAAACAGTAGGTAGCATAATTCAACCATGTCAAATTAATGTTGCTATCCTGGGAACATAGATAGCATAATGAAGGAAGAATAAGGACATTCAGGAGAGAGAGTCCTTCAGCAGGACATCCCTTCTGGTTTTTATTTATGTGCAGAAAATAGTGATTTATGTCCCATTAAAAATAGTAATACTAGGAGCTTTGAATTAACATATACACACTACCATATATAAAATAGATAACCAACAAGAACCAACTGTCTAGGACAGGGAACTCTACTCAGTATTCTGTAATAACCTATATGGGAAAAGAACCTGAAAAAGAATACACACGTACACATGCACATGCACACACACACACACACACACACACACACACACACATACACATACACTAGTTGAATCACTCTGCTGTATACCTGAAACTAACACACAACATGGTAAATTAACTACATGCCAATACAAAATAAATATGAAATTAAAAATAATGTCCCTGGGCTTCCCCTGGTGGTCCAGTGGGTAAGGACACCGCCTTGCAGTGCAAGAGGCGCCAGTTCAATTCCTGGCCTGGGAAGATCCCACGTGCCGCGGAGCGGCTGGACTGATGTGTCCAATTGCCGAGCCGGAGCTCTGGAGCGCATGCGCCCAGAGCCGGTGCTCTGCGACGACAGACGCCATCGCGATGGGAGGCCCACAGGAGCCAAAGAATGAAGACAAATGAAATGAAGACCATTATAAGTGGCCCGCCCACTCCCCTGCCTCCTCAACCCGACCCCCGCCCAAAGTAAATAGATAAATAAATCTTAAAAAAAAAATTAAAAAAAAAAAAATAATGTCCTGAAAATTAATTTTGAGAGACTAAATATACACTTTGTATTCATCTGTTCATCCTTCTTCTACTTTTTATATATATGATCAATGCTCTGTAGTAGCTGTCTAAGTTTCCAAAAGAGATAGCATTGTGTAAAGCTTGAGTAAGGAAATATTGAATTGAGTATGTTCTGTGTGTGTGGCGTTCAATGAATAAATCTCCTGGTAAGGCACATCCATGACTGCTCTTTTCTCCTGTGGTTTAAAGCCGTCCTCGCTCCTGTTAGATGATAGATTGTCAGCAGAGAGGAACAGCAGGTTTGGATTCATGATGATAGATAATGGGCTGAATAAAAGTGTATTCTTTAACTTGGTTGAACAGCTAGCCTCATCATTTGAGACATTTAAAAATACACTGGATAAAGAGAAGGAAAATGCCCTTCAGGGAAGATCATTTCCTATACGCATAGATAATCTGTCTTTTCAAGATTTTGTTCTGTATGAAAAGTGGAACTAATGCTATACCAACAGGAGCCTGAGAAATCTTTAAGCTCACAAAAAAAGAGCTGGCAGCTGTGAAATGAGTGAGATGGAGAAAGGTGGTCTGTCCTCAACGAGGGGCATCAAGTGGGTTTGGCTCTACACGGTGTTTATCATTTAGCTGAAAATCTAGTGGTGTACTCCAGTACCTTTTCTGTAATTCACAGAGAAAAGAAGAGCAACTAGAGACAGTTCTTGCAAATGATTACAAAATGACCTAAGATTGTGAACAAGGGGATTTCAGTTTTCTGTGGCTCAAGGAGTGATATTCAGGAGATACAAGAAGTACAGGTTGGATCCCTGGGTCAGGAATGTCCCCTGGAGAAGGAAATGGCAACCCACTCCAGTATTCTTGTGGGGAGAATCCTATGGACAGTGAGCTTGGTGCACTATAGTTCATAGGGTCGAAAGTGGTAAACACGACTGAAGCAACTTAGCACACACTTACAGCACAATGATTTCAGTGGAAGCGATCTCCTTGGAATATTCAACATAACACATAAAGTACATATGGGTAAGAGCTTCTAAATCCCCACTAAGAAAAATACTCAAAAGACCCATTCTCAAAACAATTTAGAAAATTACATTTATTTAAGTATTCATCTGTTCATCCTTCTTACTTTTTATATATATGATCAATGCTCTGTAGTAGCTGTCTAAGTTTCCAAAAGAGATAGCATTGTGTAAAGCTTGAGTAAGGAAATATTGAATTGAGTATGTTCTGTGTGTGTGGCGTTCAATGAATAAATCTCCTGGTAAGGCACATCCATGACTGCTCTTTTCTCCTGTGGTTTAAAGCCGTCCTCGCTCCTGTTAGATGATAGATTGTCAGCAGAGAGGAACAGCAGGTTTGGATTCATGATGATAGATAATGGGCTGAATAAAAGTGTATTCTTTAACTTGGTTGAACAGCTAGCCTCATCATTTGAGACATTTAAAAATACACTGGATAAAGAGAAGGAAAATGCCCTTCAGGGAAGATCATTTCCTATACGCATAGATAATCTGTCTTTTCAAGATTTTGTTCTGTATGAAAAGTGGAACTAATGCTATACCAACAGGAGCCTGAGAAATCTTTAAGCTCACAAAAAAAGAGCTGGCAGCTGTGAAATGAGTGAGATGGAGAAAGGTGGTCTGTCCTCAACGAGGGGCATCAAGTGGGTTTGGCTCTACACGGTGTTTATCATTTAGCTGAAAATCTAGTGGTGTACTCCAGTACCTTTTCTGTAATTCACAGAGAAAAGAAGAGCAACTAGAGACAGTTCTTGCAAATGATTACAAAATGACCTAAGATTGTGAACAAGGGGATTTCAGTTTTCTGTGGCTCAAGGAGTGATATTCAGGAGATACAAGAAGTACAGGTTGGATCCCTGGGTCAGGAATGTCCCCTGGAGAAGGAAATGGCAACCCACTCCAGTATTCTTGTGGGGAGAATCCTATGGACAGTGAGCTTGGTGCACTATAGTTCATAGGGTCGAAAGTGGTAAACACGACTGAAGCAACTTAGCACACACTTACAGCACAATGATTTCAGTGGAAGCGATCTCCTTGGAATATTCAACATAACACATAAAGTACATATGGGTAAGAGCTTCTAAATCCCCACTAAGAAAAATACTCAAAAGACCCATTCTCAAAACAATTTAGAAAATTACATTTATTTAAGTATTAAAGTATGAGTTTTATTTCCAAAATAGTCTTGGGTACAAGCACAGCAGTGATTAAAAAATAAAAAGAGAGATGGAAAGCCTTCTTACTCCATTATTTGTTTTAATCAGCAATAGGAAATGAGATATGACCTGTTCCAGATATTTGGATTTCTTAATGTGTTGTAGTAAATAGATTGTTGCTCATTTTATAATAGATTGGACTCATTGCCTGGGGAGGGAGACTGCATTATAATTAAAATGTTGCCAGAGGGGTTACCAGACAATATTTCCCCAGGTTCTTAAATTCTTTTAACCACAGAGTTCATTAAGTTTTATGAGCATTTATTTGTTACCACAGAGGATAGTTTTGCGATTTTGATGTTTTATTTCCATTTCTGAGAGAAACATCAGGGCATTTCATAATATCTGTTCAAATACATAATGTATCTGTGGTTAAGGAGAGATTAGTTCTGTAAGGCCATGGGGGTGGGGGTGGGGGTGGGGCAGGACAGGGTGGGACAAATGGAGAGAGTAGCATGGAGACACATATACCACCACATGTAAGCTAGACAGCCAGGGAAATTTGACATGTGACTCCGGGAGCTCAAACCAGGGCTCTGCAGCAGTTCAAGAAGGAGGGGACATATGTGCACCTATGGCTGATTCATTTTGATGTATGGCAAAAATCAATGGAATATTGTAAAATAATTACCCTTCAATTAAATAAATAAAGTTTAGGTTTTCCCTGGTGGTCCAGTGGGTAGAGAGTTCACCTTGCAATGCAGGGGCCACCAGTTTGATCCCTGGCCCAGGAAGATCCCACGTGCCACATAGTGGCTGGACCGGTGTATCCAGTTATGAGCCAGCGCTCTGGAGCGCATGAGCCCACAGCCAGTGCTTTGCAATGAGAGCTCACTCCAATAGGATTCTTGTGGGAGAATCCTATGGACAGTGAGCTTGGTGCACTATAGTTCATAGGGTCGAAAGTGGTAAACACGACTGAAGCAACTTAGCACACACTTACAGCACAATGATTTCAGTGGAAGCGATCTCCTTGGAATATTCAACATAACACATAAAGTACATATGGGTAAGAGCTTCTAAATCCCCACTAAGAAAAATACTCAAAAGACCCATTCTCAAAACAATTTAGAAAATTACATTTATTTAAGTATTAAAGTATGAGTTTTATTTCCAAAATAGTCTTGGGTACAAGCACAGCAGTGATTAAAAAATAAAAAGAGAGATGGAAAGCCTTCTTACTCCATTATTTGTTTTAATCAGCAATAGGAAATGAGATATGACCTGTTCCAGATATTTGGATTTCTTAATGTGTTGTAGTAAATAGATTGTTGCTCATTTTATAATAGATTGGACTCATTGCCTGGGGAGGGAGACTGCATTATAATTAAAATGTTGCCAGAGGGGTTACCAGACAATATTTCCCCAGGTTCTTAAATTCTTTTAACCACAGAGTTCATTAAGTTTTATGAGCATTTATTTGTTACCACAGAGGATAGTTTTGCGATTTTGATGTTTTATTTCCATTTCTGAGAGAAACATCAGGGCATTTCATAATATCTGTTCAAATACATAATGTATCTGTGGTTAAGGAGAGATTAGTTCTGTAAGGCCATGGGGGTGGGGTGGGGTGGGGCAGGACAGGGTGGGACAAATGGAGGGGTAGCATGGAGACACATATACCACCACATGTAAGCTAGACAGCCAGGGAAATTTGACATGTGACTCCGGGAGCTCAAACCAGGGCTCTGCAGCAGTTCAAGAAGGAGGGGACATATGTGCACCTATGGCTGATTCATTTTGATGTATGGCAAAAATCAATGGAATATTGTAAAATAATTACCCTTCAATTAAATAAATAAAGTTTAGGTTTTCCCTGGTGGTCCAGTGGGTAGAGAGTTCACCTTGCAATGCAGGGGCCACCAGTTTGATCCCTGGCCCAGGAAGATCCCACGTGCCACATAGCGGCTGGGCGGGGGTAAGGAGTTGTGAGCCAGCGCTCTGGAGCGCATGAGCCCACAGCCAGTGCTTTGCAATGAGAGCTCACTCCAATAGGAGGCCAAAAGGGCCAAAAAATAAAGATGGATGAAAATAGATAAACAAAAATACCAATAAAAGAGGCCAAAATTTAAAACATAAATAAATCAATTTTTAAAAAGAAGAGATCTAGAAAGAAGGAACCAAATACTGCAATAGTATATCATCAAATTTTTATATATCTCTGAGTAGTATATAATAGTATATATAAATACATCCTGTAGAACACTTTATAGTCAATTTCTGAGAAAGAAAATTTGCATAAGGAGAAGTTGTATTATCTTAACCTGATCACCACATCTGCCGCTCTCTCGCCCATTCTCACTTTTCACAGTGTCAATTCCAGTTCTTTACCAGGGACAGGGAGAATTTTTCCAGGACAAGGATCACCTTGTCCTCTCAGTTCATCCCTGGGCTCCTCTGTCCCCCTTTAGCGTTAATGACTAGCATGGAAGATGTTAGAAAACAGAAAGAAGCACACTACAGGCACAGGTGTCATCTAGTGATGGTGCCCTGGGAATGTTTGCTCATACTGATAGCCGCTGGTGAATGCTTTCATGGGTTCCTCAGGTACCTGCCTCACTGAGGGAGGTGGAAAATGCTGGCCTCAAACAGTCCATTCTACTTAGGATCCACCGTCAGGTCCCTGGGCATGCAAAGGGACATCCCTTTGTTGGCGTCCCATTGACCTCCCGGTCCCTGGGCATGCAAAGGACAGGGTGGGACAAATGGAGAGAGTAGCATGGAGACACATATACCACCACATGTAAGCTAGACAGCCAGGGAAATTTGACATGTGACTCCGGGAGCTCAAACCAGGGCTCTGCAGCAGTTCAAGAAGGAGGGGACATATGTGCACCTATGGCTGATTCATTTTGATGTATGGCAAAAATCAATGGAATATTGTAAAATAATTACCCTTCAATTAAATAAATAAAGTTTAGGTTTTCCCTGGTGGTCCAGTGGGTAGAGAGTTCACCTTGCAATGCAGGGGCCACCAGTTTGATCCCTGGCCCAGGAAGATCCCACGTGCCACATAGTGGCTGGACCGGTGTATCCAGTTATGAGCCAGCGCTCTGGAGCGCATGAGCCCACAGCCAGTGCTTTGCAATGAGAGCTCACTCCAATAGGAGGCCAAAAGGGCCAAAAAATAAAGATGGATGAAAATAGATAAACAAAAATACCAATAAAAGAGGCCAAAATTTAAAACATAAATAAATCAATTTTTAAAAAGAAGAGATCTAGAAAGAAGGAACCAAATACTGCAATAGTATATCATCAAATTTTTATATATCTCTGAGTAGTATATAATAGTATATATAAATACATCCTGTAGAACACTTTATAGTCAATTTCTGAGAAAGAAAATTTGCATAAGGAGAAGTTGTATTATCTTAACCTGATCACCACATCTGCCGCTCTCTCGCCCATTCTCACTTTTCACAGTGTCAATTCCAGTTCTTTACCAGGGACAGGAGAATTTTTCCAGGACAAGGATCACCTTGTCCTCTCAGTTCATCCCTGGGCTCCTCTGTCCCCCTTTAGCGTTAATGACTAGCATGGAAGATGTTAGAAAACAGAAAGAAGCACACTACAGGCACAGGTGTCATCTAGTGATGGTGCCCTGGGAATGTTTGCTCATACTGATAGCCGCTGGTGAATGCTTTCATGGGTTCCTCAGGTACCTGCCTCACTGAGGGAGGTGGAAAATGCTGGCCTCAAACAGTCCATTCTACTTAGGATCCACCGTCAGGTCCCTGGGCATGCAAAGGGACATCCCTTTGTTGGCGTCCCATTGACCTACCAGGCAGTCATCTATGTAACATTTTAAAGGGTTCAGCTTGAGTACAGAGCATCTCTTGCTCACAAGACAAGCAACAACAGGTACCTTTCTTCTTCCTTCGGTGAAGTTTGCTCATATTGTAGCTACTTTACTGTGCCGTGCAGTCC
Organism: Tragulus kanchil; assembly: GCA_022376925.1. Classification (NCBI taxonomy): domain Eukaryota; kingdom Metazoa; phylum Chordata; class Mammalia; order Artiodactyla; family Tragulidae; genus Tragulus; species Tragulus kanchil. The sequence continues at coordinate 87,615,472 of JAIOJX010000028.1, read as the reverse complement.
GTCCTCTGTGGACTTTTTAGATATAGTACTGCTATCAGTTTCTGTACCTAACACATTTCAAGGGCCAAGAGTTTCTCTTAAAGACCCTGCCATTCAGCTGAGATCAAGAGAACAGAACCACTTTCCCCTCCTTGAATGCTTGGGAGTGCAGGAGAGTGTGTCTGTGTGTGTGTGTGAGTGTGTGGAGAAAGATGTCAAAGCGCTTTAAAAAATTTCTACAGGGCTTCCCCTGGTGGTCCAGTGGATAAGGACACCGCCTTGCAGTGCAAGGGGCGCCGGTTCGATCCCTGGCCTGGGAAGATCCCACGTGCCGCGGAGCGGCTGGACTGGTGTCCAGTCACCAAGCCGGAGCTCTGAAGCGCATGCGCCCAGAGCCGGTGCTCTACGACAACAGACGCCACCGCCAGCACTCTGCGACAACAGACGCCACCGCGATGGGAGGCCCGCAGGAGCCAAAGAACAAAGACGGATGAAAACAGAGAAATGAAAGACCAATGGAGGTGGCCCGCCCGCTCCCCTCCCTCCCCAACCCGACCCCCGCCCAAAATAAATAAATAAATAAATCTTTAAAAAAAAAAAAAAAATTTCTACAACCTCAGCCCGGAAATGAGTTTAAGTAGAAGGCTTGCAAATTGGAGTTTTCAACTTTTGCAGTCCCTCCACCTAATAAGTGCACCACTTCCTTTTTGGAATGTGGCAGCACATAGTGCCTATTGCCTTGTTCTAGACCATGTGGTGAGAACTTAGTTAAATGCAGAAGGAACTGTGCTTTGTCTTTTCTCATGCACGTGTAGGTTTGGCTTTTAGCCTTAAGGCTGTGAGGTGTCACTGAGTAATTTTAGGCAGGTGAATGACATAAATAGAATTATGTTTAGAGAGTTCACTCCAGCAGCAGCGTAGGCAGTGGGTTGGAGGAAAAGAGAATGATTTGAATAGGATGTGTCAGGACACAGTTGCAGGCTTGAAGTTACACGCACTTGCTTGTGTAGAATGGTGAGGTGGAGTCAGATGGCAGAGATATCAAGGAATTTGAATCTGTATGACTTGGTTGTTCAATATGGACAGGAAATGAGTGAGAGGAGGATTTCAGGGTTTCTGGTTTCCGTAACAAAGCAGAAAGTGGTGCTATTAATCGAGATAAGGGTTACAGGATGAGAAACAAACATGGGTGAAAGATGGCGTCAAAGATCCTGCCTGTCATGTTTGACAGTTTTGGTTTTACACATATGTGTGCATGTCATTTATGCTGATGTGACAGATATCCTGTAAATTCTTCTCAACTAAGCCTTTTTGCCACCTTTATAAGGGTTCAGTTTAGAAGACTCTTTCACAAAGAAGCACAGGAATCAGGTGGCCTCCGTTGCAAACCACAGGCAGGAATGCGGTTCTTGGAACAGAAAAACACATAATAAGCTGTTTGTACATTTCTAAACTTCAGATCATTACATATACACTGTCAGTTAGCAAGATCATAGGCACATAGCTGAAGTACTCACTTTCTATTACATTATTATGATGAAATTTGGGAGGCCAATTCAACTGGGGTTTTATAGAGTATTTGTTAATGAATAATTTTGTTCACCATTGCAACAGCTACTCTCATTCGGCGAATTTAAAGTAATTTAAAGGGTAGGAATTTGACTTGTTCACATGAAATCAAGAGGCTGTAGCCTGAAGATATTTTCCTCTGAATCAACCACCAAATAGTTTAGCTGAAACACGGCTAAAATATTTCAGGACTTTCTGAGGTCATTAGCTGTTTCTTTAATGCTTCCTATTTTAATGTCAGTATTACAAAGAGAAGTCCTCAGAAGCAAATAAATAAATAAATAAAAAAAACGCAGGAAAAAATCAGTTTGTTAAGTATAGGACTCATGATGTATACTTTGTATTCAGTGAGGCCTCAGCTTAGTTAAAGAAAAAAGCACATAACTTATATTTAAATTACCCAGAGTGTCTTTGATAGATTGCAGAAATGACTGTAACTCTTTTCAGCTACTTCCTTTAAGAAGTGGAGGCTGTTCCTCCATTCCTTGAATCTGGGCTGGCTTTGTAACTTGCTGTGGCCAATAGAATTTGGCAGAGTGATGAACAGGTTTTGAATCCAAGCGTCAATTTGCTTCTTCCCTTTCTCACTCTATCAGATGGCAGAGATATCAAGGAATTTGAATCTGTATGACTTGGTTGTTCAATATGGACAGGAAATGAGTGAGAGGAGGATTTCAGGGTTTCTGGTTTCCGTAACAAAGCAGAAAGTGGTGCTATTAATCGAGATAAGGGTTACAGGATGAGAAACAAACATGGGTGAAAGATGGCGTCAAAGATCCTGCCTGTCATGTTTGACAGTTTTGGTTTTACACATATGTGTGCATGTCATTTATGCTGATGTGACAGATATCCTGTAAATTCTTCTCAACTAAGCCTTTTTGCCACCTTTATAAGGGTTCAGTTTAGAAGACTCTTTCACAAAGAAGCACAGGAATCAGGTGGCCTCCGTTGCAAACCACAGGCAGGAATGCGGTTCTTGGAACAGAAAACACATAATAAGCTGTTTGTACATTTCTAAACTTCAGATCATTACATATACACTGTCAGTTAGCAAGATCATAGGCACATAGCTGAAGTACTCACTTTCTATTACATTATTATGATGAAATTTGGGAGGCCAATTCAACTGGGGTTTTATAGAGTATTTGTTAATGAATAATTTTGTTCACCATTGCAACAGCTACTCTCATTCGGCGAATTTAAAGTAATTTAAAGGGTAGGAATTTGACTTGTTCACATGAAATCAAGAGGCTGTAGCCTGAAGATATTTTCCTCTGAATCAACCACCAAATAGTTTAGCTGAAACACGGCTAAAATATTTCAGGACTTTCTGAGGTCATTAGCTGTTTCTTTAATGCTTCCTATTTTAATGTCAGTATTACAAAGAGAAGTCCTCAGAAGCAAATAAATAAATAAATAAAAACGCAGGAAAAAATCAGTTTGTTAAGTATAGGACTCATGATGTATACTTTGTATTCAGTGAGGCCTCAGCTTAGTTAAAGAAAAAAGCACATAACTTATATTTAAATTACCCAGAGTGTCTTTGATAGATTGCAGAAATGACTGTAACTCTTTTCAGCTACTTCCTTTAAGAAGTGGAGGCTGTTCCTCCATTCCTTGAATCTGGGCTGGCTTTGTAACTTGCTGTGGCCAATAGAATTTGGCAGAGTGATGAACAGGTTTTGAATCCAAGCGTCAATTTGCTTCTTCCCTTTCTCACTCTTGACTGCCATGTGAACAAGCCTCAGACAAATTTCTAAGTGAAGAGAGATTGGTCCAGTTATCCTTGTTGTTCTGATCTACATCCATCATGTTTGTTAGGCTAGTCCAGATGGCTGGTATCTAGCCATTAAGACTGCCAAGTCTGGACTTGCCTGGTAGTCCAGTGGGTAAAGAGTCTGCCTTGCAGTGAAAGGGGTACCGGTTTGATCCCTGACACGGGAGGTTCCACATGCCATGGAGCAGCTGGACTGGTGTGTCCAATTACGAGCCAGTGCTCTGGAGCATGTGCGCCCAGAGTGGTGCTCTGCAATGAGAGAGGTCACTGCGATGGGAGGTCCACACATGCCAAAGAATAAAGATGGATGAAAAATTAAAAAACAAACAAACAATGACTATGGGCAAAAACAAACAAAAAAAAATTGGTCAATTCTGAGCCAGATCAGCAGAAACACCCAGCCAACCTGTAGACTGGTGGACAATGATAAGTGGTTGTTACTTTAAACCACTATCTTCTATGGGTGGTTTGTAACATAGCAAAAGCTAACTGGTGCAGGAGCTAATCTTAACACATTACCCAAAAGCTTAATCTGCCAAAGTATGCCACTTTTTGATAAATTTACTAAGGTCTGAAGGTATTTAAATGACATCCATTTAAGCTAAAAAATATCTAGACTTTGTCTGCAACGATTGCTTTTTATTTGTACCTTATTTTATGTTTATTATAAATTATACAGATACAACACAGATTAATTAGGGTGTATTTTCTACATTTTGGATATTAGGACTATTTGAATATTAAACAATATTAATGTCATTAATTTTTTTTTTAAAGATTTATTTATTTATTTTATTTTTGGGCGGGGTTTGGGTTGGGGAGGGAGGGGAGCGGGCGGGCCACGTCTATTGGTCTTTCATTTCTCTATTTTCATCCGTTGTTGTTCTTTGGCTCCTGTGGGCCTCCCATCGCGGTGGCGTCGTCGCAGAGCGCCAGCTCTGGTCGCATGCGCTCCAGAGCTCCGGCTGGGTAATTGGACACATCAGTCCAGCCGCTCTGCGGCATGTGGGATCTTCCCAGGCCAGGGATCGAACCGGCGCCCTTTGCACTGCAAGGCGATGTCCTTACGCACTGGACCACCAGGGGAAGCCCCAATGTCATTAATATTTTAAAAACAGAAAATGAAAGATGGTTTCCTTCATTGTTTGCCTTTTGTATTTTGTTTTATTTTTAAAAAATTTTTATTTTACTTTTTACTTTTACAGAGTTTTGTTGTTTACAGATATGTATGATCCAAGATTAATCATATGTATATCGCCCCCATCTTAGAAGCTATATAAAAAATAAAGGAAGTAGAGCAATTTTTTTGTCCATTTCAAATTAGTATTTTTACCACTAATTACAACTATGTGGTAAAAATCTTCCATCCTAAAACTAAACATATTCAGACCAAAATTTAAAATATAAGAAAATGCTTATTTTAAAAAGGACTCTATTAGCAAATGAAGAGTAATAGGACCTCCATTTACTCTTATATTATCCATCATATTACCCGCATACTGTCCATCATTAATGGTTTAGATCCAGCTAATTTTTATTGGGATCAGCAGAGAGCAATCTAATGTATACATCCAGGGTTTTAGTTATAGTCTCTTGTTCAATTAAAAATATTCACATGCAATACAAGACTTTTTGTAGATTTTTTTAAAATGGTGGTATATTGACTAATCAGCACAGTTAGTTATACTAAGTGGCATGTCTCATTTGGAACATTCGCATAAAACAATGGTCAGTATAAAAATAGACATCCTGTCTTTGAAGTGGAAATATTATGTTTTAATTTGTGATAAAAAGTGAGTAGAAGTCAACTGAATTCATTCTATCATGATATTATTAACATTTCATAAAATGATAAATAAATGATAAGCATAGTGTATTTATTTCATTTTATTCATTTGACCACCACTTATGTGATTTACTCTTTGGTAGATACTATTATAAGTGCTTATGAATAACCGCGCCTTCTTAATCTTCATTAACAATCTTAGAGATACTATTATGTTCGTTTTACAAATGCCAACATTAGGCCAAAGAGAAAAATTTACACAAAGAGAGGTAAAGAAACTTGACCAAGGTTACAAGATTAGTCAACAGCACAATGTGGATTTTAACCCAGCACATCTTTTCCTATCATTCCATATTTTAATGACTATTCCATAACATAATTTTGCATTCTTAGTTAATCACATTGATGCCATTAGATATTTGGTCTCACATCCCAGGAAAAAGACAGTATTTCTTATCTTAAACCATTGAGATCATATCCCTGGTATAGGCTATTTTCAGCTATTCTATGTAATCTTTTGTATGATCAGGCTTTCACAGTCCTCAGGGTTGATTTTGCCATCCTTAAAGATCTAAAGGAATGCTAGATATGAAAATGAAGGCTGGAAATGTTTGTCAAATATTTGACATGTAGGCTCACAAATGCCAGGTATAGAAAAGTTCTTGACTATTGGAGTCAACAATATTACTAACTGTATTATATAATGTATATATATATTATATATTTAAAATTAAATTTTGTAGCACTGAAAAATCTTCCAAATATTCAATATTCTAGTTGCCTAAAGCTCACAGTGAAGCAACAGATGGAGGGGAGGATACAGAGAGTCGCCAGGGGTGCTTGCTAATTATCATGTACTACTGTAGGCACAAGCACTGTATGTAAATTGTCAGTTGTATATTATATTTATCACCAATGTCATCCTTTATCTGCAGGCTATTTTCAGAAGCTAAGTACTCTGACCAAACTATTAACCACTTCATTTAGTCCAAAGTGGAAAGAGGGCTTTTATGAGTAGAAATGTATGGAGGTGGGAGTTGAATTCATAATTTAGCAATGCATCATGAATCCTTAACTTTCCCATTTAAATATTCTACTTCGTGGGCAAATATAGATTCTCTTTCAGAATATGGCCATAAAATATTATCTCCAGGAAATAAAAAATTATTCTAATGTGGCATAGCACCAAGATATTATTTCTCAGTTAGCACCAAGATATTATTTCTCAGTAAACTTTTAGCTGTATTTTTTCTTAAGGCAATATTTAATGCTGCCATGATAAAGTATTTTGACAGAACATAATTTCTGTAAACCTAAATGCTGCAAGGGATTTTTCTGAGGTAAACTCAGCCATATTGTGGGAAAATCAAATTAGCTTTTTTAAACATGGGGTGCTATGTTCAATAGGACATATGATTAATATTCAGATAAGACAATACAATTTCAGCTGAAACAATATTATTTCTTCTATATTCTATTGAAATGAATCCAAATTTTATATGTCAAAGTAGAAAATGTGATGGTTAGATATATAAATGTAGGCATAATTTAGAAACTAATTATTTTTAAAGTCAAGAGAATGAAATTAAATAGCAAAAAATTTGTTGTTACAGGAGATCCATATTCTGGCAACAAGTATTTGAAGTCCCAAATGGGTGAAACAGTATGAAGCTACTATGGTGGCACAGTAGCAGTGGGTGAAGGTGTATGTTCTTTTCTATTTCTTTTCCTATGACATTTCTTCTGACTTGCACCTGTGAGAACAGAATGAAGAGGAAAGAGTGACAAGTGACTTTGAGATTATTTATGATCAACATTCCGAGAGAGGATAATTCACAGATTATCAGTGTTTCAACAAAGAGGTCTCTTTTTATGGAAAGGTTTGTAGGGCACACACAGATCAGCTGCAGCATGTATGAAGTATATTATATATTTAAAATAATTGTAGCACTGAAAATCTTCCAAATATTCAATATTCTAGTTGCCTAAAGCTCACAGTGAAGCAACAGATGGAGGGGAGGATACAGAGAGTCGCCAGGGGTGCTTGCTAATTATCATGTACTACTGTAGGCACAAGCACTGTATGTAAATTGTCAGTTGTATATTATATTTATCACCAATGTCATCCTTTATCTGCAGGCTATTTTCAGAAGCTAAGTACTCTGACCAAACTATTAACCACTTCATTTAGTCCAAAGTGGAAAGAGGGCTTTTATGAGTAGAAATGTATGGAGGTGGGAGTTGAATTCATAATTTAGCAATGCATCATGAATCCTTAACTTTCCCATTTAAATATTCTACTTCGTGGGCAAATATAGATTCTCTTTCAGAATATGGCCATAAAATATTATCTCCAGGAAATAAAAAATTATTCTAATGTGGCATAGCACCAAGATATTATTTCTCAGTTAGCACCAAGATATTATTTCTCAGTAAACTTTTAGCTGTATTTTTTCTTAAGGCAATATTTAATGCTGCCATGATAAAGTATTTTGACAGAACATAATTTCTGTAAACCTAAATGCTGCAAGGGATTTTTCTGAGGTAAACTCAGCCATATTGTGGGAAAATCAAATTAGCTTTTTTAAACATGGGGTGCTATGTTCAATAGGACATATGATTAATATTCAGATAAGACAATACAATTTCAGCTGAAACAATATTATTTCTTCTATATTCTATTGAAATGAATCCAAATTTTATATGTCAAAGTAGAAAATGTGATGGTTAGATATATAAATGTAGGCATAATTTAGAAACTAATTATTTTTAAAGTCAAGAGAATGAAATTAAATAGCAAAAAATTTGTTGTTACAGGAGATCCATATTCTGGCAACAAGTATTTGAAGTCCCAAATGGGTGAAACAGTATGAAGCTACTATGGTGGCACAGTAGCAGTGGGTGAAGGTGTATGTTCTTTTCTATTTCTTTTCCTATGACATTTCTTCTGACTTGCACCTGTGAGAACAGAATGAAGAGGAAAGAGTGACAAGTGACTTTGAGATTATTTATGATCAACATTCCGAGAGAGGATAATTCACAGATTATCAGTGTTTCAACAAAGAGGTCTCTTTTTATGGAAAGGTTTGTAGGGCACACACAGATCAGCTGCAGCATGTATGAAGTGAGGAGGTCTTATTCTGAGGGCTTCTGAGTTTAAGGTCTGCCAGAACAGTCAACCACAATTAACATAAATTTCAGCATGCTAGAAAGCAAATGGAAAGCTAAGTTGTGTTATTGTCTACATTTCAAGGGAAGATGGGAAGAGATTTTGAATTGGACAATTCTGCTTCAAAATGAAAGCGAAGAGTGAAAAACAAGGCACAAATAGCAGTGATCCAAATAAATGCAAGATAAAACAAGAGTGGCATATTGTTATTTGTCCATAAAAATGAATAGATTTTTTTCAAATGGTAAATTCGAATACCAAGTATGGTATAGTGCCATGGTTCTCAAAGAGTGATGCTTAGAATCCTGGGACTCTTCCAGAACTTGTCACAGAAACCACATGGTCAGACTGTCTTCATAATAACACCATGACATCACTTGCCCTTTCCTCTCATTCTCTCATGGTGTACTGGAGAGTTTTCTACAGGTTTCTTAGTGGGCGATGAGTCATCACTCTGATACCTAGTAGAAAGTGTACTTGGTTGTTTACATTTTTTCTAGTTTTGGTTTCCAATATGGCAAATATAGATAGCTCTGAGTCACATAAACACAAGCTCTCAGGGGTTGTCTGTAAAAGTATTTGGTGACTAAAAGGAATGAGGGTTGCTTGTGTTGTTGTTACAAGCACATGAACAGTCTTTCTGAGTGTAGACTACTTAAAATAATAGTTTCCTTGATCTAGTACTTCCATTGATAGCAGTTAAATCTCAAGTGATCATCAAAAAGAAGGTCAAATATTAATTACAATGATAAACATCATGATATTAAAATGGTAAATATTGGAATTATTCAAAAGTGGAACTGTTTTTAATAAGTGCTACTAAATCCAGGGAGTCCGACATTTAGGAATTTAAGAAATGGTTTACAAACAATACTAGTGTTAAAATAATAAACCCTAAAAAAATGACTGTGGTTCATCTACCTATCAAGGGGGCAGAACTGTGTAATGGTCAGAAGCAAGCCCTGCTGCAGCTTAAACTGTTGGCTGTTATGTGACATTTTACAGAAAACTTAGTCTGTTTTAAACACAGGCTCTACATTTACTGTTTGGAGTATGGATGAGGAGAGATTTTGCAACCCTTGGAAAGAACTTACCTACCAGACTCTCAGGCTTTTTTCCAGAGAAGGGTCAAACTCTCCTCTCAAAAGGTTGTCATGAGAATTAAATACTTTCTGTAAAGAATTTAGCACAGTATCTGGCACACAGGAAAAATTCAGTCAGCCTTAGTTGTTATTATTACTTGTATTCTTGTAATTGTTCTTCTCATTTAGTCGCTAAGTCATGTCCGACTCTTTTATGACCTCCTGGACTATAACCTGCCAGGCTCCTCTGTGCATGGGATTCTCCAGGGAAGAATACTGGAGTGGGTTTTAATCTGTCTTCATGAATAACTTGTCACAGAAACCACATGGTCAGACTGTCTTCATAATAACACCATGACATCACTTGCCCTTTCCTCTCATTCTCTCATGGTGTACTGGAGAGTTTTCTACAGGTTTCTTAGTGGGCGATGAGTCATCACTCTGATACCTAGTAGAAAGTGTACTTGGTTGTTTACATTTTTTCTAGTTTTGGTTTCCAATATGGCAAATATAGATAGCTCTGAGTCACATAAACACAAGCTCTCAGGGGTTGTCTGTAAAAGTATTTGGTGACTAAAAGGAATGAGGGTTGCTTGTGTTGTTGTTACAAGCACATGAACAGTCTTTCTGAGTGTAGACTACTTAAAATAATAGTTTCCTTGATCTAGTACTTCCATTGATAGCAGTTAAATCTCAAGTGATCATCAAAAAGAAGGTCAAATATTAATTACAATGATAAACATCATGATATTAAAATGGTAAATATTGGAATTATTCAAAAGTGGAACTGTTTTTAATAAGTGCTACTAAATCCAGGGAGTCCGACATTTAGGAATTTAAGAAATGGTTTACAAACAATACTAGTGTTAAAATAATAAACCCTAAAAAAATGACTGTGGTTCATCTACCTATCAAGGGGGCAGAACTGTGTAATGGTCAGAAGCAAGCCCTGCTGCAGCTTAAACTGTTGGCTGTTATGTGACATTTTACAGAAAACTTAGTCTGTTTTAAACACAGGCTCTACATTTACTGTTTGGAGTATGGATGAGGAGAGATTTTGCAACCCTTGGAAAGAACTTACCTACCAGACTCTCAGGCTTTTTTCCAGAGAAGGGTCAAACTCTCCTCTCAAAAGGTTGTCATGAGAATTAAATACTTTCTGTAAAGAATTTAGCACAGTATCTGGCACACAGGAAAAATTCAGTCAGCCTTAGTTGTTATTATTACTTGTATTCTTGTAATTGTTCTTCTCATTTAGTCGCTAAGTCATGTCCGACTCTTTTATGACCTCCTGGACTATAACCTGCCAGGCTCCTCTGTGCATGGGATTCTCCAGGGAAGAATACTGGAGTGGGTTTCCTCCTTTAGGGGATCTTCCTGACTCAGGGATCGAACACATGTCTCCTGCACTGGCAGGCGAATTATTTACCACTGAGCCACCAGGGAAGTCCCTGTATTCTTATATCTTACTAAAAGCTTCTTTGCTAACCCTAATCCTGTTGGTTGTGCATCCTTTTTCAGCTATTTTTTTGACACTAATGTTTGAACTAAATATTTTATTGACAAGTAAATTATGTGCTGCTTATATTGCAAGGCCATAGTTTGACATCTTATCATTAAGTTGTATTTCTTTTTAAATCATTGACTTTATAATGAAAATATTGTATCTTATAAATGGTGTTAAGTAACAAGATATAATACATTGTTTTAAAACTATATTTTATATTGGGTTGGTCAACCCTGAAAAAAAAAAAAAAACAAACAAACACCTGAACAGGCTTTTTGACCAACCCAATAAATTAAACATTAAAAAAACAAAAAACAAGTTATAGATAAACAAACACCAAAGAGGTAACTTCTAAATAGAGGAATAACACTTAACAGGAAAAAATGATGAACAAATACTTGATTTTAAAAGCACATGAAACTTAATATAGGTTAGCAGGCCCCTGATAAGTGATGAAAAGCCATGACAAACACTTTGCATAACAAAAAATGAATTAATAAACTCATGGAAATATGTTGAACAGCATAAAAAATAAAAGAAACATGAAAGCTGAATACAAATAATACATTTTTGATAGTACAACAATGAAAAACGATAATAAGAAGCCCTGCTGCAGCTTAAACTGTTGGCTGTTATGTGACATTTTACAGAAAACTTAGTCTGTTTTAAACACAGGCTCTACATTTACTGTTTGGAGTATGGATGAGGAGAGATTTTGCAACCCTTGGAAAGAACTTACCTACCAGACTCTCAGGCTTTTTTCCAGAGAAGGGTCAAACTCTCCTCTCAAAAGGTTGTCATGAGAATTAAATACTTTCTGTAAAGAATTTAGCACAGTATCTGGCACACAGGAAAAATTCAGTCAGCCTTAGTTGTTATTATTACTTGTATTCTTGTAATTGTTCTTCTCATTTAGTCGCTAAGTCATGTCCGACTCTTTTATGACCTCCTGGACTATAACCTGCCAGGCTCCTCTGTGCATGGGATTCTCCAGGGAAGAATACTGGAGTGGGTTTCCTCCTTTAGGGGATCTTCCTGACTCAGGGATCGAACACATGTCTCCTGCACTGGCAGGCGAATTATTTACCACTGAGCCACCAGGGAAGTCCCTGTATTCTTATATCTTACTAAAAGCTTCTTTGCTAACCCTAATCCTGTTGGTTGTGCATCCTTTTTCAGCTATTTTTTTGACACTAATGTTTGAACTAAATATTTTATTGACAAGTAAATTATGTGCTGCTTATATTGCAAGGCCATAGTTTGACATCTTATCATTAAGTTGTATTTCTTTTTAAATCATTGACTTTATAATGAAAATATTGTATCTTATAAATGGTGTTAAGTAACAAGATATAATACATTGTTTTAAAACTATATTTTATATTGGGTTGGTCAACCCTGAAAAAAAAAAAAAAACAAACAAACACCTGAACAGGCTTTTTGACCAACCCAATAAATTAAACTTTAAATATACAAAAATCAAGTTATAGATAAACAAACACCAAAGAGGTAACTTCTAAATAGAGGAATAACACTTAACAGGAAAAAATGATGAACAAATACTTGATTTTAAAAGCACATGAAACTTAATATAGGTTAGCAGGCCCCTGATAAGTGATGAAAAGCCATGACAAACACTTTGCATAACAAAAAATGAATTAATAAACTCATGGAAATATGTTGAACAGCATAAAAAATAAAAGAAACATGAAAGCTGAATACAAATAATACATTTTTGATAGTACAACAATGATGTAAAATAATTAAATGCTCTTTGATAATAAGAATAAGTTGGAACTTTTAAAAAATATGCTTAAAATTAATAGAAAATTTTTGGCCAACCAATTTAGCTTTGTGTTTAAAATTCTTCTAAGTTATTCTCTTTACCCAATAATCCCAGTTTTCATAAATTCCTAGATTGAAAAGGAAATTAATGAGTCTTAGTATACATTGATAAAGCATCCTAATTAAAGGTGTTTTAGAATGCTTATGCATTTGCCTCGGTAAAATGAAAAAAAGAGCATTCTATTTTAACCTATTTCTTCATTTAACTTGTCATTATTGTAAATTAGTATTTAAGTCAATTAAGTTGTCTTTCAATAAATCTAAGATTAAAATAATAATTTTGTATTAATATGTTTAAAAATGCATGAATTTCAGTCTGAGGACTGCAACATTATTTGAAATTTTTTATGGCATCTTTTTCAGCTCTTATAATTACATTTCTAGACTGTACTCTGCCAGTACATTGCCAGGCTCATACTTTCTAGAGAACAAAGATCGTCTCTTTTATCCCTATACTTTCTGTCCTTAGCAGGGCACCTGGCATGGCAAACATATTTAATACATTTGTTGCTGAGTGTATAAATGAACATCTTCTAATCTTAATATTTTCTATGTAGAAATTTTGCTTTTTCTTTTCTTCAAGGTTATATTCTTTATGTTTTAGATTGGTTGTTTCTATTTAAATATATTCAGACCCTAAGGGATTATCTTCATCTATTTTATTCAGATGGTTCCAATCTTAAAAACAAACACAATCTTTCAAATCATCTACCGTTACTAATTTTTGGCCACTTTCCATATTTCTTTTTCTTTGTCTCAACTTCTGGGATTTTTTATTGGCCTGATTTTTCAAAGCTTGGCCAGAGCCATAGCAACAGAATTAAGAGTTGGGAGGAATTTTTACAGACCTAGTAATCCAATAAATACATTTAGAGATGAAATAATTGTGTGTTAACTAATTTGCTTATGGTTCTAAAAATAAATAACTGCCATGTTAGGACTAAAATCCAGATCTAGATTGTATTTCTTCAGTCTTCTTTCCATTATAAACCTAAATTCTGAAGGTTTTTCTTTCCTTTTTTTCTTTAAGCTGTTCATTTATTAGAAAACCATTTAGTGAAGGTTCACTTTTTGCCTGGCCCTGTGAAGATCATCATTAATAAACAAGAATACATAGAAAGGTCATTGTTTGATTTGAATAGACATACATGGCAGTTAGAAATATGGAAATGTTCTCTCTCCCATGTGCAATACTTCTCAAATCTTCTCATATTTGTTGTTTTGCATCTTAAACAAGCTGATTCAGCCTAGTGTTCAACATTGAATTTCTTTACTACTTTTTAAATTATAGTCTTCCCTTGAGAAACTTGATTAATTCATATTGCTGAAATTATCACCTTAGTGCAAATGACATATGGTTTCATTCTGTTTCTAGTCTCTCTGGTTTGGAACATATTTTTGAAACAGTAATAGATTTCTTATCCTGGAAGCCTCTTAATGCTTTGACATTAAACATAGGCATTAAAAAATGTAGCAGTGTTAATTGAGAATGGTAATCAGGATGTTACCACTGGGTCCTATTTCGTGAGAGTTAATGTAACTCAATTATGTGTGGTACCCTTAGAATGGAAGGTTACCAGTGAGCTATTGTTTTAATTTTGTATTACTTCTATGTAAAACTGTGCTCTTTGTAAAATAACAGTATTTAAAGTTTACAAAATATTAGTAATACTTAATTGCTACTATAGTTGATGCTAGTGTTTACCAGCATTCTGGAGGTCTTTTTTTCAAGTTTAATGCTTTTAAGTGGTATTTAAACATTTTAAATGCATATATTCCTTGTAATATTTATTTTTTACTATTTAAATAAAGCCACTTCCCTTTAAGATTGATAATTCAGTTAAATATTTTAAAAACTGCCCATCAGTCAAACTAAACAATAACAGTTTCTTGCATTAAAATATCCATTTTAAAAACATCAGTTTTAAATATAAGATTCTTCGAAACCAAATTCATTTTCTCCTGCTCTGCAATGACCCTACTTTTGTGTTACTACCTCCAAGAGTGTGAAACTGGGACCAGTGTAGAATTGCTAGAGCATTGAAAGGACTGTTCACAGGAGATAGTGAGTTCATAGTACTGAAAATTATCAAGGTCGTGCTATTTGACTCTGGCAGGATACTGTGCAACCTCTGTATTTAAAATTTGATAAAGACAGATGGAAATGATGAATACTAAGTCTCCTCTTGGAACATGGGGAAAGCAAATTTTATTCCAGTCTCTAGCAACTTGGTGAAGTTTTCATTACTTGATACCGGTTTTTTTTTTTTAACAATTTGTTAGAAATATGGAAATGTTCTCTCTCCATGTGCAATACTTCTCAAATCTTCTCATATTTGTTGTTTTGCATCTTAAACAAGCTGATTCAGCCTAGTGTTCAACATTGAATTTCTTTACTACTTTTTAAATTATAGTCTTCCCTTGAGAAACTTGATTAATTCATATTGCTGAAATTATCACCTTAGTGCAAATGACATATGGTTTCATTCTGTTTCTAGTCTCTCTGGTTTGGAACATATTTTTGAAACAGTAATAGATTTCTTATCCTGGAAGCCTCTTAATGCTTTGACATTAAACATAGGCATTAAAAAATGTAGCAGTGTTAATTGAGAATGGTAATCAGGATGTTACCACTGGGTCCTATTTCGTGAGAGTTAATGTAACTCAATTATGTGTGGTACCCTTAGAATGGAAGGTTACCAGTGAGCTATTGTTTTAATTTTGTATTACTTCTATGTAAAACTGTGCTCTTTGTAAAATAACAGTATTTAAAGTTTACAAAATATTAGTAATACTTAATTGCTACTATAGTTGATGCTAGTGTTTACCAGCATTCTGGAGGTCTTTTTTTCAAGTTTAATGCTTTTAAGTGGTATTTAAACATTTTAAATGCATATATTCCTTGTAATATTTATTTTTTACTATTTAAATAAAGCCACTTCCCTTTAAGATTGATAATTCAGTTAAATATTTTAAAAACTGCCCATCAGTCAAACTAAACAATAACAGTTTCTTGCATTAAAATATCCATTTTAAAAACATCAGTTTTAAATATAAGATTCTTCGAAACCAAATTCATTTTCTCCTGCTCTGCAATGACCCTACTTTTGTGTTACTACCTCCAAGAGTGTGAAACTGGGACCAGTGTAGAATTGCTAGAGCATTGAAAGGACTGTTCACAGGAGATAGTGAGTTCATAGTACTGAAAATTATCAAGGTCGTGCTATTTGACTCTGGCAGGATACTGTGCAACCTCTGTATTTAAAATTTGATAAAGACAGATGGAAATGATGAATACTAAGTCTCCTCTTGGAACATGGGGAAAGCAAATTTTATTCCAGAAAATCTTCTGGGAAGGCAACTTGGTGAAGTTTTTTTCATTACTTGATACCGGTTCTTTCTCTTATATTTTTGTTTTGTGTTTAGAGAAAGACATTCACATTTCATGCTTTGCTTCTTTATGAGTCATTTTCTTTCCATCATCAACATTACTCCTCTACCTATTACAACTTGGGTTTTGTCTCTTTATTTCCCTCGCCCCAGTCCATATAATACTGTTTGGTTTTGTTCTTTCACAGGCTTAATATGTTTGCTAAAATTAGACTATGGGACAGGATCCTAATTCAGTTCCTGGTCTGTATGTCTGTGGGGCTCTGAATTGAAAGAGGACTGTTTTAAGCATAAAGAAGCTTAAGCACAGCGAAACTACTTCGATGGAACCCCTGTCGCGTCTGATTGTCCCTTGCCTTCAGCCGAGGGGCTGGCGGGGCAGACAGTTCAAAATTTGCCTCTCTCCGAGATCTCCCGGTTCCGCGGGAGTAATCCCTGCTGCCTTCCCTTTCTACGGAAGGTCCCCACATATGTCAGGTTGGCAAGTTTTCGTCACAGATTGCATGACATGTCAGGTATATATAGCACCTTACACACTGAGTTATGAAATTATTTCATGTAATTAAAGTCCATGCCCCTGGAGAAGGGAATGACTTACCTACTCCAGTATTCTTGCCTGGATAATTCCATGGACAGAGGATCCTGGAAGGCTACAGTCATAGCGTCACAGAGTCAGACACAACCAAGAGACTAACACAAGCCTATAAACAGAGCAGTCTATAGAACAGTATGGTCAGATGCTGGGTAATGTCTTTCAGTGTGTTCCTCAATTATCAATCTGTCATCATCAGTGTTAACTTCACACTGAGATGATTGCTTTGTGCTTGCATGACAAAAGACAGGGATTGTAAATTTTTTGGAAAGGCAATCTTCAAATGTCCTCAGCTGACTTCTCATGTCCCACAAGTCTAGCTTGGATATCAGACATGGGATTTCCATGATTGATTCAGAACATCCATTTAGGCCTCAACTACTAGCATATGGACTCTGTGAGAGTGTGTATTATCTAACTCATGACTATTCCCAATGCCTAGATATTTTTGAGCACATAATAGGCTTTCACCTTATAATTTTGAGTTGATATTCATGACTCATGACTACTACATATGGCAACTAACTACAGATAATGCTCCCAGAAA
Source organism: Tragulus kanchil (assembly GCA_022376925.1). Classification (NCBI taxonomy): domain Eukaryota; kingdom Metazoa; phylum Chordata; class Mammalia; order Artiodactyla; family Tragulidae; genus Tragulus; species Tragulus kanchil. The sequence goes on along the minus strand of JAIOJX010000028.1, from coordinate 87,598,229 downwards.
TCAGCTAAAAGACCATCTGTCCATTTCATGCTTTCCACCATTCCTTGAAATCCCTATCCATGCGATCAGCCCTGCTTTAACTCCTAGACCAATCTTGAGTTTAAATCAACTCCCCTCCCTTTATTTGGTCTTTAACTCCTTCATTAATATGGATGGAATTAACAATACCACCTTAAAGAGTGATTGTGAAGACTAGAAAAAAAATGTATGCAAAGCACTTGACAGTGTACCAGATATACAGATGGAATTTGATCAATGGTAGTGTTATTTTCTGTTTTCTTTGTACCAGTCTATGATCATGATCTCCTCCCAAGATCTATTCTGTGCCACTGGTTATATTTGCCGCAAACCTGAAATGAGACCATGGTTCACAGGGCTGACAACTTGGGCCTCATATTTTTTTGTTGTTGTTTTTCATAATAGGGGTATATTTGTTCTACAATGTTGCATTAGCTTCAGGTATACAGTGAAGTTATTCTTATACATTTTTACAGAGTTTTCTTGTTTACAGGTATACATAATCCCCAGACAGTCATATCCCTGACTCATACGGTTTTGTTTTTTTTTTTTTTTTTTTTTTAATGTTTTGGCCACTTTTATTGGTCTTTCATTTATTTGTTTTCATCCATCTTTGTTCTTTGGCCTGGGTGGTCCTCCCATTGCAGTGGTCTCTCCTGTAGCAGAACACAGCCTTTGGGTGCATGTGCTCCAGAGCACTGACTAGTAACTCTACACACCAGTCCAGCCACTCTGCAGCACATGGGATCCTCCTATGCCAGGGATCGACCGGCACCCCTGAATGCAAGGCAGACACTTAACCCACTGGACCACCAGGAAGGCCCTCATATGGTTTTAAGGTCTCTGCTCTGAAGATGATTTTGGCATTAGAATGTCAAAACCAAGGTAGTAACTGTACTTTTGTCTCTTGACCTCATTATTGGCTTTTTTAAGAGTGGGATTTCCATGATTGATTCAGAACATCCATTTAGGCCTCAACTACTAGCATATGGACTCTGTGAGAGTGTGTATTATCTAACTCATGACTATTCCCAATGCCTAGATATTTTTGAGCACATAATAGGCTTTCACCTTATAATTTTGAGTTGATATTCATGACTCATGACTACTACATATGGCAACTAACTACAGATAATGCTCCCAGAAATCAGCTAAAAGACCATCTGTCCATTTCATGCTTTCCACCATTCCTTGAAATCCCTATCCATGCGATCAGCCCTGCTTTAACTCCTAGACCAATCTTGAGTTTAAATCAACTCCCCTCCCTTTATTTGGTCTTTAACTCCTTCATTAATATGGATGGAATTAACAATACCACCTTAAAGAGTGATTGTGAAGACTAGAAAAAATGTATGCAAAGCACTTGACAGTGTACCAGATATACAGATGGAATTTGATCAATGGTAGTGTTATTTTCTGTTTTCTTTGTACCAGTCTATGATCATGATCTCCTCCCAAGATCTATTCTGTGCCACTGGTTATATTTGCCGCAAACCTGAAATGAGACCATGGTTCACAGGGCTGACAACTTGGGCCTCATATTTTTTTGTTGTTGTTTTTCATAATAGGGGTATATTTGTTCTACAATGTTGCATTAGCTTCAGGTATACAGTGAAGTTATTCTTATACATTTTTACAGAGTTTTCTTGTTTACAGGTATACATAATCCCCAGACAGTCATATCCCTGACTCATACGGTTTTGTTTTTTTTTTTTTTTTTTTTTTTAATGTTTTGGCCACTTTTATTGGTCTTTCATTTATTTGTTTTCATCCATCTTTGTTCTTTGGCCTGGGTGGTCCTCCCATTGCAGTGGTCTCTCCTGTAGCAGAACACAGCCTTTGGGTGCATGTGCTCCAGAGCACTGACTAGTAACTCTACACACCAGTCCAGCCACTCTGCAGCACATGGGATCCTCCTATGCCAGGGATCGACCGGCACCCCCTGCAATGCAAGGCAGACACTTAACCCACTGGACCACCAGGGAAGGCCCCTCATATGGTTTTAAGGTCTCTGCTCTGAAGATGATTTTGGCATTAGAATGTCAAAAAACCAAGGTAGTAACTGTACTTTTGTCTCTTGACCTCAGCTTCTGATTTGGGTTCTATTTTAGTTCATGCTCTCATTGTCTAATTCCTTAGTGCCCATGAGATGTTGACTTCTGTTTTGTTCTGATCTGCTCCTTATCTGAGGAGCTGGAATTGCCTCAGAACTCAGTTGACTACTTGGGCTTGCATTTTTAAGGACTGACTTGCTCAAGGTCAGTGTCTTCCTGCCTAAAGGGAATACAGATGTCATCTAATTAGATTACCCATCTTCATGTTTGCCTATCTTGATAATATATTTCATTTCTAAAGCTTCAAACCTAAAAGCTGGGTAGTGAGTGAAAATCATTAAATTTGGAATTCTGTGACTTACATACTCTGCAGAATGGCTAGTCATAACAACTATTCTTCCCTCTGGGTTATTTCAAATGCCAACACTTGACTGTATTTCCACTTGAGCTTTTATTCAGGCATTTGTGGCCATCTATCATCTTTCCCAACTTTACACCTGACACCATTGTCCCTTTGAATGTACGTGCAATTAAAGAGTTAAAGAATTTCCTTCTCATGGCTTATTTTCAAGAGAAAATGTATAAGACTAATTATGGTATGAAAGAAAGATACATTTAAAGTGATGAATGAGAGCTAAACCGAAAAAGAAGAGAAAACTTCCTGGACCTTATAGGTTTTAAGACCAATAATCATGATTGATAATTCCCAACTCAAAACAGTTTTTATTTTTGTCATCAATAGCCTTCTTGTAGAGATTCTTTTCTGGAAGGGAAGACAATGTTGAAAGAAAAGGACTCTGCTTATCCTAGTTACTACTAATTCCAAATAGGTGGGCTCTTCTGACTGTGCATAGAAAGTGTTTTTTGTAATATATCCAGTGCGGAATATCTGATGACGACATGGCTATTTGAATGAAGGAAAAGATGTTGTTACTGTATGTTTTATAAAATATTGGCGAAAGCTTATCTATTAGTGCCCTGAGACTGTGATTGATACATTTGTGAAATAGTCACAGTGCTTAGAACAGCTTCTCCCCCAGCTCATACATCTGATCTTGCTCGCAGGTGCTGAGCTATAGGTCAATGGAAAACCCACCACTGTCAGCCTACAGTGCCCTTTGAACCTTTTAGGATCTGAAGTCCTGGGATTCTTCACAGAGTAATTGACTCTTATTTTCAGTCAGAAATCTGGAAGTAGTGTGGATATATGAGGTAGTCCTAGTATTTTTAAATTTTTAAAGAGGAACCAGCATATAAAACAAAAGTTTTGCATTCTTGAATAGCGATGTGGTATCTGTGTATTTTCTAATAATGGCAACAGGCAGTTCAAGTAGTGGCAAAATGTCATCTAATTAGATTACCCATCTTCATGTTTGCCTATCTTGATAATATATTTCATTTCTAAAGCTTCAAACCTAAAAGCTGGGTAGTGAGTGAAAATCATTAAATTTGGAATTCTGTGACTTACATACTCTGCAGAATGGCTAGTCATAACAACTATTCTTCCCTCTGGGTTATTTCAAATGCCAACACTTGACTGTATTTCCACTTGAGCTTTTATTCAGGCATTTGTGGCCATCTATCATCTTTCCCAACTTTACACCTGACACCATTGTCCCTTTGAATGTACGTGCAATTAAAGAGTTAAAGAATTTCCTTCTCATGGCTTATTTTCAAGAGAAAATGTATAAGACTAATTATGGTATGAAAGAAAGATACATTTAAAGTGATGAATGAGAGCTAAACCGAAAAAGAAGAGAAAACTTCCTGGACCTTATAGGTTTTAAGACCAATAATCATGATTGATAATTCCCAACTCAAAACAGTTTTTATTTTTGTCATCAATAGCCTTCTTGTAGAGATTCTTTTCTGGAAGGGAAGACAATGTTGAAAGAAAAGGACTCTGCTTATCCTAGTTACTACTAATTCCAAATAGGTGGGCTCTTCTGACTGTGCATAGAAAGTGTTTTTTGTAATATATCCAGTGCGGAATATCTGATGACGACATGGCTATTTGAATGAAGGAAAAGATGTTGTTACTGTATGTTTTATAAAATATTGGCGAAAGCTTATCTATTAGTGCCCTGAGACTGTGATTGATACATTTGTGAAATAGTCACAGTGCTTAGAACAGCTTCTCCCCCAGCTCATACATCTGATCTTGCTCGCAGGTGCTGAGCTATAGGTCAATGGAAAACCCACCACTGTCAGCCTACAGTGCCCTTTGAACCTTTTAGGATCTGAAGTCCTGGGATTCTTCACAGAGTAATTGACTCTTATTTTCAGTCAGAAATCTGGAAGTAGTGTGGATATATGAGGTAGTCCTAGTATTTTTAAATTTTTAAAGAGGAACCAGCATATAAAAACAAAAAGTTTTGCATTCTTGAATAGCGATGTGGTATCTGTGTATTTTCTAATAATGGCAACAGGCTTCAGAATATACCAAATGTAATAGTGGAAACACAATAAAAAATAAAATCCATGTCAAAAGCCTAAGAGCAAATTTAAAAGCAGAGCTAACAACAATGTAGGATTTCCTACCCCAAATGTAGAAAATTCCGAGGACTTTTGTGTCAGTTGAAAAGACAAGAAGAAGATGGGTGAACATATGACTCGTGCAGTGGCTGCTTGTTGTTTGGTGTTATCTTTTAAAAAATAATTTTAATATATAACCTTGATTTCAGTTGGAATACCAGAGTCAAACTTAAGGGTTCAATTTTGTAGCTGAGACAATCTGGACTGTTTAAATAGTCCCTTTTTGTGCACTGGCAGCACTTAATTAAGTTTATTTCCAGAGGTCTATTTACTCTAGTTCTACAGAAGGCAAATGGTACCATGATGCCTACGTGCCTGCATTCTTGACATGTAGTGGCTGCACCCTCTTCTTTTTATGGATAAGGACATGGGCACTCTACAAAAATGTTAACTGAAATCAAATCCCCAATTGGCTCTCTGTTCTCTACTTGAGTAACACACACTATTTTTGAAGAAATGCTGACATGTGGAAGATTAGCATGAAGGTGAGAGGAAAGAAAGAAATCAAGGCAGTAAGCCTTAAACTTATGTATGTGTTGAATATTTCATGGGTAACTGCATATGGGATTGTGTTTTTTTAAAGTATGTGCAACATCTGGTTCTTTTTTCACTGAATATTGCGAAAGCTTATCTATTAGTGCCCTGAGACTGTGATTGATACATTTGTGAAATAGTCACAGTGCTTAGAACAGCTTCTCCCCCAGCTCATACATCTGATCTTGCTCGCAGGTGCTGAGCTATAGGTCAATGGAAAACCCACCACTGTCAGCCTACAGTGCCCTTTGAACCTTTTAGGATCTGAAGTCCTGGGATTCTTCACAGAGTAATTGACTCTTATTTTCAGTCAGAAATCTGGAAGTAGTGTGGATATATGAGGTAGTCCTAGTATTTTTAAATTTTTAAAGAGGAACCAGCATATAAAAACAAAAAGTTTTGCATTCTTGAATAGCGATGTGGTATCTGTGTATTTTCTAATAATGGCAACAGGCTTCAGAATATACCAAATGTAATAGTGGAAACACAATAAAAAATAAAATCCATGTCAAAAGCCTAAGAGCAAATTTAAAAGCAGAGCTAACAACAATGTAGGATTTCCTACCCCAAATGTAGAAAATTCCGAGGACTTTTGTGTCAGTTGAAAAGACAAGAAGAAGATGGGTGAACATATGACTCGTGCAGTGGCTGCTTGTTGTTTGGTGTTATCTTTTAAAAAATAATTTTAATATATAACCTTGATTTCAGTTGGAATACCAGAGTCAAACTTAAGGGTTCAATTTTGTAGCTGAGACAATCTGGACTGTTTAAATAGTCCCTTTTTGTGCACTGGCAGCACTTAATTAAGTTTATTTCCAGAGGTCTATTTACTCTAGTTCTACAGAAGGCAAATGGTACCATGATGCCTACGTGCCTGCATTCTTGACATGTAGTGGCTGCACCCTCTTCTTTTTATGGATAAGGACATGGGCACTCTACAAAAATGTTAACTGAAATCAAATCCCCAATTGGCTCTCTGTTCTCTACTTGAGTAACACACACTATTTTTGAAGAAATGCTGACATGTGGAAGATTAGCATGAAGGTGAGAGGAAAGAAAGAAATCAAGGCAGTAAGCCTTAAACTTATGTATGTGTTGAATATTTCATGGGTAACTGCATATGGGATTGTGTTTTTTTAAAGTATGTGCAACATCTGGTTCTTTTTTCACTGAAGTCATGTGCAGTGCTTCTTTTATACTTAAGAACAGATTTTCTATTGTTTCATAAATAATTTTGCTTTTGTACCAAAGGCATTTGTATTAACTCAATATGGTGCAATAAAAGTATTTCATGGAATGGATTTGACCATATTGTTTATTGATCTCTCCACTTACTTGCTTTATCTTTAGCCAGCTATCACATCAGATTTTTTGGTGTTCATCTGGAGGCAGAAATTAGATATCAAAGGAAATCCTACAATTTATGTGGGTTTTTTTTGTACATTTTTGTGTTTTGCCTGGTGTTTGGAAGACAGAAGGTAGGAGGGAAAAGTAGAATTTAATGCCACTTCATTTTGCAAGGAAGAAACATATATATGTAAATGCCTTTGCTACTGCTCTCCACTTAACAAAGCAACAACAATACTCTGAGTGTCTGAGGCTTAACAGTAAATAGTAGACCAGCAGAAGGACTCAGTTCCATCTTGGGGTTGCATTTTGCTGCACAGATTGATGGACAGAAAACAGACCTGAAATAATTTTGAATATGTGCAAGGAAAAATTGATTAAAAGCTCAACTTGTCAGAAAAAAATAGGATTTATTTCAACGTGATGATAATTATGACTTCTTTTTACACTTATAGTCTTAAATTCCATTCTGCTATAGAATGAAAACCTTACCCCATGGTTAGTGATGAAGCCATCTTCTCTCTCGACCTATAAGCACCTTCTAAAATATCAGTCTTGTATGTTTACCTTCATGCTAAATTTCTATTTTGCTGCATTGCTAACTCAAAATGAGCACTCCAAACCTGAAATCAGTATCTGTTTCCCACGAAATCAGCATTTTTTTCAACCTGTCTTGATTCTAACAATGGACCATTACTTCACTATTTCTGCTGCTACCATGCTTCACCTAATTCATGTCACCTGCTCAGATCTTCTAATTGGATCAGAAAACTAATTATTTTAATTGATATATTTTAATATGTAGCATCTGCAAATATATTTTAATACATACTCCCATTGCTCAAATATTTTCAGTGATTGTTTTTTTTGTCTATTAAAGTGTAATTCATAAACTTTTAAGCCTGGCATGAATAGGTCTACACAATCCGGGCATAATGTTCCTAATAGTGCACCTCTTGTCACTGGAAAGTGTTTTTGTAGAGGGGCCCTCATTATGAAAGTTATGATTGTGAATACCACATTTAAGCTGGGTAGTACTCTCATCCCTTCCAAATTTATAACCCTATGATTCATAACTTTTTTACTTTCTCACTTTTTCCCACTACTCCTGAAACAAATGTTATGCTTGATTAATATATATGTTGGACAAAAAATAATGTTGGGGGTGTGTTTTCTACAAAACTGAGACCAGATTACCTATTGAAGACCATTTTAAATTTCACCTCATTCACTCATTTTTTCCCGACCACGTAACCCCATGTTTCTGACCTTATGTTGCATTTATGTCAGAATCTCTTACTTAGTATTACAGTTTGTTGGCATGAATTACTATGTGTTTTTCTAGTAGTGTGTGCTTCTGATTAGATTTTAAGATTCGGAATAAAGAGGGTGTTTATGTCACTTTGTTTTCCCACTTCTTGTACAGTTTCCTGACTATTTCTGGATGATGTCATGATCCTTTAACTTCACCACCTGTGTGCCTCTTGGTTAACTTTCCACACCTATTGTCAATCAGCATGCGACCTTCAACCTTGCCTTTTAAACCTAAGTGACTTTACATTCTCAAAGTTCTTTCATACTTTTAGCCAGTTTCATTTCTTTTTTTTTCGTCACCACAATTTCTTTCTCTCCTTTTAAAGGTTCTGAGTATAGTGTAAGCATGTATTATAAGTATTTATGATTGGTAATTCCTCTGGAAATATCTGAATTTTTTCCCGGTCACATGAAAATGTACTGCAATACAGTTGACTCATCTGTATCTCAGGGACTTAACAGTAATGTATGTACAACCATGGAGTACAATTCTTTAACTTCAAGAAAGTATGTCCCATAAAACTCAGACTAAAGAGCTATTTGAATAGCTCAATGAGAATTTGCCAACCAGCTGGAAAATCTACGTAACATCTCTCCATTAAGGTACATGACTCTTTGCACTCTGCTCCTATACATTCTGCTCTTGAGCATGGGGAGTTTGGCACACATTTATCAGACCAGCCAAAAACCTGCATGGTGAGGAGATAATTCAGAAACTGTAGGTCACACGGCCGGATGAGCAGTCTCCGTTATCACAATGCCAGACATCCCCAGTGATTGGGCACACATTTTTATGTGACTTCATTCACTGTTCGTGCCAAAGACAGACAACAGAGGGAAGGTCCCACGTACACAGTTGTGCCAAATGAATGTGGCACCACTGCTGCCCTCAAAGTGTCAGTCCTAGTAAACCCGGGCTAAGGAGACAGCCAGCGGGTGGGGCAGCCCAACGTAAATATAGATAATATTTGTGGTTTAACTCCCACACAGTTATGCAGAAGGTATTATAAATTGGCTTACAGTTTGATCTTGTATTTTTAAAAATACTAAGGCATAAATAAAAACATGACCCAAAGGCATAAATAGAGGTCTCTGCCTACCATATGCTCAAATATCTCAGGGTCTCAGGACCAAAATAAACATATTTCTACCATGTGCTCAAAGAGTTGAACTTTGCCCAATTCAAAATTAGGCAAAGCATGAGGATTTACTTGTAAAATTAACTTACTTTCTCTCTTTTTCTCTTTATAGCTACAGGCAAAGAGAGGAAAGATGAGCCATTATACAGTTTTTTAATTGATAAATGAAGCCAATTGTGTTAACTCATTATAGAAAACCAACTTCTCTCCTTTGCCTCTCACTTCTATGTAGAGGAAGTTTATGTACTGAGGGTAATTAGTTGAACCATCTCCTTTACTTTTATTCTATAAACATATCACTTAATTGTTTGGAATCAAAAATGTATAAATAGTGGAAAACAATAAGGGAACTAATGTCTCCACATAGAGATGAATTTCAAAATTTCAGTTCTGCTATAGTTTAAATTACTATGAAGACTTTTTTTTTTCTCAAAGGGAAACAAAGGATAAAATTGAATAAATTGAGCAATGAGTTGTAGGCATGAAATAAGTTACATTTCTGTTTGAGCCACCAAGTAGACCCTTCAAATAAGTAAGATTCCCTAATAAAAATATCAGTTGGTATTTGTGAGTTTGTGTTACTCTAAGAAAGTGAATAAATTCCTTTTCATCAGGGAGAAATTCAAATTATAAGTGATTTCTCTAAGGGAAAATTACCTTTTCCTCACAAATGTATAAGTAGTTGGGCCTTGCATAGGATCTCCGTGATTATTATCTGCTTAAACTAATCCTCGTATTTAGATATTTTCTAACTTAGAGAAATGCCTTATCTAAGTCCTGAAACAGCACAGCTAATGTTGAATATTTTCATGTAACATATAAGTTAATTACCACAAAATTGTTATAGTAAAAAAGGTACAGGTTTTGCATCACAGATATAAATAAGAGTTCAGTTCTGAATTTTATGTTGTAGCCTTCAGCATATCACTTTGTTTCTTTGCATCTTAATTTTTTCATTTGTAAAATGATACTAATTTGTGGTTTGGTTGAGTTAATTTTTATAGTGCCTAGCACATGGTACCCTTAAAAAACTGGTAGGTCTTAATATGACTTTTTAATCAGAGACTTATGCTGTAATTAACTGTTCATATATGACCTTGGGAAGAGCTTCCCTGGAAGCTCATTGGTAAAGAATCTACCTGCCAATGCAGGAGAGGAGAGTTGATCCCTGGGTGGGGAAGATCCCCTGGAGAAGGAAATGACAGCCCACTTCAGTACTGGAAGTTCCCTTGCTTGGGAAATATCATTGGTAGAGGACCTTGGGGGGTTACAGACCATGGGGTTACAGTCAGACACGACTGAGCATAAGCAGGAACACAGATGACCTTGGGAAAATAACTCATTATTCCTAATTTCAGTTTTTACAATGAGAACAAATATATATTAATAATGTCTGGAACACAGAGCCGGTGGTAACAATTCAATAAGAATATGAATAAGTCAACCCAGAAAATATAGGCATCGTCTCATTGGCGGGACAGGCTGGAGTTCTGGGGCGGTGCTGCTCCCGCGGAAAACCGCAGGGGTGAGGCGCCTCTGCACACGGCCTGCAGCCCACGCCGCCGCCATTTTCATCTGAGCCGTGGTTGCCTTGCTTTTGCACAACGTCGGAGCTGAGGTGTCAGCGAAGCCTTTTCACCCTGGGAACAACTCTTGCCGAAAGTGCAAGTCTTCTACATGCAGCACCCTGTGGGCAAGTGAAACAAGACTAAGCATAAGGGGGTGGGAGGAAATGGTTAGGCTTAATTTTATTACCCATATTCTATTTTTATTTCTTGAGAAATATCAGGAACCCACGTTTTATTGCATAGTATTTTTCAGACAAATCGTGTACATTGGTCCTCCTTGACTTTAATACTAGTCTGATATTCTCTAACCATTTTTCAAGCAAAGGAAAAAAAAAGGAAAATAAAAAGACAGTGATGGGGTTATGGTTATATAAGCAATGTGTGGAATATTTGTTTGTGAAGTAAGGTACAATTTTCACTTTTAGAAAGAAAAGATGAAGCACTGTTAAGTTGTCTCTATGACTAAAGAGGTTTGGGTTTGCAATCTGCTTCACTCTCCAAAATTTAGAGCCACAATATTTAAGAATCTTGTTTACAGTTTCAAAACCCGAATTCCACAGGCAAAACATTAGAGATATAAACTTTTTTTCCCTCAATGTAAAAGATAATTTTGAATTGCTTTCCTTTTTGTCTCCTTTTTTCCCCTTCACTTGTAGTGGTGCTAGTGTTTCTCCACTTTTGTGTTTTGAAAATATCATCCTACTGACGCACACATTAAAAAGTCACTTGATAACTGTATTCCTTCACCATGTATTCAAATAACATAGAGAGAAATACTGTACACGAAAATACAGAAATGTTTCTAGACTTTCAGAGATCAGTGGATTGAAATGGAGAGATCCTTGCATCTCCATAACATGAAAGTGCCTCTAAGCTAAATAGATCTTCTGAGTGCACCTGAGGGAATTCTTCCTGCTCAGGACTCAGTCATGCTTTCATACCAATTAAGATGATAGGCTGTATATTTAACAAGTTTTCTAATTGTGAACGAAGATATATATTATGAAAGAACAAATTGTTAGGGTATGCTTTTCTATATTACAAAACCTTTAAAGCACTTCGTGACAATAGGAAATGGCTTTTTTGCTGTAGTTATTTTGAAGTTGTGCTACTTTCATTCTTGGTTGGCACACTGTAGTATTCATACTTGACTTAACCTGTGGGCCATTTCTCAGTAGGAGGAGGCTCACACAGCAGCGAATACAACCTTTAATGGGAAGATATGATCAACATCATTATTAGTAATATTTGTATACTGATATAAATAATGCTTTTGGGCCAAAATTCTAGGCTTATTTTTTTTTCGAGAAATATCAGGAACCCACGTTTTATTGCATAGTATTTTTCAGACAAATCGTGTACATTGGTCCTCCTTGACTTTAATACTAGTCTGATATTCTCTAACCATTTTTCAAGCAAAGGAAAAAAAAAGGAAAATAAAAAGACAGTGATGGGGTTATGGTTATATAAGCAATGTGTGGAATATTTGTTTGTGAAGTAAGGTACAATTTTCACTTTTAGAAAGAAAAGATGAAGCACTGTTAAGTTGTCTCTATGACTAAAGAGGTTTGGGTTTGCAATCTGCTTCACTCTCCAAAATTTAGAGCCACAATATTTAAGAATCTTGTTTACAGTTTCAAAACCCGAATTCCACAGGCAAAACATTAGAGATATAAACTTTTTTTCCCTCAATGTAAAAGATAATTTTGAATTGCTTTCCTTTTTGTCTCCTTTTTTCCCCTTCACTTGTAGTGGTGCTAGTGTTTCTCCACTTTTGTGTTTTGAAAATATCATCCTACTGACGCACACTTTAAAAAAGTCACTTGATAACTGTATTCCTTCACCATGTATTCAAATAACATAGAGAGAAATACTGTACACGAAAATACAGAAATGTTTCTAGACTTTCAGAGATCAGTGGATTGAAATGGAGAGATCCTTGCATCTCCATAACATGAAAGTGCCTCTAAGCTAAATAGATCTTCTGAGTGCACCTGAGGGAATTCTTCCTGCTCAGGACTCAGTCATGCTTTCATACCAATTAAGATGATAGGCTGTATATTTAACAAGTTTTCTAATTGTGAACGAAGATATATATTATGAAAGAACAAATTGTTAGGGTATGCTTTTTCTATATTACAAAAACCTTTAAAGCACTTCGTGACAATAGGAAATGGCTTTTTTGCTGTAGTTATTTTGAAGTTGTGCTACTTTCATTCTTGGTTGGCACACTGTAGTATTCATACTTGACTTAACCTGTGGGCCATTTCTCAGTAGGAGGAGGCTCACACAGCAGCGAATACAACCTTTAATGGGAAGATATGATCAACATCATTATTAGTAATATTTGTATACTGATATAAATAATGCTTATTTCTAAACTGGTGTCTGCAGAGAGAATCCCTGCCCTGAGGATCTAGCTGTAGGACATCATTATCCTTAGAGGTCATATTTGCATATGGTTTGGGTCAAGTCATGCAAATGTATCTCTGTTTATCGTTCTGACTTAAATGTCTTATAGCCACTTGCTTGACTGAAGTGCACTGAATTGCTTATATAACCATGACCCCATCACTGTCTTTTTATTTTCCTCTTTTTTTTTTCCTTTGCTTGAAAAATGGGTAGAGAATATCAGACCAGTATTAAAGGCAAATAGAACCCATGTTTTGACTTTTCCAAAACTCAGTAAGAATGAGGGCTAATTTTGATTATTCATGAGTGATCATAGTTGACAATCTGGAGGTTGACCCTATGGTTTATTTTCCAACCCATGACAAATGTGAGAGTGCAAGGGGTTTCCAAGAATAATTAACTTGGGAGAACTGTAAAGCAGACTATTTCATGCTAACTAGACACCCTCGTGGTTACCTTTGTTGTGTATGAAGCAACGTCATTAACACCTGCTTTCCTGCCTCCCCTACTAGTGGATTATGTGAATACAAATTAGGAATTTTCAGCTCCACCATTTACTGTTTGTGATCTCAAGTCCTATAAGCACCTCTTTCCTTGCCTTTGAAGTGGGTGGACTGATACAGCGGTTGTTGTCTGTAAAGGTCTTGTTTTGGTGCCTGGGAGATAGCAAGGACTCAACTGATAGGAATATAGCGTGCGTGGCCCTCAGCTCCTGCTCTAGCTTCTTCCCTTCCTCTGTTTTTTGTTTTTGTAAATATCAGGTCATGCTTGAAGTTGGCTACTTTCATTCGAAGATATATTGGTTGAGGGTATGCTTTCTATATTACAAAACCTTTAAAGCACTTCGGGACAATAGGAAATGGCTTTTTTGCTGTAGTTATTTTGAAGTTGTGCTACTTTCATTCTTGGTTGGCACACTGTAGTATTCATACTTGACTTAACCTGTGGGCCATTTCTCAGTAGGAGGAGGCTCACACAGCAGCGAATACAACCTTTAATGGGAAGATATGATCAACATCATTATTAGTAATATTTGTATACTGATATAAATAATGCTTATTTCTAAACTGGTGTCTGCAGAGAGAATCCCTGCCCTGAGGATCTAGCTGTAGGACATCATTATCCTTAGAGGTCATATTTGCATATGGTTTGGGTCAAGTCATGCAAATGTATCTCTGTTTATCGTTCTGACTTAAATGTCTTATAGCCACTTGCTTGACTGAAGTGCACTGAATTGCTTATATAACCATGACCCCATCACTGTCTTTTTATTTTCCTCTTTTTTTCCTTTGCTTGAAAAATGGGTAGAGAATATCAGACCAGTATTAAAGGCAAATAGAACCCATGTTTTGACTTTTCCAAAACTCAGTAAGAATGAGGGCTAATTTTGATTATTCATGAGTGATCATAGTTGACAATCTGGAGGTTGACCCTATGGTTTATTTTCCAACCCATGACAAATGTGAGAGTGCAAGGGGTTTCCAAGAATAATTAACTTGGGAGAACTGTAAAGCAGACTATTTCATGCTAACTAGACACCCTCGTGGTTACCTTTGTTGTGTATGAAGCAACGTCATTAACACCTGCTTTCCTGCCTCCCCTACTAGTGGATTATGTGAATACAAATTAGGAATTTTCAGCTCCACCATTTACTGTTTGTGATCTCAAGTCCTATAAGCACCTCTTTCCTTGCCTTTGAAGTGGGTGGACTGATACAGCGGTTGTTGTCTGTAAAGGTCTTGTTTTGGTGCCTGGGAGATAGCAAGGACTCAACTGATAGGAATATAGCGTGCGTGGCCCTCAGCTCCTGCTCTAGCTTCTTCCCTTCTTCTGTTCTTCATACTCAGAGCACTGAAAGTTCTTTCTACATTATCAGTTTTAAATATCATTTTCTCTTTGGTACATGCTTTTCTTACGTTTCTAGATCTTCACATTGGCATCTTTTAGGCCATGTACCAAAACATCCTCTCCCAGACTATCCCCTAAAGTCAGATCCTTTGCCTTTCTGATTTTTCTTGCTACTTTTCCTACACTAACAAAAACCCTATCAGAAGAAATAGCTTTATGATTAACAGCATTTAGAATCAATTAGATCTGAGTTTGTATCTGAACCTACATTTGCAGTTCTTATGGTGACATGAAAATTTATTGAACTGAAGACTTAGTTTTTATCTATAAATAGGGCTGATTATAATATCTCTTATAAGTATTTGTTTAGTAAAATATATAGTGTCAGAAAATGCTATTTTTTTATTACTTGCTTTATGTTTCATCCCCATAGATTCTTTCTCTGCTTAACAAAATGCTGTCTACTATATTTCACATGATCAGACTCCATTAATTTTAAGATGAGTCATTACATTATGTACCAATAACATGAAAAAAAAAAGCCGCTACTGCTGGCTAAAATATCAGACATCTGATATTGCATATCTTAATGCATATCTTAATTTTAAATATGTAAAAATATAAATTAAACATGTACATTTTAGAATCAATGTAATAGGCAAGCATCAAATAATCCGCTTTGATGTATAAATGGGAATCAAGTGTATAGAATATCCCCTTTTAAACTTTGACATGGAAAAGCATTATGTGAGAAGCTTTTTACAAAGCAAATTTTATTAAGAAAGATAAATTTCTGAATTATGTTATGATTCTTGGATTGAACCTGAGAATTTGCGTTTTCAAGGAATAAGCAGGTGATGCAGTTGGTATGGAATAAGTAAGCTGATGCAGTTGGTTGGGGGTCCACACCTTGAATAACAAGAAAAAAAATTTAGTTTCCTAGCTAAAGGTCTTTTCCTGAAGATCATGCTATCTTCAGAATGATAGAAAGGTATTTCAAATGCTTGTGTCCCACTCCAGGAAAGCCTGCTGGCTCACAGCTTCTCTCTCTGTTGTCCCTTCTTTTCCACCACTCATCTCTTTCTGTTTTCCCTCCTTCTGTCCTTCCCAGTGCCCCCTCCCCACAGTGTAAAAACACAGTGAATTACTCTTACTTTAATTCTGAACTAAACTGTTTTATGCAGCTCTCTTGAATTTTGTTGGGACACAAACATTTTCCCTTTCTTAAGCAAAATACATCAGGGAGGACAGTCCAATGTATGGGGCAGAAAGAAGTTTATTTAAACAATATCATTTGTTTGGTATTCTAACAGAACACTAGGTTTACCAGAATTAATGCAGTCAAGGTTACCAAGAATCCTTTTCCATTTTAGTGAAAGATTTTGCTTAGCAGCAAGGTAATCCACTGAGCAGAGTGGACAATGTTTTATTTGACCAACAGATGGCAGTAGCGGTCTCTCTTTCTCTGTTGCAGTAATCAGAAAATTGAAACTAACCTGCTCCTAAGATCCTTCTAAGGCACTCATCAACTTTTTCTAGGTTCCTTGAGTTCCTGGCAGATTTCAAAATGTTATCTCACTCTTTGAGCACTGGACCACTTAATCACTCTTATAAAATGTAACCCTATTTTCAGGAGACTTGCTACCTACCCAGTCCATATTTGCCTGATTCAGATGGAAAACCAGGAGACCGTGACTGTCTCATTTCCAATATGCATAATTTTTTATTTTACGCATCTGGAAATTTTAGCTTCACTAAAAATACATTTGAAAAAATAAAACGAGAGTTCATATTCTTGAGTTCATATCCCCTTTTAAACTTTGACATGGAAAAGCATTATGTGAGAAGCTTTTTACAAAGCAAATTTTATTAAGAAAGATAAATTTCTGAATTATGTTATGATTCTTGGATTGAACCTGAGAATTTGCGTTTTCAAGGAATAAGCAGGTGATGCAGTTGGTATGGAATAAGTAAGCTGATGCAGTTGGTTGGGGGTCCACACCTTGAATAACAAGAAAAAAAATTTAGTTTCCTAGCTAAAGGTCTTTTCCTGAAGATCATGCTATCTTCAGAATGATAGAAAGGTATTTCAAATGCTTGTGTCCCACTCCAGGAAAGCCTGCTGGCTCACAGCTTCTCTCTCTGTTGTCCCTTCTTTTCCACCACTCATCTCTTTCTGTTTTCCCTCCTTCTGTCCTTCCCAGTGCCCCCTCCCCACAGTGTAAAAACACAGTGAATTACTCTTACTTTAATTCTGAACTAAACTGTTTTATGCAGCTCTCTTGAATTTTGTTGGGACACAAACATTTTCCCTTTCTTAAGCAAAATACATCAGGGAGGACAGTCCAATGTATGGGGCAGAAAGAAGTTTATTTAAACAATATCATTTGTTTGGTATTCTAACAGAACACTAGGTTTACCAGAATTAATGCAGTCAAGGTTACCAAGAATCCTTTTCCATTTTAGTGAAAGATTTTGCTTAGCAGCAAGGTAATCCACTGAGCAGAGTGGACAATGTTTTATTTGACCAACAGATGGCAGTAGCGGTCTCTCTTCTCTGTTGCAGTAATCAGAAAATTGAAACTAACCTGCTCCTAAGATCCTTCTAAGGCACTCATCAACTTTTTCTAGGTTCCTTGAGTTCCTGGCAGATTTCAAAATGTTATCTCACTCTTTGAGCACTGGACCACTTAATCACTCTTATAAAATGTAACCCTATTTTCAGGAGACTTGCTACCTACCCAGTCCATATTTGCCTGATTCAGATGGAAAACCAGGAGACCGTGACTGTCTCATTTCCAATATGCATAATTTTTTATTTTACGCATCTGGAAATTTTAGCTTCACTAAAAATACATTTGAAAAAAAAAAAAGAGAGAGAGTTCATATTCTTGAGAATTACATATGTTTGCAAATGAGTCAGAGTAAATCATTTCACCAATCTCCATCAGGATCCAAGCTTTAAAGCTCTGCAGTTGTACATGTCAAGTATATCAAACGTGTTTCTATCTATAGTGTCTCTCAGAATATTTATTACTCTCGTTAGTATATTTGGTAGGATGCGTATCTACTAAAGTCTGCTCAATACTCCTTTTTACAAACCTTTTCTTTAGTATTTGTCAAAACTATCTGAATATCCTTTTATAGAATTTCACTTGATACAGAAAAAAATACCTTGATCCTCAGTGTGAAAAACTACATGTAACTTACTTGTTACTCTAGAATTATAAACATTTATATATGTATAACTGTTTCCTATTCAACAGCTATCATTTAACTATTACATGTCTGAGCATCATAATTCAGCTACTAATCTTAAATTTAATCTCAGAATGTTATTGATACATTTTGATGCATCTTGATTCTATCCATAAGTGATAAAATGAGTTTTTATAATTCACACTGATACTGTCTTTCCTTGATACCTACTCTAACTTCTGGTTAGAGCTGAGGGTTTGAAAGTTTTTGTTGCAACTTTTGCTATGGCTTCATTTCACTCATCTGTTTTAAGGGTAACTTTTCTTTTAGTTAGTTCAGAAACTCTTATGTTCATACCCTGTGAATGCTAAAACCCAAATTTATAGAAAAACTGAATACTCTCCCCTAAGACTGTGAACAAGGCAAGGATGTCTCTTTTCATCCTTCACTCAACAGAGTACTGAAGTTTAAACCACCATGAAAAGGCAAGAAAATGAAATATAAAGGCATACAGATTAAAGGCAGAAGAAATAAAATTGTCTCTATTTCTCAATGCTGTGATTGTCTACATAGAAATCCAAAGAGGGCTACAAAATACTCCTAGAAGTGAAAAGGAGTTCTGATCTCACTCTTTGAGCACTGGACCACTTAATCACTCTTATAAAATGTAACCCTATTTTCAGGAGACTTGCTACCTACCCAGTCCATATTTGCCTGATTCAGATGGAAAACCAGGAGACCGTGACTGTCTCATTTCCAATATGCATAATTTTTTATTTTACGCATCTGGAAATTTTAGCTTCACTAAAAATACATTTGAAAAAAAAAAAAGAGAGAGAGTTCATATTCTTGAGAATTACATATGTTTGCAAATGAGTCAGAGTAAATCATTTCACCAATCTCCATCAGGATCCAAGCTTTAAAGCTCTGCAGTTGTACATGTCAAGTATATCAAACGTGTTTCTATCTATAGTGTCTCTCAGAATATTTATTACTCTCGTTAGTATATTTGGTAGGATGCGTATCTACTAAAGTCTGCTCAATACTCCTTTTTACAAACCTTTTCTTTAGTATTTGTCAAAACTATCTGAATATCCTTTTATAGAATTTCACTTGATACAGAAAAAAATACCTTGATCCTCAGTGTGAAAAACTACATGTAACTTACTTGTTACTCTAGAATTATAAACATTTATATATGTATAACTGTTTCCTATTCAACAGCTATCATTTAACTATTACATGTCTGAGCATCATAATTCAGCTACTAATCTTAAATTTAATCTCAGAATGTTATTGATACATTTTGATGCATCTTGATTCTATCCATAAGTGATAAAATGAGTTTTTATAATTCACACTGATACTGTCTTTCCTTGATACCTACTCTAACTTCTGGTTAGAGCTGAGGGTTTGAAAGTTTTTGTTGCAACTTTTGCTATGGCTTCATTTCACTCATCTGTTTTAAGGGTAACTTTTCTTTTAGTTAGTTCAGAAACTCTTATGTTCATACCCTGTGAATGCTAAAACCCAAATTTATAGAAAAACTGAATACTCTCCCCTAAGACTGTGAACAAGGCAAGGATGTCTCTTTTCATCCTTCACTCAACAGAGTACTGAAGTTTAAACCACCATGAAAAGGCAAGAAAATGAAATATAAAGGCATACAGATTAAAGGCAGAAGAAATAAAATTGTCTCTATTTCTCAATGCTGTGATTGTCTACATAGAAATCCAAAGAGGGCTACAAAAATACTCCTAGAAGTGAAAAGGGAGTTCAGCAAGTTATAAGATATGAGAACAACACACATTTTTGTACACTACAATGAGTATGTAAAAATCAAAATTAAAAACTTAGTATCATATACACTTGCTCCAGAAAGAATAAGATACGAGGTATAACTTCAAAAAAAGTACATGAAGTGCTGCTACTTCCATATCTTGGTCAAAATACAATGAAAGAAATCCCGAAATGACCTAAATAAATGGAGAAGAATATCATATTTGTGGATTACAAAATTCAGCATAATAAGATGTCAATTATTTCCAAATTAATTTATAGTTTTGATATAATTCTGCTAAATATCACAGCACATCTTTTTGCAGACACAGAGGTGCTTATTCTAAAATTTGCACAGAAAGGTAGAAGGACTAGAATAACTAAAACAGTGTTGGAAAAGAAAAATTAAGTGAGAGATATCACTCTACTGACAGAGGGTAATATATAGCTACAGAAATCAAGACTATGTGGCAGTGAGGGAAGGGTAGACACGTACATCTATGAAAATGATAGAGAACCCAGAAATACACCCACAAAAATATGCCACACAATTTTTTGGAAAAACTGTGATTAAGAAATAATTGAGCAGTAGACAAAGAAATGAACCTCAACCCAAAACTCATATATTATACCAAAGATTAAACCAAAGTGAACCATAGACTTAAGTATAAGATTGAAAATTAGAAAACTTTTAGAAAAATTGACTGAAAATCTTTCGGATCTTGAGCTTAGCATAGTTGTATTGCATTTCATATCCAAGCATGAATCATAAAAGGAAAGTTTGATACACTGAAATTTATGAATTTATTTGTATCTACTCAGGAAAAGATAGTTAAAAGAATGAAAAAAATAAGGTTGTGAAGAAAAAGTTGTAAACCTCATACCTGACAAAGGACTAGAATGTGAAATATATAAAAAACTCACAAAACTTAGTAGTAAAAACACAAACAATCCGTTTAGAATATGGGCAAAATCAATGAACAGCTGTTTAACTGAATAGGATATTTGTGTTGTATACGTTGTGTTGTTATTTTGTGTTAGTTGCTCAGTTGTGTTCAACTCTTTGCAAACCCGTGGACAACCAGGCTTATCTGTCCATTGAATTCTCCAGGCAAGAATACTGGAGTGGGTTGCCATTCCCTTCTGCAGGGGATCTTCCTGACCCAGGGATCGAACCAGGGTCTCTCACACTCGAGTCAGAATAAGACATATAGATGGCAAATAAGCACATAAAAAGTTGTTAAATATATTAGTTGCTACTGTCATTGTTTAGTTGCTAAGTTGTGTCCAATTCTTTGTGACCTCATGCACTGTAGCCCACCAGGCTCCTGTGTCCAAGGGATTTCCCAGGCAGGAATCAGTTCAGTTCAGTTCATTTGCTCAGTCATGTCCAATTCTTTGCAAACCCATGGACTGCAGCACAGTAGGCTTCCCTGTCCTTCACTGTCTCCCAGAGCCTGCTCAAACTCATATCCATTGATTCAGTGATGCCATCCAGCCATCTTGTCCTCTGTCATCCCCTTCTCCTTCTGCCTTCTTTTTTTCCCAACAGGCAGGAATGTGATGTTCCTTTACAATATTATCAGATGTCTATTATGTATTAATATTGATGTTGTGACCAAGCCAATAAACAAGTATAGAGTAACTTGAATTTCACATAAATATGCCACACAATTTTTGGAAAAACTGTGATTAAGAAATAATTGAGCAGTAGAAAAGAAATGAACCTCAACCCAAAACTCATATATTATACCAAAGATTAAACCAAAGTGAACCATAGACTTAAGTATAAGATTGAAAATTAGAAAACTTTTAGAAAAATTGACTGAAAATCTTTCGGATCTTGAGCTTAGCATAGTTGTATTGCATTTCATATCCAAGCATGAATCATAAAAGGAAAGTTTGATACACTGAAATTTATGAATTTATTTGTATCTACTCAGGAAAAGATAGTTAAAAGAATGAAAAAAATAAGGTTGTGAAGAAAAAGTTGTAAACCTCATACCTGACAAAGGACTAGAATGTGAAATATATAAAAAACTCACAAAACTTAGTAGTAAAAACACAAACAATCCGTTTAGAATATGGGCAAAATCAATGAACAGCTGTTTAACTGAATAGGATATTTGTGTTGTATACGTTGTGTTGTTATTTTGTGTTAGTTGCTCAGTTGTGTTCAACTCTTTGCAAACCCGTGGACAACCAGGCTTATCTGTCCATTGAATTCTCCAGGCAAGAATACTGGAGTGGGTTGCCATTCCCTTCTGCAGGGGATCTTCCTGACCCAGGGATCGAACCAGGGTCTCTCACACTCGAGTCAGAATAAGACATATAGATGGCAAATAAGCACATAAAAAGTTGTTAAATATATTAGTTGCTACTGTCATTGTTTAGTTGCTAAGTTGTGTCCAATTCTTTGTGACCTCATGCACTGTAGCCCACCAGGCTCCTGTGTCCAAGGGATTTCCCAGGCAGGAATCAGTTCAGTTCAGTTCATTTGCTCAGTCATGTCCAATTCTTTGCAAACCCATGGACTGCAGCACAGTAGGCTTCCCTGTCCTTCACTGTCTCCCAGAGCCTGCTCAAACTCATATCCATTGATTCAGTGATGCCATCCAGCCATCTTGTCCTCTGTCATCCCCTTCTCCTTCTGCCTTCTTTTTTTCCCAACAGGCAGGAATGTGATGTTCCTTTTACAATATTATCAGATGTCTATTATGTATTAATATTGATGTTGTGACCAAGCCAATAAACAAGTATAGAGTAACTTGAATTTCACATAAAGTAATTTAATTTTAAAAAGTTTATTTAATAAAAATATCTTTCTACCATTCTACCCTTATTCTTAAAATCCTACCATTCAGTTTATCATTTTGATTATAGCACTGAAGTCCCCCGCAAGAAAATAATGTCCTCAGAAGTGTGACTTATCCCTTATGTACTTATCACTTGGAAAGCGTAATATAACAAACCAGCAATTAATAGCTCTTCTCAGAAGAATTTTTTTATACCACAAATGTAGGATCTTAAATAAATCATTCATAGGATAGATAAGTTTCACTCAAAGAAAGAGCCAAAAGAAAAGTAAAAGGGATCAGTGTGAGGACTTCAGAATTTTGATTCTCAAAATGTCCTTAACTCTAAGATTCTGAGTCATTTATTTGATCTGTAAAGGCCGATAAAAAGAAATTCCATATAATTTCCCTTATTTGTACTACTAAGGGTAGCATACTTACCCTTAAGGCAGGATTACCAGTTATTCAGAGTTCCTATTATAGACACTCATGGATCATTGAAATTAATGGTATTCTGAAAGCACATTGTATCATGAATCACCTTGATCTTTAGTTGATTCAGGTCCTTTGTTTCTTACAGTCTTATGTGGTGTGTATGTGTGTATAAGTTGCAGTGTGCTTAATGTCTTCATTATCAGCTTATTTTCTTGTGGATTGCTGTTTATACAACAATAGAGGGTAAGCAATGCCTATTTTTGGCTTTTAATTTAGCAATTAAAATTTAAGACTGGTATAACTTGTCATTAAACTTATGAATCATTCATATATCTGCTGCTAAGGCAAATTGTTACATAATCTCTTCCTATCTTAGATTTTGAGTCATTTAATGTTAAACGTACTATAAAAATAAGTAAAATAAAATTCTTGGGTTTTTTTGAAAATGCATACAAGATACTGTCTCACAAAATAAAATCATGTATATAAGCCCAAATTCTTCCCTTGTAAACTGAGTAATTTTAAAATAAACAAACAAGTACATTGCAGTATATTATAAGGAATAAATTTGCTGTAACTTCTTTAATTTTTATTCTTTTTGTTTTTACTGGAAAGTGAGAACATGTTGGGGGGGTACATCTCAGGATGCTTTAGCCTCCTTCAGTGAATGCTGGTCTATATTTCTGAGACTTTTCTGACCTAGGAAGCCAGGAGGCAGCACAAAGGTACAAAGATTCAGAGAAAAGGAGGCTTTGAAGGGGAAGAGGGTGAAAATCAGAGATGGGAGGACTCCTCAAGACAAACATGGATGATCTCCCGGTTAGCAGAGAGGTTGACCCTGTTCACCTCATTCGAATCTTTCACAGTTTATTATATTCTCATTTTTTGCTTTTATTAAATGTTAAGCTTGTGCATTAGAATGTGGAGATAGTCTGTGGATATAGAAAAAGCAGATTTACAGTCCAGATCAGGGAAGTAAAATGGATTTTTGTGGAAGAAGAGGATGCTGTAAAACATTAATATAGAGTTGAATACTACAGAACAAAATTTGTGTGCATATATTTAGATAATTCTAAATTCTTATATGTGTATACACAAACAAAATTACCATGAAACTATATCAATATGACTGTTATCAATTCTAGAACCACGTTGCTTGGGGCCACTTGGACTTCTACTCTCAGGTATATTCCATGTGTATTTTTACCTTTAACTCTGCTCCCACAAGCAGTGAATCCCCATGGAAATGGACTAAAAAAGGGAATATATTCAGCATTAATTTTTCCTGTAAAATATCTATTTGTCAAGGATATAATTTCTCATTTGTAAAATTTGCCTTGCCTTATAAACTATTCAACAGTGTTTTTATAGTAGCATTTTTATGCCTACTGAGTAAAAATATAGGCAAGGGGCACTGGATTGATACCATTTAAAATTTAAAGCAATTAAAATTTAAGACTGGTATAACTTGTCATTAAACTTATGAATCATTCATATATCTGCTGCTAAGGCAAATTGTTACATAATCTCTTCCTATCTTAGATTTTGAGTCATTTAATGTTAAACGTACTATAAAAATAAGTAAAATAAAATTCTTGGGTTTTTGAAAATGCATACAAGATACTGTCTCACAAAATAAAATCATGTATATAAGCCCAAATTCTTCCCTTGTAAACTGAGTAATTTTAAAATAAACAAACAAGTACATTGCAGTATATTATAAGGAATAAATTTGCTGTAACTTCTTTAATTTTTATTCTTTTTGTTTTTACTGGAAAGTGAGAACATGTTGGGGGGGTACATCTCAGGATGCTTTAGCCTCCTTCAGTGAATGCTGGTCTATATTTCTGAGACTTTTCTGACCTAGGAAGCCAGGAGGCAGCACAAAGGTACAAAGATTCAGAGAAAAGGAGGCTTTGAAGGGGAAGAGGGTGAAAATCAGAGATGGGAGGACTCCTCAAGACAAACATGGATGATCTCCCGGTTAGCAGAGAGGTTGACCCTGTTCACCTCATTCGAATCTTTCACAGTTTATTATATTCTCATTTTTTGCTTTTATTAAATGTTAAGCTTGTGCATTAGAATGTGGAGATAGTCTGTGGATATAGAAAAAGCAGATTTACAGTCCAGATCAGGGAAGTAAAATGGATTTTTGTGGAAGAAGAGGATGCTGTAAAACATTAATATAGAGTTGAATACTACAGAACAAAATTTGTGTGCATATATTTAGATAATTCTAAATTCTTATATGTGTATACACAAACAAAATTACCATGAAACTATATCAATATGACTGTTATCAATTCTAGAACCACGTTGCTTGGGGCCACTTGGACTTCTACTCTCAGGTATATTCCATGTGTATTTTTACCTTTAACTCTGCTCCCACAAGCAGTGAATCCCCATGGAAATGGACTAAAAAAGGGAATATATTCAGCATTAATTTTTCCTGTAAAATATCTATTTGTCAAGGATATAATTTCTCATTTGTAAAATTTGCCTTGCCTTATAAACTATTCAACAGTGTTTTTATAGTAGCATTTTTATGCCTACTGAGTAAAAATATAGGCAAGGGGCACTGGATTGATACCTGGCCTGGGAAAATCCCACATGCCATGGAGCAGCTGGACCGGTATGTCCAGTTATGAGCTGGCACTCTGGAGCACATGTGCCCAGATCCAGTGCTCTGCAACGAGGGGGGCTACTGCAGTGGGAGGCCCACACAGGCCAAAGAATAAAGATGAATGAAAATAAATAAACAAATGAACAATGAAAGAGGAAAAAATTTTTTTAAAAAATGGTACTTAAGGTATATAGAAGTTTCTTGCTACCAGTGGGCTTAAAAATGAAGGTTTCTGCCATATCAAAGAATTTTCAAGAGCAGTGAATTTTGTTAAAAATGTGAAAGTTTAACTATGATAACAACTTAACACCTCTGATAGTAATTAGAAATAAATAAAATGAAAGTAATTGTGTGAAATAAAGCCATATGGAGAATTGAGTAGGTTGAAGTGAAATTAAATCTTCCCCAGTCATTTTCTATTTTTTTCTTTTTTGGGTTAGGAAAAGTACAAGAAAGTAGACAAGAAAAATTCTAACTCCTTATTTTTTGACAACTAATAGGTGTTTTCATTGTAACTGCACATAAAAACAAACTGGAAATGTTAAGAGGATTTTCATTTTATCTGTCAGAAGAATTCTAAATCAAGTGATTTCAGGAGCGCATATGAAATTGTGTAACAGTTCATTAGGGTTATCATTTGGAAAGGAAGAAAGGATAGAAAAGAGGATGGAAAGAAAGTCAGGAAAGGAGGAAGGGAAAAAAGAGAGGGAGAGAAGGGAATAGTTAGCAGGTTATGAATATAGGGGAGTGTGCCAGCCTTCCCTGGAATATTGTCTTTCCTCAGGCAGAATGCTCCAAGAGCAGCAGTGTGATTTTAACACTTTAAAAAAAACCCCAAAAAACACTGTTGAAAAGATTCTGTCTGTATCAAGAAGTTAACAAAAGACCATATATAATAAAGAGCCGCCTCTGGTGGGCCACTTTTTATCAGAACTATTTACTATGACCCATAAATCTTGACCCACCCATATTGAGCCACCCATATTGAGTGGCCCTGCTGAGCATGGCTGATAGCTTCACTGAGTTATGCAAGCCCCTTGGCCCCCACAAGGCTTTGATCCATGAAGTGGAATCCACTGGGGAAGGAAATGACAACCCACTCCGATAGTCTTGCCATGAGAACTGCATGAATAGTATGAAAAGGCAAAAAGATATGACACAGGAAGTTGAGCCCTCCAGGTTGGGAGGTGTCCAGTATGCTACTGGGGAAGAGAAGAGAAGAGCGCAATTACTAATATATCCAGAAAGAATGAAGAGGTTGGGCTAAAGCAGAAATGGTGCTCAGCTGGTGGAAGTAAAGTTTGATGCAGTAAAGAACAATATTGTAGAGGAACTTAGGATGTTAGCTCCATGAATCATGGCAAATTGAACATGATCAAGCGGAAAATGGTAATATTGAACATTGACAATCTTAGAAATCAGTGAACCAAAATGGACAGGAGTGACCAAATTTAATCCAGATGACTATTACACCCACTACTTTGGGCAAGAATCCCTTAAAAGAAACAGAGTAACCCTCATAGTCAACGAAAGTCCAAAATGCAGTAGTTGGGGGCAATCTCAAAAAACAACCGAGTGATCTTGGTTAATTTTCAAGGCAAAACTTTGAATTTCACAGTGATCCAAGTCTATGCTGCAACTGCTGATACTGAATAAGCTGAAGTTGATCAGTTCTATGAAGACCTACAAGACCTTCTAGAACTAACACCAAAAAAAGATGCCCTTTTCATCATATGGGTTTGAGTGCAAAAGTAGGAAGTCAAAAGATACCCAGAATAACAAGCAAGTATGACCTTGGAATACAAAATGAAGCAGGGCAAAGGATAACAGAGTTTTGTCAAGAGAACATGCTGGTCAGAGCAAACATCTCTTTCCAGCAACCCAAGAGACAATTCGACACATGGACATCAACAGATGATCAATACAAAAATCAGATTAATTATTTTTTTTGTAGCTGAACATGGAGAAGCTCTATACTGTCACCAAAATCAAGATCTGGGGCTGACTGTGGCTCAGATCATGAACTCATCATTGCAAAATTCAGGCTTCAATTGAAGAAAGTAGGGACAACCACTAGGGCATTCAGGTATGACCTAAATCAAATCCCGTATGATTTGATTACACAGTAGAGGTGATAAACAGATTCAAGGGATTAGACCTGGTAGATAGAGTGCCTGAAGAACTTTGAAGGAGGTACATAATATGGTATAGGAGGTGGTGACCAAGACCCTCCTCAAGATAAAGAAATGCAAGAAGGCCTTTACAAATAGCTGAGGAAAGAAGAGAAGTGAAAGGCAAGGGAGGAAGGGAAAGATAAACCAAACTGAATGCAGAGTTCCAGAGAATAACGAGGGGAAATAAGAAAGCCTTCTAAAATGAGCAATGCAAAGAAATAGAGGAAAACAATAGAATGATAAAGACTAATGATCACTTCAAGAAAATTGGAGATATCAAGGGAATACTTCATACAATGAATGATATGATAAAGGACAGAAACAGTAAGGACCTAACAGAAACAGAAGAGATTAAGAAGAGATTGCAAGAATACATAGGTATAAGAAAGGTCTTAATGACCCGGAAAATAACAATGGTGTAGTCACACACCAGTGGTCAGACATGCTGGAATGTGAAGTCAAGTGGAACTTAAGAGACATTACTATAAACAAAGCTAGTGGAGGTGATGAAATTTCAGCCGAGCTATTTCAAATCCTTAAATATGATGCTGTTAAAGTACTAAGAATTTAAAAATTACAGAAGATTTCTAGAACTAACACCAAAAAGATGCCCTTTTCATCATATGGGTTTGAGTGCAAAAGTAGGAAGTCAAAAGATACCCAGAATAACAAGCAAGTATGACCTTGGAATACAAAATGAAGCAGGGCAAAGGATAACAGAGTTTTGTCAAGAGAACATGCTGGTCAGAGCAAACATCTCTTTCCAGCAACCCAAGAGACAATTCGACACATGGACATCAACAGATGATCAATACAAAAATCAGATTAATTATTTTTTTTGTAGCTGAACATGGAGAAGCTCTATACTGTCACCAAAATCAAGATCTGGGGCTGACTGTGGCTCAGATCATGAACTCATCATTGCAAAATTCAGGCTTCAATTGAAGAAAGTAGGGACAACCACTAGGGCATTCAGGTATGACCTAAATCAAATCCCGTATGATTTGATTACACAGTAGAGGTGATAAACAGATTCAAGGGATTAGACCTGGTAGATAGAGTGCCTGAAGAACTTTGAAGGAGGTACATAATATGGTATAGGAGGTGGTGACCAAGACCCTCCTCAAGATAAAGAAATGCAAGAAGGCCTTTACAAATAGCTGAGGAAAGAAGAGAAGTGAAAGGCAAGGGAGGAAGGGAAAGATAAACCAAACTGAATGCAGAGTTCCAGAGAATAACGAGGGGAAATAAGAAAGCCTTCTAAAATGAGCAATGCAAAGAAATAGAGGAAAACAATAGAATGATAAAGACTAATGATCACTTCAAGAAAATTGGAGATATCAAGGGAATACTTCATACAATGAATGATATGATAAAGGACAGAAACAGTAAGGACCTAACAGAAACAGAAGAGATTAAGAAGAGATTGCAAGAATACATAGGTATAAGAAAGGTCTTAATGACCCGGAAAATAACAATGGTGTAGTCACACACCAGTGGTCAGACATGCTGGAATGTGAAGTCAAGTGGAACTTAAGAGACATTACTATAAACAAAGCTAGTGGAGGTGATGAAATTTCAGCCGAGCTATTTCAAATCCTTAAATATGATGCTGTTAAAGTACTGTACTCAAGTGTCAGCAAATTTGAAAACTCAGCAATGGCCACAGAATTGGAAAAGGTCAGTTTTTATTCCAATTCCATGTAAACAACAAAGAAGGACAATGCCAAAGAATGTTGAGACGATTGTACAGTTGCACTCATTTCACATTCAAGAAAGGTTATGTTTGAAATCCTTCAAGCTAGATTTCAGCAGTATGTGAACTGAGAATTTTCAGATGTACAAACTGAAATTAAAAAAGACATAGGAACCAGAGATCAGATTGCCAACATTCACTGGATCATGGAGAAAGCAAGGGAATACCAGGAAAAACTTTGCTTCATTGACTATGCTAAAGCCATTGACTGTGTGGATTATAATAAGCTGTGGGAAATTCTTAAAGAGATGGGAATACCAAATGATCTTACCTGTCTCCTGAGAAACCTGTATGTGAGTCAAGAAGCAACAGTTGGAACGAGCCATGGAACAACTGACTCATTGGGAAAGGAGTATGACAAGACTGTCTATTGTCACCCTGCTTATTTAACTTCTGTGCAGAGTACATCATGTGAAATGCCAGGCTGGATGAAGCTCAAACTGGAATCAAGGTTTCTAAGAGAAATATCAACAACCTCAGATATGCAGATGATACCACTCTAATGGCAGAAAGTGAAGAGCAACTAAAGAGTCTCTTGATGAAGATGAAAGAGGAGAGTGAAAAAGCTAGTTTGAAACTCAGTGTTTGAAAAATGAAGATTATGGCATCTGGTCACATCACTTCATGGCAATTAGGAGGGGGAAAAGTGGTAGCTAACAGATTTTATTTTCTTGGGCCCCCAAATCACTGCAGACAGTGACTGCAGCAAATAAATTAAGACACTTACTCCTTCAAAGGAAAGCTATGACAAACGTAACCTAAGAAACAGAGTGGTGCAAGAATACATAGGTATAAGAAAGGTCTTAATGACCCGGAAAATAACAATGGTGTAGTCACACACCAGTGGTCAGACATGCTGGAATGTGAAGTCAAGTGGAACTTAAGAGACATTACTATAAACAAAGCTAGTGGAGGTGATGAAATTTCAGCCGAGCTATTTCAAATCCTTAAATATGATGCTGTTAAAGTACTGTACTCAAGTGTCAGCAAATTTGAAAACTCAGCAATGGCCACAGAATTGGAAAAGGTCAGTTTTTATTCCAATTCCATGTAAACAACAAAGAAGGACAATGCCAAAGAATGTTGAGACGATTGTACAGTTGCACTCATTTCACATTCAAGAAAGGTTATGTTTGAAATCCTTCAAGCTAGATTTCAGCAGTATGTGAACTGAGAATTTTCAGATGTACAAACTGAAATTAAAAAAGACATAGGAACCAGAGATCAGATTGCCAACATTCACTGGATCATGGAGAAAGCAAGGGAATACCAGGAAAAACTTTGCTTCATTGACTATGCTAAAGCCATTGACTGTGTGGATTATAATAAGCTGTGGGAAATTCTTAAAGAGATGGGAATACCAAATGATCTTACCTGTCTCCTGAGAAACCTGTATGTGAGTCAAGAAGCAACAGTTGGAACGAGCCATGGAACAACTGACTCATTGGGAAAGGAGTATGACAAGACTGTCTATTGTCACCCTGCTTATTTAACTTCTGTGCAGAGTACATCATGTGAAATGCCAGGCTGGATGAAGCTCAAACTGGAATCAAGGTTTCTAAGAGAAATATCAACAACCTCAGATATGCAGATGATACCACTCTAATGGCAGAAAGTGAAGAGCAACTAAAGAGTCTCTTGATGAAGATGAAAGAGGAGAGTGAAAAAGCTAGTTTGAAACTCAGTGTTTGAAAAATGAAGATTATGGCATCTGGTCACATCACTTCATGGCAATTAGGAGGGGGAAAAGTGGTAGCTAACAGATTTTATTTTCTTGGGCCCCCAAATCACTGCAGACAGTGACTGCAGCAAATAAATTAAGACACTTACTCCTTCAAAGGAAAGCTATGACAAACCTAGACAGCATATTGAAAAGCAGAAACATCTCTTTACCGGCAAAGGTTTGTCTAGTGACAGCTATGGTCTTGCCAGTAGTCTTGTATGGATGTGAGTTGAACGATAAAGAAGGCTGAGCACCGAAGGATTGGTATTTTTGAATTATGGTGGTGGAGAAGACTCTTGAGAGTCCCTTGGACAGCAAGTAGGTCAATCCTGTCAATTCTAAAGGAAATCAACCCTGAGTATCCATTGGAAGACTAATGTGAAAGCTGAAGCTCCAATACTTTGGCCACCTGATGCAAGGAGCTGACTCATTGCAAAAGACCCTGATGCTGGGAAAGATTGAGGCAAAAGGAGAAGAGGGTAGCAGAAGATGAGATGATTATATATTATCACAACTCAATTGATATTAATTTGAGCAAAACTCCAAGAGATAGTGGAGGACAGAGGAGACCAGTGTGCTGTAGTCCATGGGATCAGAAAGATTCAGAATAAATGAACTACAAAAATAATAAAGAGCATTAGAAATGGATGTTTAATGATTTATCTTCTGTGTGGAATGTAAAATTGTAATGAGATAGAAACTTTTATTGTGACAGTATGTTACCAATGCGATTTTCTGTGAGAAAATATTGATTTGCTTTTTTTCAAGGAAAGAAACTGCCCAGATCCTTTACCTACAAGTAGATCATTATGGCCCTTATTAATTACGCCATCTAGACCAGGGGAACTTGCAGTAGAGTGATGTGTGAACAGGTCTTTGTTTTACAAAACAGCCTGAAACATCAGTGTTTAAGGCTCTGTGGATAAGGTCATCCATCCACATGAGGAATCTAGATATGGGTTTTTCCCTGCATCCCCTTCTGCTTCCTGCCAGCCATACACAGAAAAGCTGAGGGAGATGATACTTGTGGTCTGGGCCTTGTATCAAGTAAGAAGAAAAAAAAGTGTGAGGGGATTATAGGGTTCAGATTGAATACTTCCAAAATCACCTTGCATCCTGAAAGAGGAGAGTGAAAAAGCTAGTTTGAAACTCAGTGTTTGAAAAATGAAGATTATGGCATCTGGTCACATCACTTCATGGCAATTAGGAGGGGGAAAAGTGGTAGCTAACAGATTTTATTTTCTTGGGCCCCCAAATCACTGCAGACAGTGACTGCAGCAAATAAATTAAGACACTTACTCCTTCAAAGGAAAGCTATGACAAACCTAGACAGCATATTGAAAAGCAGAAACATCTCTTTACCGGCAAAGGTTTGTCTAGTGACAGCTATGGTCTTGCCAGTAGTCTTGTATGGATGTGAGTTGAACGATAAAGAAGGCTGAGCACCGAAGGATTGGTATTTTTGAATTATGGTGGTGGAGAAGACTCTTGAGAGTCCCTTGGACAGCAAGTAGGTCAATCCTGTCAATTCTAAAGGAAATCAACCCTGAGTATCCATTGGAAGACTAATGTGAAAGCTGAAGCTCCAATACTTTGGCCACCTGATGCAAGGAGCTGACTCATTGCAAAAGACCCTGATGCTGGGAAAGATTGAGGCAAAAGGAGAAGAGGGTAGCAGAAGATGAGATGATTATATATTATCACAACTCAATTGATATTAATTTGAGCAAAACTCCAAGAGATAGTGGAGGACAGAGGAGACCAGTGTGCTGTAGTCCATGGGATCAGAAAGATTCAGAATAAATGAACTACAAAAATAATAAAGAGCATTAGAAATGGATGTTTAATGATTTATCTTCTGTGTGGAATGTAAAATTGTAATGAGATAGAAACTTTTATTGTGACAGTATGTTACCAATGCGATTTTCTGTGAGAAAATATTGATTTGCTTTTTTTCAAGGAAAGAAACTGCCCAGATCCTTTACCTACAAGTAGATCATTATGGCCCTTATTAATTACGCCATCTAGACCAGGGGAACTTGCAGTAGAGTGATGTGTGAACAGGTCTTTGTTTTACAAAACAGCCTGAAACATCAGTGTTTAAGGCTCTGTGGATAAGGTCATCCATCCACATGAGGAATCTAGATATGGGTTTTTCCCTGCATCCCCTTCTGCTTCCTGCCAGCCATACACAGAAAAGCTGAGGGAGATGATACTTGTGGTCTGGGCCTTGTATCAAGTAAGAAGAAAAAAAAGTGTGAGGGGATTATAGGGTTCAGATTGAATACTTCCAAAATCACCTTGCATCCCCAAAGGAGCAGGGACTGGACCAAAAGTGTTCCTTTTTAGGAGTTACAAAAATGTGACTCATAACTATAAGGGTCTGGAGCCAGCCTGACAGTGTATGTCATACACATTTGCTGCTCTAACATTTGCTGTAGCTGGTCGGTCAATGGTCTGCCCTTGCCCCTCTCAGCATACTCTATGCCATATAAACTTTGGCAGTGGAATGAACAGCTTGGAGGACCCTTGTCAATCAGCAGGAGAGCTCTCCCCATTGAGAGAGAACATAGGGCTCACACAAGTCCACTACCCTAGGAGCTGTGATTTGTGGGGCAACACTTTGCCCTCGACTCTCTATATAGAGTGAACAGGTTATAAAGAAGAATGTGATACTTCATACCAAATTTAGAAAATTGTTAGCCTGACTGAGATAAGCTTTATTTGGGGGGCCAATGCAACCAAAGATGGAATTGGAACCCTTCCGTACCCACCTGCCACCTTCTCTGACATTTCTGCTTCCAGCTTTGCTTCTTCTGTTCGGTGGCTTCAGCCTCACCCTCTACAGCCTCCGTGAGGCAGTTTCTGGACTCCATATTCCAAGCCCTGTCATGCAAGGAAACAGCTGTGTTTTCCCATCTTTAAGATTTAAGAAACAAGATCACAGTTCTTAAGAAAGAGCTTTACCAGACCTTGCTTAGATCAAAGTCGATATCACCTAGGCATATTGACATTCTGGGCCAGCTGTATGCCATGGATGGCCATCCTGTGTGTTATAGGAAGTTTAACTGCACCCCTTGCTTCAACCCACTAGGTGCCAGTAGCCCAGTACCTCCTGGTAGATAGACCAAATTGTCCCCTGATTGAAAACCATTGCCTAATCATCGTGGTCAGAAAGATAGGATCCCACTATATCAGAGCAGGGTGGTGAGGTGGAACTGGGAGAAAGAATAAATCCTCAACTTATTGTAGACTAGGCAGCCATCCCAGTTTGAGTCTTCTGCATACTTTATCTCATCCAGTCCTGCTTTAGTCATGTAAGCTCTCTCTAAGCTTCTGCACTGATACATTCCCTAGTCTTTGTTGTTATTTCATTGCCATGGAAAGTTATTTAAAAGGTTTGGACGTGTAAAGAATAAGAATTGGGTAAAATGCTGGAAAACAATTTTTATATTTACCACATTGAAACATAATATGCATATTCAAGTAATTTGTCTCAAATGTATTAATACCATAAAAATCATTAACCAATATTAGATTAATAGATTAATATTTTCCTTTGTCAAGGAGGAGAACAAATTATTCATTGTTTTTCTATTTTACTTACATCAAAGAACATCTCCTCATTGGTTAAATAAAGGGGAACATAATTTTTGACTACTTGTTATATTTGTGCAAGTAAAGTTGGGTAAATATCTACAGTTATCTATAACTAAACAAGCACATAATTGTTTACATATTATTTCACATGTTAAGATTTGTTTATTAAGTAGTTTTCTAAGATTCTTCTTGATTCCTTGTTCACGGATATTGCAATTCAATCTTAAGAAACGACACCATATCACTGTATAGTATCTATCCATTAGGCCTTGTGAATGTGGACACAGTAAAGCAGAAAAAAAAAATATAAACATGAGAATTCTGCCCTGGTTAACTTTAAAGAATCAAAGAAAAAACTCTAACCCACCCCAAGAAGTCTTCTGAAAATGATCAGGGCATGTGTTTTGTCCTTGAAATTTTTGCTATTCTTTTGATTTATAAGCAGTCTAAAGAAGAGTCCTATAAATTAAAACATATACTCCTGCATCTTAATTTTTATACAGACCCCAGTGGTAGATTTACAGTACAGACCCTTCTAAAGAAAGAGCTTTCAGATCAAAAGTCGATATCACCTAGGCATATTGACATTCTGGGCCAGCTGTATGCCATGGATGGCCATCCTGTGTGTTATAGGAAGTTTAACTGCACCCTTGCTTCAACCCACTAGGTGCCAGTAGCCCAGTACCTCCTGGTAGATAGACCAAATTGTCCCCTGATTGAAAACCATTGCCTAATCATCGTGGTCAGAAAGATAGGATCCCACTATATCAGAGCAGGGTGGTGAGGTGGAACTGGGAGAAAGAATAAATCCTCAACTTATTGTAGACTAGGCAGCCATCCCAGTTTGAGTCTTCTGCATACTTTATCTCATCCAGTCCTGCTTTAGTCATGTAAGCTCTCTCTAAGCTTCTGCACTGATACATTCCCTAGTCTTTGTTGTTATTTCATTGCCATGGAAAGTTATTTAAAAGGTTTGGACGTGTAAAGAATAAGAATTGGGTAAAATGCTGGAAAACAATTTTTATATTTACCACATTGAAACATAATATGCATATTCAAGTAATTTGTCTCAAATGTATTAATACCATAAAAATCATTAACCAATATTAGATTAATAGATTAATATTTTCCTTTGTCAAGGAGGAGAACAAATTATTCATTGTTTTTCTATTTTACTTACATCAAAGAACATCTCCTCATTGGTTAAATAAAGGGGAACATAATTTTTGACTACTTGTTATATTTGTGCAAGTAAAGTTGGGTAAATATCTACAGTTATCTATAACTAAACAAGCACATAATTGTTTACATATTATTTCACATGTTAAGATTTGTTTATTAAGTAGTTTTCTAAGATTCTTCTTGATTCCTTGTTCACGGATATTGCAATTCAATCTTAAGAAACGACACCATATCACTGTATAGTATCTATCCATTAGGCCTTGTGAATGTGGACACAGTAAAGCAGAAAAAAAAAATATAAACATGAGAATTCTGCCCTGGTTAACTTTAAAGAATCAAAGAAAAAAATCTAACCCACCCCAAGAAGTCTTCTGAAAATGATCAGGGCATGTGTTTTGTCCTTGAAATTTTTGCTATTCTTTTGATTTATAAGCAGTCTAAAGAAGAGTCCTATAAATTAAAACATATACTCCTGCATCTTAATTTTTATACAGACCCCAGTGGTAGATTTACAGTCATTCAAGACCTACTTCATCATAATTAAATTGTACTTGACAGCTTTTTATTGCTATTCCGGGAGATAAATTCTTATCTTAGAGGTTCCCACAGTGATTATCATCATGGCCTCTTGCTTTTATCATGGAGAGGGGATTCTGACAGAATCATAACTCCTGCAGATCTTCTGTGACTTACCTTCAGCTTCATCTCTTTATCACAGGATATTTATTTCATTATCTAAAAATATTCTGATTGTTCATTTTTTCAAAGTCTTCCAGAGCGTTCCCCCACCCATTCTCTTTCACTCCCTCTGTCCTTTCTATTCTTTCCTCCTTCTCCTAAGAGATAAAAATGTTGATTTTTCTCAACCTTGTTTATCATCACAGAACTTCCCATTCTGCTGTGTCTAATGGAAGTTTGCCTTCATATTACTCATTTGAGAGCAATAAATATTCTTGATGTCAATGTGGAGGTCTCTGATGAAGAAAAATATACTTTATCCCTAACCTGCCTATCACAACAATAAAACTACATATGCAGTCCTTTCGTTTTATTTTTACCCTAAAAGACTATTTTTTTAGACTTCTAATAACATTTAGATATATTTTTTCCAGAGAATCTCATACCAGAATCATCAAATAAGGGAAATCAAAAAATATTTTTGTTGTTGGTTATAATTTGATAATCTATTTCTATGAAGCAAAATATATTATAAGCATTATGAAATAATTCCTATTTATTTCATACATTTAGAAGTTAGTTAAAGAGCAAACCAAAAACTAAAGGAAAATGATGTATAGTAAATGTGGCATGTAACAAGTGATAATCTTAACATATTGATGAAAAAGAACACTGAAGTTACAATAAGCAAGGGAAAAATATAAAAACATTGAGAGGCAATTTATAAAAGAAGACACTTATGCCCAGAATATTTCATGAATTAAAAAAAAAATAATGAAAATCAGACAGTTAAATGTCATTCTTATGTTTAAATTAGCAGATATTTTGAAAATCACAACATGTAACTATTAATACAAATCTTGTAAATAAACAAATATTTTTAAATATTGCTATATCATTCTCCCAGGCTGCTGTAACAAAATACCACAAACTGGATGGCTTAAATAAATATAAATGTATTCTCTCACAGTTCTGCAGAATAGAAGTCTGTAATGAAAGTGTTGATAGGGCCATGCTCCTTTGAAGAGAGAACCCTTCTTTTTCTCTTCCAGCTTCTGATAGCCCAGGCCTTCTTTGATTTGCAGTAACATAGCTCCAATCTGTGCCTCTGTCTTTACATGGTCATCTTTCTTCTGTGTCTCCTCTCTTCTTACAGATCACATTGAATTAGGGTTTACCCTAATTCAGTATGATTTCATCTCAACTTGATAAGATCTAACCCTATTCCAAATAAACTCATATTCATAGTTTTCAGGAGCTAGGTCTTCAGGATATCTTTTAGCATAATTTAACTGACAACAAGGGCTTCCTTGGTAGCACAGCTGGTAAAGAATCAGCCTGCAATGCAGGAGACCCCAATTAAATTCCTGGGTCGGGAAGATTCCCTGGAGAAGGGATAGGCTACTCACTCCAGTATTCTTGGGCTTCCCTGACGGCTCAGATGGTAAAGAATCTGCCTGCAATGTGAGAGACCTGGGTTAGATCCCTGGGTTGGGAAGATCCCCTGGAGGAGAACGTGGCAGCCCACTCAACTAATCTGGCCTGGAGAATCCCATGGACAGAAGAGCCTGTTGGGCTGCAGTCCATGGAGTCCCGAAGAGTCAGACATGACTGGGCGACAAAGCACAGCTGATAGTGACCCATAACAAACACTGGCTCAAGCTGATAAATTAGTAAAGCTTTTGTGCAAAGCACTTTAGCAGTAATCTTTCTTCTATTTATTTCTGTGGGAATTTAACGTGAGGAGAAACAAATGTAAATTACTATTATATTAAAAATATTAATTGCAGTATTATTAACAGTCTTATTTTTCCTCTTCAAGGAAAAAGTGGAGAATAATTGAGCGCTTTGGTATTTCCTTAGGATGAAATATTATGAAGCCATTAAAAAACATTTATAGTTTTTCAATATTCAGAATCACAGATAACAGAAGGATACTAACAAAAAGCAGTTAGATAATATTTTCTACTATAAAATAAACCAAAAAAAAAAAAAGCATGCAATATCAACAACCAGGCACCACTGGTAAGTAAAATAGGGAAATAGGTATTCCTCTATAGTGTTGACAGGAATGCACAGTACTAAAAACCTTCATGGAAGATTGTGTGGCCATACATGTCAATGCCTTAGTAACACTCCTGCTTTGGTTTACCAGTTCCACTTCTAGGAACTTATTTTATGCAATAAATAAGTTGAATGTGCACAAAAATTTTTCCATGAGAGTATTTACTGGAGTTAATTGTACTAAAAATTAGAAATTAAATATTTGATAGCAAAAAAATAGGTGTAATAAGTAATAATACATCCAGATTATTAAGTACTATATATTCAATGATATGGGAAGAAGGGAGATAGACATTTGAAGGAGGACAAAAGAAAATTACAAAACAGTATTTATAATATTTGTATGATAAAGCTAATCTATGAGTGCAGGAGAAAATATGAGTCTATAAACCAGATTTTTACAGTGGTGAGATTGTGGGGACTACACACACTCTCGAGGATTAAATAAGTTAAAACATCTTTGGAAACTATACTGTTTACCTTCTTGAAGTGGTTCAGACTAAAAAAAGATTTTATTACCATTTTCATTTTGGATACATTTGTAGTATTGGAGAAGATGAATACTTGAAGAATGTTCATATTTAGAAGTAGGGAGGACCTAGAAGAAAATTTAATTTTGGAAGACCGAGTCAACTAATCTGGCCTGGAGAATCCCATGGACAGAAGAGCCTGTTGGGCTGCAGTCCATGGAGTCCCGAAGAGTCAGACTGGGCGACAAAGCACAGCTGATAGTGACCCATAACAAACACTGGCTCAAGCTGATAAATTAGTAAAGCTTTTGTGCAAAGCACTTTAGCAGTAATCTTTCTTCTATTTATTTCTGTGGGAATTTAACGTGAGGAGAAACAAATGTAAATTACTATTATATTAAAAATATTAATTGCAGTATTATTAACAGTCTTATTTTTCCTCTTCAAGGAAAAAGTGGAGAATAATTGAGCGCTTTGGTATTTCCTTAGGATGAAATATTATGAAGCCATTAAAAAACATTTATAGTTTTTCAATATTCAGAATCACAGATAACAGAAGGATACTAACAAAAAGCAGTTAGATAATATTTTCTACTATAAAATAAACCAAAAAAAAAAAGCATGCAATATCAACAACCAGGCACCACTGGTAAGTAAAATAGGGAAATAGGTATTCCTCTATAGTGTTGACAGGAATGCACAGTACTAAAAACCTTCATGGAAGATTGTGTGGCCATACATGTCAATGCCTTAGTAACACTCCTGCTTTGGTTTACCAGTTCCACTTCTAGGAACTTATTTTATGCAATAAATAAGTTGAATGTGCACAAAAATTTTTCCATGAGAGTATTTACTGGAGTTAATTGTACTAAAAATTAGAAATTAAATATTTGATAGCAAAAAAATAGGTGTAATAAGTAATAATACATCCAGATTATTAAGTACTATATATTCAATGATATGGGAAGAAGGGAGATAGACATTTGAAGGAGGACAAAAGAAAATTACAAAACAGTATTTATAATATTTGTATGATAAAGCTAATCTATGAGTGCAGGAGAAAATATGAGTCTATAAACCAGATTTTTACAGTGGTGAGATTGTGGGGACTACACACACTCTCGAGGATTAAATAAGTTAAAACATCTTTGGAAACTATACTGTTTACCTTCTTGAAGTGGTTCAGACTAAAAAAAGATTTTATTACCATTTTCATTTTGGATACATTTGTAGTATTGGAGAAGATGAATACTTGAAGAATGTTCATATTTAGAAGTAGGGAGGACCTAGAAGAAAATTTAATTTTGTTCGGTTTTCTAAGAGACACAAAGGATTCAATCACAAGATGGGAAATAGAATCTTTATAGCATTTACCTTTTGCACATAGAAAAATATAATTTTGGTTGTTATCATAAAAGATTATTTATTTGTAAATATATTAAACTTAAAGCTAGAAATAGATATTTTAGAAATAAAGTAAGCTTATAAAGAAGTAAAAATAAAGAGGAATAAAATTAAATTTAAAATATGTTAGTCTAAAAATTGTAAGATTTAGAGAGTTTAGAGATTACTTGATTAAAAAGTTGATTACATATGAAAAATGTTAGGATATTTTTCTTAAAAATAACCACAAGTTGGGTTCTGTGCAATATCATTGCAATGTTGGAACTTTTTTTCCTGCTCTGTTAAACTTGTGGCTCAATTATTATAATTCCCAATGTGCTATACTTTATTTTTGTTCTACAGCCCTTTTCTGTGTGGTCACAGTTTTAACATTGCTCTCTTTTTCCAAGACACATGAGTGCCAAATGAACTTCAATAATTGCTAAGACAATGTTTCCCTCTTCTTATTCTTTGTTCCTTGCCCTTAACTAATGAAGCTCTTTGTCAGGAAGTTGGATTTATATATATGCATTTAATCTATATTTTAGAACAAACCAGAAGAGGTCTCAGCAGATACATACAACAGAACTTTATGCTCACATAAGGTTTATCTTATTTCTGTGGGCAAATGCTGTACATTTCCTATGGTTTGTTCATTTGGACATGTCCTTCCATAAAATGAGAACTGGAGGTGAGCCTTCCTCACTGAGCTTGTTAACTCTGATTCCTGACTTAAAACATGCAATGGGATTTTTGTGCTCAAACAAGGACTATCATATTGCTTCCAGCAACTTCTTTTATGGCAGTTGGTCCCTGGCCAGGTTGGCCTTTCCATAGCCTGCCTCATGACATGGCAGCTGTGTGCTTCCAGGCTGAGCAATCCAAGAAAGAGAAATGGGAGAGTACAGACAAGAAGGAAGTCCTGGGCTTTTCCTGACTTCATTTCGGAAATGACGCCCCATCACTTCTGCCATTTTCTTTTCACTAAAAGTGAATCAGTAAGTCAGTCCAGCCTTCAGTCTACACGAAGGAGTTACACTAGGGTCTAATTTGGGGAGGAAAGAAGTATTGGAGCCATCTTATAGGTTGCCTAAATCACCAACCAGAGTTTAAAAAAAGATCAAGTAGGCTCGTAAGTGACTTTAGACATATTATTTGGATGTGGCTTTCAATGGGTATATATTTTGGGACCCAGGTAAGGGGATGGCCAGAGCAATGTGTAATTCTGGCCACAGAACTGGCATTTTGAAGAAGGACTCTCATGTCCAGAAGACTGCAGGAACACTAGAGAAATAAGAACCTAAGTTTAGGCCTGGGAACTGAACACATGGACAGGGAGGAGTTGTGACTCAGAAGCTCACATGCATTGGCGTCTGTCAGGGCAATTTTTGCTTTAAACTCTACTGCTTCAGTTCAGAAACTGGGAAGCTAAAGGAGACATGAATCTAGGAAGCTTCAATGACTTAATTTGGTGAGCCAAAGACAAGGCTGATGTGAACCACACTACAGTGGTTCTCAAACTTTGGTATCAGAATCACTTGGTAATAATAAAAATGCAAAGACCCAGATCCAATGTCCTTTCAGTAAGCCTCGCCTCTGTGTGCTTCATGAATGCTCCAGGTGATTCTTATATTTACCAAAGTTTGAGAACCACTGCCATAAAAGGACTATTATGCTCCCTAAGGAGTATGCCTTTACTGATTCATGATAACTAATTCATTAAATTAACAGATGAGCACTAAACCCTGACACAGTTCATGGTAGAAAGATGGATGTGGATCCCTGCAGGCAGAAATGGAGAAAAAGATGGTTATAACTAAAAGCATTCCAAAGAAAAGGCTTGTGCTTTTATGCTGGAAGAAAAAAATCATGGCTGGCACTGATTAATAGATTCGGTTTCCATGCTAAACAAGGACAAAATCATATTGCTTCCAGCAACTTCTTTTATGGCAGTTGGTCCCTGGCCAGGTTGGCCTTTCCATAGCCTGCCTCATGACATGGCAGCTGTGTGCTTCCAGGCTGAGCAATCCAAGAAAGAGAAATGGAGAGTACAGACAAGAAGGAAGTCCTGGGCTTTTCCTGACTTCATTTCGGAAATGACGCCCCATCACTTCTGCCATTTTCTTTTCACTAAAAGTGAATCAGTAAGTCAGTCCAGCCTTCAGTCTACACGAAGGAGTTACACTAGGGTCTAATTTGGGGAGGAAAGAAGTATTGGAGCCATCTTATAGGTTGCCTAAATCACCAACCAGAGTTTAAAAAAAGATCAAGTAGGCTCGTAAGTGACTTTAGACATATTATTTGGATGTGGCTTTCAATGGGTATATATTTTGGGACCCAGGTAAGGGGATGGCCAGAGCAATGTGTAATTCTGGCCACAGAACTGGCATTTTGAAGAAGGACTCTCATGTCCAGAAGACTGCAGGAACACTAGAGAAATAAGAACCTAAGTTTAGGCCTGGGAACTGAACACATGGACAGGGAGGAGTTGTGACTCAGAAGCTCACATGCATTGGCGTCTGTCAGGGCAATTTTTGCTTTAAACTCTACTGCTTCAGTTCAGAAACTGGGAAGCTAAAGGAGACATGAATCTAGGAAGCTTCAATGACTTAATTTGGTGAGCCAAAGACAAGGCTGATGTGAACCACACTACAGTGGTTCTCAAACTTTGGTATCAGAATCACTTGGTAATAATAAAAATGCAAAGACCCAGATCCAATGTCCTTTCAGTAAGCCTCGCCTCTGTGTGCTTCATGAATGCTCCAGGTGATTCTTATATTTACCAAAGTTTGAGAACCATTGCCATAAAAGGACTATTATGCTCCCTAAGGAGTATGCCTTTTACTGATTCATGATAACTAATTCATTAAATTAACAGATGAGCACTAAACCCTGACACAGTTCATGGTAGAAAGATGGATGTGGATCCCTGCAGGCAGAAATGGAGAAAAAGATGGTTATAACTAAAAGCATTCCAAAGAAAAGGCTTGTGCTTTTATGCTGGAAGAAAAAAATCATGGCTGGCACTGATTAATAGATTCTGCTCTCATAGGCTGGCAGAATGCGAAAGAATTTTCTTTGTCAGAAATAACAAAATGGACACCCAAGGCAGCATCTGGAAGTTATTCTTATAGAAATATGGCATTAGCTAAAATTGGAGTAGTAGGTCAATTTCTACTTATCCATTCATTGGTTCATGCTGATGAAAGGTTAATGCAATTTAAACTAAAATCTTCACCCTGTTTTTCATTCTCTTCTTTCTTGTTCCATCATGTTTACTTCCAAATGTGTTTGACAAACATACATTTGGGGCACTTTGCTAAGACTTAAATGGACTATGTGCTCAGTTGCTTAGTCATGTCTTACTCTTTGCAGCTCCACAGACTGTAGCTCTCCAGGCTCCTCTGTCCAGGGATTTTTCCAGGCATGAGTACTGGGGAGGGTTGCCATTCCCTGCCCCAGGGGATCTCTCTGACTAGTGATCAAACCCACCGCTCTTGCTCATCCTGCACTGGCAGGTGGATTTTTTACCATTAGCATAGACACCAAATAATTTTTTATCTCTCAAGTGAGAGAATCCAAGCATAGAGTATATGCAGTCTTTGGACCCAGAGAGGCCTGTTTTTTAAATCCAAGTGATAGCACTTACTGACTGTAAAAACTTAAGCATGTTACTCAACTTCTCTAAGTTCTTTATTTGTATGTCCTGGTGGTTTAGTCACTAAGTCGTGTCTAACTTTTGCAATCCCTTGGACTGTAGCCTGCAAGGCTCCTCTGGTCATAGTACTTTCCAGGAGAGAATGCTGGAGTGTATTGCCATTTCCTTCACCACAGGATCTTCCCAACCCAGGAATCGAACCCAGGCTCCTGCACTGCAGGCAGATTCTTTATCAGCTAAGTTACCAGGGAAGCCCTTTATTTGTATATATGTGGATTAACTAATTGTCTTGAAAGACTATTTTTAGAAATGATATAGGCAAAATGCTCACTTCATAGTAAGTGCCCAGTAAACTGAATTATTTCTACTGTTTCTGAC
Source organism: Tragulus kanchil (assembly GCA_022376925.1). NCBI lineage: Eukaryota > Metazoa > Chordata > Mammalia > Artiodactyla > Tragulidae > Tragulus > Tragulus kanchil. The sequence continues at coordinate 87,553,564 of JAIOJX010000028.1, read as the reverse complement.
TAAGACTTCCTAATTCTGTAAACATCAAAATACATTAGAATCACCGTTTGTTAAGGTTCATGTGCAGTTTATGCCCATTAGGTTGTACTTTTGATTTTCTTTTTTTAAAAAATTTTTCTTTGTTTTAAATTTATTTTTAATTGGAGAATAATTGCTTTACAATGTTGTATTGGTTTCTACTGTACAACAGTGTGAATCAGCTATAAGTGAACATTTATCCTCTCCCTCTTGAGCCTCCTACCAGCCCTCCTCAATGCACCCCTCTAGATCATCACAAAGCATGAGCTAAGCTCTCTATGCTGTGTACAGTGCTTCCCACTAGCTATTTATTTTATACATGGTCATGTATTTGCAGGGCAGGCATGAATAGAGATGCAGACATAGAGAATGGACTTGTGGATGCAGTGGAGAAAGGAGAGAGTGAGATGAAAGAGTAGCATGAATTTTCCGTTTTTAAATAAGAAAGTATAGTAAATAAGAGCACAGATTCTGGATCCAGACTGCCAAGTTCAAATCTCCCTTTGCCATTCACTAGCAGTTTATCTTTGGATGATTTACCATACAATTTGCTTAGCCTTTCTGTTTTGCTCACCTTATCTTAAAAGGGACTTCCCTAATTGCTCTGTTGGTAAAGATCTGCCTGCAATGCAAGAGATGCTGGTTTAATCCTTCAGTTGAGAAGATCCCCTGGAGGAGGAAATGGCAGCTCACTCTAGTATTCTTGCTTGAAAAATCGCATGGACAGAGGAGCCTGGTAGGTTACATATGACTGAGCATCATTTTTAAATTAGGGGCAATAATGATGCATCATAGGAATTTGTAGGGATTAAATACGTATTTGTAAAACATTTACAAGAAAGAAAATCATATGTGTTTGTTATTGCTGATCATAGATTTTTTCTTTTTTTAGTAAATTTCATACCTTACTTGTACTCTTTTACTTTATCTATCAATAGTGAGTATTGTTTACCAAATAAAATAATGCAGTAAATTGTCTTTTTGTGCTGGTCTTAGCTTTTTGATGGGGTGTTAGTACTATATCTCTCTGGATTGTTTTATAGTCCTTGCCCTGAGTATAAGATCCAGCTCTTCCAAGCCTGTGGGTTCCTTAACAGGTGCCAATTACCTGTGGGAGCTTTAATTAATTATACAAATCAAGAGAGTAATTCCAACTGCTTTCCTCTTGGTAAACTAATTAGTGCCCACATGATCTGAGCTTGTGTAGGAACTATCTCAACATGCCTGTCTGACTCTCAGAGAGTATCATACCTTATGAGCGCTCTTCTCAGAATTGAAATAATGTTACAGAGTGATCTAATTATTTTGCCTTTCTGAAAGCACATAGCAATAAAATGTACTGTGCAGTGGGTGCCAATATATGTAATTAATGCTAATATAACAATCTATTCCTATATATATGAGAGAATATATTAACTCACCCTTTTATGGACTTGAGATGCAGACATAGAGAATGGACTTGTGGATGCAGTGGAGAAAGGAGAGAGTGAGATGAAAGAGTAGCATGAATTTTCCGTTTTTAAATAAGAAAGTATAGTAAATAAGAGCACAGATTCTGGATCCAGACTGCCAAGTTCAAATCTCCCTTTGCCATTCACTAGCAGTTTATCTTTGGATGATTTACCATACAATTTGCTTAGCCTTTCTGTTTTGCTCACCTTATCTTAAAAGGGACTTCCCTAATTGCTCTGTTGGTAAAGATCTGCCTGCAATGCAAGAGATGCTGGTTTAATCCTTCAGTTGAGAAGATCCCCTGGAGGAGGAAATGGCAGCTCACTCTAGTATTCTTGCTTGAAAAATCGCATGGACAGAGGAGCCTGGTAGGTTACATATGACTGAGCATCATTTTTAAATTAGGGGTAATAATGATGCATCATAGGAATTTGTAGGGATTAAATACGTATTTGTAAAACATTTACAAGAAAGAAAATCATATGTGTTTGTTATTGCTGATCATAGATTTTTTTCTTTTTTTTAGTAAATTTCATACCTTACTTGTACTCTTTTACTTTATCTATCAATAGTGAGTATTGTTTACCAAATAAAATAATGCAGTAAATTGTCTTTTTGTGCTGGTCTTAGCTTTTTGATGGGGTGTTAGTACTATATCTCTCTGGATTGTTTTATAGTCCTTGCCCTGAGTATAAGATCCAGCTCTTCCAAGCCTGTGGGTTCCTTAACAGGTGCCAATTACCTGTGGGAGCTTTAATTAATTATACAAATCAAGAGAGTAATTCCAACTGCTTTCCTCTTGGTAAACTAATTAGTGCCCACATGATCTGAGCTTGTGTAGGAACTATCTCAACATGCCTGTCTGACTCTCAGAGAGTATCATACCTTATGAGCGCTCTTCTCAGAATTGAAATAATGTTACAGAGTGATCTAATTATTTTGCCTTTCTGAAAGCACATAGCAATAAAATGTACTGTGCAGTGGGTGCCAATATATGTAATTAATGCTAATATAACAATCTATTCCTATATATATGAGAGAATATATTAACTCACTTTTTTCATGTTGTTTAATGGGAAAAATTTCCTTCAAAGACTGCCTGATTTTTAAAACGAAAACTATTATACCTGTATTGCTAGAAAGAGAGGTTTCTGAGATCTTAAAATTCATCATCTTGTCATGGCCATTTGGGTGGGGAAATGTCCTCAGGTGATCAAGAATGTGAGTATACTCTGCTAACTATTTCTGATGTTAATTCATTCTCTAAGCTAGTGGATAAGTCAATGCTGCCTTAAGAGAGTGCCGTCTTCCCCTCAGTCTGTGTGTTTTTGAGCATTCACTTCTTGAAACTAAAAAGATGCACGTGTAGCACACATTGAATTGATATTCAGTATCAAAGTCTTCCTGATGCCTGAACAACCCCGGAATAGAAAGGTACTCTACTTTTCCCTCATAGCTGTGATAGGAGAACTTCAGATGAATGGAGAAGCAGCATGTCCCATGGCAAGCTCTTTGGATTCTCAGGGAGAGGGCAGTTGTCTTCTTGGTGACCTTCACTAAGCATTCAGAGTTTTCTTTCCACCAACACTGAGTTTTTCATGGTTGAGAACCTCCTGTGATGTAAAGCATGAAAATGCCTGAATGTGGAAGTTGGAATCTATGGGGGATGGGTCAGTCACTATGGGAGCATAACTTGAAACTTGCCCCTTGGGGAACCAGCATAAAAAGAGGCATGAATGCTGGGCAGGTGGCCCCAGGTAGACAAGGACAAGTAATGATAGTGTGACAGAGACCAAATATTTCAAAAGAGAGAAGTAGTTTCAGTAAAAATGTATCACCCTATCCAGAATGTGCAGCTACAGAAAAGAGAGACTATAAAAGCAAATGAGAGAGAAGAGAAAGAAAGTGGAGAAAAGGAAAGAGCTTGTCTGGAGTCACTTCCCAAACTACAGGACACTGCCAGGCCCATACCTGGATATTCAGTAAATACAGTGGGTTCTCAGTTTTCTGGGCACACATACACAGACTGAAGAGAAAAGCAGAGTAGAAGATAGCTTTTCAAGATCATACCTTATGAGCTCTTCTCAGAATTGAAATAATGTTACAGAGTGATCTAATTTTTTCCGAAAGCACATAGCAATAAAATGTACTGTGCAGTGGGTGCCAATATATGTAATTAATGCTAATATAACAATCTATTCCTATATATATGAGAGAATATATTAACTCACTTTTTCATGTTGTTTAATGGGAAAAATTTCCTTCAAAGACTGCCTGATTTTTAAAACGAAAACTATTATACCTGTATTGCTAGAAAGAGAGGTTTCTGAGATCTTAAAATTCATCATCTTGTCATGGCCATTTGGGTGGGGAAATGTCCTCAGGTGATCAAGAATGTGAGTATACTCTGCTAACTATTTCTGATGTTAATTCATTCTCTAAGCTAGTGGATAAGTCAATGCTGCCTTAAGAGAGTGCCGTCTTCCCTCAGTCTGTGTGTTTTTGAGCATTCACTTCTTGAAACTAAAAAGATGCACGTGTAGCACACATTGAATTGATATTCAGTATCAAAGTCTTCCTGATGCCTGAACAACCCCGGAATAGAAAGGTACTCTACTTTTCCCTCATAGCTGTGATAGGAGAACTTCAGATGAATGGAGAAGCAGCATGTCCCATGGCAAGCTCTTTGGATTCTCAGGGAGAGGGCAGTTGTCTTCTTGGTGACCTTCACTAAGCATTCAGAGTTTTCTTTCCACCAACACTGAGTTTTTCATGGTTGAGAACCTCCTGTGATGTAAAGCATGAAAATGCCTGAATGTGGAAGTTGGAATCTATGGGGGATGGGTCAGTCACTATGGGAGCATAACTTGAAACTTGCCCCTTGGGGAACCAGCATAAAAAGAGGCATGAATGCTGGGCAGGTGGCCCCAGGTAGACAAGGACAAGTAATGATAGTGTGACAGAGACCAAATATTTCAAAAGAGAGAAGTAGTTTCAGTAAAAATGTATCACCCTATCCAGAATGTGCAGCTACAGAAAAGAGAGACTATAAAAGCAAATGAGAGAGAAGAGAAAGAAAGTGGAGAAAAGGAAAGAGCTTGTCTGGAGTCACTTCCCAAACTACAGGACACTGCCAGGCCCATACCTGGATATTCAGTAAATACAGTGGGTTCTCAGTTTTCTGGGCACACATACACAGACTGAAGAGAAAAGCAGAGTAGAAGATAGCTTTTCAAGAGCAGGAATGACATATTGATGGACTGATCTATAACTGGACCATATTACAGACCTACTATTTGTGAAGCTGGCTCACTATTTAAAGCTAGACTCTTACTTGTCTGATATGCTTATAATTATATGTCAGGTTTATTTTAACTTTTATTAAAGTCAATTATTTATCTTTAGTATATAATTTGTTGCTTTTAAGCAAATTCATTTTATTTTACAAACTCAAAGTATTAGGAAAAAAAACAGGTTTAACAAGGCATGTTTCCTCTTGGCATTAAAAAGTAATGGTTGGATTTACACTCATTGTGACTGAATGTGAAATAATAAAAAGTGTGCACATAACAAGTGGTCTGGAATATCTAGAACTTCTCAAGGGATATACTTTGAAGTAGAACTTCTCAACATTAACAAAAGTTCTGTGAACAAAATACTATCTAGTACATTGAACTCATGGTATTAAATTGTTCATATTTGCAGATTTCATTTTAATAATTCATTCACATTATTGGCATAGTAAAAGAAATATCCCTTTGAAATATATTCATCATGAAGTCTGTTTTTGAGAAACTATAATTTGTGATATTGTACAAGTCCTATTTATGGGGAACATTTTCTCCATATCTGGAAAAGTACTGAGCAACTGGTTTGGTTTTACCTTGTGGACCATTAAATCATATTATCAATTATATTTCCCCCTTTGTGTGGCTTCTAGAGAACTTTTAGAAGCAAACTTGTGGTCCATCTAGATCAAATTCACCAGATTTTATTACATGTGTTTGATGTACTAACCTCATCACTGCTTTCATTTTTTTCAACACTCATTTTTTTCCTTTCCACCAGTTTCCTCTAATTAAAAAAAAGAAATATTGTTTACAGCTCTAATTCTTCTTTGGGGAAAAAAAGGGCAAAAAATAGATGGTCTCGGTAGATGCCCAGATATGTTTACTAAAGCCTGGGTAGGTCCTAGCACCCTACCTGCAGGCCTCCTGATGAGAGGAAGGTCAGGGTTAGCAGTTCAGTCAAGGGCAGTTACACAAGCTGCCTAGTTGTTCTCACTGATGACCAGTTCTTTCTGGTGTTGCCACTGAAGAGAAAAGCAGAGTAGAAGATAGTTTTAAAAAATCATATTGATGGACTGATCTATAACTGGACCATATTACAGACCTACTATTTGTGAAGCTGGCTCACTATTTAAAGCTAGACTCTTACTTGTCTGATATGCTTATAATTATATGTCAGGTTTATTTTAACTTTTATTAAAGTCAATTATTTATCTTTAGTATATAATTTGTTGCTTTTAAGCAAATTCATTTTATTTTACAAACTCAAAGTATTAGGAAAAAAAACAGGTTTAACAAGGCATGTTTCCTCTTGGCATTAAAAAGTAATGGTTGGATTTACACTCATTGTGACTGAATGTGAAATAATAAAAAGTGTGCACATAACAAGTGGTCTGGAATATCTAGAACTTCTCAAGGGATATACTTTGAAGTAGAACTTCTCAACATTAACAAAAGTTCTGTGAACAAAATACTATCTAGTACATTGAACTCATGGTATTAAATTGTTCATATTTGCAGATTTCATTTTAATAATTCATTCACATTATTGGCATAGTAAAAGAAATATCCCTTTGAAATATATTCATCATGAAGTCTGTTTTTGAGAAACTATAATTTGTGATATTGTACAAGTCCTATTTATGGGGAACATTTTTCTCCATATCTGGAAAAGTACTGAGCAACTGGTTTGGTTTTACCTTGTGGACCATTAAATCATATTATCAATTATATTTCCCCCTTTGTGTGGCTTCTAGAGAACTTTTAGAAGCAAACTTGTGGTCCATCTAGATCAAATTCACCAGATTTTATTACATGTGTTTGATGTACTAACCTCATCACTGCTTTCATTTTTTTCAACACTCATTTTTTTCCTTTCCACCAGTTTCCTCTAATTAAAAAAAAGAAATATTGTTTACAGCTCTAATTCTTCTTTGGGGAAAAAAAGGGCAAAAAATAGATGGTCTCGGTAGATGCCCAGATATGTTTACTAAAGCCTGGGTAGGTCCTAGCACCCTACCTGCAGGCCTCCTGATGAGAGGAAGGTCAGGGTTAGCAGTTCAGTCAAGGGCAGTTACACAAGCTGCCTAGTTGTTCTCACTGATGACCAGTTCTTTCTGGTGTTGCCACTGCGCTCCCTTGCCCACACGTTTTTGCTGGTGCTTTTTTGTTAGCTTACTCTCTGACTTGCCTTTTTGGAACAGACTTGTTGCTCTCTGGTTACTCAGAGATGATTGTATTTCTTTCTGAAATGAAAAATTTGTGTGTTTTGATTAGAGGTCTCCTTGATTTCATAAACCATTGCTTATAAAGACATGAAAAATTTAATGCTGTTCTGTCCCCTCCTCATACTATATTTTACCAAATATTTACACAAAGTGATTTTGATGAAACTTCATCATTTAAATTCACCTAAATAGGTGAGAATTTGACTTATGTCTTAAGCCAGTAAAAGGAAACAATCCCGGAACTTATTAGAACAGGTGGCTAGGGAAGAAATATGGTAATGTATTACAGAAAAGTATGTTAAGTTACACAGCAAATTCAGTTAATAATACTGAGTTTAGGTACGGAAAATTCAGCAGAATGGAATTTTTGCTTAATGGTTAAATTGAATAATATAACTACTCTGAGAATCAAACAAAACTAGGTTGCTAAAGTACTTGTTTAAAAACAACAACAAAGCAAAATCCCAATTTTGCCTTACAGAAAACCTTTAGGATACCACGAAAGCACATCTCTATATGTTTCTAGTTCTGGTCTAACCCTGAAATTTTAGTTTCTTCTTTCAACCTGTATAACTCTCTCACTGTTAAAATGTGCCTGATATTCAGAGGGTGGATACAAATTGAGACAGTGACAGTGGGTTTGGTGAGGAAGTCTGATAAAGTAATTTTTGAACAGAAGCCTGACCCAAGCCTTGGGGATCTGCAGAGAAAAAACACCCCAAGAGGAGAGCACATGACTGCAAAAGCACTGCCTGTCCTCCAGTAAAGCCTCAACACAGAGTTGGTTTTCTTCTGTAGGATCATGTATGGCCATTTAGGTGGTAAGAGAACAATCTATAACAAACCCTGTACTCACACATTTATATAGATCTCCATTCTTAAAATTGCAACCAGATTTGTTTTAAAAATTATCTTTCTTGAAAGATAATTCATTACCCATAACACCGTTGTCTCTCTCTAATCAGCGTTTGTAGGTCTTACATTTTTAGACATATAAAGGGACAACAGAATTTGTAAGAAAATGGGAGCCACAGGAAAGGAGGAAAATGATTGCATTTTGTGATATACATTTCAGTTACAAATTACGAATGAAATTCAAATTCTGAATAATATCTCAAAAGTAGCTTTCAACTAACTTTTCATGAATGTCACTCTTTTCCTGAAGGACAAACCAGGCTTCCCTTACAGCTCAGGGACCATGAACCTGCAGAGCTATGTCCCACTGCATATGGTACACATAATGATTTAAAGCCCAATAAAGGTAATTCCAGAATTTGTTACTACAACTCATCTGGTTCTTCCATCCTTATGTAAGTGGAACCAGGATAACAGGATTATCTGCAGTAGGCAATGCACATATGATGGTTTGTAGAGTGCAAGCCTGGGGGTAGAAAGAGGAAGCCAAGCAGCAATATCCTTGTGTCACAACTTTCTGACTCTATGTTTCCAGAAAGTCTGGTAGCCCTGTCTCTTTCAGTCCTGAGATACAGGGATTCCTACAGTTCTCAAAGTCGGATAGCCATCTGTCAGACTGAGTTGAATCAGATTTCCGTGATGTGGGAAAAAAATGCTCAAGAGAATTGTAGATAAAGCCATCAAAATTATGTTCCACCTGTGGCCATAGCCAAGCAAAACCTGCCAATTTTATTCCACAGCAGATCTAGTGACAGCTCTCATCTTGTGGCTTTGCCTACTTCGTTCTGCCTTCCTAAATTTCACTCCAAGCTGGATTTTCTTTAGAACCTTATAGGCTGAAACAGCAGGTGAATCCAAATGATGAGAAATTCCCTGAAAAGAATCTGAGCCTATTTCACATGCATAATTCACATTTGTAATGGTTTCATTCAGGTGGCTTATTGAATTCTTTTAAATATAGTAGGATTTTTGTGTGTGCATGCCTTGACAAAATGGATTTATCTTACACTGTATGAATACTCTGGATAGAATATTATCAAAAATTGTCTCAAAATGACCAAAAATAATTTCAATAATATATATCATTAAGTATCAGGAAGAATATAAAAGTTAAAATTTGTGGACTCTGTCCATTAAATTTTACCTTTCTAGAGTAAATTTAAAGGTTTCCTATTTTTTTTCCTTCCTGTCCTTGATACTACATTAATAACCAGAGAAAAACTAAGAAATTTTAATGTAGTCAATTTTGATTTTGTAATACATTAGGAATTATAAGGAGTCCAAAATTGGAAAATAAAATTAATTTAAATACAGAGCTCTATATTTAAATGCAAATACATTATTTTATATAGATATATAGATGTATACATGTATATATGATTTACACACATATATACTTGTTACATGCCAAACTGAAACAACCTCACACACATATATACCTATGCACACATATATACATACCTATATACATGTGTATATTATATACATAAGTATAGGGTTCATGTATGTGTGTATGTATGGTTGATTTGGTTTGACAAGTGAAAAGGAGACGAACACCCTAATAATATTTAATTCTGATTCTGTCTCTAGCACCAAGTTTGCTATTGCCTCATTTTAACTTTCCAAGCCTTACTTTCTTATTTTGTAAATAAGAACTAAAGTAATGGAGGAGATACTATGGTTTTACATAGGCATAAGGGATATATTTTTTACTGGCTATACTATTATGCATGAAGGGCTTGTTGATGATTCTACCACTGTGAAGCTGAATCTTAAAACTCCAAAGTTGAAAGAAAATCCAAATGTCATCATTTGTTATCTTAAGGTAAGCTTCAGCTTCCTAATATTGACAGATGTCATTTTAAACCCTGCTGGAACAAGGATGAAAATAAGTAAACACATTCACAAATACAGATCTTACTGAACTGGAAAGAATTTCAGGCAAGAGGCCAACTTGGGATTTGGATTGGAATTGACAGTATGTCCCTGATATTGTTAATAGCTAACATTTATTGAGCACTTACTGTGTCCCAGATACTCTTCTAATGCATGTTAACTCATTTAGTCCACATAAAATTACTATCCCAATTACACTGTATGAATACTCTGGATAGAATATTATCAAAATTTTTGTCTCAAAATGACCAAAAATAATTTCAATAATATATATCATTAAGTATCAGGAAGAATATAAAAGTTAAAATTTGTGGACTCTGTCCATTAAATTTTACCTTTCTAGAGTAAATTTAAAGGTTTCCTATTTTTTTTCCTTCCTGTCCTTGATACTACATTAATAACCAGAGAAAAACTAAGAAATTTTAATGTAGTCAATTTTGATTTTGTAATACATTAGGAATTATAAGGAGTCCAAAATTGGAAAATAAAATTAATTTAAATACAGAGCTCTATATTTAAATGCAAATACATTATTTTATATAGATATATAGATGTATACATGTATATATGATTTACACACATATATACTTGTTACATGCCAAACTGAAACAACCTCACACACATATATACCTATGCACACATATATACATACCTATATACATGTGTATATTATATACATAAGTATAGGGTTCATGTATGTGTGTATGTATGGTTGATTTGGTTTGACAAGTGAAAAGGAGACGAACACCCTAATAATATTTAATTCTGATTCTGTCTCTAGCACCAAGTTTGCTATTGCCTCATTTTAACTTTCCAAGCCTTACTTTCTTATTTTGTAAATAAGAACTAAAGTAATGGAGGAGATACTATGGTTTTACATAGGCATAAGGGATATATTTTTTACTGGCTATACTATTATGCATGAAGGGCTTGTTGATGATTCTACCACTGTGAAGCTGAATCTTAAAACTCCAAAGTTGAAAGAAAATCCAAATGTCATCATTTGTTATCTTAAGGTAAGCTTCAGCTTCCTAATATTGACAGATGTCATTTTAAACCCTGCTGGAACAAGGATGAAAATAAGTAAACACATTCACAAATACAGATCTTACTGAACTGGAAAGAATTTCAGGCAAGAGGCCAACTTGGGATTTGGATTGGAATTGACAGTATGTCCCTGATATTGTTAATAGCTAACATTTATTGAGCACTTACTGTGTCCCAGATACTCTTCTAATGCATGTTAACTCATTTAGTCCACATAAAAATTACTATCCCAATTTTATAAATAAAGAAACCATGACTTAGAGTGGTTATGTAACCCAACTAAATTTGCCTGGATTTAGGATCAGGGAATCTGACTTCTAAGTGATATGCCTATTTCCAGGCTAGTAACAATCATCAAGCCACTTCATCTCTCTAAACCTCAATTTTCTCATATGTGAAATGGAAGGAAACCAAAGTTTTTCTTTTGAAAGATTTGAATAAGATAATAAGAATTTAGCATTCTAGGGATTAAAAAAGACAATACTTATAACCACTTAGCACAAGGAAAACAGTTTGATAATTGCCTACCATGCACTTATCATGTTACCCAATGGTACCATTTTATATGTATTTATCAAAGAGAAATGAAAACATATGTTACTACAAAGGCCTTACCTGAATTAAATGCTTTATTCATAATCACAAAAACTGGAAGTAACCCTAAAGTAAATCAAAAGGTAAATAGAAAAACTATGATATTTTAGAATGTTTCTCATTAATAAAAGGAGCAATCTATTAACACACGTGACAATATAGATTACTCTGAAAGCCATTATGTTAAAGCAAAGAATTTAGACACAAAAGGTTATTGATACATCAGTTGCAATTTCATTTATATGTAATTCTGGAAAATCATAAACCAACAGGTATGGGAATCAGATGATCACTGCTGTCTAGGGTCTAGAACCATGGTTTTGGGGAGAGAATTGATTACAAATGGGCACAGCTGAATTCTTTGGTGTGGAGGAAATATTCTGTAATTTTAGTGGTGGATATATGACATACATGGTGGATATATATATACATTTGTCAAAACTCAGAATTTTCACCCAAACAGACTGAATATTACTGTATATAAATTAAACATCATTTTACCAAAAAATGTTAAGAATATTTAGCAAAGTTCCAAGTATATGATAACTTTATTAAGTTTTATATATTGTTATGGATGGTGACTGTAGCCACAAAATTAAAAAGGCTTCCTGATTAGAAGAAAAACTATGACAAATCTAGATAGCATATTAAAAAGCAGGGACATGAGAACTGGACCATACAGAAGGCTGAGAGCCTAAGAATCTATGCTTTTGAAATATGTTGCTGGAGAAGACACTTAACACTTGCTTGGACTGCAAGGAAGTCAAACCAGTCAGTCCGAAAGAAAAGTCCTAAAGGAAATCAAGCCTGTATATTCATTGGAAGGACTGATGCTGAAGCTGAGACTCCAATATTTTGGCAACCTGAGGGGAAGAACTGACTCATTGAAAAAGACCCTGATGTTGGGAAAGACTGAGGGCAGGAGGAGAAGAGGGTGACAGAGGATGTCATCATTGAGTTGATGGCATCACCAACTCAATGGACATGAGTTTGCATGGATTCTGAAAGATAATGAAGGACAGGGAGGCCTGTTGTGCTGAAGTCCATGGGGTCACAAAGAGGTGGCATGACTTAGTGACTCTACAGTATATTCTTATTTTTCTTTTATATTTTATCTTTCTTTCTAAAACATAATATTCATATGACGACTGGGTCTAAATCAGAGTAAAACTGCTTTATTAAATGGGTGATTAATAAAGAGTAATGCTAAGGCATTTAGTACATTACAGTCAAAACAGCAAGAACAAATTTACTTTTGATATGATTTCTTGTGAGTTTGGGACCTCCTTTCAGAAGTCTTTACCTTACCAACCAATCTTAATTGCCTAACTTTTATCTTTAAATAATGAGGATGACTGTTTTTACCACATTAACAAAGAATTTAGACACAAGAGGTTATTGATACATCAGTTGCAATTTCATTTATATGTAATTCTGGAAAATCATAAACCAACAGGTATGGGAATCAGATGATCACTGCTGTCTAGGGTCTAGAACCATGGTTTTGGGGAGAGAATTGATTACAAATGGGCACAGCTGAATTCTTTGGTGTGGAGGAAATATTCTGTAATTTTAGTGGTGGATATATGACATACATGGTGGATATATATATACATTTGTCAAAACTCAGAATTTTCACCCAAACAGACTGAATATTACTGTATATAAATTAAACATCATTTTACCAAAAAATGTTAAGAATATTTAGCAAAGTTCCAAGTATATGATAACTTTATTAAGTTTTATATATTGTTATGGATGGTGACTGTAGCCACAAAATTAAAAAGGCTTCCTGATTAGAAGAAAAACTATGACAAATCTAGATAGCATATTAAAAAGCAGGGACATGAGAACTGGACCATACAGAAGGCTGAGAGCCTAAGAATCTATGCTTTTGAAATATGTTGCTGGAGAAGACACTTAACACTTGCTTGGACTGCAAGGAAGTCAAACCAGTCAGTCCGAAAGAAAAGTCCTAAAGGAAATCAAGCCTGTATATTCATTGGAAGGACTGATGCTGAAGCTGAGACTCCAATATTTTGGCAACCTGAGGGGAAGAACTGACTCATTGAAAAAGACCCTGATGTTGGGAAAGACTGAGGGCAGGAGGAGAAGAGGGTGACAGAGGATGTCATCATTGAGTTGATGGCATCACCAACTCAATGGACATGAGTTTGCATGGATTCTGAAAGATAATGAAGGACAGGGAGGCCTGTTGTGCTGAAGTCCATGGGGTCACAAAGAGGTGGCATGACTTAGTGACTCTACAGTATATTCTTATTTTTCTTTTATATTTTATCTTTCTTTCTAAAACATAATATTCATATGACGACTGGGTCTAAATCAGAGTAAAACTGCTTTATTAAATGGGTGATTAATAAAGAGTAATGCTAAGGCATTTAGTACATTACAGTCAAAACAGCAAGAACAAATTTACTTTTGATATGATTTCTTGTGAGTTTGGGACCTCCTTTCAGAAGTCTTTACCTTACCAACCAATCTTAATTGCCTAACTTTTATCTTTAAATAATGAGGATGACTGTTTCCTTGAACTGCATACCACATTAACATTGTTCAGAAAATCCATCTCAATAATATTAAGTTGAAATACAATTCTCTATATTCTCAATGTACTGCCAATAAGATTTTTTATGATGAATTTTCATATCTTCCATACCCATTGTATCAGTCAGGGACTTGGGGATACCATTGAGAGAGCTGAAATGCTCTGGGGTTGACAGTGTGAATCATGGTCACTGGTATATTTGAAGGAGAAAGGGGACAAGGTGGCAGGGAGGACAGCCTAAGACGATAGCCTGACTGGTGGGCCTCTTTAGAGGAATTTCATAGCCAAGCCACAGTAACCTAACAAGCAGAGAAGTAGGGAATAAATGAGTGACTTCACACTCTTTCCCTGTGTGGGTGACTTCCACTGCCAGGAGAAGGAGAGCCTGTTGGTGCAATTTATAGAGATGTTGAAGTTGTGGGCTTCCCAGGTGTCACAGTGGTAAAAGATTCTCCTGCCAGTATAGGAGACACAGAAGGTGTGGGTTTGATCTTTGGGTCAGGAATGTCCCCTGGAGGAGGAAATGGAAACCCACAACAGTATTCTCCCTGGGATAATCCCATGGACAGAGGAGCCTGGTGGGCTGCAGTATGTGCGTGCGTCTGTGTGTGTGCAAGTCACTTCAGTTGTGTCTGACTCTCTGGGACCCAATGGACTGCAGTCCACCAGGGGGTCGAAGAAGAGTTGGATGCGACTGAGAACGCATGCATAAAGGCTGTCACCACAGATGCATGGTGACTACAAGCGGATAATGGATCTGGAGGGGCAACTAGAAGATGCCTCCAGCACATTAACCTAGAAATATTCAGAACAACAAAATTCCTCTTCCAAGTGCTCTATTTTTTGCAGATTAATTTCCCCCACTCTTTTTTGCATGTTTTCAGTATTTCTCACGCTCTTCATTATTTACCTTGCTCTTGTCATTTCCTTTTGTCAGCCTGAAAATGCAGGATGGGAACAATTCCAACACATTTAATAGGAAGCATGAATAAAATATTTGTTTCCTTTTTAACAAAGAAAAATAACTCTTTCCTTATATTTATCTTGTATTTATCTCCTATTTAAGGAGTATAACAAGATCTTTTTATATATATAATCTTTCATGTGATTGTAAGAGATACAAAAATCAGTCAATTTAGAATAATAATTTATGTAATTGTTATTGATTGGTGCAACTTGAATGGTTGGGAGTATTTGTTGTTATTGTTTTCCAGCTAAGTTTAAGAATTAGAAGAATCAACACAGTGAAATCCATAATTGTCATCTACTAATTTATGGGGCAAAAAGTTTTTTCTAAGTCCTATCTCAAAAGAAAATTATTAATTTGTCCTGAATAACTGTATATAGCAATATTATTTGATGAGTTATATCTGGCTATGAATACCTAGAATTACCAGGTTTGATTTTTAGGTTCTTCTATCATCACTCTAGACATTGAAGCTTATTTCTGAAGCTATGACATTAATTTTAAAGACTTTTAATATGGTATTTATAAATATCAATGTTTGTTTCATTTGCATAGGAAACGAATATGCATGTGTTTTTTCAAACTATACACTAAAAATTCATTTGTTAGTTTCTTTAAATGACAAGAGGTTGGGTAAACCTAAATGGAAACCCACAACAGTATTCTCCCTGGGATAATCCCATGGACAGAGGAGCCTGGTGGGCTGCAGTATGTGCGTGCGTCTGTGTGTGTGCAAGTCACTTCAGTTGTGTCTGACTCTCTGGGACCCAATGGACTGCAGTCCACCAGGGGGTCGAAGAAGAGTTGGATGCGACTGAGAACGCATGCATAAAGGCTGTCACCACAGATGCATGGTGACTACAAGCGGATAATGGATCTGGAGGGGCAACTAGAAGATGCCTCCAGCACATTAACCTAGAAATATTCAGAACAACAAAATTCCTCTTCCAAGTGCTCTATTTTTTGCAGATTAATTTCCCCCACTCTTTTTTGCATGTTTTCAGTATTTCTCACGCTCTTCATTATTTACCTTGCTCTTGTCATTTCCTTTTGTCAGCCTGAAAATGCAGGATGGGAACAATTCCAACACATTTAATAGGAAGCATGAATAAAATATTTGTTTCCTTTTTAACAAAGAAAAATAACTCTTTCCTTATATTTATCTTGTATTTATCTCCTATTTAAGGAGTATAACAAGATCTTTTTATATATATAATCTTTCATGTGATTGTAAGAGATACAAAAATCAGTCAATTTAGAATAATAATTTATGTAATTGTTATTGATTGGTGCAACTTGAATGGTTGGGAGTATTTGTTGTTATTGTTTTCCAGCTAAGTTTAAGAATTAGAAGAATCAACACAGTGAAATCCATAATTGTCATCTACTAATTTATGGGGCAAAAAGTTTTTTCTAAGTCCTATCTCAAAAGAAAATTATTAATTTGTCCTGAATAACTGTATATAGCAATATTATTTGATGAGTTATATCTGGCTATGAATACCTAGAATTACCAGGTTTGATTTTTAGGTTCTTCTATCATCACTCTAGACATTGAAGCTTATTTCTGAAGCTATGACATTAATTTTAAAGACTTTTAATATGGTATTTATAAATATCAATGTTTGTTTCATTTGCATAGGAAACGAATATGCATGTGTTTTTTCAAACTATACACTAAAAATTCATTTGTTAGTTTCTTTAAATGACAAGAGGTGATCCACACCTGTTTTGTATTTTCTAAAACAAATTCCAAGAACAAAACAATAGAACAATCTTTTAGAATACATTTTGTCTTCTGGGTACAGAAAATAAATGCAACTTAACATGAAGGGTTGTTGGACCATAATAATTATGTTATAACATTATTATGTTAATAATGTTAGAAAATTATTTTTAAAGTAAACTGTTTATTGCATGCTGTCATGGAGTTAGACTGCAACTTCATTCACCATAGTATTGTAACTTTGTTAATTTTGAGAAAGAAAATTCTTTTTAAGTCAACTTATCTATGAAAACAAAAATAAATATTCACCCATTCATTTGTTCATTCAATAGACATTTTCTAAGTATCTATTAGAGGGCAGGTATTGTTAGACACTACGGCAAGGGAATAAATGAAGTGTCCACAGTCTAGTTGAGGGGACAAAAACAATGACAAAATTAAAGACAGGATTTTAGGGGCCACTAAGGAAGGGTGTTTATCTCAAGCAAATGGGTGGAAAACAGAGATGAGTCTTAAAGGATAAATAGTTTTGTAGTCAGAGAAATGAAGTGTATTACTCTAGGAACTCAATTTTTTTTTTTTTCCTACCAAAATACCTTGTAACTCTGGTTAACCTGAATGCTAAATTCTAGCAACTGCTCAATGGTATCTGATCTATTTTGTTGAACTCTGCCTTAAAACTTAAAGACATTTAACCCAGTTATCCAAGATGACTAAGTGGGTTAAGAAAGAAAAGTATTTAATTGCTTTTTAAGAATTAGAAGAATCAACACAGTGAAATCCATAATTGTCATCTACTAATTTATGGGGCAAAAAGTTTTTTCTAAGTCCTATCTCAAAAGAAAATTATTAATTTGTCCTGAATAACTGTATATAGCAATATTATTTGATGAGTTATATCTGGCTATGAATACCTAGAATTACCAGGTTTGATTTTTAGGTTCTTCTATCATCACTCTAGACATTGAAGCTTATTTCTGAAGCTATGACATTAATTTTAAAGACTTTTAATATGGTATTTATAAATATCAATGTTTGTTTCATTTGCATAGGAAACGAATATGCATGTGTTTTTTCAAACTATACACTAAAAATTCATTTGTTAGTTTCTTTAAATGACAAGAGGTGATCCACACCTGTTTTGTATTTTCTAAAACAAATTCCAAGAACAAAACAATAGAACAATCTTTTAGAATACATTTTGTCTTCTGGGTACAGAAAATAAATGCAACTTAACATGAAGGGTTGTTGGACCATAATAATTATGTTATAACATTATTATGTTAATAATGTTAGAAAATTATTTTTAAAGTAAACTGTTTATTGCATGCTGTCATGGAGTTAGACTGCAACTTCATTCACCATAGTATTGTAACTTTGTTAATTTTGAGAAAGAAAATTCTTTTTAAGTCAACTTATCTATGAAAACAAAAATAAATATTCACCCATTCATTTGTTCATTCAATAGACATTTTCTAAGTATCTATTAGAGGGCAGGTATTGTTAGACACTACGGCAAGGGAATAAATGAAGTGTCCACAGTCTAGTTGAGGGGACAAAAACAATGACAAAATTAAAGACAGGATTTTAGGGGCCACTAAGGAAGGGTGTTTATCTCAAGCAAATGGGTGGAAAACAGAGATGAGTCTTAAAGGATAAATAGTTTTGTAGTCAGAGAAATGAAGTGTATTACTCTAGGAACTCAATTTTTTTTTTTTTCCTACCAAAATACCTTGTAACTCTGGTTAACCTGAATGCTAAATTCTAGCAACTGCTCAATGGTATCTGATCTATTTTGTTGAACTCTGCCTTAAAACTTAAAGACATTTAACCCAGTTATCCAAGATGACTAAGTGGGTTAAGAAAAAAAAGTATTTAATTGCTTTTTATTACCAACAATTAACAGACTTCCTATGAATCTTATATATCTTAGTGACTTCTCAGTATCTCTGTGTTCAAAATACCTGTTTTTTTATAATACAAATGAACAGAAAATGATGCCAAATCAATTATGGTTGACCCTCAAACAATAAAGGGTTTATGGGCACTGACCCTCCATGCAGTTGAAAATCTGAGTATAGTTTATAATTGGCACACCATTCCTCAGTATCCATAGTTCCATATTCACAGATTTAACTAACCATGAATCAGTGTAGTACTGTGATATTTACGACTGAAAAAAAATCCTCATCTAAATGGACCCATGTAGTTCAAACCCATGTTATTCAAGGGTTAATTCTAATGTAAAAGTAGTAGCTTAACATAAATATTAAAACAAATGCCTAATTAATATAAAATCAGCCTGTCAGTATGTCAGACTTTTCCTCTTTAAGTCTGTTAAAACATTAGAGTTTTTTTTAGGTGGAAAAGTTTTCCTCTGAAATATAATAATAACACATTTAAAAATATGGTACATATTGATAGTTAAAAAAATAAAATGATCTTTAATAAATGTTTTATTAATATCACCTAGAAGCTACCCATGGACTACAACATGCTAGACTCTTCTTGCCTGGGGTTCTCCAGGCAAGCATACTGGAGTGGGTTGGTGTGCCCTTCTCCAGGAGATCTTCCTGTACACACGGATTGAATGGGTCTCCTGCATTGAAGGTAGATTCTTTACCATCTGAACCACCAGAGAAACAGCACGTTATTATTTTCCTTTAATACTTAAGACGCTGAAAAGACACTGTATATTTGCAATAAAAGAAATAGGACACACCATATTCACTTGAAAAAGTCAACCCACTAAGAAACAATAAAAGCAGTGTCTGATATCCAGGAACTGGCCTGACATGGGCAGTCAGGCTCAGTGTCTTAAAAGCTAGCCTGGCCCTCAGGGCTAGGCCTTTCTGTTCTCTTTCTGGAAACAATCTCACTGCATACCAAGATCAGACGAGGTCACTCTGAGACCATGATAAAATGAAATAAAGTAACACCGTCACACAATTTTGTCTGAATGCCAAAGACAAAGAACAACAATACAATAAATGGAGGTCGTTGTGTAAACCACAAAATACTAATCACCTTCCTCTTATGGCCAGCTTGAGTGATTGCTACTTCTTCACCAATTACAACTTAATCCTTACCCAAGGCTCCTCTTGTTATAGGTAGGATTTTTTGAAATAGCCAATCTTAGGTTTGCACCCACTTTCTGACAGCATCTAGTCTTGGGTAAATCCTACTTTCCTTAAGCCCTCCTCAAAGTCATCCAACAAAATCTCAAATTGAAAATAGATATTTCTAGAACTCTTTTATAGATACCACAAGTTTCCAAGTTTTGTGTTCTACCATGCTTGAAACAAATCCAGTGCAATGTCAGTATGTCAAACCTTTCCCCTTTAAGTCTATTAAAGTGCAAAACAAATCAATTTATTCAACTCCAGGTGTTTTCTGGTGGTCTTTGGCTGTAGGGAATTAATACCACCTAAACCCTGCCCTAGGTTTAGGTTCCATTGCAAGATAACACAACCACATTACTAGTTACTGTGATACTGTGTCTTCATACCAGACTTTGCAGCAGATCTTTTATTTAAGAATATGCTCTATGGAACCATAGTCCTCAAAGTTCACTAGCTATGTGGTTCTTAGTAAATACTTCATTTCTGAGCCTCTCTCTATTGACATAACCATAAAGTGGGAAAATAATAGTACTTCTTTTATAGGTTTTTATGAAAGTAACACTTTTTGGAATATTGTTAATGCTTAATAAATGGTAGCCATCATTATTTAAAATGATCAATATTCCAAGAGAAGGAATTTTTTGTACCTAAAATACAAATATTTTAGTAATGGGAGTAGTGTGAAATCTGATTTATGAAACATATTTTTGCTAACATACTATCATAAATATGAAAAAATATATTGATATTTTGATATTGTATAGAATGCAATATCTGGTATTATGAGACATTAAATGAATAGATGTTCTATACCAAATTAGACCCCACATCTATAAATTCTTTAAATTCAATTTTTTTTTTCTTTACATAGAGGGGCTCTCTGTATTTCTATATGAAGTCTTGAGGTCTGGTAACTGATCTTCAAAGATAGCTCTCGAATGAGGCATGAATCCTGGTGTATCCAGGCACTTGTATGGTCCCTTCCTCTTGAACTTAAGTTGACACTGCAACTTCCTTTTGAACACAAGAGTATAACAGTAGAAATGCCACATGACTTTTGAATCTGGGTCACAAGAAACTTGTCTCTTATTGCCTAGGCATTGTGGGACACTTGCTCTTTGGACATTCTGTCTTGAAACCAAGCTACCATGTCATGGGAAGCCCCAACCACATGGAGAGGTAAGTCTGAGGTGCTATAGTTTATGGTTTCGGTTAAACTCATAGCCAACAACCTTCATCAACTGTCAGATACATGAGTGAACCATCATGGCTATCAAGTCCAGTTGAATCTTCAGATGACTGTATCTCCTGCTGATATCTCACTGCAGGGTTAAGGAGACTACATGTAAGACCACCCTGCTGCACTCAGTGAAGCCTCAGATTCATTAGGATAATAGTAAAATGTATTTTCAAGATACTAAGATTTGGGTGTTTGTTACATAACAATAAATAACCAAAAATGAGGTATGGTTTTAACAGCCTGTGTCCTTTTGCATTTTTGAATAGACTAAAGGGAAAATTTTGCTAGCCAACATATTTTTGATGTGGTCACTAATTTAATAACAATAACACAAAGAGTCCAACACCTTTGAACACACTTCATAAGTATTTCCTTCATGATCAGTGTTCAAAATAATAGTACTTCTTTTATAGGTTTTATGAAAGTAACACTTTTGGAATATTGTTAATGCTTAATAAATGGTAGCCATCATTATTTAAAATGATCAATATTCCAAGAGAAGGAATTTTTTGTACCTAAAATACAAATATTTTAGTAATGGGAGTAGTGTGAAATCTGATTTATGAAACATATTTTTGCTAACATACTATCATAAATATGAAAAAATATATTGATATTTTGATATTGTATAGAATGCAATATCTGGTATTATGAGACATTAAATGAATAGATGTTCTATACCAAATTAGACCCCACATCTATAAATTCTTTAAATTCAATTTTTTTTTTCTTTACATAGAGGGGCTCTCTGTATTTCTATATGAAGTCTTGAGGTCTGGTAACTGATCTTCAAAGATAGCTCTCGAATGAGGCATGAATCCTGGTGTATCCAGGCACTTGTATGGTCCCTTCCTCTTGAACTTAAGTTGACACTGCAACTTCCTTTTGAACACAAGAGTATAACAGTAGAAATGCCACATGACTTTTGAATCTGGGTCACAAGAAACTTGTCTCTTATTGCCTAGGCATTGTGGGACACTTGCTCTTTGGACATTCTGTCTTGAAACCAAGCTACCATGTCATGGGAAGCCCCAACCACATGGAGAGGTAAGTCTGAGGTGCTATAGTTTATGGTTTCGGTTAAACTCATAGCCAACAACCTTCATCAACTGTCAGATACATGAGTGAACCATCATGGCTATCAAGTCCAGTTGAATCTTCAGATGACTGTATCTCCTGCTGATATCTCACTGCAGGGTTAAGGAGACTACATGTAAGACCACCCTGCTGCACTCAGTGAAGCCTCAGATTCATTAGGATAATAGTAAAATGTATTTTCAAGATACTAAGATTTGGGTGTTTGTTACATAACAATAAATAACCAAAAATGAGGTATGGTTTTAACAGCCTGTGTCCTTTTGCATTTTTGAATAGACTAAAGGGAAAATTTTGCTAGCCAACATATTTTTGATGTGGTCACTAATTTAATAACAATAACACAAAGAGTCCAACACCTTTGAACACACTTCATAAGTATTTCCTTCATGATCAGTGTTCAAAGAGTTTCATTCTCATTTCTCTTTTACTTTGATATTTTAAGCTCTGGTATTTATGTTTTCCATATGGCAGAAAAAGAACATATTAGCTGTTGGAGAAAAGGGGAAAGAATTCTATGACTTAAGCAACACAAGAAGCAGCTTATCGTTCTTGATAGCTCTACAAGAAACAGATGTCACCACGGTGACTTCCTGCCAGGGAGAGTGAGAAGAATTATGGGAAAGCAAGTTGGATACTAGCACAAGTGTGCTAATGAATTGTGTGATAAGTCACATATTAATTACTAATAAGTGGAAGAAATGATTACTTCTGGTGGAATGATAACTTTGATTGAAATACTTCATGTCTAACAGTCTCAATCAACTTCACATGTGCAGATGTTTTTAAATACAACTGGACTTTCCCTGAAAACTACTTCTTAAATTGGTGGTCTGATTTACTACCAAGTTTTATGATTTTCATATTGGTATCAGAGGTTTCTTAATGTTACATAGATGGAAATCTGGATAAGAGGCAAAGCAATTCTAGAGTATGTAAAACCTCAGAATTTAGGCAAACATGAATTAACAGAACAAGATGGAGATATTCAATAGTAGAAATAGGTGGAAGAGAAATGTAAAACTATTTTAAGTAATAGCCAAAATAATGGACTCTATTCCTTTCCCTTAATAAATCATGTTGCTTTAATGTGGTTTGGTAGTGCCAGACCATTATTTATTTATTTGTTTATTTATTTATTTACTTTGGATTACCTCTTGGGTTCTCTACATCTGTGAAGCACTTTCCTGTTTACAAGGCCTGAGTATAATTGAAGGAACTATGGGTACTTACAAGGAATGCAGAAATTCTGGCTTCAGTTTCCAGTCATAGGTTCACGCTGCAGTCACACTTGTTATTTGTCATGTTTCTGGAATGTTATCTGAGAGGTGATATGTTCTTTTAAAAGAATCTTGGGCTGACGTATCTTATCCATGTGAAAATCACCAAAGTAAGGAAAACAATGTTGGGTTTGCTGAGTTTCCTCAAAGCCACTCCTCCATTCATTCAAATGAATGGCAGTTACTTTTTGTAAGATCTGAGGGCTACCACCTCTTTTTATGTTTTCCTTTGTTCATTCCTTCCACTGTTACACAGTTGAGCTTGACAATCTAGTCCCCATTCGCAGGCCCCATACCATATATATGCTGAGATATGACCCTATGTTTTCTAGCCCAGCCTGAATTGTTATTATTGCCTGCAGCGAGAAAAAATCCAAACCCACACACCACTGGCAATTTGGCCAAACTATTGAGGCTGGGTCTTTTTGAGTGTTTCAAGCTACACGTGGCCTTAATAATGAAACAATCCCTGGCTTGATCCCTGACTTCAAAGATTAAAGACTCAGTCTTCCTAGCATACATCCCATTCTCAATCTTTCCCCTTGATTTATCTCCCCAAGTGCCCCCTATATTTCTCAAAGCATGTGTTTACACCACTTTGCATTTGGAAATTGTCAAATTTTACAATTTGCAATCCACCCAACACACTGTTGCTGGAGTTATCTTTATAAAGCACAGATCTTATTTTTTTCTGATTATTGCTTCTCAACTCAAAATCCATCTGAGTGATTCTTTCTTCAAATCCTTTACTTGGGCTGTTACAACAAGACACGGACATGCCTCAGAAATATTGCAGGTACAGTTCCAGACCACTGCAACTTTAACGACAAGAGGGAAAGATAGAAATTCAATAGAAAAAGAAAAAAAAAGGGGGAAAAAGAGAAATGTAAAAAAACTATTTTAAGTAATAGCCAAAATAATGGACTCTATTCCTTTCCCTTAATAAATCATGTTGCTTTAATGTGGTTTGGTAGTGCCAGACCATTATTTATTTATTTGTTTATTTATTTATTTACTTTGGATTACCTCTTGGGTTCTCTACATCTGTGAAGCACTTTCCTGTTTACAAGGCCTGAGTATAATTGAAGGAACTATGGGTACTTACAAGGAATGCAGAAATTCTGGCTTCAGTTTCCAGTCATAGGTTCACGCTGCAGTCACACTTGTTATTTGTCATGTTTCTGGAATGTTATCTGAGAGGTGATATGTTCTTTTAAAAGAATCTTGGGCTGACGTATCTTATCCATGTGAAAATCACCAAAGTAAGGAAAACAATGTTGGGTTTGCTGAGTTTCCTCAAAGCCACTCCTCCATTCATTCAAATGAATGGCAGTTACTTTTTGTAAGATCTGAGGGCTACCACCTCTTTTTATGTTTTCCTTTGTTCATTCCTTCCACTGTTACACAGTTGAGCTTGACAATCTAGTCCCCATTCGCAGGCCCCATACCATATATATGCTGAGATATGACCCTATGTTTTCTAGCCCAGCCTGAATTGTTATTATTGCCTGCAGCGAGAAAAAATCCAAACCCACACACCACTGGCAATTTGGCCAAACTATTGAGGCTGGGTCTTTTTGAGTGTTTCAAGCTACACGTGGCCTTAATAATGAAACAATCCCTGGCTTGATCCCTGACTTCAAAGATTAAAGACTCAGTCTTCCTAGCATACATCCCATTCTCAATCTTTCCCCTTGATTTATCTCCCCAAGTGCCCCCTATATTTCTCAAAGCATGTGTTTACACCACTTTGCATTTGGAAATTGTCAAATTTTACAATTTGCAATCCACCCAACACACTGTTGCTGGAGTTATCTTTATAAAGCACAGATCTTATTTTTTTCTGATTATTGCTTCTCAACTCAAAATCCATCTGAGTGATTCTTTCTTCAAATCCTTTACTTGGGCTGTTACAACAAGACACGGACATGCCTCAGAAATATTGCAGGTACAGTTCCAGACCACTGCAACAAAGTGAATATGGTAATAAAGCAAATTGTGCAAACATTTTGTCTTCCCAGTGCATATAAGTGTACAGTAGCATTGTGTTTAATAAAATACTGTTCATACCTTAATTAAAATGCTTTATTGCTAAAAAATGTTATCATCTGATAATGTAGGGTTGCCACACACCTTCAGTTTGTGTAAAAACTGCATTAACTGTGAAGCTCAATAAAAACAGGTATGTCTGTATGTTTTCCTTATGATAGATCTTTTCCTAATTGTCCTAACAAGGACACATTTAAGAGCAAAACAGTCACTATCAATTATTACAAGACAATAGATACAAACCCAGAATTACAGTCATGCTAACTAAAGGTCACTCTATTTTCCGTGATTTAACACACCA
The DNA here is from genome assembly GCA_022376925.1 of Tragulus kanchil. NCBI lineage: Eukaryota > Metazoa > Chordata > Mammalia > Artiodactyla > Tragulidae > Tragulus > Tragulus kanchil. Next base: position 87,527,781 of record JAIOJX010000028.1, on the reverse strand, counting down.
GCTCCCTCATCATTCTGTAGACAGGCATTTCATCTTTCCCAGTAGTTTTTCTTCTCCTCGAAACAATTATTATGCTGGCTAATATTAATGCAGTAACTCATTGTATCCTCACAATGAATCAAACAATTGCTCTTATTATCCCTTGCATGTATGTGGAAACCAAGGTGCAGAGAATCTAGGGAAGTGGCTAGTCAGTGATGATGCCTGGAGCAAAAGTCAGTGAAAGTTGCTCAGTGTGTCCACCTCTTTGTAATCCCATAGACTGAAGCCCACCAAGTTCCTCTGACTATGGAATTCTCTAGGCGAGAATACTGGAGTTGGTTGTTGTTCCCTTCTCCAGGGGATCTTCCCAACCCAGGGATAGAACCCGGGTCTGCTGCATTTCAGGTGGACTCTTCACTATCTGAGCCACCAAGGAAGCAGTGGGAGAGCCAACATTCAAAGAGGCACAAGACTGTGTCCAGGGTCCTTCCCAAGTTGTTTTCCTGAAATGCTCTTGTTTTTATTCATTTACTTCCTAAATTCCCATTTTTTTAGGAAGAATAACACAGTATTTGAGAGAAGAAACCTTGAAGTCAGACTCTCTGGGTTCTAGTTTGGGCTCCACCACTTGGTTGACCTGGATAAGTTACTCAATTCTTCTGTGACTCAGTGTCAAGGGTCATTGTGACGACTGAGTTAAATCATGTAAAGATTTGAGTATGCTCATGATGAGTAGTTTCTATTAGTATTAAATGCTACTTCTTCCTCTATGAACTTCACTTTCCACATTGTTGTAGCACTTTGTTTTCTAGCTGTGAACACTGGAGAAGTACTGACCAGAGGAGCACTTAAAGACTGCTGATGCAGTTCAGACTTAACATTTAGTTCAGATTTAGCATTTCTATGGGTAGGGCTAGCCATCAGTATTCTTTAAAAACTTATCAGGTGATTCAAATGTGCAGCCAATGTTGAGAAAACTGCATTAAAGCTTTTCTAATATGAAAAATCTTTGTGCATATGTTTCTCTTTCCATTAAAGTTCCTTGATTGCAAATGCTCCATCAAATTCACCTTTGAATTTCCAGTGATAGTTAGCACAATGCCTTATATATATGTGGCACAAACAATTATTTATTCCTCTAAATTAAGACATCCCCAAATATGCTCACTGTCACAGAATAAAGGGGAAGCTCTTTTGTCCATCAATAATGAACTCAATGCATGTCCTAATCAGAAGTTGGCAGGATCCAGGTAAACAGATTTGGATGGGAAAGTAGCAAGAATGTGGTGATAAAAGAAAATATTTCATTGTTAATTTTAAACTAACAGGTCACAAACTTGGCTGTGCTTTGTAATAATCAGCACTTTACCAAAAAATTGAGACCCTTTGTTTCCCAGGAAATTTCAGTGTTTTATCAAGTTAGAGAAACACTGACTTAAATGTATCAGAACAGATTCAGAACTTGCTTCCTTTTACCCCAAGATCTGAAAGTCAACTCCCGCATTTTGCAGTTAAGTACCAAGACAATGAAAAGAATAGAGAACATCTCCACGTATAAATGTACCTGCAAATGTCAGAGAAATTATATCAGGATGGGGAGGCAAATAATGAATGTGCAGACACATGTAATAACACTTATCTGTTTTAAGTTATCCTTCACAACAAGCATACAATGAGAAAACACTCATTGTATGCATACAAGTTATACAATGATAACTTTCACAAGTCCACAAAGACATATGTGCAAGACATTGTTATTGGTGAGATAATTCTTTTTTGGCAAAGAAGCCAAGGATATAGCTTTGCCAAATAACCATGAAATATGCAGAGTCATTTTTAAGGGGGGCACTTAGTATAACTCACTGTATAACAATCTGAATTGAATCTAGATGATTATAACTTGGTACTTTACAATGACCACATCTTGGGTTGGTAAGCCATAGAACCATTTTTCAATCACAATTAATTCTCAAATGAGAAGATGTTACATGATAATATTAACCTGGTCAATGCAGTTTGATATTTTAACAAATCATAGGGATTAAGATTAAAGACACATAATAGTGGCACAGGGGAAGAGTCCATCCGCCAGATTGAATAGGGCCACTGAATATTTATTCTCTAATTAAGACCATTCCCCTAAATAAAATGCTCAAACTTGATTGCAAATGCTCCATCAAATTCACCTTTGAATTTCCAGTGATAGTTAGCACAATGCCTTATATATATGTGGCACAAACAATTATTTATTCCTCTAAATTAAGACATCCCCAAATATGCTCACTGTCACAGAATAAAGGGGAAGCTCTTTTGTCCATCAATAATGAACTCAATGCATGTCCTAATCAGAAGTTGGCAGGATCCAGGTAAACAGATTTGGATGGGAAAGTAGCAAGAATGTGGTGATAAAAGAAAATATTTCATTGTTAATTTTAAACTAACAGGTCACAAACTTGGCTGTGCTTTGTAATAATCAGCACTTTACCAAAAAATTGAGACCCTTTGTTTCCCAGGAAATTTCAGTGTTTTATCAAGTTAGAGAAACACTGACTTAAATGTATCAGAACAGATTCAGAACTTGCTTCCTTTTACCCCAAGATCTGAAAGTCAACTCCCGCATTTTGCAGTTAAGTACCAAGACAATGAAAAGAATAGAGAACATCTCCACGTATAAATGTACCTGCAAATGTCAGAGAAATTATATCAGGATGGGGAGGCAAATAATGAATGTGCAGACACATGTAATAACACTTATCTGTTTTAAGTTATCCTTCACAACAAGCATACAATGAGAAAACACTCATTGTATGCATACAAGTTATACAATGATAACTTTCACAAGTCCACAAAGACATATGTGCAAGACATTGTTATTGGTGAGATAATTCTTTTTTGGCAAAGAAGCCAAGGATATAGCTTTGCCAAATAACCATGAAATATGCAGAGTCATTTTTAAGGGGGGCACTTAGTATAACTCACTGTATAACAATCTGAATTGAATCTAGATGATTATAACTTGGTACTTTACAATTACCATATCTTGGGTTGTTAAGTAATAGAACCATTTTTCAATCACAATTAATTCTCAAATGAGAAGATTTTACATTATAATATTAACCTGTTCAATGCATTTTAATATTTTAACAAATCATAGGGATTAAAAGATTAAAGACACATAATAGTGGCACAGGGGGAAGAGTCCATCCGCCAGTGCACTAGATGCAAGAGACTCAGGTTTGATCCCTGGGTTGGGGAGATACCCTAGAGAAGGAAATGGCAACCCATTCCAGTATTTTTGCCTGGAAATTTTCATAGACAGAGGAGCCTGGTAGGCTATTGTTACTGGGGTCCCAACGAGCTGGACATGACCAAGTGACTGAGCACTCATACCAGAAACAAGAATATGAATGCTTGTTATATAATTGTACAGATTATTAGCATATTACACATTGTTTCAAACTGAGACAAAACAGAGTTCATTCTATATTATGTTCTTTAAAATTTTTATAAATTCTTTTCAACATTATTCAGTATTACATTATTCATCCAAATTTAAATTCTTCTCAAAACTATTCCCATTTCTTTACAAGAGAAAGAGAAAAGGGATAAACATATCAATAATAAGTTATATTTTAAAAAATTAAACTTTTTTCATTCATTTTCAAAAACAATACACCTTGAATTGTTGGTCCTAAAATAAGATTTTTTGGTTAACAGACCAATTAAACTTTGTATAAGAAGATGATTGATCCATTGATAGGATCACAGTATAATAACAACTTGAGATGTGTTGACTGCCTATCATCTGCCAGATGCTTTCTAGAGCTTTACCCAAATTAATGCATTAAATCCTCAAAAAAATACTATGAAAGGGACACCACATTAATTTCCACTTTACAGGAGCAAACTGAGGCACAGCATTTACATCAATCACTCAGGGTTCAAACTTTTAGGCACAGAAGACATATGTGCAAGACATTGTTATTGGTGAGATAATTCTTTTTGGCAAAGAAGCCAAGGATATAGCTTTGCCAAATAACCATGAAATATGCAGAGTCATTTTAAGGGGCACTTAGTATAACTCACTGTATAACAATCTGAATTGAATCTAGATGATTATAACTTGGTACTTTATAATTACCATATCTTGGGTTGTTAAGTAATAGAACCATTTTTCAATCACAATTAATTCTCAAATGAGAAGATTTTACATTATAATATTAACCTGTTCAATGCATTTTAATATTTTAACAAATCATAGGGATTAAAAGATTAAAGACACATAATAGTGGCACAGGGGGAAGAGTCCATCCGCCAGTGCACTAGATGCAAGAGACTCAGGTTTGATCCCTGGGTTGGGGAGATACCCTAGAGAAGGAAATGGCAACCCATTCCAGTATTTTTGCCTGGAAATTTTCATAGACAGAGGAGCCTGGTAGGCTATTGTTACTGGGGTCCCAACGAGCTGGACATGACCAAGTGACTGAGCACTCATACCAGAAACAAGAATATGAATGCTTGTTATATAATTGTACAGATTATTAGCATATTACACATTGTTTCAAACTGAGACAAAACAGAGTTCATTCTATATTATGTTCTTTAAAATTTTTATAAATTCTTTTCAACATTATTCAGTATTACATTATTCATCCAAATTTAAATTCTTCTCAAAACTATTCCCATTTCTTTACAAGAGAAAGAGAAAAGGGATAAACATATCAATAATAAGTTATATTTTAAAAAATTAAACTTTTTTCATTCATTTTCAAAAACAATACACCTTGAATTGTTGGTCCTAAAATAAGATTTTTTGGTTAACAGACCAATTAAACTTTGTATAAGAAGATGATTGATCCATTGATAGGATCACAGTATAATAACAACTTGAGATGTGTTGACTGCCTATCATCTGCCAGATGCTTTCTAGAGCTTTACCCAAATTAATGCATTAAATCCTCAAAAAAATACTATGAAAGGGACACCACATTAATTTCCACTTTACAGGAGCAAACTGAGGCACAGCATTTACATCAATCACTCAGGGTTCAACTAAAAGATCTAAAATTTGAATTGAGGAAAACAAGATCCAAAGCTTTGAGCCTATGGTTTTGGATTTAAGTTGACATTTCCCCCCAGTATTTGACTACAGAAGAAACTAGTTTGATTTACTTGATCTTCATCACTTCTCTGGAACTTCATGCTGAAAAAAAGGCCTGGTTACATTTATACAGTCTGTGGCCATGGAGCTGTGATCTATAAATGCATATAGAGGAACATGTCTGGTGTTCTGAAGATAACATTCTAGCATTTTGGAGTCACAGAGAAAGAGATAAAGTCTCAATTCTTTCACTTTTCTCCTTCGCTCCCCTTTCAGAAGCTTGGTTCAACTTCTCTTGCCTTTGTATGATTTTTCTTTTTTTTTTTAAATTCTGCCATGAAGAATATAATAGAAGACATCTAGGGGAAGAGTAGTCTCCAAAATGATGAAAGTAATGGAGATAGAGTACACAAGAAATACCTGAAGCCAGATAATACCGATAATACCGTTGTGGGAAAATCTCACCATATTATTCATCTATTGTGAACAGATAAAAATGAATAAAGCATGATTTATAGTCAACTTACTGAAGTCAACTGCAGTATTTTAAACAAAAAATCCATTAATTATTATTTCTTCCTCTGCGTGTCCCAAAGAACTTTAAGTACACTGTTTTAGTCCCTATTTAAAGTTTTTAGGTGCTATACTAAGTCATTAAATTACAACCCCCTTGAGATAACATGGAGTTATCTGTTGCTGGATTTTTGAAATTTCCAGCAGGGTGATTTATATATAACTGTGTGTTCAATATTTTATTGAACTGTAAAGTGTAAAGCAGTTTTTAAAGGCTCCATATTCTAACTTTTTATTAAAGCAGTGTAAAATTAAAATGTTGTCCATGGATGAACAGCATTGGCATAGATGTGCACTTCTTAGAAACACAAGATCTCAAGTCCTACACAATGCCTGCTGTATCAGACTCTCTGGGATAACCTATGTTTAAGTAGATGACCTTTTAGTCCAGGTGATGTTTATGTCCTTTTAAGTGAGTGCACTGACAATGTATGTCACATCAATTTCTTGTGAAAAGAGGTAATACGTATTAAATCTGCTGATTACCACAAAGCTGGCAATGATGACCAATAGATCCATCATTTGGGAAGAGGAGGGATTGAATTAAAATTCTAAAACTAGAATAATTGGTGTATCTAATAGAATAAAATAAAAATAACATTAGCAACTGTGCTAAAAACAATTTCTTAGGAGCTGTGATCTATAAATGCATATAGAGGAACATGTCTGGTGTTCTGAAGATAACATTCTAGCATTTTGGAGTCACAGAGAAAGAGATAAAGTCTCAATTCTTTCACTTTTCTCCTTCGCTCCCCTTTCAGAAGCTTGGTTCAACTTCTCTTGCCTTTGTATGATTTTTCTTTTTTTAAATTCTGCCATGAAGAATATAATAGAAGACATCTAGGGGAAGAGTAGTCTCCAAAATGATGAAAGTAATGGAGATAGAGTACACAAGAAATACCTGAAGCCAGATAATACCGATAATACCGTTGTGGGAAAATCTCACCATATTATTCATCTATTGTGAACAGATAAAAATGAATAAAGCATGATTTATAGTCAACTTACTGAAGTCAACTGCAGTATTTTAAACAAAAAATCCATTAATTATTATTTCTTCCTCTGCGTGTCCCAAAGAACTTTAAGTACACTGTTTTAGTCCCTATTTAAAGTTTTTAGGTGCTATACTAAGTCATTAAATTACAACCCCCTTGAGATAACATGGAGTTATCTGTTGCTGGATTTTTGAAATTTCCAGCAGGGTGATTTATATATAACTGTGTGTTCAATATTTTATTGAACTGTAAAGTGTAAAGCAGTTTTTAAAGGCTCCATATTCTAACTTTTTATTAAAGCAGTGTAAAATTAAAATGTTGTCCATGGATGAACAGCATTGGCATAGATGTGCACTTCTTAGAAACACAAGATCTCAAGTCCTACACAATGCCTGCTGTATCAGACTCTCTGGGATAACCTATGTTTAAGTAGATGACCTTTTAGTCCAGGTGATGTTTATGTCCTTTTAAGTGAGTGCACTGACAATGTATGTCACATCAATTTCTTGTGAAAAGAGGTAATACGTATTAAATCTGCTGATTACCACAAAGCTGGCAATGATGACCAATAGATCCATCATTTGGGAAGAGGAGGGATTGAATTAAAATTCTAAAACTAGAATAATTGGTGTATCTAATAGAATAATATTAAACATAGGTAAACATAGGCCATTATGCCTTAACTGTATAGTTATTTGACAGCAACTGTTTTAACAAACTCTGGCAGATAATAGAGGTTAGAGGAGCTCCTGGGGGCTACAGTTTATGGGGTCACAAAGAGTTGGACAAGACTTAGTGACTAAATAATAGCAATAATAATATATCAAATATGGTGCCAGATGATGGGATGGATACAAATGCATTTCCTGCTTTCAAAGGGGCATATTTAGGCTAAAGACAGTTATCCACACAAATAATTTAAAGCACAGTGAAGTGAATGTGTGTGAGTTACTCAGCTATTGTTTCCCAGTTTTTAACACCCACTGCCATCTTCATTAATGCATGGGCTGGGATGCCACCAACATTTTTGGATTGGCAGTTGGTTCCCTTTTAAATCTAAGTTGGGTGCTAAAGGAAGGCTGAAAAGATAGAAAAATAAAAAAGGCACTTGCTATTTTCTCGTCATTCCCCTTGGCTTTCTACTGTAGTCAGCATCTTTCCAGCTTCTCTACCTCACCCTATGGTGATAGTTGTTTCCAATAGCACCAGCTGAATCCATTTTGCAGGGTTTTTTTGAATACTTTTAGAATCAGCCTCTTCTGCAACTCTTCAGAAACACCAAAACTGGTAGGTTAGTGCCATCTCCTCAGAGGTCTGAATTCCAGCCACTTAAAGTCCCTTTTCTGGGTTAAGAACCAGCAGCCCCTCAGAGGCCCTCATCAAATCTTCTCCTTTTAATAATTCCACCATCTTCTGTTTGTTCTCAGTTTTACATATGGTTGCTGTTTCCTGCAGTTGCTCCCTCTGTGATAACCTCGTACTCCGTTTTTCCTTTGTATTTTAATCAACTTTAAATATATTAAAAATTCTTTGTATGATCTGTGTTAGAATAACTGGTGAATTTTCTGTCACCTCACTGGACAATAGCCAATATAATAAATGATAGTAGATAGTGACTGTGAACTGGTTAAACAACAATCAACTATTTTCCAGGGAGTATATGTAATTTAATTTTATTCTAAGACTACTAATATTAAACATAGGTAAACATAGGCCATTATGCCTTAACTGTATAGTTATTTGACAGCAACTGTTTTAACAAACTCTGGCAGATAATAGAGGTTAGAGGAGCTCCTGGGGGCTACAGTTTATGGGGTCACAAAGAGTTGGACAAGACTTAGTGACTAAATAATAGCAATAATAATATATCAAATATGGTGCCAGATGATGGGATGGATACAAATGCATTTCCTGCTTTCAAAGGGGCATATTTAGGCTAAAGACAGTTATCCACACAAATAATTTAAAGCACAGTGAAGTGAATGTGTGTGAGTTACTCAGCTATTGTTTCCCAGTTTTTAACACCCACTGCCATCTTCATTAATGCATGGGCTGGGATGCCACCAACATTTTTGGATTGGCAGTTGGTTCCCTTTTAAATCTAAGTTGGGTGCTAAAGGAAGGCTGAAAAGATAGAAAAATAAAAAAGGCACTTGCTATTTTCTCGTCATTCCCCTTGGCTTTCTACTGTAGTCAGCATCTTTCCAGCTTCTCTACCTCACCCTATGGTGATAGTTGTTTCCAATAGCACCAGCTGAATCCATTTTGCAGGGTTTTTTTGAATACTTTTAGAATCAGCCTCTTCTGCAACTCTTCAGAAACACCAAAACTGGTAGGTTAGTGCCATCTCCTCAGAGGTCTGAATTCCAGCCACTTAAAGTCCCTTTTCTGGGTTAAGAACCAGCAGCCCCTCAGAGGCCCTCATCAAATCTTCTCCTTTTAATAATTCCACCATCTTCTGTTTGTTCTCAGTTTTACATATGGTTGCTGTTTCCTGCAGTTGCTCCCTCTGTGATAACCTCGTACTCCGTTTTTCCTTTGTATTTTAATCAACTTTAAATATATTAAAAATTCTTTGTATGATCTGTGTTAGAATAACTGGTGAATTTTCTGTCACCTCACTGGACAATAGCCAATATAATAAATGATAGTAGATAGTGACTGTGAACTGGTTAAACAACAATCAACTATTTTCCAGGGAGTATATGTAATTTAATTTTATTCTAAGACTCAGAGCAACTAAATTTTTAGCTAGTTGAGAAGAAATCACTTTTAGATCTGACCTCACTTTGGAAATGGATTTTTTCTTTTGGCAAATGTAGAAAACACCTGTATTGGGGAATCGTTTATTCAATATTATTGTCAGTGGCAATCTTTACTTGGAAAGGTCATTGATTTAGGTGTCTTTTTATATTGGGGTTCCATGTAAATGGTATTTGTATATTAATTTTATTATGCCCTTTTCCAATAAAATAAGTGTTCCTTGAAATGTGTAGGACATGCCAAGGGCAGTAAGGTCAAGGAGTGCATGGACTAAATGTTTATGTCTCCACATGATTCATATGTTGAAACTGAATCCCCAGTGGGATGGTATAGGTAGGTGGAGCTTTTGGAAGGTAATTAGGTCTTGAGGGTGGAGCCCTCATGATTGAGATTAGTGTACTTATTAAAGAGACCTCAGGGAACTCACTCAAACCTTCTACCAGGTGATGACAAAGCAAGAAGACAGCCATCTTTGAACCAGAAAGTGGGTTTTCACCAGGTGCTGAATCTGCCAGCACCTTGATCTCTTACTTCCCAGCCTCCAGAACTGTGAGAAATAAATTTCTATTTTTAAATTTATTTTTATTGAAGTAGAGTTGATTTACAATGTTGTGTTAACTTCTGCTGTACAGCAAAGTGACTCAGTTATATACATATGTAAAGTCTTTATTATATTCTTTTCCATTATGGTTTGTCTCAGGATATTGAATATAATTGCCTGTGCTAAATGGTAGGACCTTGTTGTATACATTTCTGTTTGTTTATAAGCTACTCAGTCTGTGGTAATTTGCCAAAGCAGCCTAAATACACTAAGACAGGGGTTAAGGTCAAAGTTAGAGAAGGACATTGGAATATTGTGTTTGACTGAAGCCTGCATAGGTGGTCCAGGACTGAAGCAGGGTGAGGTATTAAGAAAGTAATTGTAAAGAACTTGGGCAAATAGGTTGAGAAAAAAAATCCTCCTATCCCCGGACCCTTCACAATAGCCAATAGATAGTAAAACTGTGAACTGGTTAAACAACAATCAACTATTTTCCAGGGAGTATATGTAATTTAATTTTATTCTAAGACCTAAATTTTAGCTAGTTGAGAAGAAATCACTTTTAGATCTGACCTCACTTTGGAAATGGATTTTTTCTTTTGGCAAATGTAGAAAACACCTGTATTGGGGAATCGTTTATTCAATATTATTGTCAGTGGCAATCTTTACTTGGAAAGGTCATTGATTTAGGTGTCTTTTTATATTGGGGTTCCATGTAAATGGTATTTGTATATTAATTTTATTATGCCCTTTTCCAATAAAATAAGTGTTCCTTGAAATGTGTAGGACATGCCAAGGGCAGTAAGGTCAAGGAGTGCATGGACTAAATGTTTATGTCTCCACATGATTCATATGTTGAAACTGAATCCCCAGTGGGATGGTATAGGTAGGTGGAGCTTTTGGAAGGTAATTAGGTCTTGAGGGTGGAGCCCTCATGATTGAGATTAGTGTACTTATTAAAGAGACCTCAGGGAACTCACTCAAACCTTCTACCAGGTGATGACAAAGCAAGAAGACAGCCATCTTTGAACCAGAAAGTGGGTTTTCACCAGGTGCTGAATCTGCCAGCACCTTGATCTCTTACTTCCCAGCCTCCAGAACTGTGAGAAATAAATTTCTATTTTTAAATTTATTTTTATTGAAGTAGAGTTGATTTACAATGTTGTGTTAACTTCTGCTGTACAGCAAAGTGACTCAGTTATATACATATGTAAAGTCTTTATTATATTCTTTTCCATTATGGTTTGTCTCAGGATATTGAATATAATTGCCTGTGCTAAATGGTAGGACCTTGTTGTATACATTTCTGTTTGTTTATAAGCTACTCAGTCTGTGGTAATTTGCCAAAGCAGCCTAAATACACTAAGACAGGGGTTAAGGTCAAAGTTAGAGAAGGACATTGGAATATTGTGTTTGACTGAAGCCTGCATAGGTGGTCCAGGACTGAAGCAGGGTGAGGTATTAAGAAAGTAATTGTAAAGAACTTGGGCAAATAGGTTGAGAAAAAAAATCCTCCTATCCCCGGACCCTTCAATCCTAGTAATAAGCAAGGTCAAAAACTCCTGCAGCTGAGGTTTGTCCTTGTCTCAGGTTTCATAGTCCATCTTTGAAATGCTCTGTTCCAGAACAGCGTGTACACGTGAAAAGTGCTTATCTGGGAGATGGTTACTTTTTCAATCTTTTTTTCTTTTTTTAAAGTTTGCTAAGATAGTTGCAATAAATTTCAAACTTTATGTTATATTGGAACATGATATGAAATTCTATTGACATTTCCAACAAAAATATTAGAAAATTTTCTACATTAGCCATGACAATAGCACAGCTTATTGGAATACATCCCTTTAAAATTTATCCAAACCTGGATAAAATTAAAAAATAATTTAAAAAAAATAACAAAATTTATCCAAACCTAATAAATAGACAGCGGTAAGAATTCTTAGTGTTTATGAGACATTAGAAACACATGGATACCAATTTATATAAATGATGTAAAAAGAACAATCTTATATAAGATTGGCAAGTGTGTTGGGATTAATTAGACAAATCTGCCAAGTTTTAGACATAGAATTTTGTAGACTTCACATGTAAATCTATTAAGGTGGATTCATATTTATGGGAATTGTCCTATTGTTTTGCTTATACTTAAACAATGCTGAAACTTATATAAAAGTAAGGAAGATAGTGATCTCAATTCTTTGCTTATAATGTGTCAAATACCCCATTATTTAGAATATCTGGGTACTTAATTTCACTTAGACTTAATGTTTAGTTAATGCACTAACCTTTCATTTTGTATGTGTGTGCTATAACTGCATAAGTGCGTAATCATGGAGGCAAGGTTTTAGTTTTCTAGAAATTAGAGTGTATAGATGATATTTTATTGCATATTACATAAGAAATTGTAAAATTCCTATTGTGACTGGACATTGGATATAATGTTCCAGATATGTACTATTTTTTTTTTTTAAAGATTTATTTATTTTGGGTGGAGGTCGGGTTGGGGAGGGAGGGAAGCGGGCGGATCACGTCTATTGCTCTTTCATTACTCCCTTTTCATCCATCTTTGTTCTTTGGCTCCTGTGGGCCTCCCATCGCGGTGGCGTCTGTCGCTGCAGAGCGCCGGCTCTGGGCACATGCGCTCCAGAGCTCCGGCTTGGTAATTGGACACATCAGTCCAGCCGCTCCGCGGCACGTGGAATCTTCCCAGGCCAGGGATCCAACCGGCGCCCCTTGCACTGCAAGGCGGTGTCCTTACCCACTGGACCACCAGGGGAAGCCCCCAAACCCCAGATATGTACTATTGATTAATGTGTATCTTATCTTTATACCATTTAAGCCTTCTGACTAATGAGAATAGAAACTATTATTTCACTTGAAAATGTAATGTTCAGAGAGGAAACAATGTTCTAGAGGGAAAATTTCAAGGAACAGGGTTGAATATTTTCCACAACAGGTCTTGAAGACTGTCTAATAAATACATTAGGATTAAATACAATCTTTTCTATCACACTTGGAAGTTTAACACACATTTTAAACGTTTCCTGAGATGAAACCACATGGGATACAACAGGGATCCTGTTTATTTAGATTCATTTATTATTATTTCATTGTAGAAGACTTGCGATACTGAGATTTATAGGTTAGGGACTGTCTATAGGTCAGGGACTGGTATAGACAACTTTATACTTAGATACACATTTTAACTATGTTGGTCATTTTACTCTATTTCATTTCTAATAGTTGGAGCTAAACCACACTACTAAATCTCATGTCAGTCAGAGCCATAACTTGATAAAGTCTCTGTTAGAAATGGAAGTTTACTCTGGTGAATCTGACTTCAAGTATCTATTCTCTTAAGACAATATGAGTACAACAAAAATGGATTGTTTTTCACTTTTGTGATGGGTACTGATTACAAAAGTACCCAATATGTTTACTTCTCAATGGGAGATCTGGTTTCCATGGGGACCAAACCAACCTCATCTGCTGTTTAGCAAACCATGATCCATGTGCCACCTCCACTTTGGCAGGACTAGAGAGTGGCTGAACACAGCTACCCTGGCAAGTGTGCATAGGCCTCTATATAGTTTCTCCTTCGTTTTCCACCCCCTTCCAAGAACAGAGCCCAGGAGGGGGCTTCAAGGATGTGCTGCTTTCCTCCCACTTTCAAGTTGCATCACTTATGATGCTCTTTGGAACTGGAACATTCTACATAATGGTGATAAACATCCACCATGTGTCGCAATGTTTCTTCAAGTTAAGTGTCAAATTATCTGGCAATATAATTAGGTGCCTATTTTTTTTCATTGTTGTAATGCCTTTATTACAGAGTCTGCACAGATCAATGGTATTTCTTACACAGATTGATCAACTATCTATCATATACTGGCAATGTGCCCTACATGGTATATACATATATGCTATTGATTCAGGTGTTCATTCTACACTTACTAGAGCTTGCTACATGTCAAACATGTAAGCCTGGGGAATACAGAGATGAGGAAGACTGTTCTTAGTCTCAATAGCTTAGAATCTAGAAGAGAAATAAGAACCACAGAAGCAGAATTTGTAAATTGCTATGGTAAGTTTAATGATACAGTATTTATACTGAAAGATATGGGATCACAGCAGGAACCCCAGTCTCATCCTATGGCATTAAGGAAGGCAAAGGGAGGCTTCCTGAAGAGTTTGCTTAATGAATGAAGATAAATCAGATGGTGAAGAAGCAGCAGCTTGAAGCAGTATAGTAAGAAAGAGTAGCTTCTGGCTTCAAAGCCAGAGGCAATTTTGTGCTTGACCAAAACCTGTGAGGTGAGAAATAGTAGAATCAGTGAGCTGGAGTCAGGTCATCCATTCCCTATGAAAATTTGGATTTTCTCCAAAACCATTGAGGAAGTATAAAAAGAATACATATGAGGACCACTGATCAATTATGGGTTTTTGAGTAATAAGTCCCTGTGAATTATGTATTGGAAGAACAGGAAATGTTTTAATAAATAACTAAATGATCACTTTTGGGGATCAAAACATAGTCCTTGATCAGTGTTAAAGCCCAAACTTTTAACATCTGAAACTCAAGATTTTGCTGAATGCAGTTTATGTGTTGTCCGTAAAATCAACATTTACATTTTATTTATTTCTGCTTAGCTTAGAAAAGAGAAATATGGTGGGAGAGTGGCAAGCCAGCAAGCCTGAGAACATGTGTATGACTGTGGTTCCTTGGGTCAATGGCATACAGTGAACCAATGGGTAAACAATATAGAGAGTCAAGAGTTTTCCCAAAATTTGAACTTTTCTTTGGATTGTCAGAAAACATAGTTTCTCACTGTTAGAAGCATAAAAAATAGAAACCTAATGAGTTGAAGCCACTTAGAGATTACTTGTTCAATTATTTAATTTTATAAAAGTGCAAACAAAGACCAAACAGGTCAAATAATTCGTCTATATAACATAGGGATTTCCATTACCCTTTGTTCATAGTTCTTTCTATTCAGCTATACAAAGTATAGACTAAACAGAAAAGATATAAAAAAGTTAAATTTTGGCATTGGGAGAGGTATACATTATAAGCATAATGTGGTTCTACCCTAGTCTAACAGTCCATATGTTTTTTTTTTTGTTTTTGTTTTTTTTTTATATTTATTTATTTATTTTGGTGGGGGTGGGATGGGGAAGGAGGGGAGCAGGCAGGCCACTTCTATTGGTTTTTCATTTGTCCATTTTTATCCGTCTTTGTTCTTTGGCTCATGTTGGCCTCCCATCGCGGCGGTCTCTGTTGTCGCAGAGCACTGGCTCTGGGCACATGCGCCCCAGAGCTCGGGCTTGGTAACTGGACACATCAGTCCAGCCGCTCCACGGCATGTGGGATCTTCCCAGGCCAGGGCTCGAACCGGCGCCTCTTGCACTGCAAGGCAGTGTCCTTACCCACTGGACCACCAGGGGAAGCCCTGTCCATATGTTTTTTGAAAAATGTTCCATTTTAACAGTTTTGATAAAATGTTGGCTAATGAGTTGAAACTTTCTGACTCCTCCTTCAGTCAAAATTAATTCATTTGAAAAGATAACATTTTCTTTCATTTTCTTATTCCTATTATTTTTTATATGATATTATTATTACCTTGTTGAAAGTTTAGAGTTTTGTTTACTAAACATTAATTGAAGGACTATATAGGCAAGATAGTTTCTCTATTCTAGACGAGGATGCAGCCAGAAGTATGATCGTATATCATTAAAATAACAAATTTTATTCCTTAGGAAATTGACTTTGACTTTACATCATTCTGCTAATCATTTACAGCAATGTTTTATAATAATACAAAGCAATATTATCTTAAAACATGTAGTTATGCACTAGATGAAAAAAACTCAGGATGGATGAAAAATTTGTTTATTGAAAAGTAAACAATATAGAGAGTCAAGAGTTTTCCCAAAATTTGAACTTTTCTTTGGATTGTCAGAAAACATAGTTTCTCACTGTTAGAAGCATAAAAAATAGAAACCTAATGAGTTGAAGCCACTTAGAGATTACTTGTTCAATTATTTAATTTTATAAAAGTGCAAACAAAGACCAAACAGGTCAAATAATTCGTCTATATAACATAGGGATTTCCATTACCCTTTGTTCATAGTTCTTTCTATTCAGCTATACAAAGTATAGACTAAACAGAAAAGATATAAAAAAGTTAAATTTTGGCATTGGGAGAGGTATACATTATAAGCATAATGTGGTTCTACCCTAGTCTAACAGTCCATATGTTTTGTTTTTTGTTTTTGTTTTTGTTTTATATTTATTTATTTATTTTGGTGGGGGTGGGATGGGGAAGGAGGGGAGCAGGCAGGCCACTTCTATTGGTTTTTCATTTGTCCATTTTTATCCGTCTTTGTTCTTTGGCTCATGTTGGCCTCCCATCGCGGCGGTCTCTGTTGTCGCAGAGCACTGGCTCTGGGCACATGCGCCCCAGAGCTCGGGCTTGGTAACTGGACACATCAGTCCAGCCGCTCCACGGCATGTGGGATCTTCCCAGGCCAGGGCTCGAACCGGCGCCTCTTGCACTGCAAGGCAGTGTCCTTACCCACTGGACCACCAGGGGAAGCCCTGTCCATATGTTTTTTGAAAAATGTTCCATTTTAACAGTTTTGATAAAATGTTGGCTAATGAGTTGAAACTTTCTGACTCCTCCTTCAGTCAAAATTAATTCATTTGAAAAGATAACATTTTCTTTCATTTTCTTATTCCTATTATTTTTTATATGATATTATTATTACCTTGTTGAAAGTTTAGAGTTTTGTTTACTAAACATTAATTGAAGGACTATATAGGCAAGATAGTTTCTCTATTCTAGACGAGGATGCAGCCAGAAGTATGATCGTATATCATTAAAATAACAAATTTTATTCCTTAGGAAATTGACTTTGACTTTACATCATTCTGCTAATCATTTACAGCAATGTTTTATAATAATACAAAGCAATATTATCTTAAAACATGTAGTTATTCATTATATGAAAAAAACTCAGGATGGATGAAAAATTTGTTTATTGAAAAGTAAATATTTCATAAGTGAAAAGCCAATACTGTGAACAGTTTAAGCAAAGGTCTTAAGAATTATTTTGGCAAAGGCTATTAAAATATTAAATGAAAAGGTAAAGCACTTGTCTTTCATCCAGAATAATAATAACTATTATTCAGTATTTCAAATTACAAAATGTGTGGACATTTGTGTCTGTGTGGGTGCCATTCAGATTGATCTTGGGCAATTTAAATGGCTAAATAACACCCATATGGTAAACAGCTTGGCAGAGAATCTGTGAAGGAGGCATTATTATTTGGACTCATAGAGGTGATGTAAATGTCCAGCTTCAAGGAATTTGTTTCTTTTCTTTAGTTTTTTAAAATTTTTCCTTTCTTTTTTTTCTGTTGATGTGTTAGACTTTGCCTGGGTTTTCAGAAAATGGAATATTTTTCAATATAAACACTCATGCCCAGAAAAAAAAAATTCAGTTAGTTGCCTTGGAGGGTGATGGAAGGAAACCTATATATTTAGTTTCTATAACAAGCATCAGGGAGAGTTACAGAAAACATAAAATGATTTTTATCTGACAAGATTTGCATGACAAAGAATTTGCATTATTTATAGGGCAACATGGCATGTGAAGAAATTCAACAAGAAGAGTTCATCATATTAACAGTTAGCATATATTGAATATCTGTTATCTGCCAGGACCCATGGAGAAGTAAATGACAACCCCCTTTGGTATTCTTGCCTGGAAAATCCCATGGACAGAGGAGCCTGATTGTCTACGGGGTTGCACCGATTTGGATATGACTTTGTGACTGAACATGCCAGGGCCCTTGTATATAATGTTGAATGGATTTTATTTCATTTCATTCCCACAATATGTCTACAAAGCTAGCAGTATGATGATACTGATTCAGTGTAGGACTGAAGGACTATATAGGCAAGATAGTTTCTCTATTCTAGACGAGGATGCAGCCAGAAGTATGATCGTATATCATTAAAATAACAAATTTTATTCCTTAGGAAATTGACTTTGACTTTACATCATTCTGCTAATCATTTACAGCAATGTTTTATAATAATACAAAGCAATATTATCTTAAAACATGTAGTTATTCATTATATGAAAAAAACTCAGGATGGATGAAAAATTTGTTTATTGAAAAGTAAATATTTCATAAGTGAAAAGCCAATACTGTGAACAGTTTAAGCAAAGGTCTTAAGAATTATTTTGGCAAAGGCTATTAAAATATTAAATGAAAAGGTAAAGCACTTGTCTTTCATCCAGAATAATAATAACTATTATTCAGTATTTCAAATTACAAAATGTGTGGACATTTGTGTCTGTGTGGGTGCCATTCAGATTGATCTTGGGCAATTTAAATGGCTAAATAACACCCATATGGTAAACAGCTTGGCAGAGAATCTGTGAAGGAGGCATTATTATTTGGACTCATAGAGGTGATGTAAATGTCCAGCTTCAAGGAATTTGTTTCTTTTCTTTAGTTTTTTAAAATTTTTCCTTTCTTTTTTTTCTGTTGATGTGTTAGACTTTGCCTGGGTTTTCAGAAAATGGAATATTTTTCAATATAAACACTCATGCCCAGAAAAAAAAAATTCAGTTAGTTGCCTTGGAGGGTGATGGAAGGAAACCTATATATTTAGTTTCTATAACAAGCATCAGGGAGAGTTACAGAAAACATAAAATGATTTTTATCTGACAAGATTTGCATGACAAAGAATTTGCATTATTTATAGGGCAACATGGCATGTGAAGAAATTCAACAAGAAGAGTTCATCATATTAACAGTTAGCATATATTGAATATCTGTTATCTGCCAGGACCCATGGAGAAGTAAATGACAACCCCCTTTGGTATTCTTGCCTGGAAAATCCCATGGACAGAGGAGCCTGATTGTCTACGGGGTTGCACCGATTTGGATATGACTTTGTGACTGAACATGCCAGGGCCCTTGTATATAATGTTGAATGGATTTTATTTCATTTCATTCCCACAATATGTCTACAAAGCTAGCAGTATGATGATACTGATTTTGCAGGTGTAGGAACTGAAGAACTGAGAGGTTAATTTAAACCACTGAGTGTGGAGTCAAGAATCCAGTTTAGACAGTCTTGTTCCACAGCTGTATGTGTCACTAGGGTGGTATGATGCCTTTATGTAGTAAGATACCAATTTTTAATGTTCTTGCAACATTTCACAAGTTGTGCAATTAAAAAAGACATTTAAGATCAAGATGTTTTTAATGGATATGGGCAAGAACTCAGAATGTGGAGTCAAGAGGACACAGCTTCACTTCTCCATTCTGCCAGTCTTACAAAGTACTTACCTTCCCAAGAAGGTGAAGTAAGCCTCAAATTCTTTATCTTTTTATTTCTGAAATTATGGAAGTATGATAGCACACTTACAGAAGACTTTTAAAAGAGCAACATCATTTCCCATGTAGTGTTGTTTTGAGGATTAACTCAAACTATATGTATAAGAGAGAGAGTGTGTGTGTGTGTGTACACTAAGTTGCTTCAGTCTTTGCAAGCCTATGACTGTAGCCCGTCAGGCTCCTCTGTCCATGGGATTCTCTAGGCAAGGATACTGGAGTGAGTTGCCATGCCCTATGTGTAATGCATTTGCCTAATTGCTAGTATATAGTGTACTTACAATGAATTTTTTTAAGCAAAAAAAATCTAGTGTCTATAGAGTATATATTGTGAAAACCAGTTATCTTCACTTAAACATAATGACATTTTGAGTATCAAGTAATTCTGAGGTTTATATTTCTGAATTAGAAGATAACCATTAAAAAATAGTTTCCTTTTTTATTCCATTTTTGAAGTCAGTATATGTACTTAATTCTGGTGCAATATAATAATTCTAATTTTGAGTTTAGAAACTTCAGACTGATGTTTATCAAAAGTAAAAATTGAATTATTTGTTTGTGTTATATGAAGCAATGATTTTAACACACAATTTATGATTACTAACTTCATGGACTCCATGGTAGTCCAGTGGGTAAAGAGTGTGCCTTGCAGTGCAAGGGGTACTGGTTTGATCCCTGGCCCGGGAAGATCCCACGTGCCATGGAGTGGCTGGACTGGTGTGCCCAATTAGGAGCCAGCACTCTGGAGTGCATGCGTGCAGAGCTGGTGCTCTGCAATGAGAGAGGCCACTGCAATGGGAGGCCCACACAGGCCAAAGAATAAAGATGGATGAAAATAAAAAGCAGTAAAAGAGGCCAAAAAAAAAAAAAGATTACTAACTTCAGGGACAATAAATATTACACTTATGCCAAATCAGTAACTGTTTTGAGGTTTTACATGGACTTTTCAATATAACTTTTTTTTTTTTTTTAATTCATGTCCATTCCTAGAAACGTTTCTTAGCAATTACTAAGAGGGTGATGTGGGAGATGATTTTTATGTTTTCTTTTTGTGTAACAGGAATGAAAACTTTAAATTCTCACTGAATTTTTAGCATGTATTAAAATGTAAAAACAATACATCTTTGAAAAGGGATAATACTCTTTTTTAAAAATTAGTGAAAGCATGACACAATCACATCTTAAAATATTTTATTATATTTTAAAATAAAATTTCAGATATTTTATACAAGCACATTAAGACTGGATTAGGTACAATGTCCACAATATAAGAGTATCTTCTAAAAATGAATCTAAGAGATTAAGCATTATATTTAGTGGAAATAGTCTCTCATAGGGAATTGAATATGAACCAACTTAAGGAAAATATTTCATAAATATGTGAAAGAAATAAAATTCTTATGTAGAACTGATACATTACATAAAAAAGAAAAAACATTACATTTTTAAAGTGGAGTTTAGACTTTATATATTTTATACTTACACCAAATAAACTATCACTTAGATCTAAACATTTCATGGGGAAGACTCAAAATTGCAGAACTTTCAGGATCATCTTCCTTATGGCATAGATTTGGAAACTTCAAATAACTTCTAGCTTCAATTCTGTGGCAACAAGGGAATCATCACCACATGCAGAAATATCAATATTATTTAACTCCTTCCTTGGACACATAAAGGAGCAGCCTAGGATGTGGTTTGAGACAGCTGGATCCCATGTGCCTTGTTTTCAGTATTTATCACTGGAGTAGACAAACCTCACCTTGAAATGTAGGCAGAATAGTCTCTTCACTCAGTGTGCAGAAGGCTATGTGGCAGGGCTGAAATCAATATTCACACATGGCCTGTGAAATCGAAGTGATTCAAAGTTTTCCTTTTGTGATATTAGCAGTGGTAAAGGATGGTTTTCAAGCTCCATAACTGCTTGGAATTCATGAATTTCAAATTAAAATTTGAGTCTTCTGTAGTAAAAAAATCAAATAAAAATGTGTATCTTCAGCTTACTACGGAGTTCTCCATCTGGGGTATATGGAAAGATTTCAAGGACCAAGTGGCCTCGAGCCACAATGAGATTGTGTGCTGTTCCGTGTGTATGCACATTTTTCTGTGAATAGCGCTCTTAATTTAAATGCTCCTGTTACATTCTCAAGAGGATCTGTGAACAAAATATATATATGTATATACATAAAGAATGTAAGAATCATTATTTTGAGAGAAAAAAATAAACCTCCTAACTTCCGTCGTATGTTTTAAGAAGGCCAGGAAAAATTGACCTAAGTTTAAATTTTGTGTCAAAAAAATTGCTTTGTACAGATTCGCAAAACAGTACTCAGAAATTTCCTAAGGCAATCAGGGAACTGTCCTTATTTTAATGGATGATTTGATACTGAGAAGACTGTGGCTGAGATTCAGAAATAGATAATCAGAGGGAGGGGTAAAAGTTAGTGAGTGAAAAAGTCATCAACAACTGTTCACATTATATACATGAATGTAAAGGAAACTCAAACATCACTTGGGAGCTAGCACCATTATTCTCAATTGACAGATTACAAAAAGAAAGAAATGATAAAGAAGCTTGAAGTTAATGCAAATGGTTTAAGAGTGAGATTTGAAGATCTCTGACTAGACTGCAGTATTTCTGATGTATCATTATTTTGTGTGCTAAAAATCTTAACATTCTTTAAGTAAAAATGTCAGGAATTTTGTTTAATTCACCAGTATGTAGAGTTAAGTTTGGTGTTTAGAACAGAATAGGAACTAATTGTAAAGAGAGTACATCTAGTCCAAACTACCATTTAATTAGAGAAAATATGAGAACAAGAGAGGAAAAATATCTTATTAAAGGCCACTCACCTAGTTAGTGGCAAAATTCATGGAAGCCTAATATCCTGTTTCCTAGATAAAGATGTTGTCTACCACATGAGTGGTAAAGCCCATTCCAGAATACCTCACTATTTTGGATCAGTACAGCTCCCTGAAGTACATGACTTTTTAGAAATTATTCTACATATTTGCACCCAAGAAATAGTTAACACTCTATCCATAATGAGTTTTCACTCTGTCCTTATAAAGAATTTGTCATTAACTATGCTATAATTTCCTTCTTCTGATTTATTTTTCTAATGTTCTTATTTTGTCTTTCAGATCTATAAAGAATTGTTAATTTTTCACATCCTGTTTTGTAACTTCACCTTCACTAAAACTCCAGCAAATAAAAGGGACTATGTCCCAAACTGATCTCTTTCTATGGCTGCCTTCCTGGCAATGCGATTTGTGCTGACCAGAGTTCAGTCCTTGATTTAATCTTTCAGTTGCTCTAGCTATATGGTTTATTCTCATGAATCTTGATAGAACCTTTTACCTCACTTTGATGCTTTTAGCAGTTACCAAGCATTATAATTATTCTTGTTTGTGTATACATTTATTCTTTCCTAGAACAGAATGTACATGTGATTTAAACCCTTATGTACAATAAATAACTCTTATTAGGTGGTCAATCCCTTGCTAACAACCCAACATTGTTCTGAATTAGCATTGGGGCATGGAGGTACTTCTGGTCTTGAAAAGTTATTTAGTAGATACAATATTTACAGATACTTAACTTTCCTTCAACTGTTACCATGCTACTTCCTTTTTCCTTTTATATTTTCTCATAAATCCTTAATTGATCTCTGCAAGAAAGTTTTTTTTTTATATATATATATTTTTTATTCTTTATTTTAAAGGTTTTACAGAGTTTTGTTGTTCATATACATGTATGTTCCCAGATCAGTCATATGCATATCCCTGGTCCCCACCCACCCAGATCCCCCCATCCCACCCCTCCAGACCTTTGCCCCAAGCCATTGTAAGCACTCCTATTCCCTTAGCACTGTGACACTAGCTATCTTTTCCACACATAACACTATACGTTTCCTTGTTGCTTCCTCCATGCTCCCCCCTCCCTATTTATTCGCCACGATGTCCCTATGTCTATGCTCTGTCTTTTTTTTCATGAGTTCCCTGTGTGTGATATCAAGACCGTCCTACTAGATTCCATATATGTGTGTTAGTATTTGTCTTTCTCTTTTTGACTTACTTCACTTTTTATGATAGGTTCTAGAGCCAGCCACTTCATTAGGATTGAGTTTTTTCTTTGCATTTCATTGTATATACAGCTGTCGATGGACATCTAGGTTGCTTCCATGTTTTGGCTATTGTATAGAGATTTTCACTCTGTCCTTAAAGAATTTGTCATTAACTTATAATTTCCTTCTTCTGATTTATTTTTCTAATGTTCTTATTTTGTCTTTCAGATCTATAAAGAATTGTTAATTTTTCACATCCTGTTTTGTAACTTCACCTTCACTAAAACTCCAGCAAATAAAAGGGACTATGTCCCAAACTGATCTCTTTCTATGGCTGCCTTCCTGGCAATGCGATTTGTGCTGACCAGAGTTCAGTCCTTGATTTAATCTTTCAGTTGCTCTAGCTATATGGTTTATTCTCATGAATCTTGATAGAACCTTTTACCTCACTTTGATGCTTTTAGCAGTTACCAAGCATTATAATTATTCTTGTTTGTGTATACATTTATTCTTTCCTAGAACAGAATGTACATGTGATTTAAACCCTTATGTACAATAAATAACTCTTATTAGGTGGTCAATCCCTTGCTAACAACCCAACATTGTTCTGAATTAGCATTGGGGCATGGAGGTACTTCTGGTCTTGAAAAGTTATTTAGTAGATACAATATTTACAGATACTTAACTTTCCTTCAACTGTTACCATGCTACTTCCTTTTTCCTTTTATATTTTCTCATAAATCCTTAATTGATCTCTGCAAGAAAGTTTTTTTTTTTTATATATATATATATTTTTTTATTCTTTATTTTAAAGGTTTTACAGAGTTTTGTTGTTCATATACATGTATGTTCCCAGATCAGTCATATGCATATCCCTGGTCCCCACCCACCCAGATCCCCCCATCCCACCCCTCCAGACCTTTGCCCCAAGCCATTGTAAGCACTCCTATTCCCTTAGCACTGTGACACTAGCTATCTTTTCCACACATAACACTATACGTTTCCTTGTTGCTTCCTCCATGCTCCCCCCTCCCTATTTATTCGCCACGATGTCCCTATGTCTATGCTCTGTCTTTTTTTTCATGAGTTCCCTGTGTGTGATATCAAGACCGTCCTACTAGATTCCATATATGTGTGTTAGTATTTGTCTTTCTCTTTTTGACTTACTTCACTTTTTATGATAGGTTCTAGAGCCAGCCACTTCATTAGGATTGAGTCTTCTGCATTTCTTTTAACAGCTGAGTAGTATTCCATTGTATATATGTACCAGAGCTTTTGGATACATTCGTTCGTCGATGGACATCTAGGTTGCTTCCATGTTTTGGCTATTGTATAGAGAGCTGCAATGAACATTGGGGTACAGGTGCTTCTTTCAGTTTTGATTTCATCAGGATATAAGCCTAATAGTGGGATTGCTGGGTCATAGGGTGTTTCTATTTTTAGTTTTTAAAGGAATCTCCAGACTGTCTTCCATAGAGGCTGTATCAATTGACATTCCCACCAGCAATGCAAAAGAGTTCCCTTTTCTCCACACCCTCTCCAGCATTTATTGTCTGCAGATTTTTTGAAGATGGCCATTCTGACGGGTGTGAGGTGATATCTCATTGTAGTTTTAATTTGCATTTCTCTAATAATGAGCGAGGTGGAGCATCGTTTCATGTGCTTTGGGGCCATCTGTATGTCCTCTTTGGAGAGGCGTCTCTTTAGGTCTTTTTCCCATTTTTTGATTGGGTTGTTCGTTTTCCCTGTGCTGAGTTGTCTGAGTTGCTTGTAGATTTTGGAGATTAATTCTTTGTCTGTTGTTTCATTGGCTATGATTTTCTCCCACTCTGTGGGGTGTCTGTTGAGCTTTTTTGTAATTTCTTTTGCTGTACAAAAGCTTTTAAGTTTCATGAGGTCCCATATGTTCAATTTTCTTTTCAGTTCTGCTATTTTAGTTGGTGGGTCAGAGAAGATCTTGCTTTGATTGATGTCCTTGAGGGTTTTGCCTATATTCTCCTCTAAGAGTTTGATGGTTTCTGGTCTTACATTGAGGTCTTTAATCCATTTTGAGTTGATCTTAGTGTATGGTGTCAGGGAATGTTCCAATTTCATTTTTTTGCATGTAGCTGTCCAATTCTCCCAGCACCACTTGTTGAAGAGGCTGTCTTTGTCCCATTTTATAGTTTCTCCTCCTTTATCAAAAATAAGGTACCCATAGGTGCGTGGGTTTATTTCTGGGTTCTCGATCTTGTTCCATTGGTCTATAGTTCTGTTTTTATGCCAGTACCATACTGTCTTGAGGACTGTTGCTTTGTAGTATAGTCTGAAGTTAGGGAGGCTGATCCCTCCAGCTCCGTTTTTCTTTCTCAGGATTGCTTTGGCTATTCGAGGTCTTTTGTGTTTCCATATGAACTGTGTGATTCTTTGGTCTAGTTCTGTGAAAAATGTCAGTGGTAGTTGAATAGGTATTGCATTGAATCTGTAGATGATATTTGGAAGTATGGTCATTTTCACAATGTTGATTCTTCCGACCCAGGAACATGGAATATCTCTCCATCTGTTTAAGTCTTCTTTAATTTCTTTCATGAGTGTCTTGTAATTTTCTGTGTACAGTTCTTTTGTTTCTTTGGGTAGGTTTATTCCTAGGTATTTGATTCTTTTGGTTGCAATGGTGAAGGGGACTGCCTCTTTGATTTCATTTTCTGATTTTTCATTGTTTGTGTATAGGAATGCCAGTGATTTCTGTGTGTTGACTTTGTATCCTGCGACTTTGCTGAATTCGTTGATTAGCTCTAGTAGCTTTGGAACCATGTCTTTGGGATTTTCTATGTATAATATCATGTCGTCTGCAAAAAGAGAGAGCTTGACTTCTTCCTTTCCAATCTGGATTCCTTTGATTTCTTTCTCTTCTCTTATTGCTGTTGCTAGAACTTCCAGGACTATGTTGAATAGTAGTGGTGAAAGTGGACACCCCTGTCTTGTTCCTGATCTTAGAGGGAATGCTTTCAGTTTTTCTCCATTGAGGACAATGTTCGCTGTGGGCTTCTCATAGATGGCTTTCACTATGTTGAGATAGGTTCCTTCTATGCCCATTTTCTGAAGAGTTTTTATCATGAATGGGTGTTGTACTTTGTCGAAGGCTTTTTCTGCATCTATTGAGATGATCATGTGATTTTTGTCTCTCAGTTTGTTAATATGGTGTATCACATTGATTGATTTGCGGATGTTAAAGAAGCCTTGCATGCCTGGGATGAACCCGACTTGATCATGATGTATGAGTTTTTAGACATGTCGTTGAATTCTGTTTGCTAGGATTTTGTTGAGGATCTTGGCATCTAAGTTCATCAGAGAAATTGGTCTGTAATTTTCCTTTTTTGTGTTGTCTTTGTCTGGTTTGGGTATCAGGGTGATGGTGGCCTCGTAGAATGTGTTTGGGAGTTTTCCTTCCTGTGCAATTTTTTGAAAGAGTTTTAGAAGGACAGGCATTAGCTCTTCTTTAAATGCTTTGGCTATTCGAGGTCTTTTGTGTTTCCATATGAACTGTGTGATTCTTTGGTCTAGTTCTGTGAAAAATGTCAGTGGTAGTTGAATAGGTATTGCATTGAATCTGTAGATGATATTTGGAAGTATGGTCATTTTCACAATGTTGATTCTTCCGACCCAGGAACATGGAATATCTCTCCATCTGTTTAAGTCTTCTTTAATTTCTTTCATGAGTGTCTTGTAATTTTCTGTGTACAGTTCTTTTGTTTCTTTGGGTAGGTTTATTCCTAGGTATTTGATTCTTTTGGTTGCAATGGTGAAGGGGACTGCCTCTTTGATTTCATTTTCTGATTTTTCATTGTTTGTGTATAGGAATGCCAGTGATTTCTGTGTGTTGACTTTGTATCCTGCGACTTTGCTGAATTCGTTGATTAGCTCTAGTAGCTTTGGAACCATGTCTTTGGGATTTTCTATGTATAATATCATGTCGTCTGCAAAAAGAGAGAGCTTGACTTCTTCCTTTCCAATCTGGATTCCTTTGATTTCTTTCTCTTCTCTTATTGCTGTTGCTAGAACTTCCAGGACTATGTTGAATAGTAGTGGTGAAAGTGGACACCCCTGTCTTGTTCCTGATCTTAGAGGGAATGCTTTCAGTTTTTCTCCATTGAGGACAATGTTCGCTGTGGGCTTCTCATAGATGGCTTTCACTATGTTGAGATAGGTTCCTTCTATGCCCATTTTCTGAAGAGTTTTTATCATGAATGGGTGTTGTACTTTGTCGAAGGCTTTTTCTGCATCTATTGAGATGATCATGTGATTTTTGTCTCTCAGTTTGTTAATATGGTGTATCACATTGATTGATTTGCGGATGTTAAAGAAGCCTTGCATGCCTGGGATGAACCCGACTTGATCATGATGTATGAGTTTTTAGACATGTCGTTGAATTCTGTTTGCTAGGATTTTGTTGAGGATCTTGGCATCTAAGTTCATCAGAGAAATTGGTCTGTAATTTTCCTTTTTTGTGTTGTCTTTGTCTGGTTTGGGTATCAGGGTGATGGTGGCCTCGTAGAATGTGTTTGGGAGTTTTCCTTCCTGTGCAATTTTTTGAAAGAGTTTTAGAAGGACAGGCATTAGCTCTTCTTTAAATGTTTGGTAGAATTCGGCTGTGAAGCCATCTGGTCCTGGACTTTTATTTTTGGGTAGATTTTTAATCACAAATTCGATTTCTGAGCTTGTGATTGGGTTGTTCAAAGTTTCTGTTTCTTCCTGGCTCAGTCTTGGGAGATTAATCCTCTCCAAGAAACTGTCCATTTCTTCCAGGTTGTCCAGTTTGTTGCCATAGAGTTGCTCATAATAGTCTCTTAGAATCCTTTGGATTTCTGCATTATCTGTTGTAATCTCTCCTTTTTCGTTTTTGATTTTGTTGATCTGGTTCTTCTCTCTCTTTTTCTTGATGAGTCTTGCCAGGGTTATCGATTTTGTTTACCTTTTCAAAGAACCAGCTTTTTGTTTTATTTATTTGAACTATAGTTTCTTTCATTTCTTTCTGATTTATTTCTGCTCTAGTCTTTATAATTTCACGTCTTCTGCTGGCTTTGGGATGTTTCTGTTCTTCTTTTTCCAATTGTTTTAAGCAGAGGGTTAGGTCATCTGCTTCATATTTTCCTAGTTTCTTGAGGTGGGATTGTATTGCTATAAACTTCCCCCTTAGGACTGCTTTTGCAGTGTCCCATAAGTTTTGCACGGTCGTATATTCATTGTCATTTTCTTCTAGGAACTGTTTAATTTCTCCTTTGATTTCCTCAGTGATCAGTTGGTTTTTTAGGTAAGTGTTGTTTAATCGCCATGTGTTTGTATTTTTAGTGATTTTTTTCCTGTGGTTGATCTCTAGTCTCATTGCATTGTGGTCTGAGAAGATGGTTGATATCATTTCAGTTTTCTTGTATTGACTGAGGTTAGATTTGTGGCCCAAGATGTGGTCTATCCTGGAGAATGTTCCGTGAGCACTTGAGAAGAAAGTGTATTCTTCTGCTTTTGGATGGAACGTCCTAAAGATATCGATGAGGATCTTGGCATCTAAGTTCATCAGAGAAATTGGTCTGTAATTTTCCTTTTTTGTGTTGTCTTTGTCTGGTTTGGGTATCAGGGTGATGGTGGCCTCGTAGAATGTGTTTGGGAGTTTTCCTTCCTGTGCAATTTTTTGAAAGAGTTTTAGAAGGACAGGCATTAGCTCTTCTTTAAATGTTTGGTAGAATTCGGCTGTGAAGCCATCTGGTCCTGGACTTTTATTTTTGGGTAGATTTTTAATCACAAATTCGATTTCTGAGCTTGTGATTGGGTTGTTCAAAGTTTCTGTTTCTTCCTGGCTCAGTCTTGGGAGATTAATCCTCTCCAAGAAACTGTCCATTTCTTCCAGGTTGTCCAGTTTGTTGCCATAGAGTTGCTCATAATAGTCTCTTAGAATCCTTTGGATTTCTGCATTATCTGTTGTAATCTCTCCTTTTTCGTTTTTGATTTTGTTGATCTGGTTCTTCTCTCTCTTTTTCTTGATGAGTCTTGCCAGGGTTATCGATTTTGTTTACCTTTTCAAAGAACCAGCTTTTTGTTTTATTTATTTGAACTATAGTTTCTTTCATTTCTTTCTGATTTATTTCTGCTCTAGTCTTTATAATTTCACGTCTTCTGCTGGCTTTGGGATGTTTCTGTTCTTCTTTTTCCAATTGTTTTAAGCAGAGGGTTAGGTCATCTGCTTCATATTTTCCTAGTTTCTTGAGGTGGGATTGTATTGCTATAAACTTCCCCCTTAGGACTGCTTTTGCAGTGTCCCATAAGTTTTGCACGGTCGTATATTCATTGTCATTTTCTTCTAGGAACTGTTTAATTTCTCCTTTGATTTCCTCAGTGATCAGTTGGTTTTTTAGGTAAGTGTTGTTTAATCGCCATGTGTTTGTATTTTTAGTGATTTTTTTCCTGTGGTTGATCTCTAGTCTCATTGCATTGTGGTCTGAGAAGATGGTTGATATCATTTCAGTTTTCTTGTATTGACTGAGGTTAGATTTGTGGCCCAAGATGTGGTCTATCCTGGAGAATGTTCCGTGAGCACTTGAGAAGAAAGTGTATTCTTCTGCTTTTTGGTGCAACGCCCTAAAGATATCGATGAGGTCCATCTTTTCTAGTGTGGCATTTAAGGCTTGTGTTTCTTTATTAATTTTCTGTTTGGATGATCTGTCCATTGGTGTGAGAGGAGTGTTAAAGTCTCCTACTATTATTGTGTTATTATTGATTTCTTCTTTTAAGTCTGAGAGTATCTGTCTTATGTATTGAGGTGCCCCTGTGTTGGGTGCGTAGATGTTCATGACTGTTATGTCTTCCTCTTGGATGGATCCTTTAATCATGATGTAATGTCCTGCCTTGTCTCTTAGAATCTTCTTTACTTTAAAATCTATTTTGTCTGATATGAGGATTGCCACTCCAGCTTTCTTTTGATTTCCATTTGCATGGAATATCTTTTTCCAGCCTTTCACTTTCAGTCTATGAGTGTCTCTAGGTCTGAAGTGGGTCTCTTGTAAACAGCATATATATGGGTCATGTTTCTTGATCCATTCAGCCAACCTGTGTCGTTTGGTTGGAGCATTTAATCCATTTACATTCAAAGTAATTATTGATACGAATGTTTCTATTGTCATCTTCTTAGATGTCTGGTGTTTGGTTTGTAGGACTTCTTCTATTCTTGTATTTATTGGCTATATCAGGCCCTTTAACACTTGTTGTAGGGCTGGTTTTGTGGTACAGAATTCTTTTAGTTTTTGTCTGTCTGAGAAGGTTTTGACTTCTCCATCGATTCTGAATGAGATTTTTGCTGGGTAGAGAATTCGTGGTTGCAGATTATTCTCTTTTAGCCGTTTAAATGTGTCCTGCCATTCTCTTCTGGCCTGTAGGGTTTCTGTTGAGAGATCCGCAGTTAAACGTATGGGGTTTCCTTTATATGTTATTTGTTGTTTGCTTCTAGCTGCTTTTAGTAATCTGTCTTTATATTTAGTCTGTGTTAGTTTGATTAGAATGTGCCCTGGTGTGTTTCTTCTAGGGTTTATCCTGTATGGAACTCTTTGCGCTTCTTGGACATGGCTGACTATTTCCTTTCCCATGCTGGGGAAGTTTTCTACAATAACCTCTTCAAGAATTTTTTCGTAACCTTTCTTCCCTTCTTCTTCTTCTGAGACTCCTATAATTCTAATGTTGGTGCGTTTGATATTGTCCCATAGGTCCCTGAGGCTTTCCTCTGTTCTTTTCATTCTTTCGGCTTTGTTCTGTTCCTCACCAGTTATTTCCACCAGTCTATCTTCCAGCACGCTTATCCGTTCTTCAGCCTCAGATAGTCTACTGTTGAGGCCTTCTATCGTATTTTTGAGTTCAGCAATTGAGTTGGTGGTCTCTATTTGCTTATTTTTCATTTCCTGCATGTCTTTTCTCAATGCACTAATTTCCTCTAATATTCTGTTTTCGGTGTTTTGCATCCTCATTAGAATAGTTTTTCTAAATTCTCTTTCAGATAATTTGTCTATCTCCTCCTCTGTCATTTGAGGCTGTGATTCTCTAGCTTGGTCCTTCATTTGTGCAGTGTTTCTCTGTCGTTTCATCTCTAGTGTTGTATGTTCTTTGATAGTGTGGGGTCTTGGAATCAGGGCTTCTAGTCCGAGGATCCTTGGTTTGATGATTGGTCAGGAGATGTAGGCTCTATGCCTGGTTTGCTATAGTGTTCCGTGATATTAGTTCAAATACTAGCAACTGAGGGGCAAGAGGTGTGTCCCTAATGGGTGACAGTCATAAAAGCATGCAGATGTTTTCTAACCTAGTCATAAGATATATATACATACACAGCAATAACCACATCTAACCAGTTTTACAGTGATAAAGCATAGGAAATTTTCCTGGCAAACGAGACAATCAAAGATGGTACTTGCCCATTAAGCTCTGAGTTAATTAGAATAGTGCCTGGAAAAATAGATCTTGGGTAGGGTCCTGGCTTGGACTATTTCGTCATTGAAAGCAATTTTTAACTAAGACATGTGTTGGGAGTGAGAAGGTGGAAAATGTATGGGTAATGAGAAGGAATAGATTCAACTTGGAAGGATTTTATAGGGTTATGTAGCCAAGATTAGTGTGTTGTTTTGTTTAGTGCAGCTGGGAGAGAATAGTGGAGACAGGAAGGTAGGAAATATTTATCTAAGGGCTAGTGGTATATAGGAGAAAGTTTTAGATTTAGAACATAGAGGGAGGAAGGAGTGGGAAAGAGGAAAGAAAATTAGAAGTTCAACAATTAAAATTTAAAAAAATTAATAATAAAAAATTAATAATTAAAAATCAAAAAAAATTAAAATTACAAAAAAAAAAAAAAAAGGAGGAGAAACTTAATAAGAAGAGATCAAAGAGAGAGAGAGAGAGAGAGAAAAAAAAACAAAAAACAAACCCAAACCTGACCAATTAAACGAATAAGCAGAACCTTCTATCGTATTTTGAGTTCAGCAATTGAGTTGGTGGTCTCTATTTGCTTATTTTTCATTTCCTGCATGTCTTTTCTCAATGCACTAATTTCCTCTAATATTCTGTTTTCGGTGTTTTGCATCCTCATTAGAATAGTTTTCTGAATTCTCTTTCAGATAATTTGTCTATCTCCTCCTCTGTCATTTGAGGCTGTGATTCTCTAGCTTGGTCCTTCATTTGTGCAGTGTTTCTCTGTCGTTTCATCTCTAGTGTTGTATGTTCTTTGATAGTGTGGGGTCTTGGAATCAGGGCTTCTAGTCCGAGGATCCTTGGTTTGATGATTGGTCAGGAGATGTAGGCTCTATGCCTGGTTTGCTATAGTGTTCCGTGATATTAGTTCAAATACTAGCAACTGAGGGGCAAGAGGTGTGTCCCTAATGGGTGACAGTCATAAAAGCATGCAGATGTTTTCTAACCTAGTCATAAGATATATATACATACACAGCAATAACCACATCTAACCAGTTTTACAGTGATAAAGCATAGGAAATTTTCCTGGCAAACGAGACAATCAAAGATGGTACTTGCCCATTAAGCTCTGAGTTAATTAGAATAGTGCCTGGAAAAATAGATCTTGGGTAGGGTCCTGGCTTGGACTATTTCGTCATTGAAAGCAATTTTTAACTAAGACATGTGTTGGGAGTGAGAAGGTGGAAAATGTATGGGTAATGAGAAGGAATAGATTCAACTTGGAAGGATTTTATAGGGTTATGTAGCCAAGATTAGTGTGTTGTTTTGTTTAGTGCAGCTGGGAGAGAATAGTGGAGACAGGAAGGTAGGAAATATTTATCTAAGGGCTAGTGGTATATAGGAGAAAGTTTTAGATTTAGAACATAGAGGGAGGAAGGAGTGGGAAAGAGGAAAGAAAATTGGAAGTTCAAGAATTAAAATTAAAAAAATTAATAATAAAAAAATTAATAATTAAAAATCAAAAAAATTAAAAATTACAAAAAAAAAAAAAAGAAAAAAGGAGGAGAAACTTAATAAGAAGAGATCAAAGAGAGAGAGAGAAAAAAAAACAAAAAACAAATCCAAACCTGACCAATTAATCAAATAAGCAGAACCGTCCACAACAGATAAACAAAAAAGCTAAATACTGTCCCTGGTTTTTATCCTCTCATCTGTCTGGAAGCCAGTCTGCTCTCGATGGTGTTGTCTTGATGAAGCAGCCTTTTCCTTATGGCACCGGTCTGCAAGCTCAGATGCTGACGGGGACGGCGGGCTGATCTCTGTCCGTTGGGCGGGGGACCGCGGTGCGCTCGCTGTCCCGGGTTGGGCCGGGGCGCGGGCTGATCCCAGTGTGTCGGGCGGGGGACAGTGGTGTGCACGCAATCCCGTGCTGGGCGGGGGCATCCTGGCTCAGCAGCGCACCTGCTGGTAGCCTGTGATACCTGCCCTTCTCCCGGCTTCCGCCGCTGCGGGTGTAGCTATGGGGGTGCAGCTATGGGGGTGCAGCTATGGGGGTGCAGGGGTTCTTCCGCCACTGGCGCGCGCGCACTGCCGGTTGCGCCTCCAAGTCCCAAAGGCATGCACAAGTCTCCCCGTCCGGCTCGAGTCCGGTCCCTGGTCAGCAATCTGCGGGCGACTTCCCCTTCAGCCAGTCCCCCACTAGGAGTGTTTGAACTCACCCGGTGCCAGGCGGAAAGTCGCAATTTTCGCCCGGCGGCCAAGCGCTGCGATCCTCACACTGGGCGCTCTCCCGTCTCGTTCAGTTCGGCCTGAGGTCGCCAGGCAGCAAGCGCGTTCTGCTCGGCCCTGCTGTATCCTATCTTCGCAGTGTCTATTTCTGCCGGCGATCCGGGCGGATTCTTGGAGTTTTCACGCTGAGTGCTGCCCTTTCTCCCCCGAGGCTCTGCTTAGGCCCCCTTTTAGGGCACTTGCTGGCGCGCTCTCCGTCGGTGCGGTCCGGTGTGGGGTTAGGACAGAGAATTCTTAGAACCCTAGCTCTGAGAAATTTCTGGCTATTCACTCTTCTATTTTCGTGGACCTATGGAATTCTTCTATCGTCTAGCAGCTGGTTTGGTGGTGGTGGTTCTTTTCTTGATTAGTTCTGGTGATTCTGTTGGGGAGCTGGTGAAATCTTCCCCTCATTCCTCCGCCATCTTGGCTCCTCCTATATTTTTTATTTTTATTTTTATTTTTTACATGTATGTTCCCAGATCATTCATATGCATATCCCTGGACCCTCCCCCCACCCAGTTCCCCCTCTCCCATCCCTCCAGACCATCGCCCCAAGTGGTGAAAGTTTATTTTTTAATCATCTGTTTCTTAGGTAGAAAGTTAGGCATGAGCAATGGGAGGTGGCCTAGCTGAAAAGGATGCAAACTGATATATAAACCCCACTCCGAGCAGGCCCCATTGAGGTGGGTAGAACTCACAGATATGCTACAAACTAACCACGGTGGCTTCTCCAACTCCAGCACATGCATGCTGGATGTACAGCTGTGTCCTCTAGTAACCTTAGGCAGCTGTGAGCCTATTAAGCATTCATAAATATTCTATATATACGTGCATCTGATTTTAACAGACCAACTATGAAAATGACATGCTTAATAGAGCCTGTTGTTATGTAACTTGAAACTGTCAATCAAAACTGCCAGTCCAAGCCCACCTGGATGAATATGTAAAAGTCCTGTCTTGAAAAGCCCATGGTCGAAATTTTCTGGCACGAGAGTACCTTTCTTGGCTTGACACCTCCCCTTTAAGATATTTTTCTTTAATAAACTTGTTTTTGCCACGTGTAAGACCCCAGATTCTTCTTTGTGTCCTTACTAAGAACCATGGCCAAGGAGGGAGGGTCCTTTTCAACCTTCCCAAATTGGGAACATAGCGCTGCGATCCTCACACTGGGCGCTCTCCCGTCTCGTTCAGTTCGGCCTGAGGTCGCCAGGCAGCAAGCGCGTTCTGCTCGGCCCTGCTGTATCCTATCTTCGCAGTGTCTATTTCTGCCGGCGATCCGGGCGGATTCTTGGAGTTTTCACGCTGAGTGCTGCCCTTTCTCCCCCGAGGCTCTGCTTAGGCCCCCTTTTAGGGCACTTGCTGGCGCGCTCTCCGTCGGTGCGGTCCGGTGTGGGGTTAGGACAGAGAATTCTTAGAACCCTAGCTCTGAGAAATTTCTGGCTATTCACTCTTCTATTTTCGTGGACCTATGGAATTCTTCTATCGTCTAGCAGCTGGTTTGGTGGTGGTGGTTCTTTTCTTGATTAGTTCTGGTGATTCTGTTGGGGAGCTGGTGAAATCTTCCCCTCATTCCTCCGCCATCTTGGCTCCTCCTATATTTTTTATTTTTATTTTTATTTTTTACATGTATGTTCCCAGATCATTCATATGCATATCCCTGGACCCTCCCCCCACCCAGTTCCCCCTCTCCCATCCCTCCAGACCATCGCCCCAAGTGGTGAAAGTTTATTTTTTAATCATCTGTTTCTTAGGTAGAAAGTTAGGCATGAGCAATGGGAGGTGGCCTAGCTGAAAAGGATGCAAACTGATATATAAACCCCACTCCGAGCAGGCCCCATTGAGGTGGGTAGAACTCACAGATATGCTACAAACTAACCACGGTGGCTTCTCCAACTCCAGCACATGCATGCTGGATGTACAGCTGTGTCCTCTAGTAACCTTAGGCAGCTGTGAGCCTATTAAGCATTCATAAATATTCTATATATACGTGCATCTGATTTTAACAGACCAACTATGAAAATGACATGCTTAATAGAGCCTGTTGTTATGTAACTTGAAACTGTCAATCAAAACTGCCAGTCCAAGCCCACCTGGATGAATATGTAAAAGTCCTGTCTTGAAAAGCCCATGGTCGAAATTTTCTGGCACGAGAGTACCTTTCTTGGCTTGACACCTCCCCTTTAAGATATTTTTCTTTAATAAACTTGTTTTTGCCACGTGTAAGACCCCAGATTCTTCTTTGTGTCCTTACTAAGAACCATGGCCAAGGAGGGAGGGTCCTTTTCAACCTTCCCAAATTGGGGAACATATTAACTCATTAGCCACCATTGATTTCAACTCTATGTTTTTTCCTTTAGTTATCCTGATTATTATATAAATAAGATACAGTTGTTACCAACTTTTCACGAAGTGAAAGCACCATAAATCAAGACCATGCGGGCCACAAGGAACTGTATTCTCTGAGGTACAGATGATCTTTTAAATTCTGAATTGTGCTTTAAGGTACTGTTTGTTCTCTATTTTTCAAAAATATTGAGAGACACAGACAAACATCATTAAAAATAGTTTTATTATAGTTACCACAGGTTTTTCTCCCTTCTCTATGGGATATATATTTGACTTTAGAAAGAAGGACTGGAAGACAAGGAAATTTGCATTTACTGTGAATGCCAGACACTGCTGAGAGAAATCATCCTCCTTCATTTGTTTACTATGTTCTTTCAAAGTAAATTTCCTTCAGTTAAAGTGAGATTTTTAATGTTAGATGTTTTTAATCAAAATGTATCAAACATTGTTCAAAGGACTGACGCAGACTATGTCCGTGTACTCTACAAACGGTGGGCTAAATATTTCTATTTAATAACCAAGATATTACTGATAAACAATCCTAAATAAGGAGCCATATAATGAATGTGGGATTAGGCCATTAACAACAGTCCTTGATGCTTGCAGGCTACAAACTAACCACGGTGGCTTCTCCAACTCCAGCACATGCATGCTGGATGTACAGCTGTGTCCTCTAGTAACCTTAGGCAGCTGTGAGCCTATTAAGCATTCATAAATATTCTATATATACGTGCATCTGATTTTAACAGACCAACTATGAAAATGACATGCTTAATAGAGCCTGTTGTTATGTAACTTGAAACTGTCAATCAAAACTGCCAGTCCAAGCCCACCTGGATGAATATGTAAAAGTCCTGTCTTGAAAAGCCCATGGTCGAAATTTTCTGGCACGAGAGTACCTTTCTTGGCTTGACACCTCCCCTTTAAGATATTTTTCTTTAATAAACTTGTTTTTGCCACGTGTAAGACCCCAGATTCTTCTTTGTGTCCTTACTAAGAACCATGGCCAAGGAGGGAGGGTCCTTTTCAACCTTCCCAAATTGGGGAACATATTAACTCATTAGCCACCATTGATTTCAACTCTATGTTTTTTCCTTTAGTTATCCTGATTATTATATAAATAAGATACAGTTGTTACCAACTTTTCACGAAGTGAAAGCACCATAAATCAAGACCATGCGGGCCACAAGGAACTGTATTCTCTGAGGTACAGATGATCTTTTAAATTCTGAATTGTGCTTTAAGGTACTGTTTGTTCTCTATTTTTCAAAAATATTGAGAGACACAGACAAACATCATTAAAAATAGTTTTATTATAGTTACCACAGGTTTTTCTCCCTTCTCTATGGGATATATATTTGACTTTAGAAAGAAGGACTGGAAGACAAGGAAATTTGCATTTACTGTGAATGCCAGACACTGCTGAGAGAAATCATCCTCCTTCATTTGTTTACTATGTTCTTTCAAAGTAAATTTCCTTCAGTTAAAGTGAGATTTTTAATGTTAGATGTTTTTAATCAAAATGTATCAAACATTGTTCAAAGGACTGACGCAGACTATGTCCGTGTACTCTACAAACGGTGGGCTAAATATTTCTATTTAATAACCAAGATATTACTGATAAACAATCCTAAATAAGGAGCCATATAATGAATGTGGGATTAGGCCATTAACAACAGTCCTTGATGCTTGCAGACATCCTGCAGCTCTCTGAATTCCCATTATGTTTTTAATCATAATTGCTTTCTTAGCACCCATCTGGGCTGTTATCAACAGAGGCGTATGACTTCCAGGGAAGAATAAATAAGGAGACAAGAGAATCTTTGGAAACTCCAGTTCTGCCTTGGTGTAGATTTCTCCATAATAAAATAAAAGATGGAAGCATTAAAAAAGAAAGATTTACCTGAAGCAAGTATCCCTAAATAGATTATTTTCCACAAAGAATCAGTGGGTGCTAAATGTTCCCTTGTTGGCTATAAAATCACTGGGCGAGAAATAACAGTTATGGCAATCACAGCATTAGTTTAACCCCATGAACTTAGATACACAGGAAAAAATGGAAAAAACTTTCAGAAGACCATACTAAAGAAGGCCACACAATTAAGATGGTCATTAGTGGGAGGTTTCCAGCTTCTTTGCTTTCTCTCCAGAAGGGGCTCCATAGCATCTATGATTGCCCTTCAAGGCATAACAATTTGTGTTTCTGTTCCTGAATTTGGAGGATTGAATATGTTATTAAAAGAGTCACTGTAGTTTCATCTCTTCTAGAATCTCCTGGGGCATTGTATACAGCTGCATTCAAAGAAAATGAACTGTTATAAACTCGATCATATTCATCCCTTGGGTTCATCTGATTACAAAATTGCCCAATGAGCTGTTGCAGTGTTTTCAACTAATTAGGTAACCCATATACTGAAATTTCTTTCCTTTCTTTTTCTCCTTCGTTTTTACCTTTACAGTATATATTTCACCTCTCTCTAACAGTGTGAATGTCTTGGTGTTTCTTGTGCTGCCAAGACACTCAAATCACACTAAAATACATCTTTTCTCACATCCCTCATGTGAACGAGATGGCTAGTGCACGTTTCTTTTGCCATTTTATTGATTCTAAATCAGAGCCATTAAAGAGCAACA
Organism: Tragulus kanchil; assembly: GCA_022376925.1. Classification (NCBI taxonomy): domain Eukaryota; kingdom Metazoa; phylum Chordata; class Mammalia; order Artiodactyla; family Tragulidae; genus Tragulus; species Tragulus kanchil. The sequence goes on along the minus strand of JAIOJX010000028.1, from coordinate 87,488,681 downwards.
CTATTCAATCCAGGAACTCAGAGAGCTGCACTTGACTACCAGATCATGCAATTTCCTAAATCAGTGACAATTCGAGTCCTTTGGTACATAGTTACACTAAAGCAAAGAAACAGAGATGCATCTTCACTAAAAGAAATCATCATATAGAGGAACAAGTGAATCCTTGAGAATATGTATTTTTGCCTTGTTGCATTCTGTTTCCTAGTTATATGTTTGTAGCCCAAATATCTCCCAAGCCCCGAGCTTTTTCCCTTGATTAGTCATAAATCTCATTTCATGGAAGATACAACAGCCATCACAGTACTGTGAACGATTGCTTAACAGGACTGTTTTTCTGTGATTTCTCTACTTTAGATTCTCAATTCTGTCCTGTGTTCTTATTTCCTTCAGCTGCTGATCTTTGCTTGTGGTTTCAGCTACTGCTAAATGGGCAGAAACCGCTTCTTCTATATTCACCAAAGTAACTCTAACATGAGACTTCTTTCAAATAACAGTTATGGCAATCACAGCATTAGTTTAACCCCATGAACTTAGATACACAGGAAAAAATGGAAAAAACTTTCAGAAGACCATACTAAAGAAGGCCACACAATTAAGATGGTCATTAGTGGGAGGTTTCCAGCTTCTTTGCTTTCTCTCCAGAAGGGGCTCCATAGCATCTATGATTGCCCTTCAAGGCATAACAATTTGTGTTTCTGTTCCTGAATTTGGAGGATTGAATATGTTATTAAAAGAGTCACTGTAGTTTCATCTCTTCTAGAATCTCCTGGGGCATTGTATACAGCTGCATTCAAAGAAAATGAACTGTTATAAACTCGATCATATTCATCCCTTGGGTTCATCTGATTACAAAATTGCCCAATGAGCTGTTGCAGTGTTTTCAACTAATTAGGTAACCCATATACTGAAATTTCTTTCCTTTCTTTTTCTCCTTCGTTTTTACCTTTACAGTATATATTTCACCTCTCTCTAACAGTGTGAATGTCTTGGTGTTTCTTGTGCTGCCAAGACACTCAAATCACACTAAAATACATCTTTTCTCACATCCCTCATGTGAACGAGATGGCTAGTGCACGTTTCTTTTGCCATTTTATTGATTCTAAATCAGAGCCATTAAAGAGCAACACTATTCAATCCAGGAACTCAGAGAGCTGCACTTGACTACCAGATCATGCAATTTCCTAAATCAGTGACAATTCGAGTCCTTTGGTACATAGTTACACTAAAGCAAAGAAACAGAGATGCATCTTCACTAAAAGAAATCATCATATAGAGGAACAAGTGAATCCTTGAGAATATGTATTTTTGCCTTGTTGCATTCTGTTTCCTAGTTATATGTTTGTAGCCCAAATATCTCCCAAGCCCCGAGCTTTTTCCCTTGATTAGTCATAAATCTCATTTCATGGAAGATACAACAGCCATCACAGTACTGTGAACGATTGCTTAACAGGACTGTTTTTCTGTGATTTCTCTACTTTAGATTCTCAATTCTGTCCTGTGTTCTTATTTCCTTCAGCTGCTGATCTTTGCTTGTGGTTTCAGCTACTGCCCTAAATGGGCAGAAACCGCTTCTTCTATATTCACCAAAGTAACTCTAACATGAGACTTCTGTGCAGAACAGATGTTTTATTGAAAATTTTGATGTAACAGAGGATAGATATCACCATCAAAAGAGGAAAACACATAAAAACTGCAATTGTTCTGTTGGTTACTCTTTTAGCAGAGAATTTTCTCTGCCTTGGCTTACATTGCTGAGTTTTAATTCACAAGTCCTTTTTGTCCTTGGGAAGGGAAAGTTTTCAATTTTCCCAGTATTTAACTTATGTGGCCATATGGCAACTTGATAATTCCAATTACTTCATTTTACAAAGCAAATTATCTCTCATTTTATGCCTTTTCATCAGACCAACACTGAAACATATATTTAAAAATTATTATTCAGTAAAGTTTTATTTTTGCTCTGCTGCCTTATTAGTTTTAATACATATTCACCAATCAGATTACAGAACAGTTCCATCACCTCAAAACTCACTTTTCTATGCCTTTATAGACAGTCTCCCCCATCTGTAAGCCTTGACTGCCATTTGTCAGTTCTTCATCACTGTAGCTTTTGTAGAATGTCTTATAAATGGATCATAGGCTATGTGACCTATTGACGGTATTTTTTTTCCTCATTCAGCATAATCCCTTGAAATTCATCCAAGTTACTGGATTTATCAATTGGGTCAGCTTTTTATTTTTGAATAATGTTCCACTGTATGGATGTACCATTGTATATGTCTCATGTGCTGAAGAGCTTTTGAATTGTTTCTGGTTTTCTAAATTTTAATGCTGTAAAATTCTGCATAGAGGTTTTTGAATAAGCATGAGCATTTTTATTTCTCTGAGGTAAATAGGTAGGTCATATGGTAAGTGCATGTTTAACTTAAAACCAAGCAGAAGCCTGTGAACATTTTCCAAAGTAGCTATATCTGATTTTTTTTTTTTGCATTCCTGTCAGAGGGCACTAGAGTTTCAGTTACTCTGCAACCTCTACCGCATTTAGTATTGTCAGATTTTTTTAACCATTCTAGTAGCTATGTATGTAGTGGTATCTGATCATGGTTTTATTTTGTATTTCTCCAATAGCTAATGATATTGAGAATTTTTTCATGCTTATTATCCATCCTATATCCACTCTGATGAAGTATCTTTTCAAGTCTGTTACCTACTTTTAAATTGGGTTGCTTGTTTTTATAATAAGTTTTGAGAGTTGTTTGGATACAAAATGTGTCCCATCTACAACATTTCCTGAACGTTAATCTCTAAAGAGCAATTATTATGATATTTTCTCCTATTGTTACTTTTTTAAAATTGCAAGCTCAATGGAAATACCATTACTTGCTAAGCCTAAAATCAGTACCTATGTTCATCATTTGTATACTTTTATTTGCACCATTTCTATCATGCTCCTTAAATTACATCTTTTATTTTTGATGATTCCAAATTTTTTTGCATGGTCTATTCTTTCTTTTAATGTTAAAGTGTTTATATCTAATATAAAAATAATTTATGAACTTTTTCTAAGTCACTGTCTCTGTTTCTCATTGTGCTATGCTTCTTGAGAAATGTTCTATACTTTCTGCCTTTTTCTGCAAAATTTATTCAATTCAAACTTCACTTTCATTATCCTTCTAAAACCAGTCTTAAAAAAATCACCAGTGACCAGTAGCTTCTCCTGTTGGTGGCCTCTTTGTGTTCATTTTTAGATGACATTTTTGTCTACCACTTCTCTCTAGATAATGAAAATATCATGAAGAAATCAGTTATTATAGTCACAAAGAAAGGATAAAGTAAGTATATTTGAAAACAGAATCTTATGGTTTCTGAAAAAATAATTTTATAGGAAAATCCTATAGATTAAGGATGCAGACATGGTTAGAATTTCACATCCACATATAATTTAACTCAGTATATTTATATGTGAAAGGCATTTGTATTTACGATATCCTGTTTCCTTTGAATCCACTTGTTCTACAAGGTTGAAGTATGTAAATTTGGTTTACTAATGTAATCTTTCAATGCTATACTTTTCTGATTTGTAAAATGGAGATAAAAATAGTAGTTAACCCATAGAAGTTTTGTAAATATTATGTAAGATTATTAATGTAAAGCATTTATTAGAGTAACTGAAATACAGAAAACAGTAGGTAATCTGATTACTTTTTTCTTTTCCAATACTTCTCTAATTCATTTAAAAATAGATTTTAAATATATGACAATTCAGCATGAATTATCATTCAGTATTGACACTGGTGATCTATAAATTTTGTGGTGCTCTGGACAGTCTTTTTCTTTTGCTTGTGAATGTCTATATGTAGAGTAGATGGTGTTTAATGACTTTTACTTTTGTTGGGTACGTTTTCTCTCTGTGTCCCTGCAGAGAGCATCTACACAAACCAGATTTGTAAAATTTAACCAACTCTATGGTAACTATACATTATGAATGTCCTTGTATTGATAGAGAAGAGAATCATGAAGGAGTTCAACCAAAACTTGAGTGCTAATTAATGAAAAGATAATACAAAATGGTTATGTTTAGTTTAGTTATCTTTTCTTTCTTAAAAATCAGTTACTTGTAACAAATTATTACATACATTTGTGCATATAATTTAGCTCCAAAGATTTTCCTGAGTGCCTTTTTTTCTGTGTAATTCTATAAAACATTTTGCATTAGCATCTTAGGAGATTGTTGATTTATTCTCTATAGTATAGCATACACATGCATTGGAGGATTTTTATATTGCCTACTGTCTTCCAATGACTCCCCTTGTCTAAATAATTCTGTTGAGTGTCTCTTGTATAAACTACATTGTCTTTCTCATTTTTAAGTATCCACCTGTGCTTTTATAATTCGAGTTTTGCAAAGAAGCAAAGGCTATTCATCAAATTTAACTGAAATGGCTCTTCTTAGGACTGTCTGTTTTGGCAGTAGCAAAGAAGTGAATCACATAAAAGGAGCCCTTTAGAATCATCATACCTAGCATACCTAGAAAATGGCATGTTTATGGGTTTATGGCTAATTGTAATAATGTCCCTTTGTAATATCTTGATTTTATACTTGAATACACAATAGAAAAGTGCTCAATGTTCTTATTTCTCTTCATCCACTAAAGATGGAACAGTTATTTCAAACCAAGTTTCACGGACATGTGGATTATATGTCTGTGTGTGTGGCAGGTATAATCTTATTTCTTCCTATAAATGTTATCAACTGAAATACAGAAAACAGTAGGTAATCTGATTACTTTTTTCTTTTCCAATACTTCTCTAATTCATTTAAAAATAGATTTTAAATATATGACAATTCAGCATGAATTATCATTCAGTATTGACACTGGTGATCTATAAATTTTGTGGTGCTCTGGACAGTCTTTTTCTTTTGCTTGTGAATGTCTATATGTAGAGTAGATGGTGTTTAATGACTTTTACTTTTGTTGGGTACGTTTTCTCTCTGTGTCCCTGCAGAGAGCATCTACACAAACCAGATTTGTAAAATTTAACCAACTCTATGGTAACTATACATTATGAATGTCCTTGTATTGATAGAGAAGAGAATCATGAAGGAGTTCAACCAAAACTTGAGTGCTAATTAATGAAAAGATAATACAAAATGGTTATGTTTAGTTTAGTTATCTTTTCTTTCTTAAAAATCAGTTACTTGTAACAAATTATTACATACATTTGTGCATATAATTTAGCTCCAAAGATTTTCCTGAGTGCCTTTTTTTCTGTGTAATTCTATAAAACATTTTGCATTAGCATCTTAGGAGATTGTTGATTTATTCTCTATAGTATAGCATACACATGCATTGGAGGATTTTTATATTGCCTACTGTCTTCCAATGACTCCCCTTGTCTAAATAATTCTGTTGAGTGTCTCTTGTATAAACTACATTGTCTTTCTCATTTTTAAGTATCCACCTGTGCTTTTATAATTCGAGTTTTGCAAAGAAGCAAAGGCTATTCATCAAATTTAACTGAAATGGCTCTTCTTAGGACTGTCTGTTTTGGCAGTAGCAAAGAAGTGAATCACATAAAAGGAGCCCTTTAGAATCATCATACCTAGCATACCTAGAAAATGGCATGTTTATGGGTTTATGGCTAATTGTAATAATGTCCCTTTGTAATATCTTGATTTTATACTTGAATACACAATAGAAAAGTGCTCAATGTTCTTATTTCTCTTCATCCACTAAAGATGGAACAGTTATTTCAAACCAAGTTTCACGGACATGTGGATTATATGTCTGTGTGTGTGGCAGGTATAATCTTATTTCTTCCTATAAATGTTATCTGGCATATATTTATTTTAGAATGGCTTTTAATGCATTTGGTTTATTTTTTAAAGGTGCACAAGATTCCTTACCATATACAGTGTCACCTCTGAGTTATGTGGAAATATTATTCAAATTTTAATTTAATTATGTTTAATGTTGGTTTCAAAATTTTCATATTGGAATATAATTTGCCAGTTCAATGCAAATGCACTTGTTTAATTTTATGCATGGTTTTTGTGTTATAAATCATTAGAAAATACAAAGTAGGTGAGTATTCATTGAAAATAACAGAATATGGCTTTATTTATGCCCACACATTGAAGTTGATGAAGTACAGTATTAATTTTTTGCTCATAATTTATCAGCTCCCTTAGATAAAGGAAACTCAGGTAGATAACATTAATTTGAAACTAGTTGAGCAAGGTATTTCATCTAGAGAGGGGAGAATCTCAGGTCAAATCTCCTGTAGTCCTCTACCTTTTCATCTCAAAGTTTAATGTGTATAATGATCATCTAGTGTTTTAGTCAATCTGGGCAGCTCTAACAAAAATAACATAGACTGGATGACTTAGGCAACACACATTTACTTCTCACAGTTCTGAAGGTCGAGAAATGTAGGATCAAGGCACTGATATAATAGGTGCCTATTGAGAACCACTTGTTGCTTCATTGACCTTAAGCTTATTGTGTCTTCACATGGCCAGAGAGCTCTCTAGAGTCTCATTTATAAGGATAGTAGTTCCACTTATGAAGGCTCCTTTCTCATGACCTGAATACCTTTCAAAAGTCCCCATCTCTAATTGCCATCACTTTTGGTGGAGGGTGTTTAGGGTTTCAGCATATAAATTTGGGGAGGTCACAATAAGCTTAAGGTCAGTGATTCTCCAGAACACGTAGAGAGTCTTGTTAAATGGCAGATTCTGATTCAATATATTGGGTGGAGCCTTAAATCCTGCATTTCTAATGGCTCCCAGGTAATACAGATACTTTCCTGTCTAAATTCAGTACTGTTAAAGAAATTAATTTAGGAAGACAATTTAGATAATACAAACAAACTTTATTTAACACTTCATGAAATGTATGATCTCCAGTTGGAGAACTGCAAAATGGGGCAGAAGACAAGAAATTTTCATACAATCAAGAAATCTTAAAAACAGAAATATAGGAAATATGATATTGGCTGGGGTCAGAGAGTCAAACTTTCTCAGCATGAGAATGAACAAGAAAAAAGCATAGAGTTGATTTGACATTCCAGAATTGACTGTTGGGTATACTGCTCCAATATTTGGCAGTTTCTTACATAGAGTCAATGACATCTGGTAATAAACAGTTTACTTTATTACTGATGATTTTTCTTTTTCCTTTTGATGTGTCAACTGTGTAATTTTTTGTTTTGGCCTTGGCATTGATGTCAGACATTGAAAAGGGAGGAAGTGTAAAGATACAGGCCTACCTTTGTACCAGATGCCAGCAAGGCCCACACCTGTAGGTTCTGCCAGTCACAAGCTGACAACAGACCTCTCTGAGTGGTGCTTAAAGTGGTCAATGAACTCCAGTGTCACTGTTGGACAGATTCTGGCATCCCGGCAGTACTAGGGGTCATGATTTTCAAAGGATGAAAAGGACATAGTACTGTTGAAAAAGCACAAGAAGGTATTTGGTATTTTAACATGTGTAGTTATGATTACTTAAAGGAATATAGCAATTCTTAAATTTTTAAGACAATATTTTATTGGTTTTTAATAGTTTGACCTTATAAACATCGTAATACTGTTTCTAGTCCTGTATGGATTCCTAGGTATGTAGGTAAGTACCTAGATAAGGCGAGAACAGTTTGCTTAGTTTTTTCAATAACAGCTGGATCTGGATTTTCTTGTCACATCTTTCTAAGTGAAGAGAAGAAACATTCAGAAAGAATATGGAAATGTAATTTATAAGAGGTGAGGAAAGAGACTTCCCTGAACTCTAATGAAAAATAAAGCAAGGATTTGAAAGCTCCTAATGTTATTGCTATGCTTAAGGCATTTCTTATATTTCTAATGTCCCATAAAGATTTTCCAAATTCAGTACTGTTAAAGAAATTAATTTAGGAAGACAATTTAGATAATACAAACAAACTTTATTTAACACTTCATGAAATGTATGATCTCCAGTTGGAGAACTGCAAAATGGGGCAGAAGACAAGAAATTTTCATACAATCAAGAAATCTTAAAAACAGAAATATAGGAAATATGATATTGGCTGGGGTCAGAGAGTCAAACTTTCTCAGCATGAGAATGAACAAGAAAAAAGCATAGAGTTGATTTGACATTCCAGAATTGACTGTTGGGTATACTGCTCCAATATTTGGCAGTTTCTTACATAGAGTCAATGACATCTGGTAATAAACAGTTTACTTTATTACTGATGATTTTTCTTTTTCCTTTTGATGTGTCAACTGTGTAATTTTTTGTTTTGGCCTTGGCATTGATGTCAGACATTGAAAAGGGAGGAAGTGTAAAGATACAGGCCTACCTTTGTACCAGATGCCAGCAAGGCCCACACCTGTAGGTTCTGCCAGTCACAAGCTGACAACAGACCTCTCTGAGTGGTGCTTAAAGTGGTCAATGAACTCCAGTGTCACTGTTGGACAGATTCTGGCATCCCGGCAGTACTAGGGGTCATGATTTTCAAAGGATGAAAAGGACATAGTACTGTTGAAAAAGCACAAGAAGGTATTTGGTATTTTAACATGTGTAGTTATGATTACTTAAAGGAATATAGCAATTCTTAAATTTTTAAGACAATATTTTATTGGTTTTTAATAGTTTGACCTTATAAACATCGTAATACTGTTTCTAGTCCTGTATGGATTCCTAGGTATGTAGGTAAGTACCTAGATAAGGCGAGAACAGTTTGCTTAGTTTTTTCAATAACAGCTGGATCTGGATTTTCTTGTCACATCTTTCTAAGTGAAGAGAAGAAACATTCAGAAAGAATATGGAAATGTAATTTATAAGAGGTGAGGAAAGAGACTTCCCTGAACTCTAATGAAAAATAAAGCAAGGATTTGAAAGCTCCTAATGTTATTGCTATGCTTAAGGCATTTCTTATATTTCTATTGCTATTCCATTTTGTTTTGTTTTCCCAGAATAGCTTGTTATTTGTTGGCAATTGTCTGTAAATGATAGGAAATTATTTTTAAATTGTAGGCATTGTAAAAATTGCAAAGACACGGTGGACAGCAAGCTGTTAGGGAAAGAGCCCATTTGGGAAGAGTTCCCGGGCGAGATCCACCAGGGAAATCGCACCCCAGAGATGGGACGAGGAGGTTTTATTAGGGAGGAAAGGGGATAAGTAAAAAAGGGGAGGGGGATTCTTCAGAGCAGGCGCAGAAACAAAGTCTTTGTTCAAGTTAGGTGGGAAATTAGTGATGCGTCTGTTGTCCTTGAGTTGTCTGTGGGCATGGGGGTGTGCAGTTCTTGTTACTTTCCACACCTGGTGAAGAATCTTCATGGCCAGGGCGAACTCTTTATCGCCGGCCTTGAGAGTCTCCCAGGCGCAAGCAAATCAGCAACCGGCCCTATGATGTTGACCCTTTAGGGCCGGGCAGGGAGTTTGCAACTGCCCTATTAACCCTTCAATAGCCCATAAACCTAACAGGCATCAATATGTTATAAAGCCTTCAAATGAGGCACTGGCTTCTATAAATTTATAGTGTTATTGGAAGAAGCCAAACTCAAAGACAGTTTGAATCATCCGAACATTTTAGACCATCAGGAACTCAGATGTTCTAGTACTTATAAACACAAAAGGAAGTTTAACAACAGGCTTTGTTTTGGGTGAGATTACCGCATAAATTACTCCCTAGAAAGCAGAGAAATTTATTGCTCAACCATTCCCAGCATGAATTATTTTTTAAGATTTGTTTATTTATTTATTTTAGGGCGGGGGTCGGGTTGGGGAGGGAGGGGAGCAGGCGGGCCACGTCTATTGGCCTTTCATTGCTGTATTTTCCTCCGTCTTTGTTCTTTGGCGCCTGTGGGCCTCCCATCGCGGTGGCGTCTGTCGCTGCAGAGCGCCGGCTCTGGGTGCATGCCCTCCAGAGCTCCGGCTCTGTGATTGGACACATCGGTCCAGCCGCTCCGCGGCACGTGGGATCTTCCCAAGCAAGGATTTGAAAGCTCCTAATGTTATGCTATGCTTAAGGCATTTCTTATATTTCTATTGCTAGTTTTGTTTTCCCAGAATAGCTTGTTATTTGTTGGCAATTGTCTGTAAATGATAGGAAATTATTTTTAAATTGTAGGCATTGTAAAAATTGCAAAGACACGGTGGACAGCAAGCTGTTAGGGAAAGAGCCCATTTGGGAAGAGTTCCCGGGCGAGATCCACCAGGGAAATCGCACCCCAGAGATGGGACGAGGAGGTTTTATTAGGGAGGAAAGGGGATAAGTAAAAAAGGGGAGGGGGATTCTTCAGAGCAGGCGCAGAAACAAAGTCTTTGTTCAAGTTAGGTGGGAAATTAGTGATGCGTCTGTTGTCCTTGAGTTGTCTGTGGGCATGGGGGTGTGCAGTTCTTGTTACTTTCCACACCTGGTGAAGAATCTTCATGGCCAGGGCGAACTCTTTATCGCCGGCCTTGAGAGTCTCCCAGGCGCAAGCAAATCAGCAACCGGCCCTATGATGTTGACCCTTTAGGGCCGGGCAGGGAGTTTGCAACTGCCCTATTAACCCTTCAATAGCCCATAAACCTAACAGGCATCAATATGTTATAAAGCCTTCAAATGAGGCACTGGCTTCTATAAATTTATAGTGTTATTGGAAGAAGCCAAACTCAAAGACAGTTTGAATCATCCGAACATTTTAGACCATCAGGAACTCAGATGTTCTAGTACTTATAAACACAAAAGGAAGTTTAACAACAGGCTTTGTTTTGGGTGAGATTACCGCATAAATTACTCCCTAGAAAGCAGAGAAATTTATTGCTCAACCATTCCCAGCATGAATTATTTTTTAAGATTTGTTTATTTATTTATTTTAGGGCGGGGGTCGGGTTGGGGAGGGAGGGGAGCAGGCGGGCCACGTCTATTGGCCTTTCATTGCTGTATTTTCCTCCGTCTTTGTTCTTTGGCGCCTGTGGGCCTCCCATCGCGGTGGCGTCTGTCGCTGCAGAGCGCCGGCTCTGGGTGCATGCCCTCCAGAGCTCCGGCTCTGTGATTGGACACATCGGTCCAGCCGCTCCTCAGCACGTGGGATCTTCCCAGGCCAGGGATCCAACCGGCGCCCCTTGCACTGCAAGGCGGTGTCCTTACCCACTGGACTACCAGGGGAAGCCCTGAAGCCCCTTGCAGGAATATTTTTAAGGAAAACTAATTAACAGTACTTTTTAAATACCACAAAGCTACAGGAACATCACAATGTAGGCATCTATGGCAAAGGTACACTAAAGTGCTAAATGCATCTTTGCTGAGGAGACAATGCAAAGTGCATCCTGCTTGGAGGCTTTGTTAAAAGGTTTATGAGTAACAATTGTTAACCTCCAACACAGCTAATGTTTCTTGGGCCTTTAATTTCAAAGATGAATAAATAGCAAAGAAGAAAAATAGACATGGTGTAAACAACTAATTTAACCAAAATGAGTGTTTTATATAAATCAGTTACTATTACTATTATTTCTATAAAGAAATGACACTATTACTACTATCATTCCTAAAAAGAAATAGCGTGTTAACAGAAAATGTAAATAAAGGAAAATCTCTAGTATGATACATATCAACTAAGAAAATAGTCATAACCTAGAAATTGAGAGTTGTTTTATTTGGTTGGAATTGTTAGGACTTCGGTTAGCAGGTAAAGAATTCGCCAGCAGTGCAGAAGACACAGGACACCTGGATTCAATCCCTGGGTGGGGAAAGTGCCCTTGGAGGAGGGAAATGCCACTCATTCCAGTATTCTTGCCCAGAATCCCATTGACAGGGAAGCCTGACAGGCTAAAGTTCAAAGAGTTGCAAAGAGTTGTGCACAACTGAGTAACTAAGCATGCATGCATGTTAGGACTTTAAGCTGGATCCATACAGATCCTGGATACACAGGATGTCTCAGTTGTCAGTAAATTGCTCTCATTTTCAGATCGTGGAAGTAACTTTGCTCTTTGTCTTTTTCATGTTTGTCTCTGTGTTACAAATAGAATATAACTAACTACGAGCTGGTTGAACTTTATTTCAGTTCATGGTTCAAGAATAATATACTGGGAATTTTTCCCTTAGTAGAGTGGCTAAAGCACTAAGATTACTGAGTCATCTTAAAATTAAGCTTATGGAAATCTAATGAATTAGAATTTGGCAGAATTTGTTATATAGATTGTGGCTTTCATGAGGAAAGGAGTGGTAGCTTAAATTCATTTTTAAAAAGTATGGTCCCTTTATGACACTATTCTAAATTAAAAATAAAATATGGACTACCAGGGAAGCCCTGAAGCCCCTTGCAGGAATATTTTTAAGGAAAACTAATTAACAGTACTTTTTAAATACCACAAAGCTACAGGAACATCACAATGTAGGCATCTATGGCAAAGGTACACTAAAGTGCTAAATGCATCTTTGCTGAGGAGACAATGCAAAGTGCATCCTGCTTGGAGGCTTTGTTAAAAGGTTTATGAGTAACAATTGTTAACCTCCAACACAGCTAATGTTTCTTGGGCCTTTAATTTCAAAGATGAATAAATAGCAAAGAAGAAAAATAGACATGGTGTAAACAACTAATTTAACCAAAATGAGTGTTTTATATAAATCAGTTACTATTACTATTATTTCTATAAAGAAATGACACTATTACTACTATCATTCCTAAAAAGAAATAGCGTGTTAACAGAAAATGTAAATAAAGGAAAATCTCTAGTATGATACATATCAACTAAGAAAATAGTCATAACCTAGAAATTGAGAGTTGTTTTATTTGGTTGGAATTGTTAGGACTTCGGTTAGCAGGTAAAGAATTCGCCAGCAGTGCAGAAGACACAGGACACCTGGATTCAATCCCTGGGTGGGGAAAGTGCCCTTGGAGGAGGGAAATGCCACTCATTCCAGTATTCTTGCCCAGAATCCCATTGACAGGGAAGCCTGACAGGCTAAAGTTCAAAGAGTTGCAAAGAGTTGTGCACAACTGAGTAACTAAGCATGCATGCATGTTAGGACTTTAAGCTGGATCCATACAGATCCTGGATACACAGGATGTCTCAGTTGTCAGTAAATTGCTCTCATTTTCAGATCGTGGAAGTAACTTTGCTCTTTGTCTTTTTCATGTTTGTCTCTGTGTTACAAATAGAATATAACTAACTACGAGCTGGTTGAACTTTATTTCAGTTCATGGTTCAAGAATAATATACTGGGAATTTTTCCCTTAGTAGAGTGGCTAAAGCACTAAGATTACTGAGTCATCTTAAAATTAAGCTTATGGAAATCTAATGAATTAGAATTTGGCAGAATTTGTTATATAGATTGTGGCTTTCATGAGGAAAGGAGTGGTAGCTTAAATTCATTTTTAAAAAGTATGGTCCCTTTATGACACTATTCTAAATTAAAAATAAAATAAATTTTTACCGCAATAGAATATACATACAAAGACAAACATCTTCGTAGAAACTTATACATCACCTTCTAATTGTAACCAGAAGTGCCACTCACTTGGAGGGTACTGGCATTTCTCTAGTTAACCATGCCTGCACTTCAACTGCAGTATGAAATATTAATGCTAAATCATGTTCTCAATTGCTGTGATTCTTGATTCTTCTTAAAACCTCTTCTGCCGAGGATACAGGCCATCTCGAGAGGAATTATAAATTATGGCATTAAAACTTTTTCACTGATAAACGTATTACATATATATGTTTAGTTAGTCATAATCATTTGAGATATTCAAAGCAATAATTATACTATAATGTTTGATTCATGTAACAGTGCCCCTTGAGAGCTCATAAAATATGATACAATTTAAAGTATATTAAATATATTCATCTTCCTGGGATAAGAAAATATCCAAGCTAAAACAAAGGCCAATTTGACAAATTGGTCTGTAGAATAAATTTTGAGTTTACATGCTCATTTTGAAAGATGAGCAGAAGTAAAATTGGAGGAAGAGAGATAAACAACACTATCCTCTTATAGCATAATTATTCTATGTTAAAGGACACAAGATAATACTAAAATATTTAAAATACAGAATTTGAAGCACTCATTAAAAAATGATAACCACTTTGGTTCTATTTTATGAAACTTAAAAAAAAAATCAGTGCATTAGAGTAGTGAATAAAACTGAGATAGTGCAGTAAATATTATTTGACTAAATTAACAATCTAGTGTAATGCTGGCACTTACCATGTATGCATGCATGCCAAGTCGCTTCAGGCATGTGTGATTCTTCGTGACCCTATGGACTGCAGCCACCAGGCTTCTCTGTCCATGGGATTCTTAAGGGAAGAAATCTGGAGTGAATTGCCTCGTCTCCTTCTAGGGAATTTTTCCCTTAGTAGAGTGGCTAAAGCACTAAGATTACTGAGTCATCTTAAAATTAAGCTTATGGAAATCTAATGAATTAGAATTTGGCAGAATTTGTTATATAGATTGTGGCTTTCATGAGGAAAGGAGTGGTAGCTTAAATTCATTTTTAAAAAGTATGGTCCCTTTATGACACTATTCTAAATTAAAAATAAAATAAATTTTTACCGCAATAGAATATACATACAAAGACAAACATCTTCGTAGAAACTTATACATCACCTTCTAATTGTAACCAGAAGTGCCACTCACTTGGAGGGTACTGGCATTTCTCTAGTTAACCATGCCTGCACTTCAACTGCAGTATGAAATATTAATGCTAAATCATGTTCTCAATTGCTGTGATTCTTGATTCTTTTTAAAACCTCTTCTTCAGAGGATATAGGCACTTTCAAGAGGAATTATAAATTATGTCATTGAAACTTTTTCACTGATAAACGTATTACATATATATGTTTAGTTAGTCATAATCATTTGAGATATTCAAAGCAATAATTATACTATAATGTTTGATTCATGTAACAGTGCCCTTGAGAGCTCATAAAATATGATACAATTTAAAGTATATTAAATATATTCATCTTCCTGGGATAAGAAAATATCCAAGCTAAAACAAAGGCCAATTTGACAAATTGGTCTGTAGAATAAATTTTGAGTTTACATGCTCATTTTGAAAGATGAGCAGAAGTAAAATTGGAGGAAGAGAGATAAACAACACTATCCTCTTATAGCATAATTATTCTATGTTAAAGGACACAAGATAATACTAAAATATTTAAAATACAGAATTTGAAGCACTCATTAAAAAATGATAACCACTTTGGTTCTATTTTATGAAACTTAAAAAAAAAATCAGTGCATTAGAGTAGTGAATAAAACTGAGATAGTGCAGTAAATATTATTTGACTAAATTAACAATCTAGTGTAATGCTGGCACTTACCATGTATGCATGCATGCCAAGTCGCTTCAGGCATGTGTGATTCTTCGTGACCCTATGGACTGCAGCCACCAGGCTTCTCTGTCCATGGGATTCTTAAGGGAAGAAATCTGGAGTGAATTGCCTCGTCTCCTTCTAGGGAATCTTCCTGACTCAGGGATCAAACTCACCTCTCTTATGTCTCCTGCATTGGCAGGTGGATTCTTTACCACTAGTCCTTTACCACTGCACTTTCTAGGTATTTGGTATATAAGCTTAATGAGTGAATGAATAAAAAGGAACTGAGTTCTTGAGTTTCTCATTTGTTTGATAGTGTTTCTGGCTGTGTGTATATGTAAATTATGTAAATGACCTAAAATTTAAAAGGGTTTTTCAGAATTTAAGGACTTAATTGTTCAGTGCCTCAGGCAAAGGAGATTTCATTCCTGAGATGGGATTAGCCTGCATCCTTTGGAACAGAAGCAAGGAGTCTTAGCCACCAGGGACAGAAAAGTCCTAAACTTTAGGGATTTAAGATGAACACATAGATATCCTTCTCATAAGAAAGCCATAACTATACAGTTTTTAAAGTGTGGAATTAGCAATGTAGGGAAGCAATTTATTTCTCCTACCACAGATTCACTGGGCATTTTCAGTCTGTGTTGTACTTTATGAGATAGAAGTTCTATATTCATGTTCAGTAAATTATTTAAGAAAACTTGTATATTGAAAAATTGGACATTTTAAATTTTGTTTCAGAAAACCTAGGTATATAATAACCTCAACATCAAATAGAGACAAAAGAAGCAAATTTTATAGTAAAAAATTATTTCGTATTCTCTTGAGTACAGTAAGAAGGAATGATTGCCAAAGGAAATATATGTTGTAACATATATGTATATGCTAATTTTAGAATACATAGACTTGTTTGCTAAAAAAAGCAGTAACATAAATCTGCTTATCAAATCTTTTACTTTCAATAACTCTTGAATGCAAAATAGCAAATTCTTTTCCCTGAGAACACATAAATCTGGGCAGTAGTTACCTTTCCAAAGCAGCTTTGTTGCAAGGATATATCTTGATGACAGTTTACAGAGAATATGAAGGCAACTTACTTCAGTACAATGATTTGAACTGATAACTGCATTTTGGTAATAGTCTACTAATGCATAGTAATATATATTAAACTCTAATTGCAAGATAGTGAGCTGGAAAGATACAAATTGCTTTTACAGAGTATTTCTACATGACACAGAAACATACAATAATATATGTCATTAATAATAGTAATTTTTACATCAATTAATATTTTATTTCAAGCAACATTGTTTAATCATTTTAAGTAGCCATGCAGGTATGCAGATGACACCACCCTTATTTTAAATTGGAAAACTTAATGAGTGAATGAATAAAAAGGAACTGAGTTCTTGAGTTTCTCATTTGTTTGATAGTGTTTCTGGCTGTGTGTATATGTAAATTATGTAAATGACCTAAAATTTAAAAGGGTTTTTCAGAATTTAAGGACTTAATTGTTCAGTGCCTCAGGCAAAGGAGATTTCATTCCTGAGATGGGATTAGCCTGCATCCTTTGGAACAGAAGCAAGGAGTCTTAGCCACCAGGGACAGAAAAGTCCTAAACTTTAGGGATTTAAGATGAACACATAGATATCCTTCTCATAAGAAAGCCATAACTATACAGTTTTTAAAGTGTGGAATTAGCAATGTAGGGAAGCAATTTATTTCTCCTACCACAGATTCACTGGGCATTTTCAGTCTGTGTTGTACTTTATGAGATAGAAGTTCTATATTCATGTTCAGTAAATTATTTAAGAAAACTTGTATATTGAAAAATTGGACATTTTAAATTTTGTTTCAGAAAACCTAGGTATATAATAACCTCAACATCAAATAGAGACAAAAGAAGCAAATTTTATAGTAAAAAATTATTTCGTATTCTCTTGAGTACAGTAAGAAGGAATGATTGCCAAAGGAAATATATGTTGTAACATATATGTATATGCTAATTTTAGAATACATAGACTTGTTTGCTAAAAAAAGCAGTAACATAAATCTGCTTATCAAATCTTTTACTTTCAATAACTCTTGAATGCAAAATAGCAAATTCTTTTCCCTGAGAACACATAAATCTGGGCAGTAGTTACCTTTCCAAAGCAGCTTTGTTGCAAGGATATATCTTGATGACAGTTTACAGAGAATATGAAGGCAACTTACTTCAGTACAATGATTTGAACTGATAACTGCATTTTGGTAATAGTCTACTAATGCATAGTAATATATATTAAACTCTAATTGCAAGATAGTGAGCTGGAAAGATACAAATTGCTTTTACAGAGTATTTCTACATGACACAGAAACATACAATAATATATGTCATTAATAATAGTAATTTTTACATCAATTAATATTTTATTTCAAGCAACATTGTTTAATCATTTTAAGTAGCCATGCAGGTATGCAGATGACACCACCCTTATGGCAGAAAATGAAGAGGAACTAAAGAGCCTCTTGATAAAGGTGAAAGAAGGGAGTGAAAAAGCTGAACTAAAACTCAACATTCAGAAAACTAAGATCATGGTATCAGGTCCCATCACTTCGTGGCAAATAGATGGGCAAACAATGGAAACAGTGACATACTTTATTTTCTTGGGCTCCGAGATCACTGCAGATGATGACTTCAGCCATGAAATTAAAAGGTGCTTGCTCCTTGGAAGAAAAGCTATGACAAACCTAGACAGCATATTCAAAAGCGGAGACATCACTTTGCCAACAAAGATCTGTATAGTCACAGCTATGGTTTTCCTGGTAGTCATGTATGGATGTGAGAATTGGACCGTAAAGAAGGATGAACTGTGAAAAATTGATGCCTTTGAACTGTGGTGTTGGACCTTGGATCTGGTTGATCAAACCAGTCGATCCTAAGGGAAATCAACCTGGAATATTCACTGGAAGGAATGATGCTGAAGCTGAAGCTCCAATACTTTGACCACCTGATGTGAGGAGGTAACTCATTAGAAAAGAGCCTCATGTTGGGAAAAAATAGAAGGCAGAAGGAAAAGGGGATAACAAAGGACAAGATGGTTAGATGGCATCCCTGAATCAATGGACATGAGTTTGAGCAAGCTCTGGGAGATGCTGAAGGATAGGGGAGCCTGGCATCCTGCATCTATGGAATGACAGAAAGTTGGACACGACTGAGAAACTAAACTGATGTCTAATGCCAAATACACTAAGTCCCCTACATACAAATGAATTTTTTTTTTTTTTGATATTTAGAGGTCCTTTTATTCATAAAATAGGGAAATAATTGTTTTCATATTTATAGCGTATATATGCATGCACACTTTTCCAAGTTATTGGAACAGACACACTTATGTGAAAATGCATGGGCTTTATTTTTCTTCCATTAAAGCAGGAGTCATATTTTCTCATCTTTGAGTTCTCTTCTTTAGAAAAGTGCTTTGCACATGTAAAAAGCTATAATTTCCTTCTAAGATGACAGTCATAAAGCCAATGTGTTCATAAGTCCAAGAAAGTTAGCCTAAGTACTCAACTAACACAATTGCCCAGATAGTACTATAATAGGGTTATAATGTTCTTCACACAAATAATGTATAGATAACAAACATAAAAAATAACAAAAACATTTTAAATTTTACAGTACAGTCTCTTGAAAAGTACCATAGTACACTATGACATCTGGCTTACAGGGACTGGCATCCAGTAAATAGGCAAAAGGAGTTACTGACAGGAGGAATTAATTCCAATTGGTAATCAGTGACTACTTCTTCAGGTATTTCTTATTTGAAACATGAAGGAGTCAGAGAAAATAAAAATAAAATTAGCATTTTTGTCTAATGGAACAGAGTGAACAAAAGAGATACAGGACTTTGGGACCCTTGAGGCACTAGCTGGAACCCTGGGAGCCAAGGGAGGGATTCAACCAGTTTATACTAAACACAATGCAACTCATCAGCAAGTATTCCTTTAGACTTACATTTATTTATGTAAACATATTAGTCTCATAAGTAGAATAAGTTCAGCCTTTGGTATACACAATCTTGAAATTTCAAATGTCTCTAGATGTGAGAATATTTGTAAAATTCTTACCAGAATCTGTATTGTAGAAGATTTTCAAAGTTCTATCGATCAAACTACTGTCCATATCCTATATAGATATAGAAGATAAGGAAACAATTTACTCATGAAATCACTTTGAAATAAATGACAGCTATGAAATGTCATCCTAAGAATTAATAATTTGTATATTTTAATTTTTGAAAATTTAGTTGCAATTTTTGAAAATGAGAATTGTTTGAGGACTTTAAAAAAATTGGTCTTTTTTAAAATTGTTTTTTATTTATTTATTTTTCATCTGTCTTTATTCTTTGGTGGCCTCTCTTGTTGCAGAGCACTGGCTCTAGACATATGCGCTTCAGAGCACTACCTCACAATTGGGCACACTGGTCCAGCTGTTCTTTGGCATGTGGGATCCTCCTAGGCCAAGGATGGAACCAGTGCCCCCTGAACTGCAAGGTGCACTCTTTACCCACTGGGCCACCAGGGAAGCCCTATTTGAGGACTTTTATAATCACTTAACTATAATAATGAAACTAAGCAAGAGAATAAGTCCTCTTTTAGAAGAGACAAAAATGTTTCTGGGTCAATAGAAGAGCCTTGCTAAGTATCAATAGCAAAAATCTTATTATTACATTACCTAAAAATAAAGTAAAATAGGAACATTTACTCATAGGATTCTCATTTATATAATATACATTTATAAATCACTATCCAAAGATTTATAATCTCTGAAGTTTCCATTTGAATTGTTTTATAATTACTTAAATAATGTCAGTAATGTCAAAATATAAAATGTTCAAAATTAGTTTAGAAGACCAAAAGCTTTGTACTTTTGGATTATTTTAGTGGAGTTGTTGAAAACACCAAAATATGATAATTATACTGTTTGCAGTTAGAGTAGGATGAAGCGATTAACTTGTAAAATTCACCTTTAAATAACTTAAAATTATAAAGCATTAATTATCTTAAAGACTTATGATTCTATCAAATTTTCCTTTGAGTCAATGCCTAATCACTAATAAACTAATAATAATAAAAGTGAGAGGGAAAAAACAAAATAACTTCAGTAGAGAGAGAAGAAAATGTCTTAAACTATGGTTCTGGATCTCCAGAAGAAAGCACATTGAAAGACTGAATCATCCCAGAAGCGAAAATACCTGTTTTCAGGCTGAATGGTAGGGAAGACTGAATTTAGCCCTGGTGTAGAAATATTTGTTGCCAGTGGAAGACGCTGTGGGTCATGGAGATCTCTGGAAGGAGGAGATTTCTGGAGAGGCTTGTTCCTGCTTCCTAGTAGAGGCGGCAGGCCAAAAATCCTCTTCTCAGAAATGTGCACTTTGGGCCCTTCTGTGGCACGTGGCCTCTGATGGGAGGATAAGGTGCAGGACCAGAATATCTATTCAGATTGGGAGGGTTAAATTAAAGGAAGGTCCTTGGTTTCTTCCTTGTGAGAGTATCAGGACAAGCTCTTCTTTTCTCTTGTGGAGGAGCTGCTATATCTCTTTCTGTGGTCATAGGGATGGTATCCCCCGACTAGTCATGAGACTGTGGGTCTGGGCCCCACTACAACATCATACCTCTTTCTTCAAGATCTGTCATACAGAGAATTCCCCAGTGATGTTCTAGGGATCATGCCAAATGACCCATTTAGAACATCAGAAACATAAAAATCCTTTTCAAAATGTTCACATTAAATTTTAACTCAAATTTTTGCCTGAAGTTTTTAACATTTTCTTAAGCCATCAAAGTTACTTTCAACCATTAGTATTCCCTACCTGTCATCATGGGCTTTTCTGTCATGAGAAATATCCTGATATTGGTAATTACCAAATGATAATTCCAGTGATTATTTCCAACTTTCCTGTATGATTTTGAATTCTATTTTATGTGTCCAGCTGTTCACATGTGTGGTTGATCTATTGCTTTAGAAAGATTCACCTCGTTCTCTTTCACTCTAAGTTGAATATTTCATAAAGGTGCATTTTTTGCCTTTAATGAAGTTCATTCAGAAAGGACACAAAGTGTCTACTGCAGTTGTTGCTTTTTTTTTTTTTTTAATTTATTTATTTATTTATTTTTGTACATATATGTTCCCAGATCATTCATATGCATATCCCTTGACCCTCCCCCCACCCAGTTCCCTCCCATCCCTCCAGACCATCGCTCCAAGTGGTTGTAGGTACTCCTATTCCCCTAGCACAATGACAATAGCTATCTTTTCTACACATGACAGTATAGGTTTCCATGTTACTCCCTCCCACTGTTCGGTCTCCACAATGTCTTTATGTCTATTCTCTGTTTTTTCATGAGTTCACTGCGTGTGTTATCATGAACATCTTACTAGATCCCATATATATGAGTTAGTATACTATACTTGTCTTTCTCTTTTTGACTTACTTCACTTTTATGATAGGTTCTAGAGCCAGCCACCTCATTAGGACTGAGTCTTCTGCATTTCTTTTAACAGCTGAGTAGTATTCCATTGTATATATGTACCAGAGCTTCTGGATCCATTCAGATTGGGAGGGTTAAATTAAAGGAAGGTCCTTGGTTTCTTCCTTGTGAGAGTATCAGGACAAGCTCTTCTTTTCTCTTGTGGAGGAGCTGCTATATCTCTTTCTGTGGTCATAGGGATGGTATCCCCCGACTAGTCATGAGACTGTGGGTCTGGGCCCCACTACAACATCATACCTCTTTCTTCAAGATCTGTCATACAGAGAATTCCCCAGTGATGTTCTGGGGATCATGCCAAATGACCCATTTAGAACATCAGAAACATAAAAATCCTTTTCAAAATGTTCACATTAAATTTTAACTCAAATTTTTGCCTGAAGTTTTTAACATTTTCTTAAGCCATCAAAGTTACTTTCAACCATTAGTATTCCCTACCTGTCATCATGGGCTTTTCTGTCATGAGAAATATCCTGATATTGGTAATTACCAAATGATAATTCCAGTGATTATTTCCAACTTTCCTGTATGATTTTGAATTCTATTTTATGTGTCCAGCTGTTCACATGTGTGGTTGATCTATTGCTTTAGAAAGATTCACCTCGTTCTCTTTCACTCTAAGTTGAATATTTCATAAAGGTGCATTTTTCACCTTTAATGAAGTTCATTCAGAAAGGACACAAAGTGTCTACTGCAGTTGTTGCTTTTTTTTTTTTTTTAATTTATTTATTTATTTATTTTTGTACATATATGTTCCCAGATCATTCATATGCATATCCCTTGACCCTCCCCCCACCCAGTTCCCCCCCTCCCATCCCTCCAGACCATCGCTCCAAGTGGTTGTAGGTACTCCTATTCCCCTAGCACAATGACAATAGCTATCTTTTCTACACATGACAGTATAGGTTTCCATGTTACTCCCTCCCACTGTTCGGTCTCCACAATGTCTTTATGTCTATTCTCTGTTTTTTCATGAGTTCACTGCGTGTGTTATCATGAACATCTTACTAGATCCCATATATATGAGTTAGTATACTATACTTGTCTTTCTCTTTTTGACTTACTTCACTTTTTATGATAGGTTCTAGAGCCAGCCACCTCATTAGGACTGAGTCTTCTGCATTTCTTTTAACAGCTGAGTAGTATTCCATTGTATATATGTACCAGAGCTTCTGGATCCATTCATTTGTCGATGGACATCTAGGTTGCTTCCATGTTCTGGCTATTGTATAGAGAGCTGCAATGAACATTGGGGTACAGGTGACTCTTTCATTTTTGATTTCATCAGGATATAGGCCTAATAGTGGGATTACTGGGTCATAGGGTGCTTCTATTTTTAGATTTTTAAGGAATCTCCATATTGTCTTCCATAGAGGTTGTATTAATTTACATTCCCACCAGCAATGCAAGAGGGTTCCCTTTTCTCCACACCCTCTCCAGCATTTGATGTCTGTCGATTTGTTGATGATGGCCATTCTGACAGGTGTGAGGTGGTATCTCATTGTGGTTTTAATTTGCATTTCTCTGATAATAAGTGAGGTTGAGCATCGTTTCATGTGCTTTTGGGCCATTTGTATGTCCTCTTTGGAGAGACGTCTCTTTAGATCTTTTTCCCATTTTTTGATTGGGTTGCTCGTTTTCCCTGTGCTGAGTTGTCTGAGTTGCTTGTAGATTTTGGAGATTAATTCTTTGTCTGTTGTTTCATTTGCTATGATTTTCTCCCATTCTGTGGGGTGTCTGTTCAACTTTTTTGTAATTTCTTTTGCTGTACAAAAGCTTTTAAGTTTCATAAGGTCCCATATGTTCATTTTTCTTTTCAGTTCTGCTATTTTAGTTGGTGGGTCAGAGAAGATCTTGCTTTGATTTATGTCCTTGAGGGTTTTGCCTATATTCTCCTCTAAGAGTTTGATGGTTTCTGGTTTTACATTGAGGTCTTTAATCCATTTTGAGTTGATCTTAGTGTATGGTGTCAGGGAATGTTCCAATTTCATTTTTTTGCATGTAGCTGTCCAATTCTCCCAGCACCACTTGTTGAAGAGGCTGTCTTTGTCCCATTTCTAACCACAAATGAAAAGTTTTTTAAGGTTTCCATGTTACTCCCTCCCACTGTTCGGTCTCCACAATGTCTTTATGTCTATTCTCTGTTTTTTCATGAGTTCACTGCGTGTGTTATCATGAACATCTTACTAGATCCCATATATATGAGTTAGTATACTATACTTGTCTTTCTCTTTTTGACTTACTTCACTTTTATGATAGGTTCTAGAGCCAGCCACCTCATTAGGACTGAGTCTTCTGCATTTCTTTTAACAGCTGAGTAGTATTCCATTGTATATATGTACCAGAGCTTCTGGATCCATTCATTTGTCGATGGACATCTAGGTTGCTTCCATGTTCTGGCTATTGTATAGAGAGCTGCAATGAACATTGGGGTACAGGTGACTCTTTCATTTTTGATTTCATCAGGATATAGGCCTAATAGTGGGATTACTGGGTCATAGGGTGCTTCTATTTTTAGATTTTTAAGGAATCTCCATATTGTCTTCCATAGAGGTTGTATTAATTTACATTCCCACCAGCAATGCAAGAGGGTTCCCTTTTCTCCACACCCTCTCCAGCATTTGATGTCTGTCGATTTGTTGATGATGGCCATTCTGACAGGTGTGAGGTGGTATCTCATTGTGGTTTTAATTTGCATTTCTCTGATAATAAGTGAGGTTGAGCATCGTTTCATGTGCTTTTGGGCCATTTGTATGTCCTCTTTGGAGAGGCGTCTCTTTAGATCTTTTTCCCATTTTTTGATTGGGCTGCTCATTTTCCCTGTGCTGAGTTGTCTGAGTTGCTTGTAGATTTTGGAGATTAATTCTTTGTCTGTTGTTTCATTTGCTATGATTTTCTCCCATTCTGTGGGGTGTCTGTTCAACTTTTTTGTAATTTCTTTTGCTGTACAAAAGCTTTTAAGTTTCATAAGGTCCCATATGTTCATTTTTCTTTTCAGTTCTGCTATTTTAGTTGGTGGGTCAGAGAAGATCTTGCTTTGATTTATGTCCTTGAGGGTTTTGCCTATATTCTCCTCTAAGAGTTTGATGGTTTCTGGTTTTACATTGAGGTCTTTAATCCATTTTGAGTTGATCTTAGTGTATGGTGTCAGGGAATGTTCCAATTTCATTTTTTTGCATGTAGCTGTCCAATTCTCCCAGCACCACTTGTTGAAGAGGCTGTCTTTGTCCCATTTTATAGTTTCTCCTCCTTTATCAAAAATAAGGTACCCATAGGTGCGTGGGTTTATCTCTGGGTTCTCAATCTTGTTCCATTGATCTATAGTTCTGTTTTTGTGCCAGTACCATACTGTCTTGATAACTGTTGCTTTGTAGTAGAGTCTGAAGTTAGGGAGGCTGATCCCTCCAACTCCATTTTTCTTCCTCAGGATTGCTTTGGCTATTCGAGGTCTTCTGTGTTTCCATATGAACTGTGTTATTATTTGGTCTAGTTCTGTGAAAAATGTCAGTGGTAGTTGAATAGGTATTGCATTGAATCTGTAGATGATATTTGGAAGTATGGTCATTTTCACAATATTGATTCTTCCAATCCAGGAACATGGAATATCTCTCCATCTGTTTAAGTCTTCTTTAATTTCTTTCATGAGTGTCTTGTAATTTTCTGTGTACAGTTCTTTTGTTTCTTTGGGTAGGTTTATTCCTAGATATTTGATTCTTTTGGTTGCAATGGTGAAGGGGATTGCCTCTTTGATTTCGTTTTCTGACTTTTCATTGTTTGTGTATAGGAATGCCAGTGACTTCTGTGTGTTGACTTTGTATCCTGCGACTTTGCTGAATTCATCGATTAGCTCTAGTAGCTTTGGAACCATGTCTTTGGGATTTTCTATGTATAATATCATGTCGTCTGCAAAAAGAGAGAGCTTGATTTCTTCCTTTCCAATCTGGATTCCTTTGATTTCTTTCTCTTCTCTTATTGCTGTTGCTAGGTCTTCCAGGACTATGTTGAATAGCAGTGGTGAAAGTGGGCACCCCTGTCTTGTTCCTGATCTTAGAGGGAATGCTTTCAGTTTTTCACCATTAACAATAATGTTCGCTGTAGGCTTCTCATAGATGGCTTTTATTATGTTGAGATAGGTTCCTTCTATGCCCATTTTCTGAAGAGTTTTGATCATAAATGAATGTTGTACTTTGTCGAAGGCTTTTTCTGCATCTATTGAAATGATCATGTGATTTTTGTCTTTCAACTTGTTGATATGGTGTATCACATTGATTGATTTGCAGATGTTGAAGAAGCCTTGCATGCCTGGGATGAACCCGACTTGATCATGATGTATGAGTTTTTAGACATGTCGTTGAATTCTGTTTGCTAGGATTTTGTTGAGGATCTTGGCATCTAAGTTCATCAGTGAAATTGGTCTGTAATTTTCCTTTTTTGTGTTGTCTTTGCCTGGTTTGGGTATCAGGGTGATGGTGGCCTCGTAGAATGTGTTTGGGAGTTTTCCTTCCTGTTCAATTTTTTGGAAGAGTTTTAGAAGGACAGGCATTAGCTCTTCTTTAAATGTTTGGTAGAATTCGGCTGTGAAGCCATCTGGCCCTGGGCTTTTATTTTTGGGTAGATTTTTAATCACAAATTCGATTTCTGAGCTTGTGATTGGGTTGTTCAAAGTTTCTGTTTCTTCCTGGCTCAGTCTTGGGAGATTAATCCTCTCCAAGAAACTGTCCATTTCTTCCAGGTTGTCCAGTTTGTTGCCATAGAGTTGCTCATAATAGTCTCTTAGAATCCTTTGGATTTCTGCATTATCTGTTGTAATCTCTCCTTTTTCGTTTTTGATTTTGTTGATCTGGTTCTTCTCTCTCTTTTTCTTGATGAGTCTCGCCAGGGTTATCGATTTTGTTTACCTTTTCAAAGAACCAGCTTTTTGTTTTATTTATCTTTACTATTGTTTCTTTTGTTTCTTTCTCATTTATTTCTGCTCTGATCTTTATGATTTCTCTTCTTCTGCTGGCTTTGGGATGTTTTTGTTCTTCTTTCTCCAACTGTTTTAAGCGGAGGGTTAGGTCATCTGCTTCATATTTTCCTAGTTTCTTGAGGTGGGATTGTATTGCTATAAATTTCCCTCTTAGAACTGCTTTTGCAGTATCCCATAGGTTTTGCACGGTCGTGTGTTCATTGTCATTTTCTTCTAGGAATTGTTTAATTTCTCCTTTGATTTCCTCAATGATCGGTTGATTTTCATTTTTTTATTATGTTGAGATAGGTTCCTTCTATGCCCATTTTCTGAAGAGTTTTGATCATAAATGAATGTTGTACTTTGTCGAAGGCTTTTTCTGCATCTATTGAAATGATCATGTGATTTTTGTCTTTCAACTTGTTGATATGGTGTATCACATTGATTGATTTGCAGATGTTGAAGAAGCCTTGCATGCCTGGGATGAACCCGACTTGATCATGATGTATGAGTTTTTAGACATGTCGTTGAATTCTGTTTGCTAGGATTTTGTTGAGGATCTTGGCATCTAAGTTCATCAGTGAAATTGGTCTGTAATTTTCCTTTTTTGTGTTGTCTTTGCCTGGTTTGGGTATCAGGGTGATGGTGGCCTCGTAGAATGTGTTTGGGAGTTTTCCTTCCTGTTCAATTTTTTGGAAGAGTTTTAGAAGGACAGGCATTAGCTCTTCTTTAAATGTTTGGTAGAATTCGGCTGTGAAGCCATCTGGCCCTGGGCTTTTATTTTTGGGTAGATTTTTAATCACAAATTCGATTTCTGAGCTTGTGATTGGGTTGTTCAAAGTTTCTGTTTCTTCCTGGCTCAGTCTTGGGAGATTAATCCTCTCCAAGAAACTGTCCATTTCTTCCAGGTTGTCCAGTTTGTTGCCATAGAGTTGCTCATAATAGTCTCTTAGAATCCTTTGGATTTCTGCATTATCTGTTGTAATCTCTCCTTTTTCGTTTTTGATTTTGTTGATCTGGTTCTTCTCTCTCTTTTTCTTGATGAGTCTCGCCAGGGTTATCGATTTTGTTTACCTTTTCAAAGAACCAGCTTTTTGTTTTATTTATCTTTACTATTGTTTCTTTTGTTTCTTTCTCATTTATTTCTGCTCTGATCTTTATGATTTCTCTTCTTCTGCTGGCTTTGGGATGTTTTTGTTCTTCTTTCTCCAACTGTTTTAAGCGGAGGGTTAGGTCATC
The DNA here is from genome assembly GCA_022376925.1 of Tragulus kanchil. Taxonomy (NCBI): domain Eukaryota; kingdom Metazoa; phylum Chordata; class Mammalia; order Artiodactyla; family Tragulidae; genus Tragulus; species Tragulus kanchil. Next base: position 87,460,675 of record JAIOJX010000028.1, on the reverse strand, counting down.
TGCTTCATATTTTCCTAGTTTCTTGAGGTGGGATTGTATTGCTATAAATTTCCCTCTTAGAACTGCTTTTGCAGTATCCCATAGGTTTTGCACGGTCGTGTGTTCATTGTCATTTTCTTCTAGGAATTGTTTAATTTCTCCTTTGATTTCCTCAATGATCTGTTGATTTTTTTAGGTATGTATTGTTTAATCTCCATGTGTTTCTGTTTTTAGGATTTTTTTTCTGGTAGTTGATCTCCAGTCTCATTGCATTGTGGTCTGAGAAGATGGTTGATATCATTTCGGTTTTCTTGAAGTGACTGAGGTTAGATTTGTGGCCCAAGATGTGGTCTATCCTGGAGAATGTTCCGTGAGCACTTGAGAAGAAAGTGTATTCTTCTGCTTTTGGATGGAACGTCCTAAAGATATCGATGAGGTCCATCTTTTCCAGTGTGGCATTTAAGGCTTGTGTTTCTTTATTACTTTTCTGTTTGGATGATCTGTCCATTGGTGTGAGAGGAATGTTAAAGTCTCCTACTATTATTGTGTTATTGTTGATTTCTTCTTTTATGTCTGAAAGTACCTGTCTTATGTATTGAGGTGCCCCTGTGTTGGGTGCGTAGATATTCATGACTGTTATGTCTTCCTCTTGGATAGATCCCTTAATCATGATGTAGTGACCTGCCTTGTCTCTTAGAATCTTCTTTACTTTAAAGTCTATTTTGTCTGATATAAGGATTGCTACTCCAGCTTTCTTTTGATTTCCATTTGCATGAAATATCTTTTTCCAACCTTTCACTTTCAGTCTATGAGTGTCTCTAGGTCTGAAGTGGGTCTCTTGTAAACAGCAGAGATATGGGTCATGTTTCTTGATCCATTCAGCCAGCCTATGTCGTTTGGTTGGAGCATTTAGTCCATTTACGTTCAAAGTGATTATTGATACGAATGTTCCTATTGTCATCTTCTTAGAAATTTGGGGTTTGATTAGTAAGGCTTCTCCTACTCTTGTATTTATTGGCTATATCAGGCCCTTTAACACTTGTTGTAGGGCTGGTTTTGTGGTACAGAATTCTTTTAGTTTTTGCTTGTCTGTGAAGCTTTTGACTTCACCATCGATTCTGAATGAGATTCTTGCTGGGTAGAGAATTGCTATAAACTTCCCTCTTAGAACTGCTTTTGCAGTATCCCATAGGTTTTGCAGTCGTGTGTTCATTGTCATTTTCTTCTAGGAATTGTTTAATTTCTCCTTTGATTTCCTCAATGATCTGTTGATTTTTTTAGGTATGTATTGTTTAATCTCCATGTGTTTCTGTTTTTAGGATTTTTTTTCTGGTAGTTGATCTCCAGTCTCATTGCATTGTGGTCTGAGAAGATGGTTGATATCATTTCGGTTTTCTTGAAGTGACTGAGGTTAGATTTGTGGCCCAAGATGTGGTCTATCCTGGAGAATGTTCCGTGAGCACTTGAGAAGAAAGTGTATTCTTCTGCTTTTGGATGGAACGTCCTAAAGATATCGATGAGGTCCATCTTTTCCAGTGTGGCATTTAAGGCTTGTGTTTCTTTATTACTTTTCTGTTTGGATGATCTGTCCATTGGTGTGAGAGGAATGTTAAAGTCTCCTACTATTATTGTGTTATTGTTGATTTCTTCTTTTATGTCTGAAAGTACCTGTCTTATGTATTGAGGTGCCCCTGTGTTGGGTGCGTAGATATTCATGACTGTTATGTCTTCCTCTTGGATAGATCCCTTAATCATGATGTAGTGACCTGCCTTGTCTCTTAGAATCTTCTTTACTTTAAAGTCTATTTTGTCTGATATAAGGATTGCTACTCCAGCTTTCTTTTGATTTCCATTTGCATGAAATATCTTTTTCCAACCTTTCACTTTCAGTCTATGAGTGTCTCTAGGTCTGAAGTGGGTCTCTTGTAAACAGCAGAGATATGGGTCATGTTTCTTGATCCATTCAGCCAGCCTATGTCGTTTGGTTGGAGCATTTAGTCCATTTACGTTCAAAGTGATTATTGATACGAATGTTCCTATTGTCATCTTCTTAGAAATTTGGGGTTTGATTAGTAAGGCTTCTCCTACTCTTGTATTTATTGGCTATATCAGGCCCTTTAACACTTGTTGTAGGGCTGGTTTTGTGGTACAGAATTCTTTTAGTTTTTGCTTGTCTGTGAAGCTTTTGACTTCACCATCGATTCTGAATGAGATTCTTGCTGGGTAGAGAATTCGTGGTTGCAGGTTATTCTCTTTTAGCCGTTTAAATGTATCTTGCCATTCTCTTCTGGCCTGTAGGGTTTCTGTTGAGAGATCCGCAGTTAAACGTATGGGGTTTCCTTTATATGTTATTTGTTGTTTGCTCCTAGCTACTTTTAGTAATCTGTCTTTATATTTAGTCTGCGTTAGTTTGATTAGTATGTGCCTTGGTGTGTTTCTTCTGGGGTTTCTCCTGTATGGAACTCTTTGTGCTTCCTGGACTTGGTTGACTATTTCCTTTCCCATGCTGGGGAAGTTTTCAACTATAACCTCTTCAAGAATTTTTTCATAGTCTTTCTTCTCTTCTTCTTCTTCTGGAACTCCTATAATTCTAATGTTGGTGCGTTTAATATTGTCCCATAGGTCTCTGAGGCTATCCTCAGTTCTTTTAATTCTTTGGGCTTTGTTCTGTTCTTCAGCACTTATTTCCACCATTCTGTCTTCCAGCTCACTTATCTGTTCTTCAGCCTCTGATACTCTACTGTTGAGACCTTCTATCGTATTTTTGAGTTCAGCAATTGAGTTGGTGGTCTCTATTTGCTTATTTTTCATTTCCTGCATGTCTTTTCTCAATGCACTAATTTCCTCTAATATTCTGTTTTCGATGTTTTGCATCCTCATTAGTATAGTTTTTCTGAATTTTCTTTCAGATAGCTTGTCTATCTCCTCCTCTGTCATTTGAAGCGGTGTTTCTCTAGCTTGGTCCTTCATTTGTACAGTGTTTCTCTGACGTTTCATTATTAGGTTAATTTTTGTTTCTTTGTGTGTGTCTGTGTGTGTGGAGTTTTTCTTTTAATGTTTCTTGATCCATTAAGCCAGCCTGTGTCGTTTGGTTGGAGCATTTAGTCCATTTACGTTCAAAGTGATTATTGATACGAATGTTCCTATTGTCATCTTCTTAGAAATTTGGGGTTTGATTAGTAAGGCTTCTCCTACTCTTGTATTTATTGGCTATATCAGGCCCTTTAACACTTGTTGTAGGGCTGGTTTTGTGGTACAGAATTCTTTTAGTTTTTGCTTGTCTGTGAAGCTTTTGACTTCACCATCGATTCTGAATGAGATTCTTGCTGGGTAGAGAATTCGTGGTTGCAGGTTATTCTCTTTTAGCCGTTTAAATGTATCTTGCCATTCTCTTCTGGCCTGTAGGGTTTCTGTTGAGAGATCCGCAGTTAAACGTATGGGGTTTCCTTTATATGTTATTTGTTGTTTGCTCCTAGCTACTTTTAGTAATCTGTCTTTATATTTAGTCTGCGTTAGTTTGATTAGTATGTGCCTTGGTGTGTTTCTTCTGGGGTTTCTCCTGTATGGAACTCTTTGTGCTTCCTGGACTTGGTTGACTATTTCCTTTCCCATGCTGGGGAAGTTTTCAACTATAACCTCTTCAAGAATTTTTTCATAGTCTTTCTTCTCTTCTTCTTCTTCTGGAACTCCTATAATTCTAATGTTGGTGCGTTTAATATTGTCCCATAGGTCTCTGAGGCTATCCTCAGTTCTTTTAATTCTTTGGGCTTTGTTCTGTTCTTCAGCACTTATTTCCACCATTCTGTCTTCCAGCTCACTTATCTGTTCTTCAGCCTCTGATACTCTACTGTTGAGACCTTCTATCGTATTTTTGAGTTCAGCAATTGAGTTGGTGGTCTCTATTTGCTTATTTTTCATTTCCTGCATGTCTTTTCTCAATGCACTAATTTCCTCTAATATTCTGTTTTCGATGTTTTGCATCCTCATTAGTATAGTTTTTCTGAATTTTCTTTCAGATAGCTTGTCTATCTCCTCCTCTGTCATTTGAAGCGGTGTTTCTCTAGCTTGGTCCTTCATTTGTACAGTGTTTCTCTGACGTTTCATTATTAGGTTAATTTTTGTTTCTTTGTGTGTGTCTGTGTGTATGGAGTTCTTATTCCCACCAGGCTTCTTGGTTGAATTCTCCCTTCCTTTGGGTTTCTGTCCTTGTAGAAAGGTTCAGTGGTTTGTGTCTTGGGTGGTGATAGACCTTGTTTACAGGTGAATAATCTGTAGTGTTGTATGTTCTTTGATAATCAGTGTGGGGTCTTGGAATCCGGGCTTTCAATTCGAGGATCCTTGGTTTGATGATTGGTCAGGGGGTGTAGGCTCTATGTCTGGTTTGCTATGGTGTTCTGTGATACTAGTTCACACACTAGCATCTGAGGAACAAGAGGTGCATCCCCGCCTCGCGGCTCCTCGCGGCATCCGCGGCTCCTCGCGGCGTCCGGGTTCCGGCCGCCCCTCGCGGGGGGCGGGTTCCGGCCCAGTTGTTGCTTTTTACTTTCTAACTGTGGTTTTCTAATTGCAGCAAAATTTTATTATTTTAGATACTTTTATTTTGATCCTAAAATGCATTGATTATCCTGTATTCTTCAGCTAATTTAGTGTGCATTTGATTTCTTTATTCTTCAAGAGTTTTTTTCCTATGGTTGCCTTAACAAAACAAACTTAGTGGCTAAAAAGCAATACAAATTTATTATTAGAACTACAGAAGACTGAAATTAGTGTCACAGGGCTAAAATCAAGGTATCAGCATGGCGGTGTTTCCTCTAGAGGCCAGGGGGAAATTCATTTCTAGTCCTTCACAGACACCTGCATCCTTGGCTCATGACCACAGTTGAACCTCTGTTTCTGTCACATTATTTTCTATTCTGACCCTGACCTCCCTCTCTTAAGGAACTCTTGTGATTACATTTAGTCCTCATGGGTGATCCAGGATTCTCTCCCCATGTCAAGTTGCTTAACTTAATCAAACCGGTCAAGTCCCTTTAGCCAGGTAGGTTCTGGGGAAAAGAATTTACATTTTGATGTTTTGCATCCTCATTAGTATAGTTTTTCTGAATTTTCTTTCAGATAGCTTGTCTATCTCCTCCTCTGTCATTTGAAGCGGTGTTTCTCTAGCTTGGTCCTTCATTTGTACAGTGTTTCTCTGACGTTTCATTATTAGGTTAATTTTTGTTTCTTTGTGTGTGTCTGTGTGTATGGAGTTCTTATTCCCACCAGGCTTCTTGGTTGAATTCTCCCTTCCTTTGGGTTTCTGTCCTTGTAGAAAGGTTCAGTGGTTTGTGTCTTGGGTGGTGATAGACCTTGTTTACAGGTGAATAATCTGTAGTGTTGTATGTTCTTTGATAATCAGTGTGGGGTCTTGGAATCCGGGCTTTCAATTCGAGGATCCTTGGTTTGATGATTGGTCAGGGGGTGTAGGCTCTATGTCTGGTTTGCTATGGTGTTCTGTGATACTAGTTCACACACTAGCATCTGAGGAACAAGAGGTGCATCCCCGCCTCGCGGCTCCTCGCGGCATCCGCGGCTCCTCGCGGCGTCCGGGTTCCGGCCGCTCCTCGCGGGGGGCGGGTTCCGGCCCAGTTGTTGCTTTTTACTTTCTAACTGTGGTTTTCTAATTGCAGCAAAATTTTATTATTTTAGATACTTTTATTTTGATCCTAAAATGCATTGATTATCCTGTATTCTTCAGCTAATTTAGTGTGCATTTGATTTCTTTATTCTTCAAGAGTTTTTTTCCTATGGTTGCCTTAACAAAACAAACTTAGTGGCTAAAAAGCAATACAAATTTATTATTAGAACTACAGAAGACTGAAATTAGTGTCACAGGGCTAAAATCAAGGTATCAGCATGGCGGTGTTTCCTCTAGAGGCCAGGGGGAAATTCATTTCTAGTCCTTCACAGACACCTGCATCCTTGGCTCATGACCACAGTTGAACCTCTGTTTCTGTCACATTATTTTCTATTCTGACCCTGACCTCCCTCTCTTAAGGAACTCTTGTGATTACATTTAGTCCTCATGGGTGATCCAGGATTCTCTCCCCATGTCAAGTTGCTTAACTTAATCAAACCGGTCAAGTCCCTTTAGCCAGGTAAGGTTCTGAGGATTAGGACATGGATATCTTTGGGAGGGGCAGTCTATTACAAAGTTTTATTTAGCCCTATCAATCTGTTTCTTCTAAAATTCTACTAAGAGGTTTCCATTTTCTGATAGATTTTTTTTTTAATGGGACTCCCAGTTCCCACAGTTCATGCTGTCTTTTCTAAGAACAGGATCACACTCAGTCTTAGAGAAATTCACTTAGCAATATGATTTTTACTTATAATAGCTTACTACATACATGGCGCTTTAGGGTCTTATAGCATGGCATGTTATTTAATGTTCAGTTGCACTTCTTTTCCATCCTTTTACCTGTGAAAGTAGTTTCATGCTCTTCTTAAGTCTGGAATTTTCATTCACAGTATTTTAATTTTTTACTTTTTAAAATTTATTCATTTATTTTAATTGGAGGATCGTTACTTTACAATATTGTGATGGTCTTTGTCCTCAATCAGTATGAATCAGCCATAGGCCTATATATGTCCCCTCCCTCCTGAAGCCACCTCCCTGCTCTATCCCTCCAGGTTGTCATGGACACTGGCTTTGGGTGCCCTGCAACATACATCAAATTCCCACAGGCTACCTGTTTTGCATCTGGTAATGTATATGTTTCAGTACCTTTCTCTTAACTTATCCCACCCTCTCAGTCTCCCACTGAGTCCAAAACTCCGTTCTTTATGACTGTGTCTCCATTGCTGCCCTGCACATAGATTCATTGGTACCATCATAGATTCCATATATATGGGTTAATATGTGCTATTTGTCTTTCTCTTTCTGACTTACTTTACTGTATATAATAGGTTCTGGGTTTATCCACTTCATTAGAACTGACTTGAATGCATTCCTTTTTACAGCTAATATTCTGTTGTGCATATGTACTACAATTTCTTTATCCATTCATCTCCCAAGGGACATCTAGGTTGCTTCCATGTCCTAGTTATTGTAAATAGTACTGCAGTGAACATTGGGGTTCATGTGGCTTTTTTCAGTTCTGGTTTCCTCAGGGTATATGCCTAGTAGTGGGATTTCTGGGTTGTACGGTCGCTTTATTCCTAAATGTTATCTAAAATCATGCTTCATTTTTTTCCCTGATGTATAACGAAGATGGTTTTAGTTGCAGCTACTTGAAATTTTAAGTGTTTTGATGTATCATTTAAAGATAATGATAACTCATGAAAGAGAGATTCTATGTCCTTTTTAATGGCCTCCAACTTTTGTATTTCTATTAAAGTGTTCTCCATTCTGACTTCCATTAACAGTAATTCACTTTCTAAAAATTCCTCTTTATAACCATCTCAAAGATGTACTCTCTTTCCTTCAGAAGGACAGCCACTCCAGTGACCGTTTCTTATTCTCTAAATGTGTATAGAGTTCTAATCATAATAGAATCCTAGTATTATTAAAACAACTACCATCTCCTGCAGTAATCTGCATGGATCTGAGGCTGGTGTCAGGTCTCTTGTCGGCACTGCCAGCACTACAGAGCATTAGAGCCATCGGCTGACTCTCCATAGCCTCAGAGGTCAGAGATGAGCCCCATCATGTTGTCAGGCCAGAGAATTCTGTGGACATTCTGCCTAGAACCACACCAGTGCCCAACAACTGCATCTTAGTGTAGGTGGGAAAGAAGCAAGAACAGTAGAGGAGTACCTTCCATCCTTCTAACACGATGACATAGCAGGGATCATATCAGAGAACCTTGGAGGATATAGACTAAGCCTCTACAGTGATGTTGCTCTGGAGCACCAGTCTCCGTACAGCCTTGCTCAGTGTCCCAGGCACCCTGAGAACCCATGATTTATCTTTTCATTAAGCCAAAGACCCTGGTTGGGATGCTCCACTTGTTGTGAAGGACTGACCGTGAGGATCTGCAAGTTTCCAACTGTCACATATATTTCATCTTTTAATTTTGTGGCCCTTTTAAGAGTGCCAGGTTTAGCAACTAAAAATATGAGGGTATTCAATTAAATTTGAGCTTTATGAACAATGACTATATTTTAGTATAAATATGTTCAAATATGTTAAATTTGCAGTTCAAATTTAACTAGGTTGTTTATCTGGCAACCTTTGTCCTGGAGGCATCATAATTCTCACAATGAAAGCATAAAACACTGCTTTCAGTGCCTAGTATTGTTTTGTGTTGGACCAGCTTTGAATGTGTTTAGAAGAAAGGTATGGAAAATCCAAGAAGGGGGTTTAACCAGTGGTGTACTGAAGTCAGATCCTACCAGCAAGCTAGAACAGACTGCAAACATAGTTATCTCTATCCTATTGGGGCTCAGTCATGTTGGCTGCTGGTATCATTTAAAGATAATGATAACTCATGAAAGAGAGATTCTATGTCCTTTTTAATGGCCTCCAACTTTTGTATTTCTATTAAAGTGTTCTCCATTCTGACTTCCATTAACAGTAATTCACTTTCTAAAAATTCCTCTTTATAACCATCTCAAAGATGTACTCTCTTTCCTTCAGAAGGACAGCCACTCCAGTGACCGTTTCTTATTCTCTAAATGTGTATAGAGTTCTAATCATAATAGAATCCTAGTATTATTAAAACAACTACCATCTCCTGCAGTAATCTGCATGGATCTGAGGCTGGTGTCAGGTCTCTTGTCGGCACTGCCAGCACTACAGAGCATTAGAGCCATCGGCTGACTCTCCATAGCCTCAGAGGTCAGAGATGAGCCCCATCATGTTGTCAGGCCAGAGAATTCTGTGGACATTCTGCCTAGAACCACACCAGTGCCCAACAACTGCATCTTAGTGTAGGTGGGAAAGAAGCAAGAACAGTAGAGGAGTACCTTCCATCCTTCTAACACGATGACATAGCAGGGATCATATCAGAGAACCTTGGAGGATATAGACTAAGCCTCTACAGTGATGTTGCTCTGGAGCACCAGTCTCCGTACAGCCTTGCTCAGTGTCCCAGGCACCCTGAGAACCCATGATTTATCTTTTCATTAAGCCAAAGACCCTGGTTGGGATGCTCCACTTGTTGTGAAGGACTGACCGTGAGGATCTGCAAGTTTCCAACTGTCACATATATTTCATCTTTTAATTTTGTGGCCCTTTTAAGAGTGCCAGGTTTAGCAACTAAAAATATGAGGGTATTCAATTAAATTTGAGCTTTATGAACAATGACTATATTTTAGTATAAATATGTTCAAATATGTTAAATTTGCAGTTCAAATTTAACTAGGTTGTTTATCTGGCAACCTTTGTCCTGGAGGCATCATAATTCTCACAATGAAAGCATAAAACACTGCTTTCAGTGCCTAGTATTGTTTTGTGTTGGACCAGCTTTGAATGTGTTTAGAAGAAAGGTATGGAAAATCCAAGAAGGGGGTTTAACCAGTGGTGTACTGAAGTCAGATCCTACCAGCAAGCTAGAACAGACTGCAAACATAGTTATCTCTATCCTATGCTCAGCAGTGTCTCAGTCATAGCTTGAAACAGACCATGACTGGCATTTATACCAAAGAAATAGACAAACATTAGGCATCAAATCTGTGTCTACCTTCCAACCCCTATCCCCCAAACCTCCAGACAGTGGGTTGTTTTAACTTGCATATGACTGATCATCATCAATCCTCTTTAACCATAAACTGTATCAGTCTTAGGATATGGAGAAACCACTCAAATCAGCTTTTGCCTTCTTAGAGTAAAGGGGAACGAGAAATACCATTGCCACCAGAGGTCACTCTTAATCTCCTGAATCCCAAATCACTCAGACTACAAAAGGAATCTTCACTTGGAACACGGACAGAATCAGGAAAGACATTTTCTGTACCATAGAGAACCTAAAATTCAGTCTACGTTTTAATGAATCATTGTGGAGTTTCCATAGAATATAAAATAGCTAAAAACCAGTATTATGGACCTGATTTACCATCATTTTTCCATTGCTATTCAAGTATAGAAAGTTAATTATCATAGTCTTTTCCTTTGAGCATAATCAAAAGGAACAAAAAATATTAAGATATGGAGGAAACTGTACTTCATTAAGGTTTAGTTTTTACCTACACATAACTTGGGCTTCCCAGGTGATGCTAGTGGTAAAGAACCTGCCTTCCAATGCAGGAGATGACCTCTGGATTGGGAAGATCCCCTGGAGAAGGGCATGACAACCCACTCCACTATTCTTGCCTAGAGAATCCCATGGACCCGAGCAGGCCTGGTGGGCAGCAGTTAATTTGCAGTTTTGGCCAAACTTATAATTCTAAGAGCTTTATGAACAATGACTATATTTTAGTATAAATATGTTCAAATATGTTAAATTTGCAGTTCAAATTTAACTAGGTTGTTTATCTGGCAACCTTTGTCCTGGAGGCATCATAATTCTCACAATGAAAGCATAAAACACTGCTTTCAGTGCCTAGTATTGTTTTGTGTTGGACCAGCTTTGAATGTGTTTAGAAGAAAGGTATGGAAAATCCAAGAAGGGGGTTTAACCAGTGGTGTACTGAAGTCAGATCCTACCAGCAAGCTAGAACAGACTGCAAACATAGTTATCTCTATCCTATGCTCAGCAGTGTCTCAGTCATAGCTTGAAACAGACCATGACTGGCATTTATACCAAAGAAATAGACAAACATTAGGCATCAAATCTGTGTCTACCTTCCAACCCCTATCCCCCAAACCTCCAGACAGTGGGTTGTTTTAACTTGCATATGACTGATCATCATCAATCCTCTTTAACCATAAACTGTATCAGTCTTAGGATATGGAGAAACCACTCAAATCAGCTTTTGCCTTCTTAGAGTAAAGGGGAACGAGAAATACCATTGCCACCAGAGGTCACTCTTAATCTCCTGAATCCCAAATCACTCAGACTACAAAAGGAATCTTCACTTGGAACACGGACAGAATCAGGAAAGACATTTTCTGTACCATAGAGAACCTAAAATTCAGTCTACGTTTTAATGAATCATTGTGGAGTTTCCATAGAATATAAAATAGCTAAAAACCAGTATTATGGACCTGATTTACCATCATTTTTCCATTGCTATTCAAGTATAGAAAGTTAATTATCATAGTCTTTTCCTTTGAGCATAATCAAAAGGAACAAAAAATATTAAGATATGGAGGAAACTGTACTTCATTAAGGTTTAGTTTTTACCTACACATAACTTGGGCTTCCCAGGTGATGCTAGTGGTAAAGAACCTGCCTTCCAATGCAGGAGATGACCTCTGGATTGGGAAGATCCCCTGGAGAAGGGCATGACAACCCACTCCACTATTCTTGCCTAGAGAATCCCATGGACAGAGCAGCCTGGTGGGCAGCAGTCCATAGGGTCACAAAGAGTTGGACATCACTGAAGCGACTTAGCATGCAGCAAACACACACACATACTTTAGACACAGAGTAAATGTGTAGAGTCAAGGAGAAGGCTTCAGTGGAGATAAAGCACTCTGATGCTCACTTGCTCAAAAGGAGATCATGATTTATAGATTTTGACATAAAACATAACTCTATACATATGAATTATCTGGGAACATACATGTAAAAAAATAAATAAATTAATTAATTAATTAATTAATTAAAAAAAAAAAAAACAAAGCTCTGTTCAGCCTACATTTTCTTGAATACCTGCATCCTAAAAATGGAGTTAGTTCTGTAACTGCCTGAGTGCACAAGACTAGAAATGTTAAAAACCCTAAAGTGGGAACTGAGGAATTCTTACAGAGGTGAGAATTAATGGAATTACTGAAATCAAGTACAAGATTTGTTGATAAGTATGTCTGAAGGAACGCGATTGCAAGTGTAATGGGTAGAGCTATTTAATGAACCTCCCTGCAATGTGAACTGGATGGATTTGTTTGTTGCTAGGTACAGTCAGTCTCCTGTAGACTCTGGGAAGAGAACACAAATGGGCTCCAAAGAGAAAGGTGAAACACCCCTGCAGGAGAACAGCTCTCTCCAAAGGTGCTGACCATCAGGTCTGACCTCAGGAAACGGAGTCCTTTCAAGAGGTGATGACCATCAGGTTGACCTCAGGGAACAGATTTCCATAGAATATAACGTTTTAATGAATCATGGACCATAAAAAACCAGTATTATGGACCTGATTTACCATCGTTTTTCCATTGCTATTCAAGTATAGAAAGTTAATTATCATAGTCTTTTCCTTTGAGCATAATCAAAAGGAACAAAAAATATTAAGATATGGAGGAAACTGTACTTCATTAAGGTTTAGTTTTTACCTACACATAACTTGGGCTTCCCAGGTGATGCTAGTGGTAAAGAACCTGCCTTCCAATGCAGGAGATGACCTCTGGATTGGGAAGATCCCCTGGAGAAGGGCATGACAACCCACTCCACTATTCTTGCCTAGAGAATCCCATGGACAGAGCAGCCTGGTGGGCAGCAGTCCATAGGGTCACAAAGAGTTGGACATCACTGAAGCGACTTAGCATGCAGCAAACACACACACATACTTTAGACACAGAGTAAATGTGTAGAGTCAAGGAGAAGGCTTCAGTGGAGATAAAGCACTCTGATGCTCACTTGCTCAAAAGGAGATCATGATTTATAGATTTTGACATAAAACATAACTCTATACATATGAATTATCTGGGAACATACATGTAAAAAAACAAACAAAAAAATTTAAATTTAAATTTAAATTTAAAAAAAAAAAACAAAGCTCTGTTCAGCCTACATTTTCTTGAATACCTGCATCCTAAAAATGGAGTTAGTTCTGTAACTGCCTGAGTGCACAAGACTAGAAATGTTAAAAACCCTAAAGTGGGAACTGAGGAATTCTTACAGAGGTGAGAATTAATGGAATTACTGAAATCAAGTACAAGATTTGTTGATAAGTATGTCTGAAGGAACGCGATTGCAAGTGTAATGGGTAGAGCTATTTAATGAACCTCCCTGCAATGTGAACTGGATGGATTTGTTTGTTGCTAGGTACAGTCAGTCTCCTGTAGACTCTGGGAAGAGAACACAAATGGGCTCCAAAGAGAAAAGGTGAAACACCCCTGCAGGAGAACAGCTCTCTCCAAAGGTGCTGACCATCAGGTCTGACCTCAGGAAACGGAGTCCTTTCCAAAGGATCTGGTGAGATGTGAAACTATCAGCTTGTGCTTAGCAACTATAAGAGATGGTCTAACATGGTGAAATTAAATGACACAAAAGTTAGAAGAGGGCATTGTCCAGTATTAGAAGGGATGTAAGGTTTTTAAAATTTGAAATCATTGTGAATAGAATTATATAAATCTATTAAACTGATAAGGGATTTTTTAAGGCCTCTCAATGAACTTAGGCTTAACCATCATGTAAAACTGATAAGGGATTTTTTAAGGCATCTTGATGAACTGCAAGTTAATAATGAAATGCAAGTAACATTATTTTTAAAAGGTCTGCAGAGAAGAGTTGCTCTATAGATTAAAAAAGTTGAAGAGGAATTTTTTTAAAAAGTATACAATAGGATTTCCTTGGTGGTCCTGTAGATAAGGATCTGTCTGCCAATGCAAAAGGCACAGATTCATTCCCTGGTCTGCAAAGATAGCACATGTTGGGGCAACTAAGCCTGTTTGCCACAGATACTGAGCTTGCATGCCACAGCTACTGCAACCCTTATGCCTAGAACCTGGGCTGCGCAACAAGAGAAGCTTGCATACAGCTAGGAAAAGTAGCTCATGCTCGCTGTAACTAAAGAAAGCCTGTGCACAGCAACTAAGACCCAGCATGGCCAAAAATAAAAATAAATAAATAAATAAAAGAGGATACGATATAATTTGCTTTCTGTTTAGACCAGTTTTCATGAATACAAAATTTCATGAATACAAAATCTATCTTCTGAATACAAAATTTATCTTTATGCTTCCATGTTTCCATGTTGCATGCTAGGCAAGTCACTCATTTTGTCTCTGTCAGTCCTTGATGGCTCAAATGTGGACTTGAGAGACAGGGTCTCCTATGGGTGTCTAAACCTGGAAGGCTGAGATTAGGGTTATTGGAGGATTTGTGTATCTCTTCCCTTGGGAACGTGTAGATGTAATTTAACTGAATAGTGCATTTGTTTCATTCATTCATTTATTCATTTGTGGAATCAGATTGACACAGGCTCAAATTTTTTTCTTTCATGTGTTTACATATGACTCTAGGTATATAAAGGGTTCCTAAGTGACACAGTGTTAAAGAATCTGCCTGCCAATGCAGGAGATGCAAGAGATGTGGGTTTGATCCTTGGGTTGTGAAGATCCACTGGAGTAGGAAATGGCAACTCACTCCAGTATTCTTGCCTGGAAAATTCCATGGACAGAGGAGTCAAGACTAGTGACTGGTGGACTACAGTCAAGATGTTCACAGAGTTGGAAATGACTAAGCATGCATGCATACATGCATACTAGCTATATAGGTTACTCAACTCTCTAAAATTCACCCATATCAACAGTAAAATGAAGATACTACATACATTATTTAATGGTTACTGAGATTAAATAAGAATGTAGGTCAAGTGTTTAATACAATGCCATTTTCCTTCATTGTCAGTAAATGATAGATTGCTATTTTTTATTAGTTATTTACTAACTAAAAAGTATTTATTAACTACATTTATTATTATGAAAACTGGTTTAGATTCTGAGGATCAGAACAATAATAGACTTTATTTGCCCAATATGTTATATACATATATTGCGGATACATGTATGATTACAAATAAGATGCTGTGTGGGAATATGTATACAGAAATAACTCTAATTATGATGTCTATCATGAAGAAACCAAAGCCCAGAGAGAGTGAAAACTTTTCCAAGACAGTGCAGCTCATAGCAGAGCTCAGCCCTGTTGCTTCACTGTTGTTGATTAGTCACTCAGTCATGTCCAACTTTTTGTGACTCCCTGAAAAAGCATTCCAGGCTTCCCTGTCCTTCAACTATTTCTTGGAGTTTGCTCAAATTATACCCATTGAATTGGTGATGCCATCCAATTGTTTCATCCTCTCTTGCCCTCTTCTTCTCCTGCCCTCAATCTTTCCCAGCATTAGGGTCTGTACCAATTAGTTGACTCTGTGCATCAAGTGGCCCAAGTATTGAAGTTTCAGCTTCAGCATCAGTCCTTCCAATGAGTATTCAGGGTTGATTTCCTTTAGAATTGACTGGCTTGACCTTGCTGTCCAAGGGACTCTCAAGAGTCTTCTTCAGCACAGTTCAAAAGCATCTGAGATTAGGGTTATGGGAAATTTTTCCCAGTAGATGTAATTTAACTGAATAGTGCATTTGTTTCATTCATTCATTTATTCATTTGTGGAATCAGATTGACACAGGCTCAAATTTTTTTCTTTCATGTGTTTACATATGACTCTAGGTATATAAAGGGTTCCTAAGTGACACAGTGTTAAAGAATCTGCCTGCCAATGCAGGAGATGCAAGAGATGTGGGTTTGATCCTTGGGTTGTGAAGATCCACTGGAGTAGGAAATGGCAACTCACTCCAGTATTCTTGCCTGGAAAATTCCATGGACAGAGGAGTCAAGACTAGTGACTGGTGGACTACAGTCAAGATGTTCACAGAGTTGGAAATGACTAAGCATGCATGCATACATGCATACTAGCTATATAGGTTACTCAACTCTCTAAAATTCACCCATATCAACAGTAAAATGAAGATACTACATACATTATTTAATGGTTACTGAGATTAAATAAGAATGTAGGTCAAGTGTTTAATACAATGCCATTTTCCTTCATTGTCAGTAAATGATAGATTGCTATTTTTTATTAGTTATTTACTAACTAAAAAGTATTTATTAACTACATTTATTATTATGAAAACTGGTTTAGATTCTGAGGATCAGAACAATAATAGACTTTATTTGCCCAATATGTTATATACATATATTGCGGATACATGTATGATTACAAATAAGATGCTGTGTGGGAATATGTATACAGAAATAACTCTAATTATGATGTCTATCATGAAGAAACCAAAGCCCAGAGAGAGTGAAAACTTTTCCAAGACAGTGCAGCTCATAGCAGAGCTCAGCCCTGTTGCTTCACTGTTGTTGATTAGTCACTCAGTCATGTCCAACTTTTTGTGACTCCCTGAAAAAGCATTCCAGGCTTCCCTGTCCTTCAACTATTTCTTGGAGTTTGCTCAAATTATACCCATTGAATTGGTGATGCCATCCAATTGTTTCATCCTCTCTTGCCCTCTTCTTCTCCTGCCCTCAATCTTTCCCAGCATTAGGGTCTGTACCAATTAGTTGACTCTGTGCATCAAGTGGCCCAAGTATTGAAGTTTCAGCTTCAGCATCAGTCCTTCCAATGAGTATTCAGGGTTGATTTCCTTTAGAATTGACTGGCTTGACCTTGCTGTCCAAGGGACTCTCAAGAGTCTTCTTCAGCACTACAGTTCAAAAGCATCAGTTCTTCAACTCTCTGCCTTCTTAATGGCACACACATGCCTTCTTTATGGCACACACTTCTTTATGACACACACTGCCTTTTTTGTGGTACAGTTCTCTCACATCTGAACATGATTAGTGGAAAAATCATAAAGCCTTGATTATATGGTTTGTCAGCAAAGGTGACAAAGTGATGTCTCTGCCTTTTAATATGCAGTCTATGTTTGTCATAGCTTTTTTTCAAGGAACAAACACCTTTTAAATTCATGGCTGAAGTCACCATCCACAGTGATTTTGGGGCCCAAGAAAATAAAGTCTGTTGCTGTTTCCTTTTGTTTTCATTTATTTGCCATGAAGTAGTGGTTGTCTCAATAACCACACCAAAGTGCCTGGCCCCTTTGACACAGCAAAGAGTGGTCAGTTCCTTGTGGGATGACTGTTGGTGTGAGGCTTAAAGAGTGCTATCTTTTATGTTGGCCTTGAAAAAAAAGGTATGTATTTATCAGATGGGGAGGGAGGAGTATTAGTAGCAGCAAGAGAAGTTAGTGTGTTCTTTCTATCAGCTGTGGAACATAAAAAGTCTAGTTTTGGCAATTTTAAATTAAAATCTTTTCAATTAAAGGAAAGCAGAGGCTACTACCCTTTTAATATCAATTATAAAGTTTTTCTTTACTCATTTGTTAAGGACCTTGCAGGACACAATCAATTCGCATAACAAAAGATAAACTTATCTTGTTTATTAAAGTAGGAAAAGAGAAGGACGAATATTTAGAGTTCACTTAATTTAATGCTTGGCAAAGATAAAAATAGAGCTCATATTCTGTCCATTCTTAATGTGTGCATTTTGTTGTTGGTTGGGCTTGCAAAATAAGGAGTTGCGGACTGGTAGGTCAATGTAATCTGTTACACACTTCTATATTCTCAATAGTTATATGTAGGTTATGTAAAAAATCTGTGGGGAAAAATGTGTTGCTATTACAGGTGAAAAGGAACAAATGCTTTGTTCAAATTGTTAGTCCTATGACTGCAGAGCTGAAACAAAAATAATGTAAAGTATTTTATATAAGAAATAATTTCTGTGATTTCTTGGTCCATCATACACTTACTTGATTCCTATCCATCTGGGAACCCATGGTCAAAGATTTAGATGCTGCCTTTTTTTTTTAATTTTTATTTTACTTTTAACTTTTACAGAGTATTGTTGTTTTACAGATATGTATGATCCAGATTAGTCATATGTATACCCCCCTATCCCACCCTGCAGGGGTGCTGTGCGTTGCTGCCATTTTTATTCCACCTTATATTTTTCTGGAAACATCCTGAAAATACCAAGTCTGGGTCACTGTAACCCTCTGTTTCTCTCCTTTAGCCTGGAAGTATTAATATTCCCAGAGCATAGTAATATAGCCCTTTATCCCCTAGATGAACCTACTAGTATTTCATAGTTTATAATCATAGCCAGGTTCTCACTGCTATCAATCATTCCCATTTATCTCTTCTTAATTCTGGTCTGTTTCCCAAATTCTTGCCAGATTCGTCCATTGAACTCAAGCACCTTATTTCTCTTGTTCCCGATTCTACTTGAGTATTGCTGCTCTTACTCAATTTTTCTATTTACCAAAAACTTTTCTGAATATGTTTCACCATCAACCACTTCCTCTCCAGTAACTTATAAATTTAGTTTCTACATATTTTCTAATAAGGGTAGGCAGCTGAAAATAGACACTGCACTTGGATGTTAATTGTAACTCCATCCTTTCTGTACCCATTACCTCATGTGTGATATGGCAATAGTAAACATATATCATATGGTTTTATTGTGAGATTGAGATCAGATACAACACATCTAGAAGCTACCATATGCCTGGCAGAAATGAGGGGTGGAATATAGAATCCCACTGTTTCTCTCCTACCTGTTAAGGCATGTTTTGCTTCTACTCTTGCTATTCTGTTCCTTCTGTATGCCCCTTGGAAGTCCCTTTTCTCACTTCAGTGTTTTGTCTATAGCCTTCTTATAATTGTTTCCTATAATAATTTTACTCACAACCACAACTTGAGGCCCCCTTCCATGCGTATTTGTGCCAGTTAAATATCTTTGATTTATCAAACCTTGGATTTGAAAGAAGCCTTACCATCACCTGACTGAACTTCATTATTTAGAAGAGACAACCCAGTTCCCGGGGGGTTGGGGGTGGGGGGTTGAATTACTTTTCCAGAAATATAAGAATTAATAGGGATAGAATCTCCATCTTTTGAATTTTGGATAACTGAGTTTCCAGTTCTTTCTCCACGGTTTCAATGTTTCATTTTGAATCAACTGGTCATCTCATAAGAATCTTATATTTTTTTGTAATTAACAAAGTGTGAATACACTTACCATCTCTTTATCTCCAATTTGCCCTTGAGCACACTGAAGCTCACTGATTCAAACTAATTCAGTTCCTCAGGTTGTATAACTAATTGTAACAGGGCGGGAATGAGAATCAAGTCTTTGACTTTTGTTTCCAAAGAGTTCTGATAATTCTTTGCAAAAAATCTGCTGTAAGAGTTCAGGTTTATGTTTTTCTTGTCCTTTAGATAGTTTAGTCAGTGTTCTTCATGCCAAGGAAGTGATTTCTGAATACTGCTGTGTCCTAGCTGTAAATTACAAAGATTGAACCAAAAGCACATGTAAAATTGTTATTAAGACATTTTAAGAAGCATAGGATTACAATCCACTATTCACCCTGCATACACACACATAAATATTTTGTTTCTTTATGAATCATATTATGTAATATATATTATGTCAATCTATTTTAAGTCAAGTGGGACCAAATTATTATTTTTCCTCCTTCTTTGTCAAGATTATTTTCCAAGCAGTGCAAACAAAGAGTTGCTATGTGGTAAATTTCCTCAGGGATGATTTAACTACCCAATTTCCAGACATTCTCATGTAGCACTCAGATATATCTTAATGTGAAACAATGACAAAGACATGTCGTCATTGGCTGTTTTAGGCTGGTGCTAATAAAACGTAGCTAACCATAGGGAGTACATTGGAATATTTTATGACTAGGGGGTGATTGCATGAATTATAAGGAGTATAACCTGGCTACATTGTGATAGACTCAAAGGCTTCAGTAAAATATACATATCAAATGTACAGTGCAAATGTAACATTCATTAGCATCATGTTGTCCATATGTCTGCCATTATTTTCAGAGTAGAAGCTTAGAGTCATTTTCTTTGACAATATCTTTATTCTCTGCAGCTGAAGTTGTATGCACTGTAATTCTAAGATCATCTACATGTCAATAAATGTGATGAAACATTGTGTAACTTCAGATTACATTTCCAAGTAGATTATGATAATGTATATATAAAAATATATGAATGTTATTTGAATTGAAACATTTTTATTCATAGAATTTACTTATATATTATAACATATAGTATAATTTATCAATACTTATTAACCAATTTAATATTAATCATTAACTTATGTGTTTGTATATAACTTAGCTGATTTATTATTGCATATTAATCTATGTACTTGTGAAATACGTAAATGGCTAGCTTCAATTCTAGCACTCATATTAGGACAATTATTCTAACATGTATTATGGGACATTTGAAGAAAGTAATAACATTTAGATTCGGAAATTAATTACATAAACACCTATAGACTGCCATGGTTGCCATAAAGCAAATATGATACTAAACTGCATTAAACATGCATTCCATGTTTTAAAGAAGGAAGGCAGTAGCTCACTGTATAGCCCATAGATCACATCTGGGGAGATGTTGGCTCCATACAAAAAAATGTATTATTTTCTTTCATTGATGTATAATTTATTTGCATTGTTAATTATTATAGTACAGCAAAGTGATTCAGTTATATTCATGTATATAGGTATATTATTTTTTATATTATTTTCCATTATGATTTATCATAGGGTATTGAATATAATTTCCTGCACTATAGAGGAGGATCTTGTTCTTTATCCATTCTTTATATTAATAGACTAGATTTGCTAACCTCAACATCCCACTCTATCCCACCCTCAATCTCCTTTCATCTAGCAACAAATGTGCCCTCTGTATACATGAGCCTGTTTCTGTTTCATAGGTAGTTTCGTTTATGTCATATTTTAGATTCCACATGTAAATGGTATTATATGATATGTTTCTTTCTCCTTCTGATTTACTTCACTTTGTATGATCATCTCTAGTTGCATTCATGTTGTTGCAAATGGCAATATGTTTTTATGCCATTATTTTCAGAGTAGAAGCTTAGAGTCATTTTCTTTGACAATATCTTTATTCTCTGCAGCTGAAGTTGTATGCACTGTAATTCTAAGATCATCTACATGTCAATAAATGTGATGAAACATTGTGTAACTTCAGATTACATTTCCAAGTAGATTATGATAATGTATATATAAAAATATATGAATGTTATTTGAATTGAAACATTTTTATTCATAGAATTTACTTATATATTATAACATATAGTATAATTTATCAATACTTATTAACCAATTTAATATTAATCATTAACTTATGTGTTTGTATATAACTTAGCTGATTTATTATTGCATATTAATCTATGTACTTGTGAAATACGTAAATGGCTAGCTTCAATTCTAGCACTCATATTAGGACAATTATTCTAACATGTATTATGGGACATTTGAAGAAAGTAATAACATTTAGATTCGGAAATTAATTACATAAACACCTATAGACTGCCATGGTTGCCATAAAGCAAATATGATACTAAACTGCATTAAACATGCATTCCATGTTTTAAAGAAGGAAGGCAGTAGCTCACTGTATAGCCCATAGATCACATCTGGGGAGATGTTGGCTCCATACAAAAAAATGTATTATTTTCTTTCATTGATGTATAATTTATTTGCATTGTTAATTATTATAGTACAGCAAAGTGATTCAGTTATATTCATGTATATAGGTATATTATTTTTTATATTATTTTCCATTATGATTTATCATAGGGTATTGAATATAATTTCCTGCACTATAGAGGAGGATCTTGTTCTTTATCCATTCTTTATATTAATAGACTAGATTTGCTAACCTCAACATCCCACTCTATCCCACCCTCAATCTCCTTTCATCTAGCAACAAATGTGCCCTCTGTATACATGAGCCTGTTTCTGTTTCATAGGTAGTTTCGTTTATGTCATATTTTAGATTCCACATGTAAATGGTATTATATGATATGTTTCTTTCTCCTTCTGATTTACTTCACTTTGTATGATCATCTCTAGTTGCATTCATGTTGTTGCAAATGGCAATATGTTTTTTATGGCTGAGTATTATTCCATTGTTGATATCAACAATTTCAGATATGCAGATGATACCAGTCTGATGGCAGAAAGTGAAGAGGAACTAAAGAGTTTCTTGATGAGAATGAAAAATCTGGCTTAAAACTCAACATACAAAAAACTAAGATCATGGCATCCAGTCTCATCACTTCATGGCAAATAGAAAGGTAAAAAGTAGAACCACTGACAGATTTCATTTTCTTGGGCTCCAGAATCAATGTGGCCAGTGACTATAGCCATGAAATTAAAAGGTGCTTGATCTTTGGAAAGAAATATATGACATTACTTTGATTCATCTAATGAATATTTAATACTACCCAGTGTATAAGTCTTTCACCTCCTTGGTTAGTTTTATTCCTAATTGTTTTATTTTTAGGGATGGTATTTTAAAAACTACTGTTTTTTTTTAAGCATTTCCTTTCTGATATTTCATTTTTGTGTGTAAAGAAATGCAACTGCTTTCTATATGTTAAACTCTTATACTGCTTCCTTGCTGAATTCATTGATAAATTCTTGTATTTTTTGTGTGGAGTCTTTAGTGTTTTTACATATAATATTATGTCATCTACATCTAATGATAATTCTACTTCTTTTTAAAACTGAATACTTTATTATTCCCTTTTCTTGTCTGATTGCTATGGCTATGGCTTCCAGTACTATGCTGAATAGAAGAGGTGGGAGTGAGCATCTTTGCTTTGTTCCAGATTTTAGCAGGAAGGCTTTCAGCTTTTGACTGTTGAGCATTATAGGCTATGGGTTTGTCATGAATAGCTTGTTATGTTGAGATATGTTCCCTTTATACCCACTGTGGTAAGGGTTTTTATCATGAATGGATGTTGAGTTTTGTCAGATGCTTTTTCTGCATCTATTGAGATGATCATGTGTGTTTTTTTTTTTCTTTTCTTTTATGTGGTATATCACACGATCAATTTGTATATGTTGATACAAATAACACTACATTTTAGATAAATATTGACAAACTGATCATTCCAGGGGAAAGCAATGAGAACACAAAACATTTGCTCATTAGATTTGCTCATGGTAGATTAAATGGAAGCTATTAAAGCTATGGAAAAAGAAATGCTGAGGTGAGTGGGAAGTAAGGAGGCAGGACTTAGAGTTTGATGGATTTAGTGAGCTTCAGAGATATGAAATGTGTAATGTGAAAGGAAAACATTTGTAAAACATCAGAAGACAGATAATGATCATGACAGTGGAAGAGTCATTTCAGAATCAGATTTAAGCTCAAAGAAAGAACTTTATGGCCATTTTTGATGCCTAAAATGAGACCAGATTGCCATTGAATATAATTATTTTTTTTTTATTGTTGACTATTGTAAGACAGAGTTTACACAAGAAGAATTCGTGGGTGGGAAAGAACCAACATACACTGGATCCAAGTATAATAAACTTTTAAATAAGGTGTCCACATATTTTATATTTCTAGTAGGACATATTTAAGAGTGAAAAGGAATGCAATCAAAGTAGGTTGAGACAACATTCCTAAGCAGTAACATGAATTATCCATAATCTTGGTAATGATGATGATGATGTTGATAAATATCACTTAAATAGCATTTCCTGGAGACCAGACAGTGTTTTAAGTTATTTACATAAGAGATAGAGAACAATATTTTCTGTATTTTGCAGAAAAGGATAATTTCAGTCCAAATTTTCTATATTAATTTAAGGTCTTATAGCTGATAAAACATAAAACCAGCTGGTAAGAGGTAAAGATGGAAAGATTTTAATATAAATAGTCTGTTTCTAAATCTCATGAACTTAACTACTATACTATATTATATAACTATATATATAGAAAATTTTAAACTTTATTTAGAAATAATTATAGGGATCCACAGGAAGTTGCAAAAATAGTAAAAGAGGACTCATATTCCCTTTCCTTAATTTTCCCTAGTGGTAACATCTTATGTAAGAAAAGTATATTCAAATCAAGGAAATACACATCAGTACAGGGTGTCTATACAGCTCCTATGCCATTTGTCACATGTTTATACATGTAACCACCACTGCAATCAAGATTTGGACCCAGTCCTTCCCTACAAAGAACTCCCTCACTGTTATCCCTGGGTAGTCATGCCTACCCTCCCTCACTCACCATTCCTACCATCTGGCCACTACCAGCTTGTTCTTCATTTCTATAATTTTGTCATTTCATGTATATTTATAAATAGAATCATAGAATAGGTAAATTTTTGTGATTGGAGTTTTCATTCTGCAAAATGATGAATAGATATGTTAGTAGGAAAATTTAAATATTCAGTTGTACAGTTTCTATGGACAAAATTACATTTGATTTTATAATAAAAAATTTTCTTAAATATTATTTTATAAAGAAATGTATAATGCAGAAAACATGAGAATCAATAATGTTTGGGGGGATAAGTATATTAAGAACATTTGATGAAAAAATAAGCATTCAGATTAGCTTAACCTTATAGGAATTGGCATTTTGGTTGGATTTTTTATGATTATCTTCTAATGACTTGCTGTTTATTTTGTGTAACATCTTAAATGGTCTGTTTTGTTGCCTATAAACAGTGAAGCAACTTGATGTGCTGATGGGAAAGAATATAATTTAGCAATCAGCATTCAAATTTATTTTAAATTACATTCCCAGACATTGAGAAATATTAAAAAGGAATTAAGAAATTTTCTCCATTAGAGTTTTAGTTAGAATCACTTCATTAAATGACAGCTTCAAAGTAAATAGACAGGCAATTATGTATCCCTGCTAATCATCTGATAAATTTTCTATATTAATTAAGATAGTAAACATAAAACCAGCTGGTAAGAGGTAAAGATGGAAAGATTTTAATATAAATAGTCTGTTTCTAAATCTCATGAACTTAACTACTATACTATATTATATAACTATATATATAGAAAATTTTAAACTTTATTTAGAAATAATTATAGGGATCCACAGGAAGTTGCAAAAATAGTAAAAGAGGACTCATATTCCCTTTCCTTAATTTTCCCTAGTGGTAACATCTTATGTAAGAAAAGTATATTCAAATCAAGGAAATACACATCAGTACAGGGTGTCTATACAGCTCCTATGCCATTTGTCACATGTTTATACATGTAACCACCACTGCAATCAAGATTTGGACCCAGTCCTTCCCTACAAAGAACTCCCTCACTGTTATCCCTGGGTAGTCATGCCTACCCTCCCTCACTCACCATTCCTACCATCTGGCCACTACCAGCTTGTTCTTCATTTCTATAATTTTGTCATTTCATGTATATTTATAAATAGAATCATAGAATAGGTAAATTTTTGTGATTGGAGTTTTCATTCTGCAAAATGATGAATAGATATGTTAGTAGGAAAATTTAAATATTCAGTTGTACAGTTTCTATGGACAAAATTACATTTGATTTTATAATAAAAAATTTTCTTAAATATTATTTTATAAAGAAATGTATAATGCAGAAAACATGAGAATCAATAATGTTTGGGGGGATAAGTATATTAAGAACATTTGATGAAAAAATAAGCATTCAGATTAGCTTAACCTTATAGGAATTGGCATTTTGGTTGGATTTTTTATGATTATCTTCTAATGACTTGCTGTTTATTTTGTGTAACATCTTAAATGGTCTGTTTTGTTGCCTATAAACAGTGAAGCAACTTGATGTGCTGATGGGAAAGAATATAATTTAGCAATCAGCATTCAAATTTATTTTAAATTACATTCCCAGACATTGAGAAATATTAAAAAGGAATTAAGAAATTTTCTCCATTAGAGTTTTAGTTAGAATCACTTCATTAAATGACAGCTTCAAAGTAAATAGACAGGCAATTATGTATCCCTGCTAATCACACTGGCTGATAAAATTGTTTCTTCACTTCTTATTTCCAGTTATCTCCACCAAATAATGTCATATGTAAGATAATATTCTGACTAAAGAAAACAAGGAAGGCAAATAAGGAAACTTAATTGCCAATAACATTTACATCTAAAACATTTCATTATAAAACCGCTTAAAAACTCAACAGCTAACAAGATGAACACTGTTTTGTTTGTTTGTTTGTTTCATTTTGCTGTTTATTTCATTACATTTCTTTTTCTTTTTTTGGTAAGAGGAAATGTTAATGCATTCTTAGCTTCCATGCACGTATATAAGAAAATCAATTGACTCACATTAGAAAAGGTAGTTGAGCAGACGCTGGAATGTGAGCCTTGATCTTTAGCTTGGCACAGCACTGTACACACAAGTTTTGCCCAGGAGATGTTTGGGCAACAGAATATAGCAAAACAAAGAAAAAGTACAATTAAGATTTTAATTCAACTTTTCATCTAAATCTTGTTTTTGAAATTTTATCTCTTTATTTCCTCCACATAGAAAGTGGTAAAATATATGTACATATGAATCATACAGATAACTAATAGCAAAAAAATTTTAAAAATGCTTCATTGTAGGTAGTCCTCTTACATGTGTTATAGGCTATCATAAAAACAAACCCCATGAATGGTCAACATGAACACAATCTTTTCCTACTCATATTTCAATCTAAACCAACAAAACTCAGCCAACCGACCAACAAAGAAAGAAAAAACAAAGAAAACACTACCCATTCACAAATGAATTCACTTTCACTTTTATAAGTAGATTTTTGTGTATGTGCTTCACTTGTTAAAATAAAATCTATCTAGCTCCAGGAAATATGTTTTCCCTTGAATTGTACTGAACATCAGTGCAACCTTTCGCATTAGTTTGTTAATTAACATGAGTCATTTCCTCATATACAGTTATAGGTTATATAATTACACCGTATTTATTCATTCACTTGTTAAGTATTCATTAGATTCTTGCTATATACAGGAATTGGTTTCTCCTCCAGAATATAGCTAAATAAGATAAATATTTGATTTCTCCTCCAGAATATAGCCAACAATGATATACATGGAAAATTAATGTATATAATTAATGCTAGAAATTATGTATTTATCAACGAAAGTTGCTACTACAGACAGAGTGAGGGAGAAGGCCAGCGAACATAATATGGTTCTCTAAGATTAAAATCAAAAGTGGTCGCCCAGATAATTAAGACAAAATGCTCCATCTTATAGGTGGAGAAACAGAGGTTCTAAAAGGTATCACAGCTAGTTGGATGTCAAAATTTAAAAAGTCCTGACTGCAAACTTTACAAATTTTGCTGACAAGAATAAATGAAGTATAATAAGAAGTCCTTGCTGCTAAGTTGTTTCAATTGTGTCTGACTCTTTCCTATCGACTGTAACCCACCAGGCTCCTCTGTCCATGGGATTCTCCAGGCAAGAATACTGGAGAGGGTTGCCATGCCTTCCTCCAGAGGATCTTCCTGACCCAGGGATTGAACCCATGTCTCTTATGTCTCCTGTATTGGCAGGCAGGTTCTTTACCACTAGTGCCACCTGAGAAGCCCCAAAATGTCTTTGGTAGATAGCAAAATATCAATAAACCTCTAAATTTTTATGGAAGCATGAATTTGGACTCTAGAAAGTGGTAAAATATATGTACATATGAATCATACAGATAACTAATAGCAAAAAAATTTTAAAAATGCTTCATTGTAGGTAGTCCTCTTACATGTGTTATAGGCTATCATAAAAACAAACCCCATGAATGGTCAACATGAACACAATCTTTTCCTACTCATATTTCAATCTAAACCAACAAAACTCAGCCAACCGACCAACAAAGAAAGAAAAAACAAAGAAAACACTACCCATTCACAAATGAATTCACTTTCACTTTTATAAGTAGATTTTTGTGTATGTGCTTCACTTGTTAAAATAAAATCTATCTAGCTCCAGGAAATATGTTTTCCCTTGAATTGTACTGAACATCAGTGCAACCTTTCGCATTAGTTTGTTAATTAACATGAGTCATTTCCTCATATACAGTTATAGGTTATATAATTACACCGTATTTATTCATTCACTTGTTAAGTATTCATTAGATTCTTGCTATATACAGGAATTGGTTTCTCCTCCAGAATATAGCTAAATAAGATAAATATTTGATTTCTCCTCCAGAATATAGCCAACAATGATATACATGGAAAATTAATGT
This sequence comes from Tragulus kanchil, assembly GCA_022376925.1. NCBI lineage: Eukaryota > Metazoa > Chordata > Mammalia > Artiodactyla > Tragulidae > Tragulus > Tragulus kanchil. The sequence continues at coordinate 87,432,771 of JAIOJX010000028.1, read as the reverse complement.
ATATAATTAATGCTAGAAATTATGTATTTATCAACGAAAGTTGCTACTACAGACAGAGTGAGGGAGAAGGCCAGCGAACATAATATGGTTCTCTAAGATTAAAATCAAAAGTGGTCGCCCAGATAATTAAGACAAAATGCTCCATCTTATAGGTGGAGAAACAGAGGTTCTAAAAGGTATCACAGCTAGTTGGATGTCAAAATTTAAAAAGTCCTGACTGCAAACTTTACAAATTTTGCTGACAAGAATAAATGAAGTATAATAAGAAGTCCTTGCTGCTAAGTTGTTTCAATTGTGTCTGACTCTTTCCTATCGACTGTAACCCACCAGGCTCCTCTGTCCATGGGATTCTCCAGGCAAGAATACTGGAGAGGGTTGCCATGCCTTCCTCCAGAGGATCTTCCTGACCCAGGGATTGAACCCATGTCTCTTATGTCTCCTGTATTGGCAGGCAGGTTCTTTACCACTAGTGCCACCTGAGAAGCCCCAAAATGTCTTTGGTAGATAGCAAAATATCAATAAACCTCTAGGAAGAAGTTTGTTGCTATGGAAGCAGCATGAATTTGGACTCTAGCACACTTAGGTTAGAGTTTCATCTCTTCTTAATGTGGTGCTAATGTATCATTGCTTGGTCTCGCATTCCTCCTTTCTAACACAGGACCAGCCTTTACAGTATCTCATGATCATTTAGCTATGCAAAAATTGATCATCTGATTAATTTGTCATATCATTACTCACTAAGTGATAGAGTTTTAAGGAGATTTCTGTTTGGGGGAGATAAAAATTTGATTAAGGTGTTGAATTCAATGATGATATTTCTACAATATGGCTAAGAGAGAGTTCACTTGTAGACCATAAGAAAATATGATGATTTTGTTTTGATTTTCTGATCTCTGAGTGGAGATTGACTACAGGGGAACCAATAGTGTGGGAATTGAAATTCCAATGTTCAGATTATTAAAAATCCTATGAGGGCTTCCCTGGCGCTCCAATGGGTAAAGACACCGCCTTGCAGTGCAAGGGGGGCCGGTTCGATCACTGGCCTGGGAAGATCCCACGTGCCACGGAGCGACTGGACCCATGTGTCCAATTACTGAGCTGGAACTCTGGCACGCATGTGCCCAGAGCCAGTGCTCTGAGGCAGCAGAGGCCACTGCGATGGGAGGCCCACGTGGGCCAAAGAGCAAAGATGGATGAAACTGAATAAATGAAAGACCAATAGAAGTGGCCCGCCTACCTGCCTCCCTCCCCAACCCGCCCCCCCCACACAGAAAAAATCCTATGAGAAAGAGTATAGATTCGTTGATGTTTTGCTGTGAAACCAACTTTTATATAATTATAAACTTTTAGTATAATGCATGATATAAATGAATAGTTTTGTTTTTATTATTTTTTTAGTGGAAATTGAATTAGTCACTGAGTTTTACATTGGGTTAGGATGGAATGGAACAGAGATAATTATATGGAAGCAGGATCCTGGAATGAAAAACATAAGACTCTTGATTACTCACTGATAACATATGGAGGGAATAGAATTTCCATGGAACAGGTAGTAGAGGATTCAAGTCCATTGTAACTCAAAGGACAGAAGTTCTCAGCTAATATCTCAGTTGAATTTGATGTGAGGATTTAATGATATAGTGAACATGATAACCTAGTTATTGAGGCATGTTTTGGAATGTCTGCATAGATTATGATGACCCCTTTTTTTCTCTTTGGCCTCAGACGTTAATCACTGGATCTCTGACCTCTGCTAGTCAAAATGGGGTTGAAATCTCAATCAGATATGTATTCCTAAAACTTTGCCACAGAAGCTAAGTTACTCATGTTCCACTAGAACTATTATGTATGATTAGAAGTACAGATATCACCTTCTCAATGGACAATAAGAAGGGAAAATCCAGCAGCAGAACTGAGAAGAAGCATACTCACCAATGAGAGTGCAAATTTTATTTCAATTATAACATTGTTTAATTTCGTGGAGGAAAAGTTTGTTTCTTGGTAATTAGGTACATCAAGCTGCGGGCATCCAAAACTCTGGGGACAAAAACCAAATGAGTGATTTACTAGAGGCAGTAGTGGTAGAAGCCAGCCCCATCCTCTTCCACTCTTTGGTTTCCAGGTCCATTTATTCTGCCTTTGGAAGAAATATCTCAATTCATTTTTTATAGGATCAAAATCATGCTTAAAGCTTATTTTACATCCTATAGGACAGCAAAGTGCTCACAGGTATAACTGATCACATAACTGAGTGTCCAACAACAAATCTGACATTCTACAAGGGAGCTATATAGGGATGATGAGGTATATAGTAGGGTTGTAAGGCCCATTTGCCTCACTTATTTTGCAGAAAAATTAGTTCCTCAGAAATGGGATACACTAATCATGAATAAGATGATGGATCATTCTTTGAAAGTGAGCATTTTAGGGACAAAGCTATTATATCCATCTAGAAAAAGTGTGTATTGCCATGAAGACAAAGTTTTGTATTCTTTCTGGTGCAAGAATTCCAATATCATCACCCTGCCTGTGGGTATCTGATTAGTCCATTAGAGAATAGAGCCATATTAGGAATTAGCCTCAGCTTCTGCTGTTGCAGACTCTTTGTGGCCCCATTACTGTAGCCCTCCAACCTCCTCTGTCCATGGAATTCTCCAGGCAAGAATACTGGAGTGGGTTGCCATTCCCTTCTCCAGGGGATCTTCCTGACCCAGGGACTGAACCAAGGTATCCTGCATTACAGGGAGATTTTTTACTGATCCATCTGAGCCACCAGGAAAACCCATATGAACATACGCCTCTCCTCTATGCCTCTATAGGTAACTTTGGTCAATCTAGATAAAGTTTATTTCTGTTTTTTGTTTTGTTTTGTTTTGTTTTTAAAACCAGTCATTATAGGGAACTAACCAAGAGATTCAGGCTGAGAGAGATGGGACAATGAAGGAGCCCAAGTACCAGAGGATCCTGCATCAAATATATATGAAACTTCCCTGTGCTCTAAGAAGTTGCCTGCAGTGCAGGATACCTAGGTTCTATCCCTGGATCAGGGGCATCCCCTGGAGAAGGAAAGAGCTACCCACTCCAGTATTCTTGCCTAGACAATTCCATGGAAAGAGGAGCCTGACGGTTACTCTCCATGGGATTGCAAAGAGTCAGACATTACTGAGCGACTTTCATTTCACTTCGCTCCAGAGGCTGGAAAACCCTTTTCTAACCCTGCTGGCAATTGGAGTGCTTCTATGTACTCAACTTTATTATCTGGTGTATCATATTATAACAGGTCATAAATAGACAGATTAGGTTACGTGCCCACTTGGTATTCCAGATGTGGCATTCCACTTCTACCAGGGCCTAGGAGCAAGCCCAGGAGTGGTTTCTTAAAGGGTATGATTTTTTGTGTGCAATGACACATAGCTGCAATCCAAAAAGTCTTGGAGTCTGAACCATCATTCCTCTTATCAGTGATCCCCAGAAACATTTTCCACCACCATTCATAACTGCCATGGACATTTGGAGCATTTTTGAATCTGTTGAATCTGCAGGTCACAAAGCCCCAGAAAGAAAGCAGTTTACACCATATGTACCAGCCTCAGAACCATTTATTGTTCTTGTATTAGTTTTCTATTGCTGAGTACCAAATTATCATAAGTTTAGCATCCTGAAACAATAAAAAATTATTATCTTGTTCTCTTGTCCCTTTATCTTTAAATCCAGCATTGCAACCTTTGTCTAAGTATCTTTCCAGAGTCACATCTCCCTCTCTTACAGCAGCTGGGAAAAGTTATCTGCTTTTAAGAACCCATGTGATTGGATTGGGCCCACCTGGAAAGAACAGGCTACTCTCCTCAACCCAAGGTCCTTAACGTAGCTTTATTGTCATAGTCTTTTTTTGTCAAGTGATACAGTCACAGGTTCAGAGGATATGGACATCTATGGAAGGTCATTGCTGGGCCTAGTATCAAAATCACCCATTAACATGATTCAGAGCAGCATATTAACTTGTATTCAAAATCCAAAGCATTGTGTCTGTTTCTGAGTTATAGAGATACAGGCAAAGCAACTTTATTTTTATTTTGGAAGGGATGCCTAGGTATTTCTCAATTCTGCTGGATTCCCAGAACCTCATGAAGATGACATTTCTCTACATTTTCATGAGGTTTATCTTTTCCCTCTGGCATGCATATCTTGTCAACATATTTGGAATATTTGCTGCTTCTTGCTTACCAGGTCTGAGCATGATTAGGTCTTGTTTGTGATGGCCAGTATAATGTCCTTTGGGATGGTGCTATGATTTTTAGGTTTTGAAGGAGCCTGGAAAACCCTTTTCTTAACCTTTTGCTGGCAATTGGAGTGCTTCTATGTACTCAACTTTATTATCTGGTGTATCATATTATAACAGGTCATAAATAGACAGATTAGGTTACGTGCCCACTTGGTATTCCAGATGTGGCATTCCACTTCTACCAGGGCCTAGGAGCAAGCCCAGGAGTGGTTTCTTAAAGGGTATGATTTTTTGTGTGCAATGACACATAGCTGCAACCCAAAAAAGTCTTGGAGTCTGAACCATCATTCCTCTTATCAGTGATCCCCAGAAACATTTTCCACCACCATTCATAACTGCCATGGACATTTGGAGCATTTTTGAATCTGTTGAATCTGCAGGTCACAAAGCCCCAGAAAGAAAGCAGTTTACACCATATGTACCAGCCTCAGAACCATTTATTGTTCTTGTATTAGTTTTCTATTGCTGAGTACCAAATTATCATAAGTTTAGCATCCTGAAACAATAAAAAATTATTATCTTGTTCTCTTGTCCCTTTATCTTTAAATCCAGCATTGCAACCTTTGTCTAAGTATCTTTCCAGAGTCACATCTCCCTCTCTTACAGCAGCTGGGAAAAGTTATCTGCTTTTAAGAACCCATGTGATTGGATTGGGCCCACCTGGAAAGAACAGGCTACTCTCCTCAACCCAAGGTCCTTAACGTAGCTTTATTGTCATAGTCTTTTTTTGTCAAGTGATACAGTCACAGGTTCAGAGGATATGGACATCTATGGAAGGTCATTGCTGGGCCTAGTATCAAAATCACCCATTAACATGATTCAGAGCAGCATATTAACTTGTATTCAAAATCCAAAGCATTGTGTCTGTTTCTGAGTTATAGAGATACAGGCAAAGCAACTTTATTTTTATTTTGGAAGGGATGCCTAGGTATTTCTCAATTCTGCTGGATTCCCAGAACCTCATGAAGATGACATTTCTCTACATTTTCATGAGGTTTATCTTTTCCCTCTGGCATGCATATCTTGTCAACATATTTGGAATATTTGCTGCTTCTTGCTTACCAGGTCTGAGCATGATTAGGTCTTGTTTGTGATGGCCAGTATAATGTCCTTTGGGATGGTGCTATGATCAGGTTCTCTGAGATTAGATTTTGACAGATAACCAGATATGTGAAATACTTTCGAAGGCAAAACTTTTCCCACTGACCTGTCCAAATGATGTTTAACAACTGGGGTGAGGGGGCACTTGCCAGATCAAAATATGATCTTAATTAGGATGGATATGTTAATTTACTCTAGCATAGAGATCATACCTGGAACATCAGCTGCACTTGGTGTCACCATCTACTTTAATTTTAAGTGGTTTACTGCTGTGACCTAACTCTTTTTACACATTGAATAGGTGACTTTCTGTCCTTTAAAGACTATTCCTTTCAATAACCTGATACCATTTCCCTAGATCAAAAGCAATGAAATTGGGAACATTATAATAGATAGGACCGAGAATAAAGATCTTGAATTATTTATCCCTATCAAAATTACAAAGACAAAGTACTAGCACATCTCTGGAGGAAACACAAATTAGCACTACCTTTAAAGACCTTGGAAGAGGCAGACTGACAGATAAATTTGGCTCACCTCTAATGCATTTGAGCTAAATCTTTATCATATGAATGTAAATTCTCTTTCTAACTGTGGGTGATGGAGATATTTTAAGTCCCCAGGAAAGATTCCTATAATCTCCCCAAAGCTTGCGTATTTTGCTCTTCTGTGTGCACAGTGACCTAGGCAAATGTTAGAAAGTCCCTTCCCTAGGAAAGGCTACGATAATTTACAATTAAGACTTCTGGCAGATTCTCAGAGGTCTTTATTCAATGGACTTCCAGTGTATGAATTTGCTGAGTTCTAGCATCTTAGAGACTGTGATCTTCCACCTGGATAACTTCCAATACTTGTATTCAAAATCCAAAGCATTGTGTCTGTTTCTGAGTTATAGAGATACAGGCAAAGCAACTTTATTTTTATTTTGGAAGGGATGCCTAGGTATTTCTCAATTCTGCTGGATTCCCAGAACCTCATGAAGATGACATTTCTCTACATTTTCATGAGGTTTATCTTTCCTCTGGCATGCATATCTTGTCAACATATTTGGAATATTTGCTGCTTCTTGCTTACCAGGTCTGAGCATGATTAGGTCTTGTTTGTGATGGCCAGTATAATGTCCTTTGGGATGGTGCTATGATCAGGTTCTCTGAGATTAGATTTTGACAGATAACCAGATATGTGAAATACTTTCGAAGGCAAAACTTTTCCCACTGACCTGTCCAAATGATGTTTAACAACTGGGGTGAGGGGGCACTTGCCAGATCAAAATATGATCTTAATTAGGATGGATATGTTAATTTACTCTAGCATAGAGATCATACCTGGAACATCAGCTGCACTTGGTGTCACCATCTACTTTAATTTTAAGTGGTTTACTGCTGTGACCTAACTCTTTTTACACATTGAATAGGTGACTTTCTGTCCTTTAAAGACTATTCCTTTCAATAACCTGATACCATTTCCCTAGATCAAAAGCAATGAAATTGGGAACATTATAATAGATAGGACCGAGAATAAAGATCTTGAATTATTTATCCCTATCAAAATTACAAAGACAAAGTACTAGCACATCTCTGGAGGAAACACAAATTAGCACTACCTTTAAAGACCTTGGAAGAGGCAGACTGACAGATAAATTTGGCTCACCTCTAATGCATTTGAGCTAAATCTTTATCATATGAATGTAAATTCTCTTTCTAACTGTGGGTGATGGAGATATTTTAAGTCCCCAGGAAAGATTCCTATAATCTCCCCAAAGCTTGCGTATTTTGCTCTTCTGTGTGCACAGTGACCTAGGCAAATGTTAGAAAGTCCCTTCCCTAGGAAAGGCTACGATAATTTACAATTAAGACTTCTGGCAGATTCTCAGAGGTCTTTATTCAATGGACTTCCAGTGTATGAATTTGCTGAGTTCTAGCATCTTAGAGACTGTGATCTTCCACCTGGATAACCCAATAGTTTTTTATTAAACTTACAACTTAATACTTTAGTGCCATAATCATTTGAACCCTATCAAGATCCCTGCAGGTGAAAACATTCTGACTATGTTAGCCCTGCAACTTACTTTGAATGTCTTTCCAACTTTATCTTAGATGTTTAAATGCTTCTACTCTCAGACCACGTCGCTCATAAAACCAGAAATTCCATTCCAATGGCATCATCTCACCGCTCTGTCCACACAAAAAGCACAGCTAGTACAGAAGTTTTCCTAGATGCACTGTATCATTGCTGTTCTCTTGGTGAAATCAGCCCTCTGTGCCTTCCTAGGAACTGTAGTATGAGAATAGATCCACTCAAAATTTTCCTTCTTTCCAGACCTTGAGATCCCATCCTTTACATTAAGCTAAAACAATTGTGACCTCAGAACTTTCACATAGGACACTGGTGTGTCAAGGTTTCTGTCAACTATCTGAGTAAATTGTTGGAGCCTCTTCTACTCCATGAGTTAACTCAGTAGATCCAAGACATCTATATCTTTAACCGTAGCTCAAGCCAGTAGTGTGTGTCTTTTTCTAGCCCTTTCCAAGTATATCTCTCACCCCCTGATTTTATCAATGACAGAGCAAAATTTTGTCATTATTTGGAGTATAATGTGTTTCCTTATGATCAAACTGCCTATATAATCCGGGGGCATGTACTAATTATGATTCTAGAAAGAGTGAGAGATGATGAGTGGATCTTGAAGACATTGATCACTCTTTGTGAGTGATGAGATAAGAAAGATTTTTTTCTTAACTCAAGGAAGAAGAGGCTGCTTCCTCCAGGAAGCACAGTGGTACTTAGAGGCTCTTGTGTCTCAGATTCATTTGAGTAAACCAAAAATTTCCTTCATTTTCCAGATTTTTTTTTTTTTTTACTTTTTGTAGATATGAAAAAGTTCAGATTAGAGTTCATTTAATTCATATTACACTATAGTTTTTTAACCCTGAATTCAGCAGCTGGGAAAAGTTTACAAACCCCAAGAATTAAACTTTCAAACCTTGCTTTTGCCTATGTTGGTCCTCTTGTCTCTTGTAGACCAGAGTTATTTTAGGTTAGTCATTTTGATCAGTTATTTTAGGTCAAACACTCTGATTCTCTGTTAATAACTTTAATAGAGAAATAACTCTGAACTCATTATTTTTATGTCATCCTTCCCATAAAACCAGAAGTAAGTAGCCCATGCAGAACCCTTGCAGCTATCACTTATACCCTAATGGATACTTTGTCCAAGTGATACCTATGAACAACAACCCTTTTTTTTTTTTGGAGTTGAGGTCATCACCACCTTCACATCCAATCAAAACATGTAATTCCTCCAAGATTCCCATCTTTGAAAGACTGTTTCTTGGAAGTACTTCCAGGCAAAGAAAAATACTATATTAGTCAGAGTTCATTCAGAGAAACTGAAATCAATCTATATATTTCAAGAAGAAATATTTAATACAAGATCAACTACTTGCAGTATTTTTGGAGAGGCCTGAGTTATAATCATTAGGGATGCTGGACAGAATTTATAAAACTGCAAGAAGCTTGTACTGAAACTACATCTGTGGAGTAAAACACTGACAGTAGGCTTGGATTTTAAGAAATTACATGAAACCACTGCCTCTTCTCCATCACTCCAAGATGTCAGCATCAGGATATTAGAAAGAAGAATGAATTCTCTTTTCCTTCATCTGAATCTTATGTGAGTGCCTGTAATAGGCAGAATATAATCAGACTTGCTGAAGAAGAGCTTGGGGAGCTATACTGCCCATAGTAAAGGAGAGATGATGGAAGAAGGTGGGATAGCACTAAGTCCCAAAGATACTAACCAACATGCAACCCTTTTCAGGGCTGCCCAGGCCTAATCACCATTATTCCATTCTTGCATTTCTGCTGTAACTTCTTAGCAGAAATTTCTCTTGAGCACCCATAACTTATCTCCACAAAGCAGGCGGAAAGGCAAAGCCCACCTTGTCTCCTTATTTGGAAACCTTCAATTACTTTTTATTGAAGTAGAATTAAACCCAATCGTGTATTGTGGCCTACAAGGTCATGTATGTCTAATTCTTGCTTGTGTCTCTGATCTTGTAAACTACCACTTTGTGTCTCTCTGACTGCAGACGTTTCTCATTCTCCAGGTATAGCTTCCTGGTGTTTGTCAAATAACTGTACTTGCTCCCACCTGTCGCTGTACATATCTTACTTAGTCCTTTGGCTTGAAATGAACTTTCCTCAGATAATACTTAGTTGACTCCTATCCATTATTTAGGTTTCAGAAGGAAGACTGGAGAAAAAAAAAGATAATAAGGAGGAGGAGGAGGGCTGGAAGGAGAAAGATAGTTGGAAAGAGAAATTTAGAAGCTATGAAATAAAAGAATATCGTCAGACAGCACAAGCCGAATAGATGCATTTTTTTCTTAGCAGCAAATTGTATTTAAACTATAAATTATTTAGCCTATTGTATAGCCCAGTCTTTCTCAAACCTGATTCCTTCATGATTTCCTAGAAAATACATTTTTGCTTCTCACCTGTGTGGGTGGTACCCTTGCATCTGCAACTTTAATAAGCCATGGATATGACTTCATATAGGTTGACTATATATTTTTTTATGTTTTACTATTTTTGTATTTTATTATTCTTGGGATCATTGGACTAGATATTATAATAGTATTTCTATAAGAAAAAAACTCTCTAAGAAAAAAAAGATCTAACCTATCACCAAGAATATTCTATTGAGTATAGTAAAATTGACCACTAATGAAAATTTAAGGATATCTTGTTTTAAGGCCCTTAAAGGAAGAAACATATCTAAACACAAACTACTGTAATTTAATCAAATATACCCTGTTTATAGACTTGTAAACTATTTAGCATCCTATGATGACCTTAATGGTGCATGTTTATAGTTTATTTTCTTCTTTTGATAGGGTTTCTATTTCACTTACAAAGACAAGAAACATCTATACTTTATATATTGTTACTTTCATAGGACTAGCTTTATAAGGCTCAAAGAAGTCATGATAGTAATCTATCAATTAGGAATTCCTTCCACGTCTTGGCTCTTCAGTAAGAGGTACATGGTAAGCTCTTATTCTCTATTATATGATGAATGTGTCAAGGATCCTTATTTGGAAACCGTCAATTACTTTTTATTGAAGTAGAATTAAACCCAATCGTGTATTGTGGCCTACAAGGTCATGTATGTCTAATTCTTGCTTGTGTCTCTGATCTTGTAAACTACCACTTTGTGTCTCTCTGACTGCAGACGTTTCTCATTCTCCAGGTATAGCTTCCTGGTGTTTGTCAAATAACTGTACTTGCTCCCACCTGTCGCTGTACATATCTTACTTAGTCCTTTGGCTTGAAATGAACTTTCCTCAGATAATACTTAGTTGACTCCTATCCATTATTTAGGTTTCAGAAGGAAGACTGGAGGAAAAAGATAATAAGGAGGAGGAGGAGGGCTGGAAGGAGAAAGATAGTTGGAAAGAGAAATTTAGAAGCTATGAAATAAAAGAATATCGTCAGACAGCACAAGCCGAATAGATGCATTTTTTTCTTAGCAGCAAATTGTATTTAAACTATAAATTATTTAGCCTATTGTATAGCCCAGTCTTTCTCAAACCTGATTCCTTCATGATTTCCTAGAAAATACATTTTTGCTTCTCACCTGTGTGGGTGGTACCCTTGCATCTGCAACTTTAATAAGCCATGGATATGACTTCATATAGGTTGACTATATATTTTTTTATGTTTTACTATTTTTGTATTTTATTATTCTTGGGATCATTGGACTAGATATTATAATAGTATTTCTATAAGAAAAAAACTCTCTAAGAAAAAAAAGATCTAACCTATCACCAAGAATATTCTATTGAGTATAGTAAAATTGACCACTAATGAAAATTTAAGGATATCTTGTTTTAAGGCCCTTAAAGGAAGAAACATATCTAAACACAAACTACTGTAATTTAATCAAATATACCCTGTTTATAGACTTGTAAACTATTTAGCATCCTATGATGACCTTAATGGTGCATGTTTATAGTTTATTTTCTTCTTTTGATAGGGTTTCTATTTCACTTACAAAGACAAGAAACATCTATACTTTATATATTGTTACTTTCATAGGACTAGCTTTATAAGGCTCAAAGAAGTCATGATAGTAATCTATCAATTAGGAATTCCTTCCACGTCTTGGCTCTTCAGTAAGAGGTACATGGTAAGCTCTTATTCTCTATTATATGATGAATGTGTCAAGGATCCTTTCTGAACTTTGTGATATTCTCGTAAACATAATGGTATGTGAGGTTGCCTGTTCAAAACTAACATTATTTTATGTAAAATAACCTCTACATCTGCAAAAGCAAATGTGATCTTTATTATGCAAGGGAGTTAATTGTTTTCCCATTTTCTCATTCAAACTCTGCCCTACGTTTTGTCTTTCATAGTGAAAAAATGAAAAAAATCTTTGTTTTAATGAAAGGACTCATTTTCTGTCTAAGAAGAATTATGCGGTTGCCCAAATATAGAAAGCCTATAATAATTTTTTTTTTAAAAAACATGGCAGTATTTCACTATAGCCAAAATGAAGTACACACTCATTTTTTTAACTTAGAATACACCATGAGTGAAGCAGAGAGGCCAATGTAGAAAGGCGAGTACAGAACTTTCAGTGATGAAGAGCTTGTAATCCTTCAACACAGTTTCAGATTCTCAGAATTGACTGTTCGTTACAGTCATTTGCGGCTTTAAAAATATTCCAAGGCTCAGGCCTCAGGCCCAGTCTATCACATCAGAATCTCTAGGAATGGGACCCAGGAATCAGTGGTTTTAAAAGCTCCCTCAAATGATTCCAATGTGCAGTCAAAGTAAGGAATGATTCATTCTGAGAAAACTGGGATATTTCCAAGCATGACTAGTTAGTGGACAAATGCTGTCTTGTTAACAGTACTTGACAAACTATATCCAAAATAATCAGGGGTGGTGAAGTTAGAGGAGCTTTGCATATTCTTATTCTTTAGAAAGACTAGTAGTTGTTCTCTTAAGAAATATCTACTCATCCATGTGGATTATAGTACATATGAGTAAGCCCATGTAGGTAAAATATGAGTGGTAGAGGTTTGGGATGGCACAGTGTGTGTAACTGACCTATGTCAACTTTATCAAAGCATTTGAATATATATCCTATGTTTCTTTTAAATTTTGGGGGGAGAGTCAAAACCATCTCGTCCTAGGTATAAATTCAGTAAGAAGCCATCTCTATCAGTTTTCTGCTTGTTTTGTTTTGTAATGATATGGAAACAAAATTTTAGCATACAAATGAGGCACTATTATAATTAATTTCAATATTTCTTAGCCAATGGACAGAGAAACTGCCCACATCCTTATAGAAAATTAGAAATAGAGTTGAGATTTGAATCAGACATGTTGTCTTAAGTATGATGGTCTATAACACATTTTATATTTTTATTTTTCTAAGTATACTTTTCTTCTTTTTAAAACTTAGTTGTTCTTTATAAATATCTAGTGAGTTCATATTGAAGTCTTCTAAAATCATTTATTTTAGCTCTAACAAGATTTATCTATCACAAGCACTTTGTCTAACCATATTCACTTTGGGAGAGAAAAATGCTTATGTGAAAATAGGTGCTATGTATCCAAGGAGTCATATGAAATTAGATACCAGGACCACTGGAGATTTACAGGTGAAAACAGGAAGGAAGGATGACTGGTGAGACTCTGCTTCTCAGTTTTAAATAAGTTTCAGTAATAGATCTCCAAGGGAGTGATGTTTTAGAAACTTTTATCAGTAAATCTCTTTTGGATTGCCTATATCAATATGAGGGACTTCCCTAGTAGCTCAGTGGTAAAGAATCCAGCTGCAATGCAGGAGTTGTGGATTGAATCCCTGGTCCGATGAGACCCCGTTGCAGGCATGCCAACCCACCCCAGTATTCTCATCTGGAGAATTCTGTGCTTAGACAGAGGATCCTGGTGAGCTATAGTCCAGGGGGGTCACAAGAGAGTGGGACACGACTGAAGTGACTGAGCATATATCACTATGACTGTAAGAATAAGCCAAGATTATCATTTAGCTGCAAAAAATAACTAAGAGTTTGTGTACTATCGAAACTTAGTTGTAATTTTATTTCTAAATCCATGTGGATTATAGTACATATGAGTAAGCCCATGTAGGTAAAATATGAGTGGTAGAGGTTTGGGATGGCACAGTGTGTGTAACTGACCTATGTCAACTTTATCAAAGCATTTGAATATATATCCTATGTTTCTTTTAAATTTTGGGGGGAGAGTCAAAACCATCTCGTCCTAGGTATAAATTCAGTAAGAAGCCATCTCTATCAGTTTTCTGCTTGTTTTGTTTTGTAATGATATGGAAACAAAATTTTAGCATACAAATGAGGCACTATTATAATTAATTTCAATATTTCTTAGCCAATGGACAGAGAAACTGCCCACATCCTTATAGAAAATTAGAAATAGAGTTGAGATTTGAATCAGACATGTTGTCTTAAGTATGATGGTCTATAACACATTTTATATTTTTATTTTTCTAAGTATACTTTTCTTCTTTTTAAAACTTAGTTGTTCTTTATAAATATCTAGTGAGTTCATATTGAAGTCTTCTAAAATCATTTATTTTAGCTCTAACAAGATTTATCTATCACAAGCACTTTGTCTAACCATATTCACTTTGGGAGAGAAAAATGCTTATGTGAAAATAGGTGCTATGTATCCAAGGAGTCATATGAAATTAGATACCAGGACCACTGGAGATTTACAGGTGAAAACAGGAAGGAAGGATGACTGGTGAGACTCTGCTTCTCAGTTTTAAATAAGTTTCAGTAATAGATCTCCAAGGGAGTGATGTTTTAGAAACTTTTATCAGTAAATCTCTTTTGGATTGCCTATATCAATATGAGGGACTTCCCTAGTAGCTCAGTGGTAAAGAATCCAGCTGCAATGCAGGAGTTGTGGATTGAATCCCTGGTCCGATGAGACCCCGTTGCAGGCATGCCAACCCACCCCAGTATTCTCATCTGGAGAATTCTGTGCTTAGACAGAGGATCCTGGTGAGCTATAGTCCAGGGGGGTCACAAGAGAGTGGGACACGACTGAAGTGACTGAGCATATATCACTATGACTGTAAGAATAAGCCAAGATTATCATTTAGCTGAAAAAAATAACTAAGAGTTTGTGTACTATCAGGAAAGAACTTAGTTGTAATTTTATTAGAACAATTATCTGAAAACTTCTCTTTCTGTAACAATGACTATGTGGTCTAACAAAGATCTTCATCTTATTCTAACAAACTTGAAGGCTACAATCTTAAGTCTGAGGAAAAAGAAAAAGAACTAAAACATACTGATTATATTGTAGGGTCTTCCCAGGTGGTGCTAGTGATAAAGAACTCTCCTGCCAATGCAGGAGAGGTAAGAGATGTGGGTTCAATCCCTGGGTCTGGAAGATCCCTTGGAGGAGGGCATGGCAATTCACTCCAGTATTCTTGGCTGGAGAATCCCATGGACAGAGGAGCCTGGAGTCACAAAGAGTCAGACATGACTGAAGTGACTTACCATGCATGCATGCACATGACAATTATAAGAACTAAATCTATGCTGAGAAAACTGCATTCCGAAGTATGGGAAAATATTTCCATAATTTCAAAATAGGAAAATATTTTTCTCGTTTTGGAAGTGCATTGCCATCAGAAGTAATATTTATTCTGATAAGTGGTAGATGTGGGTGTGTGTGTGTGTGTGTGAGTGAGTATAAATAAAGAACAATCAGATATCTTCATTGTTAAACCTTCGATTTCCTCTTGATCTCTGCTCAAATGTAAACTTAACCTGGGAAACATCCTTGGCCCATCCTATCTGATATAGGTCCCCCAATGCTCTGTCTTCCTCTTCCTTTTATTTACCTTTTCTTCATACCCTTTAGCACTATCTGGCGTGTGTGTGTGTGTCTGTGTGCCTGTGTGTGTGTATATATATTAGCTTTGTTAGTAATGATTTTTGAAGCCATATAACATTATAAAATTTAGTTTAAATTTATTTTAAAACTAAATACACAATTAGTTCTATGTTTGAAGTAGGTTAATAGATCAAGTATAATATGGTTGTGTAATCTTTTGAAATGATTTTGTAGTTTGACACAGTAATTAAAAGTGTCGTGAGTCATAGGCTGTCTTGAAGATTTTAGTAATGTTTTTCTCAGTTGTCTTATTTTCTTATTTAATCTTTCACTTAAAAAATTGGCACTCTGTACTTATCATGTACTAGACAATTTGCCAGATATTGCACTAGAGCTAAAAACAAGACAACTATGGATTGCTGTTCTGTTCCTTACAACCTAGAGAGGAAGACAGCAGATAAACAAGTGATTATTCAAATAGTTTTATTTGCAATTTGAATTAGTACTCAGAGGAAGTGGAGAGTTTTAGTAAGTGTCTATAGAGAGAGAAAATCTGCTTTGTACAATAAAGAAACTTCTCAAGTTAAAAAGAGAAATCTGAATCCTAAACCAGCCGTAGAGATACCCAGGAAAGGAGAAAATTTGTGCTAGCTAGTTTCCCGATTCTCAAGAGTCAGTCTTTCCAGGTCTCATGGAAGTAGGGACAAAGGAGAAGAAGCTAAAGTAAGGATGTTTAAATCTTGGCTGGAGAATCCCATGGACAGAGGAGCCTGGAGTCACAAAGAGTCAGACATGACTGAAGTGACTTACCATGCATGCATGCACATGACAATTATAAGAACTAAATCTATGCTGAGAAAACTGCATTCCGAAGTATGGGAAAATATTTCCATAATTTCAAAATAGGAAAATATTTTTCTCGTTTTGGAAGTGCATTGCCATCAGAAGTAATATTTATTCTGATAAGTGGTAGATGTGGGTGTGTGTGTGTGTGTGTGAGTGAGTATAAATAAAGAACAATCAGATATCTTCATTGTTAAACCTTCGATTTCCTCTTGATCTCTGCTCAAATGTAAACTTAACCTGGGAAACATCCTTGGCCCATCCTATCTGATATAGGTCCCCCAATGCTCTGTCTTCCTCTTCCTTTTATTTACCTTTTCTTCATACCCTTTAGCACTATCTGGCGTGTGTGTGTGTGTCTGTGTGCCTGTGTGTGTGTATATATATTAGCTTTGTTAGTAATGATTTTTGAAGCCATATAACATTATAAAATTTAGTTTAAATTTATTTTAAAACTAAATACACAATTAGTTCTATGTTTGAAGTAGGTTAATAGATCAAGTATAATATGGTTGTGTAATCTTTTGAAATGATTTTGTAGTTTGACACAGTAATTAAAAGTGTCGTGAGTCATAGGCTGTCTTGAAGATTTTAGTAATGTTTTTCTCAGTTGTCTTATTTTCTTATTTAATCTTTCACTTAAAAAATTGGCACTCTGTACTTATCATGTACTAGACAATTTGCCAGATATTGCACTAGAGCTAAAAACAAGACAACTATGGATTGCTGTTCTGTTCCTTACAACCTAGAGAGGAAGACAGCAGATAAACAAGTGATTATTCAAATAGTTTTATTTGCAATTTGAATTAGTACTCAGAGGAAGTGGAGAGTTTTAGTAAGTGTCTATAGAGAGAGAAAATCTGCTTTGTACAATAAAGAAACTTCTCAAGTTAAAAAGAGAAATCTGAATCCTAAACCAGCCGTAGAGATACCCAGGAAAGGAGAAAATTTGTGCTAGCTAGTTTCCCGATTCTCAAGAGTCAGTCTTTCCAGGTCTCATGGAAGTAGGGACAAAGGAGAAGAAGCTAAAGTAAGTGAATGGGTTGTAACCTGTTTACAATTAGGTTCCATATCCCCTTCCATAAGAGGAGAATCAGAGATATTTACAGTCTCTGGAGAAGCGAACACAAAATCTCCATAGTGGAAGATACCATGTATAGTTGCAAGGTTGATCTGGAGGTGATAAAAATCTATACTAAAAAGAAAGTAGTAAAACTAACAAAAGTGCATTGGATATTGAAACTCTCACTCCTTTTCTTCAGCATAGGTTTAAGAATTCTCCCAACCAGGCTGCTCTGAGCTAAACAGTGATCATGATAAAGAGTCCTTGGACAATCTGACAAGACCTAGAGGTAAAACCTAAAAATATAATATTAACTGGGGTTTTCCCAAAGGTTCATACCTATAGACAGGTTTCCCTGCTGCACCCATACTGACAAAGTCCCACCCACACTCAGAAATATCACTCACTTTCAGTCTCCTACTATTAAATATGAGCAGTCAGCTGTGAATTATCACACATCTGAGAAACATCTCATTATTTGAAAAAACAGAGACCAATATAAATAAGTAAAACAATTTGAAGAAAAAACTATATAGGAAAGATAAAACAATAAAAGCTATAATTAATAATGAGGGATTAAAAGGTATGCAAACAGGAAACAGGACAGATACTTTTAAAGAATACTATTTTTTTAATAATTATTTTTATTTTACTTTTTACTTTTACAGAGCTTTGTTGTTTACAGATATGTATAATCCCAGATTAGTCATATGTATATCCCTGGCCCCCTCCCTTCTCTATCCCCTCTCCCAGTTCCCCCATCCCACCCCTCCAGGCTGATGCACAGCGCTCCTGCAGGATACCCTATTCCCACAGCGCAGTGACAATAGCTATCTTTGTCACATATGATAGTATAGATTTTCATGTTAGTCCCTCTACACCTCCCAACCCTGTTCATTCCCCACAATGTCCATAGGTCTGTTCTCTGTATCTGTTTTTCCATCGCTTCACTGCATGTGTTATCATTGCTATCTTACTCCCTACCCAGGAAAGGGAAAGAAAATTTGTGCTAGCTAGTTTCCCGATTCTCAAGAGTCAGTCTTTCCAGGTCTCATGGAAGTAGGGACAAAGGAGAAGAAGCTAAAGTAAGTGAATGGGTTGTAACCTGTTTACAATTAGGTTCCATATCCCCTTCCATAAGAGGAGAATCAGAGATATTTACAGTCTCTGGAGAAGCGAACACAAAATCTCCATAGTGGAAGATACCATGTATAGTTGCAAGGTTGATCTGGAGGTGATAAAAATCTATACTAAAAAGAAAGTAGTAAAACTAACAAAAGTGCATTGGATATTGAAACTCTCACTCCTTTTCTTCAGCATAGGTTTAAGAATTCTCCCAACCAGGCTGCTCTGAGCTAAACAGTGATCATGATAAAGAGTCCTTGGACAATCTGACAAGACCTAGAGGTAAAACCTAAAAATATAATATTAACTGGGGTTTTCCCAAAGGTTCATACCTATAGACAGGTTTCCCTGCTGCACCCATACTGACAAAGTCCCACCCACACTCAGAAATATCACTCACTTTCAGTCTCCTACTATTAAATATGAGCAGTCAGCTGTGAATTATCACACATCTGAGAAACATCTCATTATTTGAAAAAACAGAGACCAATATAAATAAGTAAAACAATTTGAAGAAAAAACTATATAGGAAAGATAAAACAATAAAAGCTATAATTAATAATGAGGGATTAAAAGGTATGCAAACAGGAAACAGGACAGATACTTTTAAAGAATACTATTTTTTTAATAATTATTTTTATTTTACTTTTTACTTTTACAGAGCTTTGTTGTTTACAGATATGTATAATCCCAGATTAGTCATATGTATATCCCTGGCCCCCTCCCTTCTCTATCCCCTCTCCCAGTTCCCCCATCCCACCCCTCCAGGCTGATGCACAGCGCTCCTGCAGGATACCCTATTCCCACAGCGCAGTGACAATAGCTATCTTTGTCACATATGATAGTATAGATTTTCATGTTAGTCCCTCTACACCTCCCAACCCTGTTCATTCCCCACAATGTCCATAGGTCTGTTCTCTGTATCTGTTTTTCCATCGCTTCACTGCATGTGTTATCATTGCTATCTTACTAGATTCCATATATATGTGTTAGTATACTGTACTTGTCTTTCATAAAGAATACTATTAATTGAGTATCTAGAGTACAAAAAATACCCATGATATTAAAAATAAGAGTATAGTGGAAACAAACGCAGCTACTGTATATGGAACATAATTTAGGGTGTAGAGTCTAAAGAGTAAAACAAAAGTACAAAGTGGGAATATATTCCAAAGAGTAGAGCAAAAATAAAAAAATAAGAGATAACATAAGAAAATTGAAAGATAAGCACGTGAAGATTAATATTCAAATAATAGTCATTCCAAATAGAAATAAAAGGAAAAATGGAGGAAGTAAATCTTCAGTTGAAGTATTTAAGAGTTCCCAAAGACAGAGGAACATAAATTTGCACACTGCAAAAGTCTGCCAGTGCCACAGACCATCCTATCCCAATATTTCAAAGGGACAATATTAAGAACCTACAAACTCCCAGAGGAAAATAGAAAACAAATACCAAACAACAAAATCGAAACAATGAAAAAAGTACAAATATATAATTCAGACTCAAGACAGAGTTCTCAACAACAATTCTAGAAGCACAGAAGACAATGACAAAGTTCTTCCAATTCTTTAGGAGCACTGTTTCAATCTAGAAGACTCTAGTTCCGTGTATCAGTGAATTGCTAGAAGAGAACAAAATCTAGACTTGAAAAATGCGAAATTTTACCTCCTAGTCACAGTTTCTATGGAGGTTACTGTTTAGTTAAAGCAAGGGAATGAAGCAAGATAGAGAAAACCTTGAAATACAGAACACAGGAAACACAGGAGAAAGATAAAAAGAATCTCAAGGAGGATTGTGAAAGGAGATGAAAACCAGTCTTGGAAGTAAATTTAATTAATTAGACTGAATCAGTTCACCAGGCTGAGAAGATTATCCTAGAGGCAGAAACTGAGAGGCTGGGCTTCCCCTGGTGGTCCAGTGGGTAAGGACACCGCCTTGCAGTGCAAGGGGCGCTGGTTCGATCCCTGGCCTGGGAAGATCCCACATGCCGCAGAGCGGCTGAACTGATGTGTCCAATCACCGAGCCAGAGCTCTGGCGTGTGTGTGCCCAGAGCCGGCACTCTGCGACAACAGAGGCCACCGCGATGGGAGGCCCACAGGAGCCAAAGAACAAGGACGGATGAAAATAGAGAAATGAAAGACCAATAGAAATGGCCCGCCCATTCCCCTCCCTCCCCACCCCACTCCCCCAAAAGATAAATAAATATAATTAAAAAAAAAAAAAGAAACTGAGAGGCTATCTCCTATATGCAACAACTTTAGATACGGACAACAACTTGCAATGAGTTTGGGATAAACACAAAAATAAACAATTCAAAACTAAATAATTATGGACTGCAAAGGATATAAAATACTTTACAAGAAGTTAATGCTCCACTCTGAATCAAGAGGTAATACTTACTTGGTGGTCCATTGGGTAAAGAGTTCACCCTGCAGTGCAAGGGGCACTGGTTCGATACCTGGCCCCAGGAAGATCCCACGTGCCATGGAGCAGCTGGACCGGTGTGTCCAATTACGAGCCAGCATTGTACCCAGAGCCAATGCTCTGCAATGAGAGAGGCCACTGTGATGGGAGGCACACACAGGCCAAAGAACAAGGTGGATGAAAATAAATGAATAGAAAACCAATAAAAGAGCCAAAATTAAAAAAAAAAAAGAGGTAGCAATAGATATTTATTCTGTAAGAGGTCTAGAGGTAAATGCTCAAAGAATTAGCTAAAAGTATTGAAAATGGCTGGAGACGGGAGATGGGGAGAAGGATGCCAGGGTGTCCTCTGTGTGTCTATATGTGTTACAACTCTCTTACATATAGCTATTTAACTATTTAATCCATGCAGTATTCGTGTATGCATATATAACTTTGATAAAAATATAATTAAAAATAGATGTCTAGTGAAATAATCCAGTTGAGAGATCCTAGTGACTTGGACTAGGATAGTGATGGTTAAGTTGGAAGAGAATGAATGAATTTGATATGGATGATGAGGAATATTGAACCATCAATTTTAACTTTTAGGTTTCTTCATAAGTAGTGGTGTGATAAAAATCACCAAGAGGAAAAGAATAATAATAATAAGCATAAAAGTTCTCTTTCATCTTTCCTTAAGGGGATTTGCTATGGGTATGTTGAGTAATGACTCAGTGTAAAGGTCTGCAACTCAAAACAAAATCTAGGCTTGAGACAAAAACTGGGAGGACTGAGGGCTGATGTGACTCATTAATCATTCCTTCAGCATCTGGGATGGTATGTATGTAGAGCCAATTAACAGAAAATGTAGCAAATAAGGAACAGTCTTTCCATTAGCTGTTTATGAACACAGATGGTCTCCCTTCATTTCCCCTCTCCCCTCACATTCCACCTGATCTTTCTAAACCTCTGGCCTCTTCTCCAGGGTCCAGTTGTTTGTGTTCCTCAAGATCATAAAAAGGTTAAATCTTGGCCACATTCATCATGGTATAATCTTACTGTCTTCTCCATAAGAGGACATTCACTTCTGTTTTTTTAACCTGGTAAGTTATGGGTTCAAAAAAAAAATCACTTGTCTTTTTAAATCAGTTTTATGATGTTGTCTTCCCATCAAAATGCTTGTGGGATGAAATGATGGGATGACTATCCTTCCATATTAAAGTGACATTGAAGACTTCAAGTTAACCTGGAATAAGAATTTACAATGAGAACAGAAGAGAGTATAAAAATGAGTCCTGAGAATTTTCAGCATGTATATATTGAGAGAAAAACTGTTAAATAGTGACCCAATAAAGAAAAGAGAAAAGCCAGGAAGCCAAGATAAGGAAAAGATTATGTGAAGAAGAGACCAATGACATAGAAAGCTAATGAGAAGTTATTTTTAAAGTGGTTCACTAAGAAATTCATTATATTGGACAAAATGATGTAATGTAAGGAAGTTCAATGGAGTGATAGGAGCTTTGGTGATATTAAAGAGTTGCCTAGATGAAAGCTCTGACTTCTTACTTTCTCTTTATATATTTTAAAATCTTGAATAATGACTTGTCAAAGCTTAGTATATCCAGTGGCGATGATGAGTGTTTGGTTTAAAATTAAAAGCAGTAGTAACCCTTTCATTTGAGTTTTTTCCCCTTTGGAAATTGAAGACACATAGCTTATACTGTGCTTTCATTTTAAATATACACACATTCACATACAGAAATACATATGGCTAATAACTGAACGAAGTGTTTGTAATAAAACAGACAAAATGCTGTATTTCTTTATATTTAACCAAATAAGTGTGCTTTGTTTACATTTTGCTAGAGAAATGTTCACTTTAAGGTGTGGAGCTGAATGTAGCACTGTAAATACAAATTTAATTGGAAAGTTATAGAGCAATATATTTTGGTACAATAAAAAATCTAACATTGCTTATATTGCAATATCTTACTATTTATTAAGACTTTATGTGACTTTTGATTATGTAACTTTATATATTATTCCTATTAGCACAAAATAAAATTGATGAATAGAATTAGAAATTAAGTCGATTGATTTTGAATTTAGAAAAGCCATTTCATGACAGTTTTATTTTTAGACCTACAAATTTGATTTGTAGGACCCACACCTATTAGGGTCTGAAAACATTCAGGTCACGTTGCTTTCAGGAATCATTTGAGATCCTTCTTTATGAATAGTGTTGGCTTATGTTAAAAATCTTTAGTCTTTCTCTTTGTACATTAGAGAAATGCTTAGCAACCTTGTGATTGTGATAGTTGAAACTCTTGGGTCACTTTCAGTGAATATCAATTCAAACAACACTGGTCTTGAAACGATTGATTTACTGCTTTACAATGAGAACAGAAGAGAGTATAAAAATGAGTCCTGAGAATTTTCAGCATGTATATATTGAGAGAAACTGTTAAATAGTGACCCAATAAAGAAAAGAGAAAAGCCAGGAAGCCAAGATAAGGAAAAGATTATGTGAAGAAGAGACCAATGACATAGAAAGCTAATGAGAAGTTATTTTTAAAGTGGTTCACTAAGAAATTCATTATATTGGACAAAATGATGTAATGTAAGGAAGTTCAATGGAGTGATAGGAGCTTTGGTGATATTAAAGAGTTGCCTAGATGAAAGCTCTGACTTCTTACTTTCTCTTTATATATTTTAAAATCTTGAATAATGACTTGTCAAAGCTTAGTATATCCAGTGGCGATGATGAGTGTTTGGTTTAAAATTAAAAGCAGTAGTAACCCTTTCATTTGAGTTTTTTCCCCTTTGGAAATTGAAGACACATAGCTTATACTGTGCTTTCATTTTAAATATACACACATTCACATACAGAAATACATATGGCTAATAACTGAACGAAGTGTTTGTAATAAAACAGACAAAATGCTGTATTTCTTTATATTTAACCAAATAAGTGTGCTTTGTTTACATTTTGCTAGAGAAATGTTCACTTTAAGGTGTGGAGCTGAATGTAGCACTGTAAATACAAATTTAATTGGAAAGTTATAGAGCAATATATTTTGGTACAATAAAAAATCTAACATTGCTTATATTGCAATATCTTACTATTTATTAAGACTTTATGTGACTTTTGATTATGTAACTTTATATATTATTCCTATTAGCACAAAATAAAATTGATGAATAGAATTAGAAATTAAGTCGATTGATTTTGAATTTAGAAAAGCCATTTCATGACAGTTTTATTTTTAGACCTACAAATTTGATTTGTAGGACCCACACCTATTAGGGTCTGAAAACATTCAGGTCACGTTGCTTTCAGGAATCATTTGAGATCCTTCTTTATGAATAGTGTTGGCTTATGTTAAAAATCTTTAGTCTTTCTCTTTGTACATTAGAGAAATGCTTAGCAACCTTGTGATTGTGATAGTTGAAACTCTTGGGTCACTTTCAGTGAATATCAATTCAAACAACACTGGTCTTGAAAAGATTGATTTACTGCTTTGCAATTAGAACAAGACAAACACATTCCTTCCTGGGCTCAAGGGAAGGTACCACAATCCCTTCTCTCTCTCTATTTTCTTCTATATTTCCTCCTGCAACATCTATTAGAATTCTGTAGCAAAGGTAGACATCCCCAAAGTGCCATCCTTGTATATTGTACCCTTTCCAATGGACCTGTCATCCTGTTTTATTCATTCATCTGATCATTCCCTGAGTTTTTTTTACCCACCTTTTTAGCTGATTCAGAGGGTTCAAAGAGCCAGACTTTTAATTCAGGTTTCTTACTTGACTCCTGCCAACTCAGAATTTACCACTACAGCATATAATAAACAATAAAAGCTTGGAAAAAGGGAGCAACATGGCCAGATTTTTATTTGACTCAGTAAAAAATATGAAGAGCTGATAACTTTTTATTTACAGCATAGTTGGAAGGAGAAAAAGTTATAACAGGGTTATAATTTAGACCAGCTAAAACTATTGCCGAGAAACTTCTGGATCTTTGTTTAAATCCATACTAAGAGGTACGATTGGTAGCAGAGTAGAGGTAGCTGCAATATGATAATGAAATGCTAGATTTGCCATGTTCTTTGTGTAATTTTGGAGAATTCATTTTTCTGGTCTGAGCTTTCCTAATCAATAAAATGTGAAGGTTCTACCAAGTGACTCTCGTGCGTCTATTCTGCTCTTATATTCAAATTCATTACCCTCTGCGATGAGCCTTAGAGATAAGTTCTGAATATCTGGTTGGTGAGGATATTACTCATAATAACTTCAGTGATTAATTAATGCAGACCTAAAGAACAGACTTTCAACCAACAGCTCTCACTGGTGCCCTGGTGCTTCAATACAGCAATACTTCTTTATTGCAAATATGCCCCAATATGCAATGATTCTTGTTTTATTTTTGAGATCCTTCTTTATGAATAGTGTTGGCTTATGTTAAAAATCTTTAGTCTTTCTCTTTGTACATTAGAGAAATGCTTAGCAACCTTGTGATTGTGATAGTTGAAACTCTTGGGTCACTTTCAGTGAATATCAATTCAAACAACACTGGTCTTGAAAAGATTGATTTACTGCTTTGCAATTAGAACAAGACAAACACATTCCTTCCTGGGCTCAAGGGAAGGTACCACAATCCCTTCTCTCTCTCTCTATTTTCTTCTATATTTCCTCCTGCAACATCTATTAGAATTCTGTAGCAAAGGTAGACATCCCCAAAGTGCCATCCTTGTATATTGTACCCTTTCCAATGGACCTGTCATCCTGTTTTATTCATTCATCTGATCATTCCCTGAGTTTTTTTTACCCACCTTTTTAGCTGATTCAGAGGGTTCAAAGAGCCAGACTTTTAATTCAGGTTTCTTACTTGACTCCTGCCAACTCAGAATTTACCACTACAGCATATAATAAACAATAAAAGCTTGGAAAAAGGGAGCAACATGGCCAGATTTTTATTTGACTCAGTAAAAAATATGAAGAGCTGATAACTTTTTATTTACAGCATAGTTGGAAGGAGAAAAAGTTATAACAGGGTTATAATTTAGACCAGCTAAAACTATTGCCGAGAAACTTCTGGATCTTTGTTTAAATCCATACTAAGAGGTACGATTGGTAGCAGAGTAGAGGTAGCTGCAATATGATAATGAAATGCTAGATTTGCCATGTTCTTTGTGTAATTTTGGAGAATTCATTTTTCTGGTCTGAGCTTTCCTAATCAATAAAATGTGAAGGTTCTACCAAGTGACTCTCGTGCGTCTATTCTGCTCTTATATTCAAATTCATTACCCTCTGCGATGAGCCTTAGAGATAAGTTCTGAATATCTGGTTGGTGAGGATATTACTCATAATAACTTCAGTGATTAATTAATGCAGACCTAAAGAACAGACTTTCAACCAACAGCTCTCACTGGTGCCCTGGTGCTTCAATACAGCAATACTTCTTTATTGCAAATATGCCCCAATATGCAATGATTCTTGTTTTTATTTTTGCCTCCTGGAACATAACAGTTTCAATTACTTGCCGCATATCTAATATTTTTTAATAGGTAAAAGACATTTACTCCCCTCCTCCAAATGTCATTTGCTTTTCTGTAAAATGTCACTGAATTTTAATAGTTGAAAGTAAATAAAAATGCTTAAAAATGGTAAGATTTTAGGATTAAGGAGAGAGATATCACCAAAATTTAAAGATTAAACAGTAAACAAATAATTAGGTTAAAATTTTTAAAATTGTACTAAGTATTTATTTGAGCCTAAGAAAAAAATTTTTATGAAACCTTAAAATGGATAAATTTCTCATTTGTAATATGCTGAAACTATAGCGATATGCTGACTTAGCGATTAAAGAACATCAGCAATGTTATGTGAGACAGTGTCTTTTATAATGAATCTTCCCAAATAAAGACGTAGTAAAAATATGTATTGTGATTTTTTAAAAATCTGAATTAACACAATACATGGAGTTGGTTCATGAAATCCATTCAAATGTGTATGCTGTCAGCCTGGGTATTACTGCAACGTTCTTTCCTTGGGCTCTTGGAAAGATGATGGGCTGTACTATTGAAAAACACTAGAACTGCTCCATAACATCCTTGGTGAAAAGATGTTGTCTTGCGAGCTTTCCTGCTGTGTTGTAATAACAGTAAGATCTTAAATGGAGCTGTTACCTCCACTCTATAAATCACAATTGTTTTTAATTAAAGGACATTAAAATGAGCTAGCTGCCACTGAGGGATTATTCTAGTTAAAAGGAGTACCTTAAGCAGTTAGGCTTGGAGTAGATACACATATTCCTTTGGAGAAAGGCAAAGATTTGATTCATACATTATATTTGGGAAAAAGAATCCCATTAGCAAAGGTAAAATGATTCAATATATATTATGGAAGGAGAAAAATACACAATCTCCATTAATACATAGGTCTCATCACTGCATCTCTACTATGGGTTTACAATGTTCAATTCTGTTACCCAAAATCCTGGGAGACCAGGAAAAGAAGAGAGTTCTGGAGAGACAGAGATTATTATCTATTAATCAAAAATATGTCTGAAGATTTTCAATCCCTTTCAATTACTACCTGACATTTTTTTAATCTCAAAATATTTAACAAACCCTCATGTGAGAGTAAATTTGAGTGGGCAGCCATTTCCTTCTCCAGGTGATCTTTCTGACCTAGGATGGAACCTAGGTCTCCTGTACTGCAAGTGGATACTTTACCATCTGAGCCACCGGGGAAGCCTGCCATTTTATATTTAGTGTCTGTTAATTACACATAGAACAAAATCTATAATAAATTCAGAAACTCTTAAAAAATATCTTAAACAAAAAATTGTAAGTATAAGTGAGAGACATATGTGTGAGTCTAAGTATAATTCATCTCTAGGAAATTCCTGGGGCATTTATGGATTTGCACATATTTAGGAGGTACAGCGTTCAGATTCTCTGAGCCAATGTTTCTTTCAATAGTTCTCTTTCTGCTCTGTAACATAGACTCAATGGATGAGATTCCTGTTTGCTATATGCTGTGAAATATTGGACATATCAAATAGTGCCTTAGTTGTTTTAGGTGAGTCATTCTAAAAGCAATGAATGGTAGCCAATATTGTGGGTTATGCACAATTTCTGGTTCAGTAGCTATTTCTAGTCTACCACTTTTCTCTGGCTTAAAGAAAGCATTGAAAATGTGGCATGTAAAACTGATGCATTTTATAGTTACTCTTGAATCTGCTTCGGTTTTTTTAAATTAATCATACATTTTGTCGTTTTCTATTTTTGAAAAGTGACTCAAAATCTTTCTCACAACTGTAGCTATGTTCCATTTGAAAATGACTGATAGAAATTAGGGCTCCCCTGTTAGCTCAGTGGTAAAGAATATGCCTGCTAATGCAAGAGACATGCATTCAGTTCCTGTGTCAGGAAGATCCTCTGCAGAAGGAAATAGCAATCCAATCCAGCATTCATGCCTGCGAAATCCCATGGACAGAAGAGCCTGGCAGGGTGCAGTCCATGGGATCACCAAGGAGTTCAGACAAAACTTAGCAACTAAACAACCACAAATGAAAATAGATTTGCTTTTGATGCATTCAGAGGCATGGGGCCAGGAACAGATTCCATCCAAAATGTCCTTGTCAGTGAAACTGGTGAAATTCTGCCAAGCGAAATGTAGGTGTGACTTTCCTGACTACAAGTTCTAATATTCTGCTAAGACTTAAAAAATTTAGTTACATCTGATTGACCTAGGTCAAAAGTTCTGGCATGATTTTGAAGATAGCTTAGTGATCAGCCATGGCTCTGAGGGTCGTTAGGAAAAGACAAGACATATGCTCATGTAACGTCAGTTCCTCTCAGCATGTTGCCCTAATTACATGCTTTGGTGTGTGTGCTTAATGACAAGTGGAATGAGAGCCAGAACTGCCTTAGAGAACACAAGGCTACTGGTTTTTTCCTGGGTCCTAAAGATTTCATCATTTTCAGAAGATGCTACCTTTCTAAAGCTGTTCTCATAAACTAAAACACTATTTCCTATCTTCTAATAGTCTTTTATTTTCTGAAAATCTGTATTTATTTATTTATTTTATTTGCCTGTCTAATTATTGGGGTCATGGATGCTAAGTTGACAGGCAATTGGATAACATTACTTTCTCCATGGCACCAGTAATTAAGAGGCCATGTAGAAAAAGAGGAAGCAGAAATGGTGAGATGGGTCAAGTATCAGATAACCCTGGCCCCTCCTCACCTGCCAGTGTCTTCAGCTCAACGTATGTTGCACATCTCATTAGGCACAGAAACTCAATTTTTCTGACCCTTGACCTCTTCCTTTTCTTTCAGACATGCTCTTAAGAATCTGAGACGTGTCCATTTTGATTCCCAAGTTGAATACTCTCAAACTCACAGAGTATAAGCTTCAGTTTCCCTCTGTTGTACAGTTTCATAGCCCCACATCACTTTCCTATGCTTTTATTAATAACTGTGTATTCATTTTTTCTCTTTCCCCTTTTTTTTTTTTTTTTTTTGGACTACACTGTGTGGATTGCGGGATCTTAGTTCCCTGGCATGGATCAGATCCGCACCCCCTGTAGTAGAAGCTTGGGATCCTAATAACTAGATCATCAGGGAAGTCTGTATTAGTTCTTTTTTTTGGAGTATAGTTGATTTACTGATGTACTGATGTTCACTCTTTGCTTTTCAGATTATTTTCCCATATAGGCCATTATTGAATATTGATTACAGTTGCCTGTGCTATAGAATTGGTTCTTATTAGTTATCTATTTTATATATAGTAGTGTATATATATCAATCCCAATCTCCCAATTTATCCCTCCCTCTATCTCTTGTTAACCATAAATTTGTTTTCTAATTCCAAGATGAAGTGCAGGTCTCGCAAAACCTGAATCAACCCGCACTCACACAGTTTAATCTGGCAGCCCCTCCAAAGGTCTGGCAGCTCTACACAGTCCAAAGTTTTAAAACAAAGAGATGAAATAGCTGTAACTGAATTTCAAGTCTGTGGAAGTGAGGAGCAAAAAAGCCTTTCAAGAATGTAAAGGCAAATACTTCTGCATCTATATAGTAAATTACCAGTAGGCTGAATTTACATGGGAGTCCTCTGAATTGCCCACTTTGTTTCCTATTGATGCCTAAGACTTTCTGTGCACAAAATTGGCCATTAATAATAATAATAATAATGACAGAAATCGTTAGTAATCATTGAACACTTGTTAGATACCAGAGACTTTGCTAAACTATGACTTCCACTACAGAATTTAAGAAAAATAACTTAAAAAGTTTCCTGAACATCAGATATGAACCAGAATATAAAGAAAAATTTATTTCTAGAGGTATCCTGTGGGTTCAAGATAACAGATTTTATTTGTTTATTTTTTTTACTGAAGTATAGTTGAATTAATTACCTCTGTACAGCAAAGTGATTCAGTTATAGATATATACTCATTTTTTTTAAATATTCTTTTTCATTATGGTTTATCAAAGGCTGTTGAACTGTGCCATTTAGTAAGATCTTACTGCTTAAGCATCCCATATATAAAGCCTACATCTGCTAACTCCAACTTTTCCTCCAACCCCCTCCCCATGGCAACCTCCGCGGTGTTCTCTCTATGCCTCTTTCCTTTATGTCCATGATTCTATTTCTGTTTCATGGATAGGTTCATTTGTGTTGTATTTTACATATAAGTGAAAACATACAGTATTTGTCTTTCTGACTTATGTTTTTATTGTGATTATCTCTAGTTGCATCCATTTTACTACAGATGGCATTATTTCATTCTTTTTTATGGCTGAGTAGTATTTCATTGTATGCATATATATGTACATACACACACATATATATGTATATATGCATAACATATGTGTATATATATATATATGTATACATATACCACATTTTCATATATTCATGTGTTGATGGACATTTAGGTTATTTCCATGTCTTGGCTATCATGAATATTGCCTCTATGAACACAGACATGCATGTATTTTTCTGAATATAGTTTTGTCCAGATATACGCCCAAAAGTGGGATTGCCAGATCATATGGAAATTCTATTTTTAGTTTTTTGAGGTATCTACATACTGTTCTCCATAGTAAAACAAAGAGATGAAATAGCTGTAACTGAATTTCAAGTCTGTGGAAGTGAGGAGCAAAAAAGCCTTTCAAGAATGTAAAGGCAAATACTTCTGCATCTATATAGTAAATTACCAGTAGGCTGAATTTACATGGGAGTCCTCTGAATTGCCCACTTTGTTTCCTATTGATGCCTAAGACTTTCTGTGCACAAAATTGGCCATTAATAATAATAATAATAATGACAGAAATCGTTAGTAATCATTGAACACTTGTTAGATACCAGAGACTTTGCTAAACTATGACTTCCACTACAGAATTTAAGAAAAATAACTTAAAAAGTTTCCTGAACATCAGATATGAACCAGAATATAAAGAAAAATTTATTTCTAGAGGTATCCTGTGGGTTCAAGATAACAGATTTTATTTGTTTATTTTTTTTACTGAAGTATAGTTGAATTAATTACCTCTGTACAGCAAAGTGATTCAGTTATAGATATATACTCATTTTTTTTAAATATTCTTTTTCATTATGGTTTATCAAAGGCTGTTGAACTGTGCCATTTAGTAAGATCTTACTGCTTAAGCATCCCATATATAAAGCCTACATCTGCTAACTCCAACTTTTCCTCCAACCCCCTCCCCATGGCAACCTCCGCGGTGTTCTCTCTATGCCTCTTTCCTTTATGTCCATGATTCTATTTCTGTTTCATGGATAGGTTCATTTGTGTTGTATTTTACATATAAGTGAAAACATACAGTATTTGTCTTTCTGACTTATGTTTTTATTGTGATTATCTCTAGTTGCATCCATTTTACTACAGATGGCATTATTTCATTCTTTTTTATGGCTGAGTAGTATTTCATTGTATGCATATATATGTACATACACACACATATATATGTATATATGCATAACATATGTGTATATATATATATATGTATACATATACCACATTTTCATATATTCATGTGTTGATGGACATTTAGGTTATTTCCATGTCTTGGCTATCATGAATATTGCCTCTATGAACACAGACATGCATGTATTTTTCTGAATATAGTTTTGTCCAGATATACGCCCAAAAGTGGGATTGCCAGATCATATGGAAATTCTATTTTTAGTTTTTTGAGGTATCTACATACTGTTTTCCATAGTGTTTGTACCAACTTACATCCTTATGAACAGGGTAGGAGGGTTCACTTTTCTCTACATTTTGTCCAGTATTTGTTATTTTTAGACATTTTAATGATAGCCATTCTGACTGGTGTGAAATGATACTTATTATAGTTTTGATTTGCATTTATTTAATAATCAGTGATGTTGAGCATCTTTTCATGTGCCTATTGGCCATCTATATGGCTTTGGAGAAGTATCAGTTTAGGTCTTCTGCCCATTATTTGGATAGAATTGTTTGTTTTTGTTGTTGTTGAGTTGTATGAACTGTTTGCACATTTTGGAAATTAAGCTCTTGTTGGTTGCATCATTTGCAAATATCTTCTGCATTCTATAGGTTTTCTTTTAGTTTTGCTATGGGTTCCTTTGCTGTTCAAAAGCTTGTAAGTTTATTTAGGTTCCATTTGTTTATTTTTGTTTTTATCTCTACTTAAAACATTAGTACAAGTTATGTCAGAGAATGTTTGGCCCATGAGAACAGATTTTTTTTTTAATTATACGAGAAAAAATAGTCAATATTTTGAGCAAAACTTTTTTTTTTCTTGGTGAGGGGGCCACTTCTATTGGCCTTTCATTTATGTATTTTCATCCATCTTTGTTCTTTGGCCTGTGTAGGCCTCCCATCACAGTGGCCTCTCTTGCTGCAGAGCACCAGTTCTGGGCACATGCGCTCCAGAGCTCTGGTTCAGTAGTTGGACACATCGGTCCAGCCACTCCACAACATGTGGGATCTTCCCAGGCCAGGGATCGAACTGGCACCCCTTGCACTGCAAGGCAGTGTCCTTACCCATTGGACCACCAGGGAAGCCCCTGAGCCAACCTTTAAAAAAAAAGCATTTAAAAGTAAGTGACCAATCTCTTTTTGCCCCTTAAATGAACACATTTCAGAACATAACAAGACCAAAGAATCACAGAATCTCCAAATCAAAAACCTTGAATTACCAGTTAAATCTCTCCATTATTTTGAGAAGATCCTCTCTACCATTTTGACAGAGAGACCGACCGCTTAGCTTCAGCTACTTCTACTATTGTAAACATTTTCATTGTTTCCAGCCAAGCCTGCCTCTCTCTGACAAGAGTCAACAAAAAATAGCCCTCAGGTCAAATTCTGCCCAACTGTGTATGTGTATGGCTTACAAACTAAGGATGGATATCACATTTTTACATGCTTGAGAAAAATCAAGAGAATAGTAATATTTAATGACACAAAGACAACACAGCCATACTCAATGTCTGTTTTTTCACTATGGCAGCATACAGGCTACAATGTCTCTTCCTTTCTCTTTCTATTAAAATTTCTTTATAAATTTTATTTTGCCTTCATGATTTTTTCTTGAGATAACTATAGATTTGTATGCAATCATATGAAATAATATGAGATCCATTGAATATTTTTTTCCCAGTTTTCCCCAATGGTTACATTTTATGACACTACAGTGATGTGACTCAATATATTGACAATGTTACTGTCCACTGGTCATATTTAGATTTCCTCAGTTTTATTTGTATTCATTTATGTGCTATATAAATTCTATACAACTCTTGTCACTTATAATTACAAGTTTAGAAAACCTAACATTCATGTTTTTTTTTTTTAAATTAAATGTCCGTAGTATATGTGCAGTGATTAAAAAAAAAAAAAAGAAAAATTCCAAAATTAGGAAATCCTTTGTTATAAAGGCTGTGTAGCACATATCCATATTACTTTGTTTTTCACAATTAATTGCCTCTCTTCATGCACATTTTTTGGCCTCTCTTGCTGCAGAGCACCAGCTCTGGGCGCATGCGCTCCAGAGCTCTGGTTCAGTAGTTGGACACATCGGTCCAGCCACTCCACAACATGTGGGATCTTCCCAGGCCAGGGATCGAACTGGCACCCCTTGCACTGCAAGGCAGTGTCCTTACCCATTGGACCACCAGGGAAGCCCCTGAGCCAACCTTTAAAAAAAAAGCATTTAAAAGTAAGTGACCAATCTCTTTTTGCCCCTTAAATGAACACATTTCAGAACATAACAAGACCAAAGAATCACAGAATCTCCAAATCAAAAACCTTGAATTACCAGTTAAATCTCTCCATTATTTTGAGAAGATCCTCTCTACCATTTTGACAGAGAGACCGACCGCTTAGCTTCAGCTACTTCTACTATTGTAAACATTTTCATTGTTTCCAGCCAAGCCTGCCTCTCTCTGACAAGAGTCAACAAAAAATAGCCCTCAGGTCAAATTCTGCCCAACTGTGTATGTGTATGGCTTACAAACTAAGGATGGATATCACATTTTTACATGCTTGAGAAAAATCAAGAGAATAGTAATATTTAATGACACAAAGACAACACAGCCATACTCAATGTCTGTTTTTTCACTATGGCAGCATACAGGCTACAATGTCTCTTCCTTTCTCTTTCTATTAAAATTTCTTTATAAATTTTATTTTGCCTTCATGATTTTTTCTTGAGATAACTATAGATTTGTATGCAATCATATGAAATAATATGAGATCCATTGAATATTTTTTTCCCAGTTTTCCCCAATGGTTACATTTTATGACACTACAGTGATGTGACTCAATATATTGACAATGTTACTGTCCACTGGTCATATTTAGATTTCCTCAGTTTTATTTGTATTCATTTATGTGCTATATAAATTCTATACAACTCTTGTCACTTATAATTACAAGTTTAGAAAACCTAACATTCATGTTTTTTTTTTTTAAATTAAATGTCCGTAGTATATGTGCAGTGATTAAAAAAAAAAAAAAGAAAAATTCCAAAATTAGGAAATCCTTTGTTATAAAGGCTGTGTAGCACATATCCATATTACTTTGTTTTTCACAATTAATTGCTTCTGTTTTGGTGGACAAAACCAACAGTTGTGATCTTTCTAAGTCTACACCTCAAAATTAATAAGAAATGGTCATATTAAACAGAATTTTAAAAATATTATCTAAATATTTTCTAGCATCTCATATATGAAACCAATTTTACTTTTCATTAATCACAGTCTTTGTACTACTTATCATTATTTTTCTAATTTATATTTCACTTTATTACATTCATTTTTTAAAACTTTTTTTACTTTGAAAGAGTTGTAGGCTACAAAATGCTTGTACAAATAGAAATACTTCATCTTCCTCACCCTATTTCCATTAATGATGAAACTTTACATAACCAATGCACAATGATCAAAATCAGTAAATTAGTATCCAAATGATGCTATTAACTAGTATATAGACTTTCAGATTTTTTGGTTTTTTTCCACTAGTGTTTATATTTCTGTTGCAGGATTGGATTCAGGCTCCACATTACATTTAGTTATTTTATGATTTATCCTTAATTCCAGTTAGAAAAGCAGAACATTTCCTCAGTTTAAAAAAGTATATTTAAGAATTGTTGTTATTCAAGAAGAGTACTCTTGAAGAGAACTGGTTTGGTATAGTTTTTTAATTCCAACACATAGCTCTGTGAGGTCAACCAAAATGTATACAGAAAAAAATTGTCTTAAAAGATATGAAAGTGAGACCCATCTAGTGGACAAATTATTGTATCACACAATAACCAGATGTAACTCTGTCTTTCTGCATGTATATATAAACATATGGGTACACATATGTAAGTCAGTCAAATATTTCCTTCTTGAATTTTCTCCTGAAACAAAAATTTTCATAATTTATAATCCAATATTATCTTATGAAAGCATGCATCCAGAAACTTCTACAGATTGTTTTCAAAATACTAATCTCAGTACTTATTTACTTGTTTGTCCAAAAACAACAAAATAATTAATTGAAAAAATTTTACTCACATGTATATTCTATTATCTTCTAGGTAATGGACTTTTACAATTTTGGAAATTACACTCAATTTTGGAAATTAAAGGCCCTGGCATTTTGCATATATTTTCATAACTTTGCATCACTCTATGTCAAATAGGACTATTTTCTGCCTGATGACCAATCTCAAAAAATGAAAGGAAAGCTGCCATTAATAAATCAAACTTTTTATAACAGATAACTAGCCTTCCAGGTGAAATAGAACATATTCATATTTGTTTGATAAAGTGATTTGGATTCCTCTATTTAAGGGGCCAAGTAGAATGAACTAATTCTTTTCTTAAGTATGAAAGCTATATGAGAGAATATACTTCCTTCTTTTGAACTGAGCACTTTTGATGGACAAAAGGAAGAGTATTTCATCCAAGTCACGGGTTCTGGAAATTTTCAATAGTTGCAACTACCTTAAGGATGGGTCAAGGGAAAGAAATCATGAAGCGTAAACAAAGAAGGCAAACAGAATTGGAAGCCATTCAAGTCAAAATCAGAGGAGAATAAACTATAATTTTGTAAAAAGATAACATTTTCCCTTCAGCTAAACAATGAAGTGTACCTTCTGGTTTCATTTATATTTATATTTACCCAAAGTAGTTTTCTTTCAGGAAAAACAATATTTTTCCTCTTTCAGTGAAATCTTTAAAATGTAAACTGTTAGATATCTGTAGACTCTTCTAGAATGCACAGCTGGAAAAACAAGTATATTTAAACCTTCAAATGGTTTGGGTCCATTTCAAGGTTTTGTTCTTGGCCTTATGAACAAACCAAAAGTTGCCGCCTTAATTGGGAAAAAAAACTCTGTTTTTGATTTTTTCATACACATATGTAAAAGTACAGAAAAAATTGTCTTAAAAGATATGAAAGTGAGACCCATCTAGTGGACAAATTATTGTATCACACAATAACCAGATGTAACTCTGTCTTTCTGCATGTATATATAAACATATGGGTACACATATGTAAGTCAGTCAAATATTTCCTTCTTGAATTTTCTCCTGAAACAAAATTTTCATAATTTATAATCCAATATTATCTTATGAAAGCATGCATCCAGAAACTTCTACAGATTGTTTTCAAAATACTAATCTCAGTACTTATTTACTTGTTTGTCCAAAAACAACAAAATAATTAATTGAAAAAATTTTACTCACATGTATATTCTATTATCTTCTAGGTAATGGACTTTTACAATTTTGGAAATTACACTCAATTTTGGAAAT
This sequence comes from Tragulus kanchil, assembly GCA_022376925.1. Taxonomy (NCBI): domain Eukaryota; kingdom Metazoa; phylum Chordata; class Mammalia; order Artiodactyla; family Tragulidae; genus Tragulus; species Tragulus kanchil. The sequence goes on along the minus strand of JAIOJX010000028.1, from coordinate 87,395,714 downwards.
TAAAGGCCCTGGCATTTTGCATATATTTTCATAACTTTGCATCACTCTATGTCAAATAGGACTATTTTCTGCCTGATGACCAATCTCAAAAAATGAAAGGAAAGCTGCCATTAATAAATCAAACTTTTATAACAGATAACTAGCCTTCCAGGTGAAATAGAACATATTCATATTTGTTTGATAAAGTGATTTGGATTCCTCTATTTAAGGGGCCAAGTAGAATGAACTAATTCTTTTCTTAAGTATGAAAGCTATATGAGAGAATATACTTCCTTCTTTTGAACTGAGCACTTTTGATGGACAAAAGGAAGAGTATTTCATCCAAGTCACGGGTTCTGGAAATTTTCAATAGTTGCAACTACCTTAAGGATGGGTCAAGGGAAAGAAATCATGAAGCGTAAACAAAGAAGGCAAACAGAATTGGAAGCCATTCAAGTCAAAATCAGAGGAGAATAAACTATAATTTTGTAAAAAGATAACATTTTCCCTTCAGCTAAACAATGAAGTGTACCTTCTGGTTTCATTTATATTTATATTTACCCAAAGTAGTTTTCTTTCAGGAAAAACAATATTTTTCCTCTTTCAGTGAAATCTTTAAAATGTAAACTGTTAGATATCTGTAGACTCTTCTAGAATGCACAGCTGGAAAAACAAGTATATTTAAACCTTCAAATGGTTTGGGTCCATTTCAAGGTTTTGTTCTTGGCCTTATGAACAAACCAAAAAGTTGCCCTTGACCTCTAAATTTGGGAATAACAATTTAAAACCTTCAAGTACGTGTGTTTTGTTCATGCATATTTTATATAAAATTTTTCCATTTAAAACATTTAGTATTTAGCAACTTTAATAAGGGACTAAAATGTATGAATATTAATAATTTTGGTTTATGAAAATGAATTGGTTATGAAAATGAATTTTTCCTTAAGCCTGCACATTACCTATAATCATATCTTTAGGCACATTATTTTATCTGAAAGTTGATAATTTTCAGTTTATGATTCCCAATGTAGTTAAAAATTAATGCTTAAATATATTTAACATGTTTCATTGTAATGAGATAGAATAAAAAAGACCTTTTATGCATAAACACTCATAAGGTAAAAATTTTTTTAAATGGTATTATCCTTTGTAACCATGCAAATTAAGCCTGACAGCTGGTGCTCGGCAGTTAAAGAAGACCTGTAAAATTATTCTTGCATATTATTTTGTTTGATGTTGAGTTGCTAAGTCATGTCCATCTCTTTGGAACCCCATAGTCTGAAGCATGCCACGCTTCTCTGTTCTTCACTATCTCCCTAAGTTTGCTCAAACTAATGTCCATTGAGTCAGTAATGCCATCAAAGTATCTTGTCCTCTGTCATTCCCTCCTCCTCTGCCTTCAATCTTTCCTAGCATCACGGTGTTTTCCAGTGAGATGGCTTTTTACATCAGATAACCAAAGTACTGGAGCTTCATCCTTAGTGCCACTCTTTCTAGTGAATATTCAAGGTTGACTTCTTTTAGAATTGACTGGTTTGATCTCCTTGCTGACTAAGGGACTCTCAAGAGTCTTCTCTAGCCTCACAGTTCAAAGCACCAATTCTTATTGTGCTAAGGGAATAGGAGTCCTTACAATGGCTTGGTGTGATGGCCCAGAGGGGTGGGATGGGGAGACCTGAGTGTGGGGAGGGTACCAGGGATATGCATATGGCCGATCTGGGAACATGCATGTCTATCAACAACAAAACTCTGCAAAACCTTTAAATTAAAGAATTAAAAAAAAAAAAAAAAGCACCAATTCTTTGGCATTCAACCTTCTTTAGGGTCCAACTCTCACATCCATACATGACTACTGGAAGTTTCAATGAACAACTAAACCCTAAGCGACCCCTGACACAACTATTAAGTTAGTCAAAGAAAGAATTACTAGCAATTATGTTTTCTGATTGTTTATAAGCAAACAACAAAATTTATGTTTGATGTAACCTCATGTATGTCTGTTTTCTTAGCTAGTTTCTTGGTCTGGCCCCTTTAAGCACCAATGACAAAAGTTTTTACTTTTTACTTCAGAATCAGAGTATATGTTCCACCTTAAATATCTTCCTGCTTCTGCCTTATGTTAGCTTATGACTATAACTTCTATAATATGTATAAGATTAATGTGCAAAAGTCAACTGCTATGAATTTACCGTGAGCCTTTCTGGAAGCATATTTTCTTAGATTTGGGAGGAAACAGGAAATAAATCTTTAAACAGCTACTAATCTTAAAAAAGAAAGAATACTATAGTGGGTGTTCCCTTCTCATCGGGAGTCTTCCCAGTCCATGGATCGAACCCATGTATCCTGCATTTCAGGCAGATTTTTTTTTTTTTAAAGGATTTATTTATTTATTTATTTTGGGCGGGGGTCGGGTTGGGGAGGGAGGGGAGCGGGCAGGCCACTTCTATTGGTCTTTCATTTCTCTATTTTTCATCCGTCTTTGTTCTTTGGCTCCTGTGGGCCTCCCATCGCTGTAGCCTCTGTCGTCGCAGAGCGCCAGCTCGGGGCGCATGCGCTCCAGAACTCTGACTCAGTGATTGGACACATCAGTCCAGCGTCTCCGCGGCACGTGGGATCTTCCCAGGCCAGGGCTCGAACCGGCGTCCCTTGCACTGCAAGGCGGTGTCCTTATCCACTGGACCACCAGGGGAAGCCCTCAGGCAGATTCTTTACCATCTGAACCACCTGCATAGGAAGGCTGTTACACTATTGGCAAAGGTAGCAACATTGAACAAAGTTTGAAAGATGAGTAGGAACATGCCAGATGAATAATAGATGAGAAGCATTTAGGAAAAAGGAGACGATAAACAATTTTGCAAAAGAAAGAGAAAGAATTATGTGTTTGAGTAAGATCAAGAGATAACTTACAGAACACAGACATCTAGGAATTGGTAAGCAAAGAGCCCTGAGGATGGAAAAACAGACACAGCTGGAACACTGAAGTCCCTGTGAATAAGTGTTGGTTTAGTCCTATAGTTGATAAGGATCTATTAAAATATTTTAAACAGAGGCATGAATGAATCTGATTTGTACAAAAATAATTCAGGTGGATTGTATAGGATTCTTTGAAAGGCAGACAGATCCGTTAGGAAGCTGATGAAAAATTATTATGGCTTAAATTTTAGGATTGGAGATAGGACACAGCTGAGATTTACTTGGCATATATAATTAATGGGATTTAGCAAATTAGACATTTGTTATGAGGGAGAGGTTGAAGATAGCTCCCAGTTTCTGAATGGAATGTTAGTATAATTAATCAAGCAAGATAAGGAATATGAGGAAGAGATATGTAGAGACGACCTGTTGACTGTTGGAGAGAGATTTTTGCATTACTGGACTAAAAGCACATTAGGAAAATTCCGTGACCACAAAGTAGGGTTTGAGTAAATTTGTTCAGATCTTCTGGTATTTGTGATCTTTACCATGTCTCTGTCACTTTCCTTCTTCAACCTTGAATCAGGCGTCACATCTGGTATATTCAGTGCTGCTCAAATTTAACATTTTTTTTTTTGGTCCCAAACTGCTTTTCATCCGTCTTTGTTCTTTGGCTCCTGTGGGCCTCCCATCGCTGTAGCCTCTGTCGTCGCAGAGCGCCAGCTCGGGGCGCATGCGCTCCAGAACTCTGACTCAGTGATTGGACACATCAGTCCAGCGTCTCCGCGGCACGTGGGATCTTCCCAGGCCAGGGCTCGAACCGGCGTCCCTTGCACTGCAAGGCGGTGTCCTTATCCACTGGACCACCAGGGGAAGCCCTCAGGCAGATTCTTTACCATCTGAACCACCTGCATAGGAAGGCTGTTACACTATTGGCAAAGGTAGCAACATTGAACAAAGTTTGAAAGATGAGTAGGAACATGCCAGATGAATAATAGATGAGAAGCATTTAGGAAAAAGGAGACGATAAACAATTTTGCAAAAGAAAGAGAAAGAATTATGTGTTTGAGTAAGATCAAGAGATAACTTACAGAACACAGACATCTAGGAATTGGTAAGCAAAGAGCCCTGAGGATGGAAAAACAGACACAGCTGGAACACTGAAGTCCCTGTGAATAAGTGTTGGTTTAGTCCTATAGTTGATAAGGATCTATTAAAATATTTTAAACAGAGGCATGAATGAATCTGATTTGTACAAAAATAATTCAGGTGGATTGTATAGGATTCTTTGAAAGGCAGACAGATCCGTTAGGAAGCTGATGAAAAATTATTATGGCTTAAATTTTAGGATTGGAGATAGGACACAGCTGAGATTTACTTGGCATATATAATTAATGGGATTTAGCAAATTAGACATTTGTTATGAGGGAGAGGTTGAAGATAGCTCCCAGTTTCTGAATGGAATGTTAGTATAATTAATCAAGCAAGATAAGGAATATGAGGAAGAGATATGTAGAGACGACCTGTTGACTGTTGGAGAGAGATTTTTGCATTACTGGACTAAAAGCACATTAGGAAAATTCCGTGACCACAAAGTAGGGTTTGAGTAAATTTGTTCAGATCTTCTGGTATTTGTGATCTTTACCATGTCTCTGTCACTTTCCTTCTTCAACCTTGAATCAGGCGTCACATCTGGTATATTCAGTGCTGCTCAAATTTAACATTCCTTGTGCGTGTCTTTTACTTTAATTTTGGTCCCAAACTGCTTTTCATGACATTGTGCATCTACTGTTTAAATTTTGGAATCTTGACCATAATCCCCTTTTCTCAGGATGATTTGAAATAACCTTGTTCTTCTTTAGGGCAAGAAATTGGCCATTAACCATTCCAAAACAGCAACAACAACAATAGCAAAAAATAACAGATTAGGAGGCATTATAGTTACAGAATTTATAGATGGAAAATCACCTTGTCAATGGATCAAGTTGGCATTTGCTCACCTTCTGAAGAGGCTGCAGCCACGAAGGATCAGTGAATTGCCAGATATGTCAATTGTTCCTGCTCTTATAATAATGGATAATGCATATGCAGTGATGTCTTTATTCCAAGCTCATCTTTTAAGTGCTTATATATATTTATTAATTCATTTTGTCCTTTGCCTCAATCCTGTAAAATAGTTACTATTATTATCCCTATTCCACAGATGAAGAAGCTGAGGTATAGAAAAATATAGTCTACCTATAATACACCGTAATGTGGATTCAAAGCCAGTAGTCTAGCTCCAGAGACTTTTCATATTGCTACTGTAACACATTACTATAAACAATGGCTAAACCTCGCACACATTTATTATCCAGTTCATGAGGTCAGAAGTACAAATGGATCATAGCAGCCCTCTGGAGCCAGCTTCCAAAAAGGTCTAAAGTAAAGTTTGTGCTCCTTCTGGAAACCCTGGAAAACAATCTGTTTCTTACCTACTCTGGTTTCTAGAAGAAAGAAAGAAAGAAAGGAAAAAAAAAAAAGCTCCCTTTTTTGGCTTGTAATCTTTTTCTTTATCTTTTTTTTTTTTTTTAATCTTTGAAGTCAATGTGTATCACCTTCAAAGTTTCCAAAGTTTGCTTCCATGGTCATATCTCCTTTTCTTACTTGGAACCTCCCAAATACCTCTTAAAAGGACATGTATGCTCAAGAGCTTCAGTCACGTTCAACTCTTTATGACCCCTGAACTGTAGGCTGCCAAGCTCCTCTGCCATGGGATTCTGCAGGTAAGAATACTGGACTGGATTGCTATTTCCTCCTCCAGGGCATCTTCCCAACCCAGGGGTAGAACCCACGTTTCCCATGTCTTCTGTGTTGCAGGCGTATTCTTTACCACTGCGACATCTGGGAAGTGTTTCACAAGGACACTTAATTGGCCCACTGGGATAATCCAGCATAATATTCTTTCCTTGAGATTTTTAATTTTATCATTTCTGCAGAGCCCTTTTTCCACACAGGCAACATTCACAAGTTTCAGGGGTTAGATGTGAACATCTTTGGGGAGAACTATTTTTTCTACCATACCATCTCTAAGATCTCAAAGATAATGTGAACATTTCCTCCTTTGGAGACCTCAATATTAGCCTTTTATGTAATTATCTTCTATAAAAATATCGTCCTTTGTCCTTATAGACAAACACACATATACATACACATGCACACACACTTGCTCATTCACACCACACTATTTTCTATTGTGGAGAAAAAAGTTTAGATTAAACACATGCAATAATATTATGGATGAGAGCTGGTATCTCATGTTGGTCAACACTCAAGTAGATACCCAAGGAGCACCAGAAAATTTAGTCAGTGATGAGTGCGGAGAACCAGCTTTTCCCATTGTTTGTCTGCATGCATTTATATCTTACCAGAACCCTGACAGAGTCTTCGGGTAATGCATTTACTGTACACTACTCTTTCTCCCTAAGAATTTAAAGTGATAAATTTCTGTTGAAACTAGGTCATAATTATAATTTTCAATTGTTTTTGTGCTAATATATTCTTACCAAACATGTTGGAGAATGACAAAAAAGTAATGAGTCAGTTGCCTATGTTTCATTCCAGAATCCTTACACTTGAGTCAAAGGTAAAAAGATACATCAGGAATCACCTGCTAATCCTTTTGGGTGGCATGAAAGTATAGTCTCTTGTGGGGGAATTGATGACAGGAGACTAAGGTCATAGATTCCTTGGCCTTTTATAATAGACTAAGCAGTTAGCTTGGAGCATCCCAGGTGGCACAGTGATAAAGAATCCACCTGCCGATGCAGGAGACCCAAGAAATACAAATTCATCCTCAACTGGGAAGGTCCCTGGAGGAAATGACAACTCACTCCAGAATTTCATGTATGCTCAAGAGCTTCAGTCACGTTCAACTCTTTATGACCCCTGAACTGTAGGCTGCCAAGCTCCTCTGCCATGGGATTCTGCAGGTAAGAATACTGGACTGGATTGCTATTTCCTCCTCCAGGGCATCTTCCCAACCCAGGGGTAGAACCCACGTTTCCCATGTCTTCTGTGTTGCAGGCGTATTCTTTACCACTGCGACATCTGGGAAGTGTTTCACAAGGACACTTAATTGGCCCACTGGGATAATCCAGCATAATATTCTTTCCTTGAGATTTTTAATTTTATCATTTCTGCAGAGCCCTTTTTCCACACAGGCAACATTCACAAGTTTCAGGGGTTAGATGTGAACATCTTTGGGGAGAACTATTTTTTCTACCATACCATCTCTAAGATCTCAAAGATAATGTGAACATTTCCTCCTTTGGAGACCTCAATATTAGCCTTTTATGTAATTATCTTCTATAAAAATATCGTCCTTTGTCCTTATAGACAAACACACATATACATACACATGCACACACACTTGCTCATTCACACCACACTATTTTCTATTGTGGAGAAAAAAGTTTAGATTAAACACATGCAATAATATTATGGATGAGAGCTGGTATCTCATGTTGGTCAACACTCAAGTAGATACCCAAGGAGCACCAGAAAATTTAGTCAGTGATGAGTGCGGAGAACCAGCTTTTCCCATTGTTTGTCTGCATGCATTTATATCTTACCAGAACCCTGACAGAGTCTTCGGGTAATGCATTTACTGTACACTACTCTTTCTCCCTAAGAATTTAAAGTGATAAATTTCTGTTGAAACTAGGTCATAATTATAATTTTCAATTGTTTTTGTGCTAATATATTCTTACCAAACATGTTGGAGAATGACAAAAAAGTAATGAGTCAGTTGCCTATGTTTCATTCCAGAATCCTTACACTTGAGTCAAAGGTAAAAAGATACATCAGGAATCACCTGCTAATCCTTTTGGGTGGCATGAAAGTATAGTCTCTTGTGGGGGAATTGATGACAGGAGACTAAGGTCATAGATTCCTTGGCCTTTTATAATAGACTAAGCAGTTAGCTTGGAGCATCCCAGGTGGCACAGTGATAAAGAATCCACCTGCCGATGCAGGAGACCCAAGAAATACAAATTCGAATCCTCAACTGGGAAGGTCCCCTGGAGGAGGAAATGACAACTCACTCCAGAATTTTTGCCTAGAAAATTCCATGGACAGAGGAGCCCAGAAGGATACAGTTCATGGGGCTGCAGAGAGTTGGACATTACTGAGGACACATACACACATGCACAAGCAGTTAGCTGTCATTTGCTTTAATAAATTCTTCATAGCCTTATTATATTATCAGATGGCCTGTAATATAGAATTACACATTTAAATAAAGTGAATAAATCTAGGACATTTTAGTCAGCATTGTTTTAACTTTAGCCTATATTTTAAGAATATTTACAGAAGATTCTAATGGTGAATCCTTTTTTCTTCTTCACATGAAGAAGATGCATCTACTTTGGAGTCATTGTTCTAATTAGGGCCAATCCTGGGTTAAAGATCTTGAATGATCTTTATTCCCAAACTTTCCATTTATCACTCTGAAAGATTTTCATTCTTCCCATGTGTATATTCCCTCTAGTCTTCAGAAACAAGTAGAAACAATATCCTGTCTTCTTTTTCTGTGTTCTTTGTGCTGTTAGAATAAAAGTAGGGGTTTTTGTAAATAGGCTATATCTTGTTCATGTTTCTAAAACTGGCAAATTGGTACAACTCCATGTTATTTTTGATTCCACTCCCACTAGGACTAATAAGTAACACTTTTGGGGTGGGGGGGGCACTTCTACTGGTCTTTCATGTATTCATTTTCATCCATCTTTGTTCTTTGGCCTGTGTGGGCCTCCCACCACAGTGGCATCTCTTGCTGCAGAGCACTGGCTCTGAGCACACACACTCCAGAGCTCCCGCTCGGTAGTTGGACCCATCGGTCCAGCTGCTCTGCAGCATGTGAGATCTTCCCAGGCCAGGGATCGAACTGGCACCCCTTGCACTGCAAGGCGGTGTCCTTACCCACTGGACCACCAGGGAAGCCCTAAATAACACTTTTTTAAAAAACACTACTTACTAGAAGCTACATACCTATTTTGATATATTTACAAAATCATTCTTTTTTATGGATTCTAAATTCTTATAGCTATTTGCTTACTGCTTAAAGAAACAAATTGTCAAATTTGAAATTTTTATACTGTAATGGTGCAGCCAGGTTTCCCCATTCCTGGGAAAAAACAGGTAATGCATATTAACTATACAAAGACCAACTTTCTCAAATTCCATTTTATATAAAACACTTGGACAATAGGCAAAGGATCTTTTCTCTTTCTTTCCGAATTTAGATTTAAAGATATATCTTAAATCCAAGTACAAAAATATGTTGTTTCTTTCCTTTAAGAAGAATATACTAGGCACTGTATTGACTATGTCTGAATTTAAAGAGTAAGACAAGTTGACTACTAATTGGCAGAAATAACTCTCAAGGTCTTTCTCTTCTTCCAAGAGGTAACAAAACCTAATCCTAGAAATACAGCATATTTGTTTTAGCTGAAAGTGTGGCCTAAGGGTTCCTGGACTTCCTCATCCTACTTGCCCAAACAGAGATGTGTGAACAGGAAGGACTGTGAGCAATGCAAATTATTGCACATGTGACCAGATTCTCATCAGATGCTTGTTGACTGAGTCGCTGGATGGAATAAGACCTGGCACGGAAAATGTGGTTTGGGAAGGGATGGGGGTGGGGGATGGTTAGGGAGGCAACCCCTAAGTTAGAGGAAGAGCAGGAGAGAGTTGTGATATATTATTTTCTCTTAGAAGAAGAATTTCTCATTGCAAAACAGGACCACAGTTGGCACTAAAGGAAAAGAATTGGTCGTGGGGTTTAGGAGAGTAGGGTTTTAATAATCTTAACCTGTTGTGATATAACATAGAGTGTGACTCTTCACCAACATAGGGAATGACTCTTCCTTTGTATCGTGATGCATGTATACTAATTCTCTGGAAGAAAATTTCTAAGGCTCTTAGGACCATGTTGATGCCTGTCTACTTGAGAATAAGTATCTGGATCCACAAAATTCAGAGCATCAAATTCTCCATTAGTTTTAAAGTGAAAAGGTTGGGTCTAAAGTTGTTCACAAACTCTTGTTGGGAGACTTAATAAATGTGAATTAATCTTGAAATTCTATTTAATCAGTGGTTTACCAGGGAAAAATTTCTTTCAGTCATTCACTCCACAAAGATTGATTAAGCAGTTGTCCTGCAGCAGCCATATTAGTGGACAGCAGAAAAACACTGATGGGCCCTAAACAAAGAAATATTCTGTTATTATCAAAATCACAATCTTATATTAATATGTTTTGGAAGGAACCCTGTGAAGAGAATTTTAGACAATAGGCAAAGGTTTTTTTTAAGATTTAAAGATATATCTTAAATCCAAGTACAAAAATATGTTGTTTCTTTCCTTTAAGAAGAATATACTAGGCACTGTATTGACTATGTCTGAATTTAAAGAGTAAGACAAGTTGACTACTAATTGGCAGAAATAACTCTCAAGGTCTTTCTCTTCTTCCAAGAGGTAACAAAACCTAATCCTAGAAATACAGCATATTTGTTTTAGCTGAAAGTGTGGCCTAAGGGTTCCTGGACTTCCTCATCCTACTTGCCCAAACAGAGATGTGTGAACAGGAAGGACTGTGAGCAATGCAAATTATTGCACATGTGACCAGATTCTCATCAGATGCTTGTTGACTGAGTCGCTGGATGGAATAAGACCTGGCACGGAAAATGTGGTTTGGGAAGGGATGGGGGTGGGGGATGGTTAGGGAGGCAACCCCTAAGTTAGAGGAAGAGCAGGAGAGAGTTGTGATATATTATTTTCTCTTAGAAGAAGAATTTCTCATTGCAAAACAGGACCACAGTTGGCACTAAAGGAAAAGAATTGGTCGTGGGGTTTAGGAGAGTAGGGTTTTAATAATCTTAACCTGTTGTGATATAACATAGAGTGTGACTCTTCACCAACATAGGGAATGACTCTTCCTTTGTATCGTGATGCATGTATACTAATTCTCTGGAAGAAAATTTCTAAGGCTCTTAGGACCATGTTGATGCCTGTCTACTTGAGAATAAGTATCTGGATCCACAAAATTCAGAGCATCAAATTCTCCATTAGTTTTAAAGTGAAAAGGTTGGGTCTAAAGTTGTTCACAAACTCTTGTTGGGAGACTTAATAAATGTGAATTAATCTTGAAATTCTATTTAATCAGTGGTTTACCAGGGAAAAATTTCTTTCAGTCATTCACTCCACAAAGATTGATTAAGCAGTTGTCCTGCAGCAGCCATATTAGTGGACAGCAGAAAAACACTGATGGGCCCTAAACAAAGAAATATTCTGTTATTATCAAAATCACAATCTTATATTAATATGTTTTGGAAGGAACCCTGTGAAGAGAATTTTAGAAAACATGAGGCGTGTGGCGTCCCTTCTCCTGCTTGAGCAACCAGACTCCAGATATTATCCCTATCCCAAAGAGCTACTTTATTGTTTGGGGGCCAAGTAACCAAGAATAATAAAGTTTGTAATCATTTAGAAGTATATCTGTTAAAAACAATTTATAAGCTTGTCCCTAAAGAAATCCTTGACTAGTATACTGAAATCTTTTATTGTTCTTACCTACATTTCTCCAGTATATGGCTATGGATTTTTGCTGCTTTATTTACAGAAAATAAATGTATTTCTTCACATGACTTGTAAAAGTCCTTTTATAGGACTATTTTCAAGGGAGCTGTTGCACCACATCTGGGACCTAGCTCTGTTTTAAGAGGAAATGAGAGCTTGCTCTTTTCTGTAACAAAACAAACACACCTAGGTCCTATCACCTTAGCAGATTCTCTTAGACTAGCATAAAATCATGAAATAATAGCACACAAGTATGGAATATTGGAGGAGATGAGTGTATCAACAACAAATGCACATGTTGTCTGGTTTCCTAACCTTTCCTCCAGCATTTGAAATTATGGTTTCTCTCATCATTTGGGGTTTAGTAGGGATTTTGCCAAAGCCACAGGCTTCATCTTGCATCCCAAGAATGCTGCCTTTCTCTGCTATCTTCATTTAGCATAACCCAGCAGGGATTGTGCTGTGCTACTCATTACTTTTTTGTCTCATTGTGGAACTTTAGAGAGAATAGTAACACTCCTGAGCCAGGGAGCCCAGCCTGCACAAAAGGTCAGCTCCAGGAATGGTGTAGTGTCCAGTGTTTCGGTCTTTATAGTACACAAGTGAAATGGCCAACACTCTGAGGCAGAGAACAAATGTGACTGTACTCTGATGCTTTTTCCATTGCATGATCTTGTCAAACTCCCCCTAGTCTCTAGGAAGATGCTTTTAAGAGGAGGGAGAGAGAGAGAGAGAGAGACAGAAACTCTAGGTTATCATGTGGTGAGTGTTTGGAGAAGTATTTGGGGAGCATTTGATAAAACACTAAGAGTATGACTAAAGAAAAGATATCTGGAGACTATGTATCTGAATATATCTTAAGCAAAATGAATTCTATCAATCCTTATATTTTCATTAAAATCAATTGAATGAACATATCTTAAGTGAATTAATCCTGAAAGATGACTTTCCATCCTTGTGGACTGACACAGAATACTGCATAGAGTGAATGAATTTTACAGGATGCTTTGTAAGAATTTCTTTTTCTGGTAGTCCAGGATCTGGGGCCTTAGCAGCTTGATTTATCACAATTATGAAGTTTTACCAAAACCTTTTTTAAAAGAATCAAATTACAAAATATTAGGTGAGTTTAAGGGTAAAAAGTAGAAAGTATATCATGAAATAAAACTGCTAGTAATAATGATAACTATAATTTATATAACAATATACACTATGTAAAGTTCTTTATTTAATCATTGATCTATTTTATTAATTAAATGTTTGTCTGATCATTGACTCAAAAAACATTAGAAGTCTTCTCTCTGTAAAGCATGGTGGGCATTGGAACTACAGAAAGAACAAAATAACCGAATTTGCCTTTATGGAAGTTGTAGTTCTGGAATTAAACGTCACATCCCATTTTTCTCTCATCACAAATATATGAGGAAATAACTATCAATATCCACATTTGTAAACATGGAACTTCAAGCTTTGAGAAGATCATTAATTTTTCAAGGACACCCAGCTGGTTGGCTGAACATTGGGAGTTTGAATTCAGTTTGTTGAATTACAACACTGTTCTTAAGACCTCAGGGTTCCTTAAACAGTCTATGAAAAACCAGTGTGAGTCAGATTTAAGGTGAAAATAAGATTGCTTTATCACTAGTCAACATGAATTAAAATGGAAATCTGAAGTGTTTTGAAGAAGTATTGACAGTCATAACTAATAGTAATTTCATTGTCTGTACAGTTTAGTCATAAAAAGCAAAACTTTTACAATGACTGGTAAGAGAAGATATGACTGACAGATAAGACACTAAAAGCTTTTCCTCTAGAAAAAACTTTTTTGCTTTTTTTTTTTCAAATAAAATTTAAACTTAACTGCAAATTAATTTAATGTTATAAATTTTATGGATAAAATTGAAAGATATCAGCCATCTTTTGATTGTTCGGTTTATTCAATGAGTGGCCTCTAAAATTAGAAACATATGAGTGCCTGAATTTTTAAAATATTTATTTGGATGATTTTGACATTGGTATAAATTTCTGGTGAAAGCTTTAAAGTTGGAAAAATATATTTGAAAAATTTCTCTAATATTATAAAATCATTGCCATATAACTTATGATTTTGTGAGAATGTATCACAACAGAAAAGGGAAAAATTAGCCATTTTCATGGAAAGAGGAATGACTTGGAAAATAATATATACAAACACTGCATTTTTAGTAAAATTGAGTCCATGTGCAGCACTCTTTTCCAAAATATAGAAACTAAACCATTTTTTCTGAATACAAATTAAATGCAGAAGAGGAAAATAGTTCCCATTCTATTCCATTTCTCTTTATGGTTTGTATAAAACCAATTCTGAAGTCTTTTTATTTTATTCTAATTGCCTACTGACATTAAATAGAAGCACATTTTAATGCTTCAAGTGTTGTTGATAGTTTTAAAATAACCTTTATACAGTATATATTAACATAATAGATTTTTGAAACCAGAACTTTTATGGCCTGACATTAGACTTGTAATCAAAGTTTGTATATTTTCTTAAATGAGCCAGCATCATGAAATATAAGGATTGAACTCAGTCAGGGAAGGGTATTCTATACTGTGGTGGTGGTTGTTGCTAATAACTCCCAAATCTGAGAAACAGAAGTTTCTCACTCCTACTATCTGTCCAACACAGGCCATCATGGTACATTGTTCCATTTAACCCCCTGCTTTAAGTCATTACAGATGAGGAAGGCAGAAATGTGAATTGTGCATTATAGTATCTTAAATTGACAAGGATCATATGTCTTTTCCACTGAAGTTAGCTAATCATGCCATACTTCAGCCTTAAATGGGCATGCTAAGGTGGGAGTGAAAATAGTTATAAAACCCAGATTTTGAAAAAAATTTAATGACTGGTAAGAGAAGATATGACTGACAGATAAGACACTAAAAGCTTTTCCTCTAGAAAAACTTTTTGCTTTTTTTCAAATAAAATTTAAACTTAACTGCAAATTAATTTAATGTTATAAATTTTATGGATAAAATTGAAAGATATCAGCCATCTTTTGATTGTTCGGTTTATTCAATGAGTGGCCTCTAAAATTAGAAACATATGAGTGCCTGAATTTTTAAAATATTTATTTGGATGATTTTGACATTGGTATAAATTTCTGGTGAAAGCTTTAAAGTTGGAAAAATATATTTGAAAAATTTCTCTAATATTATAAAATCATTGCCATATAACTTATGATTTTGTGAGAATGTATCACAACAGAAAAGGGAAAAATTAGCCATTTTCATGGAAAGAGGAATGACTTGGAAAATAATATATACAAACACTGCATTTTTAGTAAAATTGAGTCCATGTGCAGCACTCTTTTCCAAAATATAGAAACTAAACCATTTTTTCTGAATACAAATTAAATGCAGAAGAGGAAAATAGTTCCCATTCTATTCCATTTCTCTTTATGGTTTGTATAAAACCAATTCTGAAGTCTTTTTATTTTATTCTAATTGCCTACTGACATTAAATAGAAGCACATTTTAATGCTTCAAGTGTTGTTGATAGTTTTAAAATAACCTTTATACAGTATATATTAACATAATAGATTTTTGAAACCAGAACTTTTATGGCCTGACATTAGACTTGTAATCAAAGTTTGTATATTTTCTTAAATGAGCCAGCATCATGAAATATAAGGATTGAACTCAGTCAGGGAAGGGTATTCTATACTGTGGTGGTGGTTGTTGCTAATAACTCCCAAATCTGAGAAACAGAAGTTTCTCACTCCTACTATCTGTCCAACACAGGCCATCATGGTACATTGTTCCATTTAACCCCCTGCTTTAAGTCATTACAGATGAGGAAGGCAGAAATGTGAATTGTGCATTATAGTATCTTAAATTGACAAGGATCATATGTCTTTTCCACTGAAGTTAGCTAATCATGCCATACTTCAGCCTTAAATGGGCATGCTAAGGTGGGAGTGAAAATAGTTATAAACAGCCCTAACGACTATTATGAAAGATCTAGAGAAAAATCTTTGAGATCACCTGGTGTTTAACCATTTCAAAGATATGCAAACTTATTCCTAGAAAAAAAGAAGCTAGATCAAAACTGATAGGGATAGAGTAGAATAGGTAGGTGATTGTAGAGTCCTAGTAGGGGATGGTAGGTAGAAGGGAGAAGTCTGAGAAAGGTTGGAAGGCCAGTGAGTTGATGATAACTCAGGAATGCTGCTCCTTGTTCAGTAAAGCAGGCTTGACTGGGTATAAACAGCTGATGAAGGAGAAGCTGGCGAAGAAGCAACCAATGATGTATGTCCTGCATCTGCCTCTACTTGAGGGGGGCAGTCTTCTACCATCCTATATATATTGCTGCCCACTCAATTGAGGGACAGTAGAGCAGAGCTTTCCTGCTTGCCCGCTTGCACCTCTTACAAGTACCCTATCCTAATAAATCCTCTTCTTGTCTATCACTCTGCTTCTCACTGAATTCTTTCTGTGTTCAGGCAGGAAGAACCTAAACCTCGGTGGGTCCAGACCTTGGGTGAGTGCTGGATTAAGTTCCGGCCATGTGGGTTCAAGTCCCAGACAGGGTTTTGGCCTGGATTGAGTCCTGACTACATGGATTAAAATCAAAGCAGGGTTTTGGCTGGGATTAAACCTTAGCCATGTGTGTTCGAGCCCCAAACAGGTTTTGGCTAGGTTCAAGCCCCAGTTGCGTGGGTTCAAGTCCCAAACAGGGTTTTGGCAGGCATTCAAACTCCAGTCATGTGAGTTCAAGTCCCAAGCAGGGTTTGATCAGGTTTGGGCCCTGGCTTTAAGTCTCAAATGGAGGTAAAACTCTTTCAAAATCATAAACTAATTAGTTTGGATGAACACTGACTGTAACCAAGGGTTTGTTTTATTCTTTCTAAATATATATGTTAAAGATACATTAAGGACACTGCTTTGCAGTGCAAGGGGTGCCAGTTCGATCCCTGGCCTGGGAAGATCCCGCATGCCACGAAGCGGCTGGACTGATGTGTCCAACTACCGAGCTGGAGCTATGGAGTGCATGCGCCCAGAGCCAGTGCCCTAGGACGAGAGAGGCCACTGAGATGGAAGGCCCACATAGACCAAAGAACAATGACAAATAAATGAAAGATCAATAGAAGTGGCCTATATATATATACATATATATATATACATATATATATATATATACATATATATATATCATAAAAAATAATAAAAGATAAATTATGTAAAGACACATTTAAAGATACATCTTGTAAAGATACATTTCATGCAAAAATGGGCACAACAAAGGACAGAAAAGGCAAGGACCTAACAGACACTGAAGAGATAAAGAAGAGATGCAAGAGCATACAGAAGAACTATACAAAAAGGTCTTAATGATCTGGGTAACCATGATGGTGTAGTCACTCACCAAGAGCCAAATATCCTGGAATGTAAAGTCAAATGGGCCTTAGGAAGTATCACTATAGACAAAGCTAATAGAGGTGTTGGAATTCCAGCTGAGCTATTTGAAAACCTAAAAGATGATGCTGTTAAAGTGTTGCAATCAATATGCCAATAAATTTGGAAAACTTAGCAGTGATCACAGAATTGGAAATGGTCAGTTTTCATTCCAATCCCAAAGGGCAGTGCCAAAGAATGTTCAGAATACCATACAATTGTGCCCATTTCATGTGCTAACAAGGTAATGCTTAAAATCTTTCAAGCTAGACTTCTATAGTATGTGAGTTGAGACCTTCCCATTGTACAAGTTGTATTTAGAAAAGGCAGAGGAACCAGAGATCAAACTGCCAACATCCATTGGATCATAGAAAAAGCAAGAGAATTCTCCCACAAAACGTCTATTTTTGCATCATTGACTATGCTAAAGCCTTTGACTGTGTGGATCACAACAAATTGTGGAAAATAAAAGAGATGAGAATACCAGACCACCTTACCTGCCTCCTGAGAAACCTGTATGAAGGTCAAGGAGTGACAGTTAGAACTGGACATGGAACAATGGACTGGTTCTAGAAGTACTTCTGGAAAAGGAGTACATCAAGGCTGTATATTTTCACCCTTCTTATTTAACTTCTGTGAAGTTTATTCTTCAATTTATTTAACTTCTGTGCATCATGCAAAATGGTGGGTTGGGTGAAGCACAAGCTGGAATCAAGATTGCTAAGGGAAATATCAACAACCTCAAACATGCAGGTGATACCACTTTAAAGGCAGAAAGTGAAGAGGAACAAAAGAGCCTTTTGATGAGGGTAAAACAGGAGAGTGAAAAAACTAGCTTAAAACTCAGCATTCAGAAAATTAAGATCATGGCATCTAATCCCATCACTTCAGGGCAAATAGATGGGAAAAAAGTAGAAACCGTGACAGACTTTATTTTCTTGTGTGCTAAAATCACTGTGGACAGTGACTGCAGTCATGAAATTAAGACACTTGCTCCTTGGAAGGGAAACTATGACAAACCTAGACAACATTTTAAAAAGCAGAGACATCACTTTGCCAACAATGGTCCACATAGTGAAAGCTATGGTTTTTCCAGTAGTCATGTACAAATGTGAGAGCTGGATTGTAATGAAAGCTGAGAGGTGAAGAATTGAGGGTAACCATGATGGTGTAGTCACTCACCAAGAGCCAAATATCCTGGAATGTAAAGTCAAATGGGCCTTAGGAAGTATCACTATAGACAAAGCTAATAGAGGTGTTGGAATTCCAGCTGAGCTATTTGAAAACCTAAAAGATGATGCTGTTAAAGTGTTGCAATCAATATGCCAATAAATTTGGAAAACTTAGCAGTGATCACAGAATTGGAAATGGTCAGTTTTCATTCCAATCCCAAAGGGCAGTGCCAAAGAATGTTCAGAATACCATACAATTGTGCCCATTTCATGTGCTAACAAGGTAATGCTTAAAATCTTTCAAGCTAGACTTCTATAGTATGTGAGTTGAGACCTTCCCATTGTACAAGTTGTATTTAGAAAAGGCAGAGGAACCAGAGATCAAACTGCCAACATCCATTGGATCATAGAAAAAGCAAGAGAATTCTCCCACAAAACGTCTATTTTTGCATCATTGACTATGCTAAAGCCTTTGACTGTGTGGATCACAACAAATTGTGGAAAATAAAAGAGATGAGAATACCAGACCACCTTACCTGCCTCCTGAGAAACCTGTATGAAGGTCAAGGAGTGACAGTTAGAACTGGACATGGAACAATGGACTGGTTCTAGAAGTACTTCTGGAAAAGGAGTACATCAAGGCTGTATATTTTCACCCTTCTTATTTAACTTCTGTGAAGTTTATTCTTCAATTTATTTAACTTCTGTGCATCATGCAAAATGGTGGGTTGGGTGAAGCACAAGCTGGAATCAAGATTGCTAAGGGAAATATCAACAACCTCAAACATGCAGGTGATACCACTTTAAAGGCAGAAAGTGAAGAGGAACAAAAGAGCCTTTTGATGAGGGTAAAACAGGAGAGTGAAAAAACTAGCTTAAAACTCAGCATTCAGAAAATTAAGATCATGGCATCTAATCCCATCACTTCAGGGCAAATAGATGGGAAAAAAGTAGAAACCGTGACAGACTTTATTTTCTTGTGTGCTAAAATCACTGTGGACAGTGACTGCAGTCATGAAATTAAGACTCTTGCTCTTTGGAAGGAAACCTTTGACAAACCTAGACAACATTTTAAAAAGCAGAGACATCACTTTGCCAACAATGGTCCACATAGTGAAAGCTATGGTTTTTCCAGTAGTCATGTACAAATGTGAGAGCTGGATTGTAATGAAAGCTGAGAGGTGAAGAATTGATGCTTTCAAACTGTGGTGCTGGAGAAGACTCTTGACAGACCCTTGGACAGCAAGGAGATAAAATGAGCCAGTCCTAAAGGAAATCAACTCTGAATAGTCATTGGAAAGACTGATGCTTAAGCTGAAACTCCAATACTTTGCCATCTGATATTAAGAAATGACTCTTTGGAAAGGGCCCTGAGGCTGGGAAAGACTGAGGACAAGAGGAGGAGAGAAAAACAGAGGATGAGATGTTTGGATGGCACCAACTCAAAGGAGATGAGTTTGAGCAAACTCTGGTAAATAGCAAAGGACAGGAAAGCATGGCGTGCTGCAGTTCATGGGTTGCAAAGAGTCGAACAAGACTTAATAACTGGACAACAACAACAACAACAACAAAGATGTATGTACTGAATAGCTTCTATGTGCCAGTTCTGGGTTAGGTAGGATTTTGAAATTAAAAGAGTACAAAAATAAGCTATTTCAGAACTCTGTTTTACTGTAACATATAACATATATATTCAGTACTCAGTTTTTCCTAAGGGAGTGGGAGATTTCATAGGCTGCATTCTGGAGTCATTTGCATGTGTTTGAGACAAAAGAAGTGTGGCTGAATCACCATCTTCCGTGACTAGATTTTCTGGTGTTTCACGGTCTGGGAGAACTAGTAAGTGATTGAGAAAGTAAACATCTTCCCACTCCCCAGACAGGATTCAGCAGAGTGGGAATGGACACCCCTGAGATTATTCTCCAGGCTTTGCAGCCTCTGCTATACCCTGAACAATGCTAAAAAAAATGCAGGTGATACCACTTTAAAGGCAGAAAGTGAAGAGGAACAAAAGAGCCTTTTGATGAGGGTAAAACAGGAGAGTGAAAAAACTAGCTTAAAACTCAGCATTCAGAAAATTAAGATCATGGCATCTAATCCCATCACTTCAGGGCAAATAGATGGGAAAAAAGTAGAAACCGTGACAGACTTTATTTTCTTGTGTGCTAAAATCACTGTGGACAGTGACTGCAGTCATGAAATTAAGACACTTGCTCCTTGGAAGGGAAACTATGACAAACCTAGACAACATTTTAAAAAGCAGAGACATCACTTTGCCAACAATGGTCCACATAGTGAAAGCTATGGTTTTTCCAGTAGTCATGTACAAATGTGAGAGCTGGATTGTAATGAAAGCTGAGAGGTGAAGAATTGATGCTTTCAAACTGTGGTGCTGGAGAAGACTCTTGACAGACCCTTGGACAGCAAGGAGATAAAATGAGCCAGTCCTAAAGGAAATCAACTCTGAATAGTCATTGGAAAGACTGATGCTTAAGCTGAAACTCCAATACTTTGCCATCTGATATTAAGAAATGACTCTTTGGAAAGGGCCCTGAGGCTGGGAAAGACTGAGGACAAGAGGAGGAGAGAAAAACAGAGGATGAGATGTTTGGATGGCACCAACTCAAAGGAGATGAGTTTGAGCAAACTCTGGTAAATAGCAAAGGACAGGAAAGCATGGCGTGCTGCAGTTCATGGGTTGCAAAGAGTCGAACAAGACTTAATAACTGGACAACAACAACAACAACAACAAAGATGTATGTACTGAATAGCTTCTATGTGCCAGTTCTGGGTTAGGTAGGATTTTGAAATTAAAAGAGTACAAAAATAAGCTATTTCAGAACTCTGTTTTACTGTAACATATAACATATATATTCAGTACTCAGTTTTTCCTAAGGGAGTGGGAGATTTCATAGGCTGCATTCTGGAGTCATTTGCATGTGTTTGAGACAAAAGAAGTGTGGCTGAATCACCATCTTCCGTGACTAGATTTTCTGGTGTTTCACGGTCTGGGAGAACTAGTAAGTGATTGAGAAAGTAAACATCTTCCCACTCCCCAGACAGGATTCAGCAGAGTGGGAATGGACACCCCTGAGATTATTCTCCAGGCTTTGCAGCCTCTGCTATACCCTAAAGCCAGAGAAGAGCCAGGCATGCCCTTTATATATGTTTAGGTGGTTTCTCTCTCCCAATAGTAGTCAGTGCTTGATGACAAGAGGGGAGTCAGGCTTTCATTTCCCTGAGCTGGGTCAGAGCTCTACTGGGTTAAAGACTCTCCTTGTATTCCATTCAGCCTTATGTCTGGGAAGGTTTCATTGATATACTTGACAAATGTGAGAAATAACTACACAGACACATGTTAAAGTCAGAGAAGCAGGAAACTTGCTTCAAAGATAGCATTAATGAATCTGGCTCTCTACACAGATCAACATTCAGAAATATTGATACTTCTTTTTTTCCAGACCTTGTAGCTTTCCTTCTGGTAGGCAATTCTACATGTTTGATGAAAAAGTCCGAATAAGCATGATTGAAAATGTAAAAACAAGTCCCCCTCCCCCCCCAAAAAAAACCCCTTTATTCAGCAACCAAAATACCCTGGACTATAACAAACTAACTATGACCACATGCAAAGCACATTGCTTAGAAACTCAGAGCAGAGGGTTTGCCCAGCAACTTCAGATTCCACCAGCTGCCCCTCGGAAAAATTGACATGGTGACCACAGCATTAAAGAAATACAGAAGTGCAAGTCATCTGTAAAGGATGAGGAAAGGAATACAAGCGAGTCTGAACATTTTAGCTTTTGTTTGATATCTAAGAAACTATATAAAAGCTGAAGCCCTAACTTTCATTGTTTGGGTCTAAAATTGAAATTCACACTGGTTATGAAGGTTACACCCCAGGTGTTATAGCTTCCACTCTCTCTGACCAAAAACTGTTCACCCATGATGTTAACTTTTAGTAGTCAAGATGGTATTAGACTTAAATATGTTTTATTGGTCTATATGTTTTATTTCTCTCACAACCCTATATGTATTAACCTTCCCTGTGATTTCTCATTAGGAAAAACTCGACAGGTGTAATAACTGCAGATCATGGATTGGATAGAAGGAGATCACCTTTTTCCTATAGTCAGTCGTGCTTGATGACACAGAGGGGAGTCAGGCATTCCCATTTCCCCTGAGATTATTCTCCAGGCTTTGCAGCCTCTGCTATACCCTAAAGCCAGTGAAGAGCCAGGCATGCCCTTTATATATGTTTAGGTGGTTTCTCTCTCCCAATAGTAGTCAGTGCTTGATGACAAGAGGGGAGTCAGGCTTTCATTTCCCTGAGCTGGGTCAGAGCTCTACTGGGTTAAAGACTCTCCTTGTATTCCATTCAGCCTTATGTCTGGGAAGGTTTCATTGATATACTTGACAAATGTGAGAAATAACTACACAGACACATGTTAAAGTCAGAGAAGCAGGAAACTTGCTTCAAAGATAGCATTAATGAATCTGGCTCTCTACACAGATCAACATTCAGAAATATTGATACTTCTTTTTTTCCAGACCTTGTAGCTTTCCTTCTGGTAGGCAATTCTACATGTTTGATGAAAAAGTCCGAATAAGCATGATTGAAAATGTAAAAACAAGTCCCCCTCCCCCCCCAAAAAAAACCCCTTTATTCAGCAACCAAAATACCCTGGACTATAACAAACTAACTATGACCACATGCAAAGCACATTGCTTAGAAACTCAGAGCAGAGGGTTTGCCCAGCAACTTCAGATTCCACCAGCTGCCCCTCGGAAAAATTGACATGGTGACCACAGCATTAAAGAAATACAGAAGTGCAAGTCATCTGTAAAGGATGAGGAAAGGAATACAAGCGAGTCTGAACATTTTAGCTTTTGTTTGATATCTAAGAAACTATATAAAAGCTGAAGCCCTAACTTTCATTGTTTGGGTCTAAAATTGAAATTCACACTGGTTATGAAGGTTACACCCCAGGTGTTATAGCTTCCACTCTCTCTGACCAAAAACTGTTCACCCATGATGTTAACTTTTAGTAGTCAAGATGGTATTAGACTTAAATATGTTTTATTGGTCTATATGTTTTATTTCTCTCACAACCCTATATGTATTAACCTTCCCTGTGATTTCTCATTAGGAAAAACTCGACAGGTGTAATAACTGCAGATCATGGATTGGATAGAAGGAGATCACCTTTTAGCCAGAATATTGTTATGTTGCTTATCTCGTCACTGTAGTCTGACCGATTCTTAGATTATAGTTTAAGATAATAGAAGAAACTTTAAATATTACTGATATGGCTAGGGCTAACATGATCAGTTATGTCCTACTCTTTGCAACCCTATGGACTGTAGTCCACCAGGCTCCTCTGTTCATGGGATTCTCCAGGCAAGAAAATTGGAGTGGGTTGCCATTTCCTTCTCCAGTATCTTCCTGACCCAGGATGGAACCCATGTCTCTTATGTCTCCTGCATTAGCAGGCAGGTTCTTGACTACTCCCACTTTGGTATTTTTGTCTGGAAAATCCCATGTACAGAGGAACCTGGTGGACTAGTCTATGAGATCACACAGTCGGACATGACTCTAGGTACTGAGACCACAAACAATGTACATATTAATTTCTTCATTTTTAAAAATATTAAATTCAATGTTTTTCTATAAGGGGTTTGTGGATACTTAATTTAATAAAAACACATAAAAGTAACCAGTGCTAACCTCTCAAACATTCTTTTAAATGTTCCTATGGAAAGGTGTATTGAGTACTTATTATTTGTTTAGAACAATGCTTGTAATAAAGACTGGACAGACCTGGAGATATTTCTCCAGACACCATAAGCGGCAACTTGTGGATCTATAATCAGATTTGCAGACCATGAAGATTTCTAAAGTTTATTTTGTGGCAAAATATCTGCTATTCCAAGTACTGACACAGTTTTTAAAATGCAGACACATGAAGTCCTACCTAATGAGTGTGCAAATATGGACCTTTACAAAGCTCCTTGGATGCACACGTGGATATCTGGCAGAAAATAAGACAAAATACTTATACCCACAACATTGCTAGGAAGGGAAAATTAGGTTCTTGTATCCTAAGAAAGTGGTTTGTTATAATCAATGAGATCTGAAAACAGAAAGAGATCAAGAAATGAGAGAAAGAAGGAGAGAGACAGAGAGAGACTGTCTGATGTGAATAGTTACCTCCTGGATGGAATTTCTATTTAAATATTGATGAATAGGAAAAACTCGACAGGTGTAATAACTGCAGATCATGGATTGGATAGAAGGAGATCACCTTTTAGCCAGAATATTGTTATGTTGCTTATCTCGTCACTGTAGTCTGACCGATTCTTAGATTATAGTTTAAGATAATAGAAGAAACTTTAAATATTACTGATATGGCTAGGGCTAACATGATCAGTTATGTCCTACTCTTTGCAACCCTATGGACTGTAGTCCACCAGGCTCCTCTGTTCATGGGATTCTCCAGGCAAGAAAATTGGAGTGGGTTGCCATTTCCTTCTCCAGTATCTTCCTGACCCAGGGATGGAACCCATGTCTCTTATGTCTCCTGCATTAGCAGGCAGGTTCTTGACTACTCCCACTTTGGTATTTTTGTCTGGAAAATCCCATGTACAGAGGAACCTGGTGGACTAGTCTATGAGATCACACAGTCGGACATGACTCTAGGTACTGAGACCACAAACAATGTACATATTAATTTCTTCATTTTTAAAAATATTAAATTCAATGTTTTTCTATAAGGGGTTTGTGGATACTTAATTTAATAAAAACACATAAAAGTAACCAGTGCTAACCTCTCAAACATTCTTTTAAATGTTCCTATGGAAAGGTGTATTGAGTACTTATTATTTGTTTAGAACAATGCTTGTAATAAAGACTGGACAGACCTGGAGATATTTCTCCAGACACCATAAGCGGCAACTTGTGGATCTATAATCAGATTTGCAGACCATGAAGATTTCTAAAGTTTATTTTGTGGCAAAATATCTGCTATTCCAAGTACTGACACAGTTTTTAAAATGCAGACACATGAAGTCCTACCTAATGAGTGTGCAAATATGGACCTTTACAAAGCTCCTTGGATGCACACGTGGATATCTGGCAGAAAATAAGACAAAATACTTATACCCACAACATTGCTAGGAAGGGAAAATTAGGTTCTTGTATCCTAAGAAAGTGGTTTGTTATAATCAATGAGATCTGAAAACAGAAAGAGATCAAGAAATGAGAGAAAGAAGGAGAGAGACAGAGAGAGACTGTCTGATGTGAATAGTTACCTCCTGGATGGAATTTCTATTTAAATATTGATGAATAGGCAATATTCCCATCAGATTAAATAAAAAGATGGTAGGATGATGAAGTGACATTCACTGTGAAGAAAGAACATTAATATATTTCTCATTGAAAAGCACTAAGATTTTATAACACTTTGCAAAACCCAGTGATACTGCTTTTAATAAAATAAATATCTGCTCCAATTCTGTCTTCTAAATGAGGGAAGGATTTTATTCTGGAATAGCATACTTTGATAATGTCTGCAAATGGTGCTTTTTTTTTTTTTTTTTTTGGAGACTGTGTTCAAGTGCAAATCCAATCTAGTGATTAACAAGTAGTATGTGGGTAATTTTTTTTTTTTTTTTTTAGTCACCAAGACATGTGTGACTCTGTGACCCCATGGACTGTAGCCTAGGGAATGGGTAAGAGCAAGCAAAATCAGCAATATATGGTACTCTGTCGTTTTTCACTGATATCATCAAACTTAATAGCTTTTCTCTAGTTCATTTTGAAATCTCAAACAAGTAGCTACATTAGAGATAGCTTATTAATAAGAATTTTAGTGGGGAGGTTAGAATGTAGTTTAACAGGAAAGTGAAAACATGGACTATTTTTTTGTTCTTCTTTACAAAGGCAGTTGTTCAGATTTTTTCTGATATGACATAATAATAATGTTGATGATGGTTGGTTACCATTTTGACTGCTTGTTCTCTACCTATGGTGCTTATGCATTATCCATTTAATATTCATAGCAACCCTAAGAAGTTAGTGATATTATACATGTGATTGTTTGAAAACATTGAGGGAGAGAATGGTTAAATACTCAGCCTCTGGTCACATGGCTAATCACAACAGTCCTGGGATTTGAAGTCCAATCTGACTCGAGTGCCTATACTGTTGGCTTTGTTATTGCTACCACAGCAGAGGAAGAGGGCAGTTCATCCCTGGGTGTGCTGAGGAATAATTAGGTTCTTTATCACATTTATTAAGAAAGTGGTTTGTTATAATCAATGAGATCTGAAAACAGAAAGAGATCAAGAAATGAGAGAAAGAAGGAGAGAGACAGAGAGAGACTGTCTGATGTGAATAGTTACCTCCTGGATGGAATTTCTATTTAAATATTGATGAATAGGCAATATTCCCATCAGATTAAATAAAAAGATGGTAGGATGATGAAGTGACATTCACTGTGAAGAAAGAACATTAATATATTTCTCATTGAAAAGCACTAAGATTTTATAACACTTTGCAAAACCCAGTGATACTGCTTTTAATAAAATAAATATCTGCTCCAATTCTGTCTTCTAAATGAGGGAAGGATTTTATTCTGGAATAGCATACTTTGATAATGTCTGCAAATGGTGCTTTTTTTTTTTTTTTTTTGGAGACTGTGTTCAAGTGCAAATCCAATCTAGTGATTAACAAGTAGTATGTGGGTAATTTTTTTTTTTTTTTTTTAGTCACCAAGACATGTGTGACTCTGTGACCCCATGGACTGTAGCCTAGGGAATGGGTAAGAGCAAGCAAAATCAGCAATATATGGTACTCTGTCGTTTTTCACTGATATCATCAAACTTAATAGCTTTTCTCTAGTTCATTTTGAAATCTCAAACAAGTAGCTACATTAGAGATAGCTTATTAATAAGAATTTTAGTGGGGAGGTTAGAATGTAGTTTAACAGGAAAGTGAAAACATGGACTATTTTTTTGTTCTTCTTTACAAAGGCAGTTGTTCAGATTTTTTCTGATATGACATAATAATAATGTTGATGATGGTTGGTTACCATTTTGACTGCTTGTTCTCTACCTATGGTGCTTATGCATTATCCATTTAATATTCATAGCAACCCTAAGAAGTTAGTGATATTATACATGTGATTGTTTGAAAACATTGAGGGAGAGAATGGTTAAATACTCAGCCTCTGGTCACATGGCTAATCACAACAGTCCTGGGATTTGAAGTCCAATCTGACTCGAGTGCCTATACTGTTGGCTTTGTTATTGCTACCACAGCAGAGGAAGAGGGCAGTTCATCCCTGGGTGTGCCGAGTGACAGGATATCAGGGCAGTGGTGTGAAGAGGGTTAGAAAGGGTGAGGAAGCTAACAGAAATGAACCAGGGAGAGAGCTTATGTGAGCTCACTGTGGGATCTAAAACTCAGTACATGGTGAAAGTGATCTAATGGTGAAGGAGCAGAGGTTTCCTCTGCGTGAAATCCAAGGAGGGCCATTTTCCTAAAAAGAAGGTTATTAAAGGGATGATTGAATGTGCCACACCTCAAAAGTCCAGCATACTTGACATATGATATATTTTAACATTTCTTCATTAGCATCTTTGAAACTGATATTAAACTCTGTACAGAAACCACTTAGTTCATCACTGCACCCATGCTACATTTATGATGGAACTCAAAAATTTTTTTAAGTCACCTAACAATTCAATTTAAAGAGAGAAATTAAAATCCTTACTTACAAAAGTGATTCAAATTAATAACATATCCCCCAATGTGCCTATTTACATTATATTCACATGAATATAGTGGAAAGCCCTAAGTAGTTTCTTAGTATTTATAGTGACCACTGAAATAAAATCATAAATTTAGTGCAAATCATCATAATGTTTAAAGAAAGCTTGGTCTTGGAGAAGTTTTTGTTACCAGAGGAGGTATCCATTACATGGATCTAAGAACATGAAAACTATGTCTAGAGTTTTGTCAATATAATAGAAATTTCTTAAACAGTTAACTTATGGGAATTCCCTAGCAGTCCAATGGTTAGGACTTGTTTGCTTTCACTACCAAGGGCTAAGTTTCATCACTGTTCAGGGAACTAAGATTTCATAAACTATTCAGTTTGGCCACACACACACAAAAATCCCCCCAATAGTTAACTCATGTGTAATAGGAGACTCAAGATTATAACTTAAACAGATGCTAATTGTTGTAGCACATTTATGTAAATTCAAAATCCATGGAATTCCTGAGGGGGTATCAGAAATTCATTTGCTGTTTCCCAAATATGATGCTGAGTTACATTGGGATCCCTGGTTTACCACAGTTGCAAATTGTTGGTCAAAAAAAGTCCTGGGATTTGAAGTCCAATCTGACTCGAGTGCCTATACTGTTGGCTTTGTTATTGCTACCACAGCAGAGGAAGAGGGCAGTTCATCCCTGGGTGTGCCGAGTGACAGGATATCAGGGCAGTGGTGTGAAGAGGGTTAGAAAGGGTGAGGAAGCTAACAGAAATGAACCAGGGAGAGAGCTTATGTGAGCTCACTGTGGGATCTAAAACTCAGTACATGGTGAAAGTGATCTAATGGTGAAGGAGCAGAGGTTTCCTCTGCGTGAAATCCAAGGAGGGCCATTTTCCTAAAAAGAAGGTTATTAAAGGGATGATTGAATGTGCCACACCTCAAAAGTCCAGCATACTTGACATATGATATATTTTAACATTTCTTCATTAGCATCTTTGAAACTGATATTAAACTCTGTACAGAAACCACTTAGTTCATCACTGCACCCATGCTACATTTATGATGGAACTCAAAAATTTTTTTAAGTCACCTAACAATTCAATTTAAAGAGAGAAATTAAAATCCTTACTTACAAAAGTGATTCAAATTAATAACATATCCCCCAATGTGCCTATTTACATTATATTCACATGAATATAGTGGAAAGCCCTAAGTAGTTTCTTAGTATTTATAGTGACCACTGAAATAAAATCATAAATTTAGTGCAAATCATCATAATGTTTAAAGAAAGCTTGGTCTTGGAGAAGTTTTTGTTACCAGAGGAGGTATCCATTACATGGATCTAAGAACATGAAAACTATGTCTAGAGTTTTGTCAATATAATAGAAATTTCTTAAACAGTTAACTTATGGGAATTCCCTAGCAGTCCAATGGTTAGGACTTGTTTGCTTTCACTACCAAGGGCTAAGTTTCATCACTGTTCAGGGAACTAAGATTTCATAAACTATTCAGTTTGGCCACACACACACAAAAATCCCCCCAATAGTTAACTCATGTGTAATAGGAGACTCAAGATTATAACTTAAACAGATGCTAATTGTTGTAGCACATTTATGTAAATTCAAAATCCATGGAATTCCTGAGGGGGTATCAGAAATTCATTTGCTGTTTCCCAAATATGATGCTGAGTTACATTGGGATCCCTGGTTTACCACAGTTGCAAAATATTTAGAGCACTCAGTGACAAAATCTCTGTGTTGTCTCTGTAGGTGCCTGGCATGTGTTCAATAACTCAGACAGTGTTAGATGAGGTGGTATATTATAGTGGCTGGAAGAACTCTGAGTTCTTATATAACTTGAAATATACATGAATTACTTCTTGTTAGCTATGTGACCCTGAGCAAGAGTTCTTTACACTGTACTTTAGTTTCTCCATATGTTCAAAAGCAAATGATTATAGGACCTGTTCACTCGGTTATAAGGAAGAAATAAAACAATCAATAGCTCACTTGGTGCTGTGTGTAACTAACCGCATTCAACGTGAGCAACAATTATCATTCAAGGAGTATCATCATAGCTAGCATTGCCAGACTAAGCATATACAAATAAAGGATTCCCATCTAAACTTGAATATTTCAAATAAAAAATGCATAGATAAGTTTGAGTGTAATTTTTCCATATGCAATATTGGAAATGTACACTAAAATATTATTTATGGTTGAAACTTTATCTGGTAATCCCAATCATAATGCTTATGATAGCAAGCATTCAGTGGTTTTATTTAAAGAGTTTTCTTTGAATATATAAATGAAATTATGGACTGGGTTTTTTGAAGTAACTAAATATTCATGTATTTGCTGTGTGCTAAGTTACTTCAATCATGTTGGACTCTGTGATCTTCTGGACTGCAACCCACCAGGCTCCTCTGTCCATGGAATTCTCCAGGCAATAATACTGGAGTGGGTTGCGATTTCCTTCTCCAATTCATGTGTTTAAATATGTTAGTTTTGTTATATAGGCTGACCTTTAATCTAAGTGCATTCTTATTCAAGAATAAGTAGAAATCATTTATTCAACTGCTGGTATAGGAGCTACTAGGCTACATGTGTTCATTGGTATAGTGATAAGACATGCAAACAAGAGGAAATGGCTGTATAGCATGATGGAGATTCAAATTTAAATCAATCAAGGCTTGTAGTCAGTATGGTACAGATACAGAGAGACCATGGGCTACACATCTTTGAAAAACATCCAGATATACCAGATATATCTAAATAATGTACCAGATACTATTGTTCCATGGGTAGGATGGATCCACAATGCTAAGCCCAAACTGGTGGGTGATGTGATAATAACACAGATAAATGTAAAGTTACACCTGTGGTAAATACACTAAAAGTAGGTGTCAATATGGGATGTTATAAAAGAATATATGAAGTTTGCATGTGCTCAGAAAAGTCAGGGGAGATTTCTTTGGGGAAGCAATAATAGCACTGAGATCTAAAGGATAAAAAAGAGTTAAGTAAGAAAGAAGGATAAAAAAATGTCTTTTTATACTGAGGGAATAGCAAGCACAAAGATCCCACAGTGGGAAGGAGCATGATGTTCAGTGCAACAAAAAGAGGACCATTGTGGCCAGAATGTTAGAGAGGGAAGTGAAGAGGCTGAAAAGGTAAATAGGCACCAATTCATTGGCCCTAAAGATGTTAGCATTTATCCTAAGTGCCAGTGAAATAATTTGAGGAGAGCAAAGGGATGATGAATTTGTGTGTTATAAAGGTCATTCAAGGTGCTTTGTGGAAAATGAGTTGGAAGAGCCAATGGGAGAAAGAAATATCTGCTACAAATTCTGGGCTCAGAAATATACTCGTGTGACTGGAAGAGCGCCCACTCAGTGGTGGAAGAGAGTGTCCATTCAGTGGAACATGGAACATGTTTGTAATGGTGAAGGTGGAGTAGAAGGGAATTTAAGAGTCAGTGGAGGGCTTCTCCTGGTGGTCCAGTAGGTAAGGACACTGCCTTGCAGCACAAGGGACACCGGTTCGATCCCTGGCCTGGGAAGATCCCACGTGCCGCAGAGTGGCTGGACTGATGTGTCCAGTTACCGAGCTGGAGTTCTGGAGCGCATGCGCCCAGAGCCGGCACTCTGCGACGACAGAGGCCACCGCGATGGGAGGCCCACAGGAGCCAAAGAACAAAGACGGATGAAAATAGAGAAATGAAAGACCAATAGAAGTGGCCAAAAGATAAATAAATAAAAAATAAATGTTTAAAAAAAAAAAGAGCCAGTGGAAATAGCTTATGAACAAAGGTGAATTGTTTACAGCAACCCTGTAAGTAATGAGTAATTACTTAAAGTTTTTAGTAGAAACATAATTATGACAAATTCATAGATTTTTTTAAAAGTTCATACAGTATCAAGAATATATAATTTAGGCTGGGAAATATAAATTGGAAACTGTAGGAGTCAGTACAATTGTCTCTGCCGCTGCTTAGATGGTAAATCGTGCCCAGCTGTTCACAACACTATGGACTGTAGCCCTCCGGGCTCCTCTATCCATGAGATTTCCCAGGCAAGAATATTGGAGTGGACTGGCATTCCTTCTCCAGGGGATCTTCCAAGGGGTTGAACCAGAGTCTCCTGCATTGGGCAGGCAGATTCCCTACCACTAAAGTACTTGGAAATCCCCTACATGTTTGCTGTAATACAATTACGGTGAAGAGGGAAAAATGTGATTTGAAGATTTAGACTTTGGAGAGAATGGCAGGAGGAAGATGACAATAATGATGAAGGAGCAAAGAAGAGGTTGGGAATTAAAGGAGTTATGTATCAACTTCTAGAAATTAAAGAAAGAAGTTCGGTTTTAACTTGCAGTTGTCATTTCCAAGTATTATCAGTCATGAAAATGAGTTGGAAGAAGCCAATGGGAGAAAGAAATATCTGCTACAAATTCTGGGCTCAGAAATATACTCGTGTGACTGGAAGAGCGCCCACTCAGTGGTGGAAGAGAGTGTCCATTCAGTGGAACATGGAACATGTTTGTAATGGTGAAGGTGGAGTAGAAGGGAATTTAAGAGTCAGTGGAGGGCTTCTCCTGGTGGTCCAGTAGGTAAGGACACTGCCTTGCAGCACAAGGGACACCGGTTCGATCCCTGGCCTGGGAAGATCCCACGTGCCGCAGAGTGGCTGGACTGATGTGTCCAGTTACCGAGCTGGAGTTCTGGAGCGCATGCGCCCAGAGCCGGCACTCTGCGACGACAGAGGCCACCGCGATGGGAGGCCCACAGGAGCCAAAGAACAAAGACGGATGAAAATAGAGAAATGAAAGACCAATAGAAGTGGCCCGCCCATCCCCCTCCCTCCCCACCCCACCCCCCAAAAGATAAATAAATAAAAAATAAATGTTTAAAAAAAAAAAGAGCCAGTGGAAATAGCTTATGAACAAAGGTGAATTGTTTACAGCAACCCTGTAAGTAATGAGTAATTACTTAAAGTTTTTAGTAGAAACATAATTATGACAAATTCATAGATTTTTTTAAAAGTTCATACAGTATCAAGAATATATAATTTAGGCTGGGAAATATAAATTGGAAACTGTAGGAGTCAGTACAATTGTCTCTGCCGCTGCTTAGATGGTAAATCGTGCCCAGCTGTTCACAACACTATGGACTGTAGCCCTCCGGGCTCCTCTATCCATGAGATTTCCCAGGCAAGAATATTGGAGTGGACTGGCATTCCTTCTCCAGGGGATCTTCCAAGGGGTTGAACCAGAGTCTCCTGCATTGGGCAGGCAGATTCCCTACCACTAAAGTACTTGGAAATCCCCTACATGTTTGCTGTAATACAATTACGGTGAAGAGGGAAAAATGTGATTTGAAGATTTAGACTTTGGAGAGAATGGCAGGAGGAAGATGACAATAATGATGAAGGAGCAAAGAAGAGGTTGGGAATTAAAGGAGTTATGTATCAACTTCTAGAAATTAAAGAAAGAAGTTCAAGGAAGTAAATGTTAAATGTAACTTGCAGTTGTCATTTCCAAGTATTATCAGTCAGTTTTGCTGTTACTGTTTATGTTGAGGTCAAAAACTCAAAGTCTTTATTTCACATAACAGTAGGTGTTTATTTCTGAGATTATATGCAGGTGGCAAGGTAACCATGCCTCTGTGCCAGGCATCTTCTTTCCTAGATCCTTGCCAGAGGAGTAGCCCTATTGAGGACAAGTGATTCTCTAGTAGAAGAAAAAGCATGGGGAAGAGTCATGAATTGTTCCTTAGAGCTTCTACTCAGAAATTGCATTGGGGCTTTTGCTCACATTTTACTCACTAAAGCAGTCACACACGGAATCTTGATGTGAAAGGGCGAATAGTATAATGTGCTTAATAAGCGAGGGGCATACAAAAATAAATAAATAAATAAATAAATAAAAAATAAGCGAGGGGCAGTAAAGAAATGTTTAAATGAAATTTAACATTCATTAGCTTTCTGACTCGGCAGTCCACTCCTAGTTACTTACCTAACAGAAAACTGCAGACATAAACCCATATAAATCTGTATGCTAATGTTTATAGAAGCTTAATTTGTGATCATCAAAAATGGAGATAATCCAGAGATACCAACTGGTGAACGGAGAAATGCATGGTGCATCCATACAACAGAGAAACATACAGCCATAAAAATCAGCAAACCACTAATGATACATGTAACAACATGGATGAATGTCAAAGGCATTATGCTAAGTGAAAGAAGCCAGATTTATTACTTCATGTATATGACATTCTGAAAAGGACAAATCTGTGGAAAAAGAAAACAGACCAGTGGCTGGCAGAGACTGGTCGTGGGAGAGGGCCTTGACTCCAGGTCAGAACAAGGAAATTTTGAGAGGGATAATGGAAGTATTCTATATTTTAACTGTGATGGTGGCTACACAACTGTATGCTCATCAGAACTTGTAAGGCTATATTCCTAAAGGGAGAAATTTTACTGTATCTAAATTATGCCTCTATATGTACTAACATATTTGTTAGTTAATAGGAAATCATATTTACTTCCATTAGTTACTTCATACTTAAAGTACTTCATACATAATTAGAAAATGAATAGATACCTAAAAATAAGTAATTAATGGAGACAAAGCAAACAAAGTACTTATTTATCTATACCTTTCATGGGTTTTAGTAGTCTTTATTTCACATAACAGTAGGTGTTTCATTCTGAGATTATATGCAGGTGGCAAGGTAACCATGCCTCTGTGCCAGGCATCTTCTTTCCTAGATCCTTGCCAGAGGAGTAGCCCTATTGAGGACAAGTGATTCTCTAGTAGAAGAAAAAGCATGGGGAAGAGTCATGAATTGTTCCTTAGAGCTTCTACTCAGAAATTGCATTGGGGCTTTTGCTCACATTTTACTCACTAAAGCAGTCACACACGGAATCTTGATGTGAAAGGGCGAATAGTATAATGTGCTTAATAAGCGAGGGGCATACAAAAATAAATAAATAAATAAATAAATAAATAAGCGAGGGGCAGTAAAGAAATGTTTAAATGAAATTTAACATTCATTAGCTTTCTGACTCGGCAGTCCACTCCTAGTTACTTACCTAACAGAAAACTGCAGACATAAACCCATATAAATCTGTATGCTAATGTTTATAGAAGCTTAATTTGTGATCATCAAAAATGGAGATAATCCAGAGATACCAACTGGTGAACGGAGAAATGCATGGTGCATCCATACAACAGAGAAACATACAGCCATAAAAATCAGCAAACCACTAATGATACATGTAACAACATGGATGAATGTCAAAGGCATTATGCTAAGTGAAAGAAGCCAGATTTATTACTTCATGTATATGACATTCTGAAAAGGACAAATCTGTGGAAAAAGAAAACAGACCAGTGGCTGGCAGAGACTGGTCGTGGGAGAGGGCCTTGACTCCAGGTCAGAACAAGGAAATTTTGAGAGGGATAATGGAAGTATTCTATATTTTAACTGTGATGGTGGCTACACAACTGTATGCTCATCAGAACTTGTAAGGCTATATTCCTAAAGGGAGAAATTTTACTGTATCTAAATTATGCCTCTATATGTACTAACATATTTGTTAGTTAATAGGAAATCATATTTACTTCCATTAGTTACTTCATACTTAAAGTACTTCATACATAATTAGAAAATGAATAGATACCTAAAAATAAGTAATTAATGGAGACAAAGCAAACAAAGTACTTATTTATCTATACCTTTTTTAGACAAGGACAGTAATTCATGAGTTTAGATATAATTTCCAATAAATGCAACTTAAATACTAAACTTTATATGAAGAAGTTTAATTTTTATTTCCCTTTTAAGGAAATAAACCTCAGCATGTAATGTATATCATGGTGTTTATGGCCTGAGAGCTTTGCAAGAGAAGTGGGCCTCAGTAAATAATTATAGAATGCCTTTGAGTCATTTCCATTCCCAAAGAAA
The DNA here is from genome assembly GCA_022376925.1 of Tragulus kanchil. Taxonomy (NCBI): domain Eukaryota; kingdom Metazoa; phylum Chordata; class Mammalia; order Artiodactyla; family Tragulidae; genus Tragulus; species Tragulus kanchil. Next base: position 87,359,852 of record JAIOJX010000028.1, on the reverse strand, counting down.
TACTGCATAATCTAAATAAGGAACACTGAATTTTAATGGACATAATATTTTAATTTGGTAGTTACACAAAACTGTGTTCTGGCAGTTTATAAATTGTATGAACATGTGCAATTCAACTGACATGCATTATTCAGAAATGAATAATTGTCCAGAAAGATGAGCAGAGAGAAAAGAATGAAATATAATTTCTCTCTCTCTCTCTCCCTCTTATTCTCTTTTTTCATTTCACGATAACATAGTAAATAAAGAAAAAGAGGGAAGGATTACTTTGTTATTTTTGCTAGTGATCCAGTGAACAGTAAAAAATGAAAAAACTGTAATAGTATTGGAGTAAACTTGTTCAATTTTTTGTTTCTATACAAAACAGTCTTACATAATTTAAGTAATTTAGTCAAAGAACTGGTGAATTAAGATAAGCATCCAGATTAAGTTTTAACTAAGTATTTTAAGATAAAACAAAATCAAATCACATTGATTGCTTATGGGTATTTTCAGAGAGGGGAGAGGGAGGTTAAATTTAGCAGGACTGATGTATTAGACACTTGTACTACAGTATAGTGGACCCTTCCATGTGGTCTGATCTATGAAAAATCTTTTTACATAAAGAGTTTATTGCTAATCACAATTCATGGTCTCTTTTTATGAACCCCAAGATAACGAAGTAATGTTACAGTACAGCTTCTTTTGATTGCTATGGACTGGGGACAATCAGAGGGGGTGCTGTTTCCTCTCTTTTGGTTCTGGAATCCTATGCAGAATTTTGGTGGGAAGAGTCTTGTTCTGTTTGAAATCAGAATGGAAATTAAGTTCCCTGTTGGTGCAGCATTATAACCCTTTCTGTCTAACCGTTCAACATTCCTTAGGCATCTTTAATAAGGAGTCTGCCAACCATTTCATGCTTAATGGTGTGTGCATTGCAAAGGCACTGTTGCCTTTTGTTCTCCTCACTTTTACTTATTTAGTCATCCACCCTTTGAGAACCAAAGTAGTGGATTAGGAAGATATTTAGAGTAATCAGAAATCTCCTTTTCTACAAGTACTCAGTTATCCTCTCAGAAAGATTGATAGTAAAAACAAAATCAATTTTTTATTCTTTTTCAGTGTCCTTTCCATTATAGATTATTATAAGATATTGGATATAGTTCCCTGTGCTATACAGTTGTTTATCTGATTTATATATAGTAGCTTGTTTATGTTAATCCCAGACTCCTCATTTATCCCCTCTCCCTCTGCTATCCCTTTTGGTAATCATGTTTATTTTTCATATTGTTGATTCTGTTTCTAGTTCGTAAATAAGTTCATTTGTAGTATTTAAAAAAATTACATATAAGAAATGACATACGATATTTATCTTTGTCTGACTTACTTAGTACGATAATCTCTAGGTCCATCCATATTCTGCAAATGGCATTATTTTATTCAATTTTATGGTTGAGTAATATTCCATTGGGCTTTCCATGTGGTGCCAGTAGTAAAGAGCCCACATGTCAATTCAGGAGACATAAGAGATGCAGCCGACTCCAGTCTTCTTGCCTGGAGCATCTTGCCTGAACAGAGGAGCCTGGCAGGCTACAGTTCATAGGGTCCTAAAGAGTCGGACATGACTGAAACAACTTAATACACACACACACAATATTCCATTATATAGATATGTACCACATCTTCATTATCTATTTGTCTGTTAATGGACAGTTAATTTCTTCCATGTCTTGACTGTTGTAAATAATGCTGCGATGAACGTTGCAGTGCATGTGAAAACGATCACATTTAACAAAAAGTGGACAGTGATATATATTTAAATGTCTCCAGTCCTGTTTGACATATTTTGTATATGTATCTCTCTCATCCTGTTCCCAAAGGTAAAGTCACAATTCTTCCCAATAATAATTGATTCATAATCCATCAGCATACAGATATTCTGGGAATTTGTGGGCAGTTAACCTCATGGATCAACTAAAAAATGTTCTCTGGGAAGACTGGAATGATGTGTGCAGGTCATTACTCTAGGTCACCCCAAGCCTAAGTTGGCAGTAGGTGAGGAAGATATTTCTTTGTAGAGACTAGACAGTTGGCCAAAGATCGTGTCCAGCACAGCTCCTGGGCATTAATAATGTGCTTCTTATAAGATCTTTGTTCCTACCTCCTTGCCCAAAGAGTTTCTAAAAGCAGATCCACAATAAGACCATATTTAGAGATATTTTGTTTTTGGTTTCTACAGGGCTCTAACTTTTCCCGGTTTCCCAATTTCCCCAAGAATTTTCACCCACCACCTTTTGTTCTCTCATAAATAAATAAAAACATAAATTGTTTTTCTGTAATTTCTTCTCTTATAATAGGACTATCAGACTCTTGGAGAGGAGCACAGTCATCTGTTAGAACAGACCTTTAAATCCATTACAATTTAAAATATTATTTAGTCTTCCTTAAGGATAGAGGGAACTTTGTCTTAAGAAACACAGTGTTCTTCCTGGTTCTAATTCCAACAGGGAAGAGAAGATGCTTCATTTTGTCCTGGGAAGGAGGACCCCTAAGCAAGGGATTGAATAACTTCTTCTAGAGCAATGCAAAGGAAGCAAATTTTCATATCAAAAACACAAGTTGAAGTTTTATATATTTTTACAAATAAAATAAGAAAGTCTTAATTCACTGAATTCCCTTTTAAATTGTTTCATTTTGCTATTTTATGTTTTTCCTTTGTTTCACACTCTTGTTCCACATTTATATAAACTATGTTCTGAAAAGCAGTTCAGAAAAATTATTAGGAGCCTAGGTCAAAGAGAAAAAATCAAGTTAAAGAAAAGCATCTGTTGATTTCCTCTTTCCTCCAAAAAGATGAAAGATTTTGTTTCCCAAAGGCTACTAGAAAATGTCCAAACACTCACCAAGGCACAAAGGCAGTAAACTATAGCTGAAAGAATATATGAATGGAACTACTTTAATGATTTGGTCAAACTTTTCAACTTGTTTTTTTTTTTTTTTCTTTTAGTTCTCAGCTTCTTTATCTGAAAATGAAATAACTCTGCTAGATCTTATAATTACAGAAATCTACCCCATCCCTAGACTTTTCTTAGCCTTAAGCATTATAACAGCTTGATGATGTATAAGTATCATTCCTGTTTATTGACTTAAGACTACTAAAATGTTGTACTAATGAGATGCAAATCTGTCCCCTTTACCCAGCCAAACTGTACACAAGCTTTCATTTGGAAACAATATTTTAATGTCAGATACTCTCATACCAGGTATTTCACAATAATGATAAAACAAGGAATAATATATATATGGCTTCCGAGGTGGCACTAGTGATAAAGAACCTGCCTGCCGATGTAGGAGACCTAAGAGACACGGATTTGATCCCTGGGTCAAGAAGATTCCCTAGATGAGCGCATGGCAATCCACTGCAGTATTCTGTCTGGAGAAGCCCATGGACAGAGGAGCCTGGTGGGCTATAGTTCATAAACTTGCAAAGAGTCAAACACAAATGAAGCGACTTGGCACACACACACACATACGCACACACACACACACATATATAAAACATACAAACACACAGACACAATATAATGATCGTCACTAGCCGCGGGCTTCTTTCTCTTTCTCCTAGCATGTCTGCTCTTTACTTATTCTTAGCAAGATGTATATGATTATAGATCAAGATGTAAGATATTAGGGGGCTTCCCTGGTGGTTCAGTGGGTAGAAAGTCCTCCTTGCAGTGCAAGGGGCACCAGTTCAATTCCAGGCCAGGGGAGGTCCCATGTGCCGCGGAGCAGCTGGACCGGTGTGTCCAATTAGGAGCCAGCGCTCTGGAGTGCATGTGCCTGGAGTCAGTGCTCTGTAACTGGGAGAGGCCTCTGCAATGGGAGGCCCACACAAGCCAAGGAATGAAGATGGATCAAAATAAATAAATAAATAAACCAATAAAAGAGGCCAAAAATTTTTAAAAAAGATATTAGTGTTGCAATGCCATGTACATTTTAAAAGATGACAAAGATGGAACTCTAACCTCAGTATTTAAGCTATGGATGAAGGAGATGGCAAAAGCATCACTCTTTGGCATCTCTGCAATCATTCAGTGATGGTTCTTCTGGAAGAAAATCCAGTGTGTTGAATAAGACTCTTGGAAAAAGCAAGAAGAGAAGGTGGCACAAGTCCAAGGGAAATATAAGTTGAAATAATACTTGTATAAAATATGGAGGAAAAGTCAATCTGTTGAGATGTTCGCTATGGGGTTGTTTTGTAACCAACCAAGTCATGAAAACAGCAAATGTACTGACCTCAGAAAAGTAGTTTAAATCATTGGCTGTAAAAACCAGAGAGTAATAGGAGAAAAAGTTTATAAATTTAAAAAGTAAGTTTTCAAAATGTGATATATATCATCTAAAAAAGGTACAGCAGGAATATTTATCTGCTTCATTTTGTGCACCCTTGTATCCCAGTTATCTTAAACAGTATCTGGCACATAGTAGGTGATTAATACATAAGTGTTATATAACTTTCTCGATGATTCATTTAAAGTAAATTTTGAATGATGATACACAAATGAATGCAGCAGTAGATCTACATTAGGGTGTGGAATTATGGGTACATAGGTACATGCTTTTTCCTGATTTCCCTAACTTCTACCTCCTTACTCCCACCTTGCTCTCTTTATATATTCTGTTGATTGATGTGCAGTAATACATATTCAGTCTCCCTCTATCTCAGTACATGTCAGTTTATGTTTGCAATCTGGGCAAAAAGGATAGTTTCAAGAAAGAAATTTTAAAAAATTTTAAAAGATGGCATTTCTTTGAAAAACCAAAATCAAGACATAATGTGGCATGTACTTTGTGTAGCTACAGTTCTGCCTACACCCAGAGACAACTACATAGCACAAAAATGACTTCTCTCTGTTTTGGTCATGAGCTAGTTTTTCCATTGTACATTTATTCCACAGTTAATAAAACAGAGCAATTCTACTTGTTTTTAATGTTCTGCCAATGAACATGCTGCTAAGAACAATAAGTATGAAATAAGTTCATGGTGTTTTTTTTTTTTTTCAGAGAGAATTAGTTTCTTACCATGAAGTTTGGCCAAGTCAGGCAAATTAAACCTAGGCAGTTAAACTTCAATTAGACGTGTTATATAGCAGAGACTTATGTGTAGAGTTTCTGAGCAGATTGCAGTTATGGAAATCAACAGATATATAACAATATGCATTAGCCTCTGATTTTAGTAGCATGTGAAACCTGAGACAGACTGCACAGTATTCAAACTCAAGGCAGCAACCTGGTACATAGCTTGATGTATATCATTATGGATGCTTCCTTTCTGTTTCATTGTTATTTTTCCATCCATTTAATTCTTCAAGAAATTCATTTGCTAGCTGTATAATCTTAGATGAGTTGATGAATAATTTTGGCTTCAATTTCCTTGTATGTAAAGGGTGGTAATATTTGTCATTGTATTCTACTAGTTGCTGGGGTTAACATATGCAATGTTTAAAAAGTCCTGGCATATGATAACCTCAAAAGTGTTATCTCCTTTTACTGTGCCCAGGCACTGTGCTTGGAATTGAAGGTATGGTGATGAAAAGGATGTACTTAGTTCTGGCTCATGGCAGCTTGTAATCTAGTGGGTATCTTTACACAAGACAATTTTCTACAGCTCTCTAGAGTTTCTGCATGGCTTATGAGCAAAATCACAAACAGCCTTTTGTCCTGATTATCTTTTCAGGGATGTTTATATGGAGAGCAACCTTGGAAGATAGAGGTAGTGGCTTTCCTCAGAGAATAGAGCTGGTGCGTTGTTTTCCATCATTAACAACAACAACAACAAATATGCCTCTCTGGGATAAAGTGTGGGTAGACTTGCTTAAAGCCAGTTGTGAAAGACTGACATTTCCTGAATGTAAAATTCCTTTCTATAATCTATTGCATGTGCATGTTCATCTAGATCCTGTCATTCTTCCTTGTAGGAACTGGGGACTCAGGCAATAAGGGCAAATGTTGATATTTTAAATATAGCCATTAATATAAATAATCTTTTTGTTTCTGATCCAACACTTTTGCCTTCTGCTAGCATCCAAGTTAACTTGTTAGCATGGAAGTTGGATAAAATCTCAGATTTTTCACAATTGCTGACAATCACTGGGCTTCCCAGGTGGCACTAGTGGTAAAGAACCCAACTGCAGGAGACATAAGAGGCATAGGTTTGGTCTCTGGGTGGGGAAGATTCCCTGGAGTAAGAAATGATGACTCACTCCAGTATTCTTGCCTGGAGAATCCTATGGATAAAGGAGCCTAGCAGACTACAGTCCATGGGGTCACAAAGAGACAAACACCACTAAGGCGACTTATCACAGCATGGTGTAGATATTTATTAGGTGAATTATCAGAAATGGAAAACATGTCTGTATAAACACAAAAATGCACATGCATTATTGTGAGTGTAGAAAAATTCAGGATGGGTAAATCTTAAAGGACTGTTGTACAGAGATGGTAGTAATCTTCCATTAATTTATTTAATTGACATTAAAAACCTTAGAATTAGAAGCAAACATGATGAGAATTATCTAATCAAATCTGCTTGCTAATGTTGGGCGGTTAGCATAACTGGCACATGGTATGTGCTCATTGGGTATATAGTTTAATAAATAAATAGATAATGGAAACATTTATTAATGTGTCCTTTTGTGTGCATGTGCAAAGTTGCTTCAGTTGTATTTGACTCTGCAACCCTATGGACTGTAGCCCACCGGCCAGGCTCCTCTGTCCATGAGATTCTCCAGGCAGGAATACTAAAGTGGGTTGTCATAGCTTCCTCCAGAGGATCTTCCTGACCCAGGGATTAAACCCTTGTCTTGCAGCATCTACACTGCTTATCATAATAGGATAGGTATTTCTGAATGGGAAATTCAGTCCATTGTTGAATGTCTTTTTTGGAAGTTCTTCCTTGCTGTATTAGTCAAGCTCGCTTAGTATATTATGTTGTGATAATACAAAAAGCACAACATAGTAGTGAATGGTATTACATAATAAAAAGTTTATTTCTCTTCTAATACCATCACTCAATATACATTAGGAAGCTCACCTTCCTAGTGGCTTTCTCTTTCAAGAAGTGGGTCGCGAATTGGGGCACTTCTGTAATGTTGTTCTTTCCAGGGATAAAATGAAAATGACAGTGTTGTCTCTGGCAAACTAAAATTTGATTTCTTAAAACTTAATCCATTGATTCTAGTTCCTCCCTTGGAGCAAAACCGAACAACAAAAACTACAGTAAAAATTTGTTCTTTTCATATGATATGACAGACATTCAAATATTTATTTCCTCTTGGTCTCTACTTTCTCTAGCCTACATTTTCACAGTTTCCATAATTAGGACTTCCAAGAAATCATTCTCAACAACCTTACCATCTTGATTGTTTTCCTATGGACATCCCTTAGGTTGTCAACAACATTCAAAGCATTGAAAAATGAATACAACTGAATATATTCAGATATTGTCAGATAGATTAAAGAGAGCCTAATTTTCCCATGATTAAAAATCTAGAAAGGCTAGTGTCTCTAGTCTTTCACATTATCTCTTGAGAATTACGGAACACCAGAAAGGATAATATTTTTCAGTATTAGCAGATGCTAGCCTATCTCATTTCATTTTACCTGGTCACCTCTCCTTCCTTCAGGTCACTAGACTTCAGGCTGGCATAACCTCAAGGAGGAGTGGCAGCTATGGAAACAGGACAGCAAATATACCGAATTCTTCACTTCTAAGTTTTGATAAAAGGCATGCAGGAATACTTGATGATCAAGTTTTTCCCTGACTTTGATGAGATAAGAACTCTCTGGGCTAGAAGAAATAGGGAAAGGTTTTAGAAGAAGCTAGAACATTAGACACTGGGTGAAGGCATAGGAGGGCAGGTTTCGGGCACCCTGTCCACTCCCCTCCACCGTCGCATCTAAAGTCAGTTTCAGAAAAGGTAGAGTGAGAAACAGAAGTCACATATAAGTAAAAGTGGAAAAGACAGATTACCCAAACCTCTGCCTTCTCTCCGGTATACTGAGGGAGGCAGCATACTTCCAGGACTGTTGCCATAGCACAGGAAATAAGTAGGCAGGGCTGGGCAGAGGATCAGGCAGCTGTGGGGTCCCCTGCATGGCCTAGTTCCACAGGTGCAACGCTCCCCTGCCCCTACCCTACCCCACTTGCTATAGCTTAATTTCATTTCAGGCAGGAATAGATGGGGAAAATCTGAAATGTCCAGTTTAACTTGAATTCATTGAATATATCCAGAAAAAGGTGAAAAAATTCCGAAGTGACTTGAGTTTACGTATACCTGACCAGGATTACCTTTTCTGCTTTTAGGAGGACTGAGATTTGTAATAGGAAATATTTTATGTCTTAGAACGTATGACCAACTCTCTTGCATTTATAAGGACACAACTTAAAATGTTTTGGTAACTATAGATGGTTTGTTGTGAATTTGGTACTGGATTTGGCTTTAGAAGATCTAGGTTGAAGTCACCTTCTCTATGTATTTTGCCCTATGAGGATTTCTCTCTTAGCAAGAGTTTTATCATGAAAAGCATGCATGTGTTATGAATTTTTCATAGGCACAATGAGGATATAAAATGAAAAAAATGCCTAGAACATGATTTTGTAGTATATGAACTTCCATAAATATATCAACATTAGCCTATTTCTACCACATGGTCTTAAAATTAGGTCTTAAAATTAGGCTAGATTTAACTTATGATTTGACATTACACTTTGATATTGAGTATAGAGAGACAGTACAGTTCAGTGTTTCTCAAATTTAACATGTATAGAAATCACCTGGAGGATCTCATCACAGTACAGTTTCAGATTCAGTTAAGTTTGGGCTGGGGCTTGTGGTTTTCTACTTTTAACAAGTTCCCAGATAATAGTGAGGCTGCTGGACCATAGGCCATGCTTGGAGGAGCAATGCTAAAGTTAATGTGAGGTATTGCACATTTCCTGAGTTGAAAGTAATAATTAATGTTCAATATTGCATCTCACATTGTCCAAGAATAGCTTTATCTAGCCCATCTGTTCATATCAAGTGTCTCATATTTGTAGCCTATCTGAAGTTGATTATGACATGAGCTGATTACTAAATGCTCTGAAATTACTTGTAGATTTTTAAAAATATTTGTCTTTATCCATAAAGAACATGATGTGCTTCCAGGGAAAGTATAAACAAACAGTTAGGTCCTTGAGAATTTATGAGATTGAATCCTACAAAGTTGGCAGCAGATATGCCATTATTTCAGTTATCCACTTTTAAGAAAGAATAAAATTTATATTTGGATACTATAAGTAAGAAACTGGATGATCATTAAGCAAGCAGAGGTTCTGTTTTATTTTAGATGGTTTGTGTGCATCCATATTTCCTCAAGAGTCCAGGAATATGGTATACATAGAGGACAGGTTATCACTCATGCTTTTGTCCCTCTGGTGAAGACCACTGCTGCCCAGAGCATAGAACATCACTGCAGAATCAGAGATGAATGTTGTCTGTTCAACCACAAGAGAATGTTGTAGACAGTGTGGCTTCCTGTGGTAGAATGGATAATTTTATCAAAAACTGCTAAAATTACACAGTTTCTACAAAACTCCCTTTGAGACACATTGCTTGGGTGATCGTTCAACCATGTGATCCTTTGATTTCGTAATCTATTGTGAGGATTAAATGAGTTGTTAATAGTATGTGGAGTGAAAGTCCCTCCGTAGCATCCAACTCTCTGTTGCCTTATGAGCTGTCCATGGAATTACGCAGGCAAGAATACTAGAATTGCCATTCCCTTCACCAGGGGCTCTTTCCAGTTCAAAGATCGAACCCTGGTCTTCCGCATTGCAGGTGGATTCTTTACCATCTGACCCATCAGGAAAGCCCTATTGGTAGTATATGTAAAGCATTTAAGATTTGCCAGACACATAGCAGGCACTATGTAAAGGTTAACTATGATTGTTATTAGTGTTATTATTGTTACTATTATTACTGTTTCTTAATTATCCTTTCTTGATCACGTTTCTGTTATGATTAGATAACTTCAGGAAGTCTACTCATAACTGTACCATCAGGGTGGACTTGATTTTTAAAATCTCTCTGGACACTAATATACGAAGGATGGGCTTCTACAATTTATAGTTACTGGAGATGATATGTATCTCCCGAAATCTCAGTGGACTTTATTTTTCAGTTGTGCAACAATTGTACTATACTAAAGAGACTACTTATTTTAAAATCCTTAGAAAATGAAAAAAAAAAAGTATTTTCAAAAGTTTTACTCATCAACCATTTTGACATTATTCTAAAGAAAATATGAAAATTAGGCTAAAAATAATGAAAGATATATTTTCTGTTTAATATTCACACAAAAATCCCTTTTCATTTGTGTTCTTCCTGTTTGGTGTTTAAAGAGACCAATGCAAGACCCTGTACAGATCAACCATCCACAGTACTGACTGATCACAGAGTCATTCAATTCAAATTAACCTAAAGAGGGTTACGTTGTACTCACTTTTGGTGCTATGGGAACCAAGCAAATATCTAACTCTACCTCCTCCCTCACAGAATTTGTCTTTTGAATCTTTTCATGAAGGAGGCAATTATGATAATTGACATGATCAGAGCAAAATAAAGAACAATAAAAGTAATAACAATTGCATACAGTCAGGCCATCAGATATAGTGTGCAGGCAATATAAATTATAATGGTACAAAGAAAGTTAATTTTGAAATGTTAAGACATATTCCTATAAGAAGTGATACTTTTAGTGCACCTTGGAAGTAGGTGGGTTTTTGAATATATTCCAGGCATCTACAGCCACAGGGATAATAATGTTAAAACATCCTTTCCAATGACCTATTTATACAATAAGAGTTAAATAATCAGGTGAGACGCAGCTAAATTACTTTTCAGACTTTAGATGGTTGCATACCATTGCAGGTATTGGACAAACACGATGCATGAAAATCTGGCAAAAAGCAAGCTGCCAAACAGAGGAATAATTTATTGTTGTTGTTTCATAAAAGCTGTTGGCCTTCAACGTGGTCCAGAAAGTTTTCCTTAAATACAAAGCCTCTTTTTTGCTTATTAAACATAAATTATCTTAAAAAATCATGATTTGCCTTCATGTTCCAGGTTGACACCCCTTGTGTCAGTGACAGTGGAGCCCATAGTGTCCCTTTGTGCCACATGGTTGTGGAGAGTCGTGGGGCATTGTGTTTCCTTTCTGCCTTCTCTCTTCTGAATGACAGCAACATGGGCCTTTGGCTTCATTTATCCTAAAATATTTAAATCAAATTATAAAACTAATGTATTAAAATGAGAAGTAAATCCAAACCAGATTACTCTGGCTGCTGTGATTTATTAGTCCAATTGGTCGTTGTCTGTGGCTTGTTAGTCTGATGGGTTAGAACACAGTGCTAATGACGCCAAGATCAAGGCTTTAGTCCCTCCTGGCCTATTTAGCTTTGTTCCATCCCAAGGACAGAGCTGCACCCATACCAGGCCAGACCCCTTGTGAATATATTCCACTTGTCACAAGCTGAGAGAGAGAATGTAGTTATATTAGCCCAGATCGTCCATTACTAGCAAAACAACAACCAACCAGATCAAGGTACACATTAAAGTAATGGCCTGTCATTACCTTCCATGAGGACAGATGATCCTTTCGTGGTTAAATCCTTACTCTTTGCTGACTTCTTAATGCAGGGTAAGAAGTGAGGACTATAAAACCTTACAATTCCAGCCAAAATTATTAGCAGGAAAAATAAATCTCAACAAACTCTACAGAGGGAGCTTGATGACTGTTTCAAAAATGGATTCCTATAGCAAACAGAGGGACAAAGAGAGAGTTGTGATGAACCTCCAGTCAGTGAGAAAATGGTGCAGCAGGTGATGCCATTTGCTGTATGTCTCTGGTGGGTGCACTGGAGATAGTTCAAGTTGCATTTTTTATTCAATAACCAAAACGAGCAGAATTGAGAATAGACTGATTATTAAATTGTAAGTAGATGAAACTTCATCCTTGGAGTCTTTACATGAGATCTTCAACTTGTAACAAGCACTGTGTGCTCTGACTTAAATGCATCATAAGAGAAGCAAATAAGACAGAGAAGTGGCACTTTACTAGATGTTGAAAGTCATCAGGGGGAAAAAAAATGCCATCTTAAATCAGAGTACAAATAATATCTCTGTAAGAACCCTGCCTAAGAAATTCTTGCATGGATGTTTTTAAAACAATCTGCAGAGAGAACATGCTGACTCTTATAAGCTTACCATTAAATTTCACCAGGCTGAAGAGAATATAATAATGCAAAACCCAAGAGGCATGTGCCATGAAGAACTCTCACATGTCCTGTGCCCTAGATTGTCCATGGATTCACAGGCCTAGCTGGTTGGCCTGTGCATTTTTAGATCAGAACTCTTAAAAAGAGTCACTAATTATTTTTTAAAAATATTTAGTTACTGCGATGGGAGGCCTACACAGGCCAAAGAATAAAGATAGATGAAAACAAATGGATTAAAAAAGTCATTAAAAGAGGCCAAAAAGAGTTTTTTAAAAAATATTTAGTTATTCTGTGATAGGTCTTATTTCATTTACAGTATTAAGTTTTTCTGTTTCACAATTTGCTGAGGGAGGTTTGTGGCAGGGAAATAAACTAGCATTTTGAAATTCAGCGTGAGTTGATTTCTCCCCTATGAGCTTTATATATGTATTATTTATTAATCCTCACAGAAGTCCTATAAATATGACTATCTCCACTTAGACATGAGAAAACTGAAGTTCAGAGCTCTGTCTGGAAAAAGCTTGTGCTCTTTTCACTTTTTACTCTTTGCTGACTTCTTTGCAGGTAAAAATAAATCTCAAAACAAAAACCCCTACAGAGGGAGCTTGATGACTGTTTCAAAAATGGATTCCTATAGCAAACAGAGGGACAAAGAGAGAGTTGTGATGAACCTCCAGTCAGTGAGAAAATGGTGCAGCAGGTGATGCCATTTGCTGTATGTCTCTGGTGGGTGCACTGGAGATAGTTCAAGTTGCATTTTTTATTCAATAACCAAAACGAGCAGAATTGAGAATAGACTGATTATTAAATTGTAAGTAGATGAAACTTCATCCTTGGAGTCTTTACATGAGATCTTCAACTTGTAACAAGCACTGTGTGCTCTGACTTAAATGCATCATAAGAGAAGCAAATAAGACAGAGAAGTGGCACTTTACTAGATGTTGAAAGTCATCAGGGGGAAAAAAAATGCCATCTTAAATCAGAGTACAAATAATATCTCTGTAAGAACCCTGCCTAAGAAATTCTTGCATGGATGTTTTTAAAACAATCTGCAGAGAGAACATGCTGACTCTTATAAGCTTACCATTAAATTTCACCAGGCTGAAGAGAATATAATAATGCAAAACCCAAGAGGCATGTGCCATGAAGAACTCTCACATGTCCTGTGCCCTAGATTGTCCATGGATTCACAGGCCTAGCTGGTTGGCCTGTGCATTTTAGATCAGAACTCTTAAAAGAGTCACTAATTATTTTTTAAAAATATTTAGTTACTGCGATGGGAGGCCTACACAGGCCAAAGAATAAAGATAGATGAAAACAAATGGATTAAAAAAGTCATTAAAAGAGGCCAAAAAGAGTTTTTTAAAAAATATTTAGTTATTCTGTGATAGGTCTTATTTCATTTACAGTATTAAGTTTTTCTGTTTCACAATTTGCTGAGGGAGGTTTGTGGCAGGGAAATAAACTAGCATTTTGAAATTCAGCGTGAGTTGATTTCTCCCCTATGAGCTTTATATATGTATTATTTATTAATCCTCACAGAAGTCCTATAAATATGACTATCTCCACTTAGACATGAGAAAACTGAAGTTCAGAGCTCTGTCTGGAAAAAGCTTGTGCTCTTTTCACTTTTTATGCAATATCTGAAGGCTCTTTGTGACACTGATTTTTCTAGTCACCCCACAGCACAGCCAGCCCCAGCCCACTTGATAAGGAGCTCAGCCAGCTGGTGACTTCCCTGCTCACCATCTTCTGCATGGCTTTCTATCCCGTTCACTGGGCTACTCTGCTGCATTCCCTTTAAAGCTTCTGTTTCCTGAAACTAAGGCCACATTTCTGATAATATCAAAGGTACTCAATTGAAGCATAATTGACAGAAAACTATATAATTTTCGAGAAAAAAAAGAACCCTCCTATACTTCTGTTGGGAATGTAAATTAGTGCACCCACCATAAAGAACAGTTACAAAGTTTCCTTAAAAAAAAATATATATATAAAAGGTTACCATATGATTCTGCAATCCCATTCCTGGGTGCCTATTCAAAGAAAAACTCTAATTTGAAAAGGGACATGCAACCTAATGTTCATAGCAACACTTTTTGCAGTAGTCAAGATATGGAAGCCACCTAAGTGTCTATCAGCAGATGAACAGATAAAGGAGATGTGGTGTAGATACATAATGGAATATTACTCAACTGTAAAAAAATCATGAAACAATGCCATTTGTAGCAATGCAGATAGACTAAAAGATGATCATATTCAGTGCAGTGAGTCAAACAAAGGCAAATATCATATGCTATTACTTATTCATGAAAAGTAGACTCACAGACATAGAAAAAAACTTATAGTTACCAAAGATGAGATGTCAGTTGCTTCAGTCATGTCCACCTCTTTGTAGCCTGCCAGGCTCCTCTGTCCATGGGATTCTCCAGGCAAGAACAGTGGAGTGAGTTGCCATTTTTTTCTTGAGGAGCTCTTCCTGCCCCAGGGATAGAACCTGCATCTCTTAAGTCACCTGCATTAGGAGGCAGATTCTTTCCCACTAGCACCACCAAGGAATAACTGAATTACCTTGCTATATAACTGAAAGTAAGGCAATATTGTATAAATGAATGATACTTCAATTTTAAAAAATGATTAAAAAGTTAAAGGTGTACGATGTAATGATATGACTTACATATATCATGAAATGATTACCATGGTAGGTTTATTGAACATCCATGATCTCATATAAATACATTAATAAATTGGAAAAAAATGTTTTTCTTGTCATGAGAACTCTTAGGATTTACTATCAACAACTTGTGAAGATAATGTCAATTATCTTTATAATGTTGTATATCACATCATTAGTACTTAACAACTGTAAATTTGCACCTTGTGACTACCTTTATCTAATCCCACAATTTCCCAACCCCGCCTCTGATAATCACAAGTCTGATGCTGTTTACCTTTTAATAGATTATGAAAGGAACCAAACAGAAGTGAAAAAAATAGACATAAAAGTACTTCTGAGAAAAAAAAAAAAAACCTGAAACTTCTCAATTCTACCCAAAGAGGAAATTTTGAGGCTACTTCTGTAATCCCTAGCAATTAATTTTTCCAATGCACTTGAAAACTTTCAGGAGCTCCCTATGCACTTCCTTCCAAACCAGTTCTTAAAGCCAGAAACTCAGGCTCAGCAGGAAATTTTAATTAAAGTGACCTATTAGACAAATAATCGATCTAAGAAACTTTACGATCCTTATCAGTTCTTTAGTGAACTTCTTCTTTTTGCCTCTTTCATAGCACAAACCCATGAAGTTAAATATATCATAGACCATTTTGTTAGACTTAGTGCTCATTAATTATTATGTAATGTATGGTATAGTATTAAAAAACAAACAAAACAAAACAGCGCAAGTGTTTTGGAATCAGACCTCGGTCAAATCCTGGCTCAGTTGCTTCAGTCATGTCCACCTCTTTGTAGCCCGCCAGGCTCCTCTGTCCATGGGATTCTCCAGGCAAGAACAGTGGAGTGAGTTGCCATTTTTTTCTTGAGGAGCTCTTCCTGCCCCAGGGATAGAACCTGCATCTCTTAAGTCACCTGCATTAGGAGGCAGATTCTTTCCCACTAGCACCACCAAGGAATAACTGAATTACCTTGCTATATAACTGAAAGTAAGGCAATATTGTATAAATGAATGATACTTCAATTTTAAAAAATGATTAAAAAGTTAAAGGTGTACGATGTAATGATATGACTTACATATATCATGAAATGATTACCATGGTAGGTTTATTGAACATCCATGATCTCATATAAATACATTAATAAATTGGAAAAAAATGTTTTTCTTGTCATGAGAACTCTTAGGATTTACTATCAACAACTTGTGAAGATAATGTCAATTATCTTTATAATGTTGTATATCACATCATTAGTACTTAACAACTGTAAATTTGCACCTTGTGACTACCTTTATCTAATCCCACAATTTCCCAACCCCGCCTCTGATAATCACAAGTCTGATGCTGTTTACCTTTTAATAGATTATGAAAGGAACCAAACAGAAGTGAAAAAAATAGACATAAAAGTACTTCTGAGAAAAAAAAAAAAAACCTGAAACTTCTCAATTCTACCCAAAGAGGAAATTTTGAGGCTACTTCTGTAATCCCTAGCAATTAATTTTTCCAATGCACTTGAAAACTTTCAGGAGCTCCCTATGCACTTCCTTCCAAACCAGTTCTTAAAGCCAGAAACTCAGGCTCAGCAGGAAATTTTAATTAAAGTGACCTATTAGACAAATAATCGATCTAAGAAACTTTACGATCCTTATCAGTTCTTTAGTGAACTTCTTCTTTTTGCCTCTTTCATAGCACAAACCCATGAAGTTAAATATATCATAGACCATTTTGTTAGACTTAGTGCTCATTAATTATTATGTAATGTATGGTATAGTATTAAAAAACAAACAAAACAAAACAGCGCAAGTGTTTTGGAATCAGACCTGCGGTCAAATCCTGGCTCAGCTACTCATCAGCTTGGTGATATTTAAATTTTTAAAATTTTTCTAACCTTTAGCCTTTTCATATCCACAATGGTAATACCAACTACTTCATGGGATTATTGTGAAAAATGAGTGAGAGAAAAAGAATCTGAGCATAAATTCCTGGTTCACTGCCAGTGCTGATAAAATGTGAGTTCCCTTTTTCATCATCTTCCCCATGAAATGAAAAAGATCCTGATCTACATAAACATCCATTAGTCATCCCCTCATGAAGCACCTGCTTTAAGTCATCTAACAAGTCTATTACTTACATTTTGGGTGGTGAATCATCCACCTCTACACAAAGCCTATCCCAGCACCTGTGACCATGTCAAGCCATAAGGAAATTATCCTTTCATAAGGCATACAATCATGATTTCATTGAATAAGTATGATACAGTAGTAAATATGACTAAAACATATGTATTTTATCCCTTCATAGATCATAGAGAGGAGACAGGAGAAAAGGGCCGAGAATAAAGCCTGTGCTTCAAAATAGAATAAGTATGAGGAAAGGGGCTGTTATTGGAGAGAATAATTGGGGCAGATGGGGGTGAACTTTGAATTTAAAAGTGTGTTGAGAAAGCATGTTTAAGCTAAGCCCTAGATGGTATATAAGCCAAGTAGAGGCACATTTCCCAAGGAAATGGTGCATGCAAAGACTGAGGGAGAGGTCTTATTAGATTGAAGCAGGTGGATGAATGGCATGTGCTAGAACAGAACTGCAGAATGGACAGAGGGAAATGGGTAGAAAGTAGTTTAGGTTAGCTGGCGGAGGCAAAGAGAGAAGAACAGAGGGAAAAAGAGAGAGGAAGAGCGGACTTATGATAAAGGATTATAGTCACCAGTGAGTTAAAACTTAGTAGAACCAGCCTAGAGTAAGAGCAAGATGGGAGACATGCATTCTTTATTAGTATTCCTTGAGTTGGTCTAAATTCCCACATGGCTGTCTTACATTTTATATATATATATATATATATATACATATATATATATGTGTGTATATATATATATGTATGTATGTATATATATGTGTGTGTGTGTATATATATATATATATATATATATATATATATAGTCAATTTGAGTATGATTTTTAACATTTAAATTAGTGTATGTGTTTTTTAAGAATACATGGCTCCTAAACATGGACCAATTTTTTACCTGTGGTTAGCTCAAGAAAAGGTAATCTTTTCGATGCTGGAGGTTAAACTGTCTATGTTGAACTTACTGAGGCACAGTATACGTGATCCAGTTTACTATAGGTGTTTGAAGAAATTTTCAATAGTAATTTGGGCCATGTATGGTTTTATTTGCTTTATTTATTGACTTTAGAACCCCTATAAGATTATATCTCAATTCTGTAAGCTTTGGGCTCTGGGCTAGATGCTAATTTTTGTAGGTTACTTGCATATAGAGATGATTTGAAGATGGATGAGATCTCAGTATGAGAGGACATAGTAAGATAAGGAAAAAAGCCCAGGAAAAAACTAAAAATTTCAATATTTAGAGTTTAAGTAGAGGAAGATTTGATAAAGAGAACAGAGAAAGAATGGCCAAAGTATAAAAAGGGAGATTAGCAAAGAGGGACATGATGGTAGAATGTCAAGAGAAGAGGCAAATTTAAGGAGGGATTAATCCACAGTGTCAAAATTTACAAAGCATCAATTAGGAAGACATTAAAGATGTAACATTAGAATTGTCAATATGACCATTACTGGTGACCTTAATAAATTTTGTTGGGGTGATGAGGCAGAAATGTGATTGCATATGGGTGGAAGAGTGAATAGAAATGGAGAAAGTGGATTTTCGAGGTTTAGGAATGGTAGAAAGGACAGGAGACAGTTGTTACTAGAGGATGTGGGTCAGCATGCCAGAGGAACATGGAGAAGTTGCTGGGAATCAAGGAGAGTACACCAAAAGCAGGTAATCCTGAATGACACCTGCGGAGAGTAATTTAATTGTTTTATATGTGAATTTTTATGTCTATTCTATCAGTGTTATCAGCATCACCTTTTGATCCAGACAACTGAATCCCTGCCTGGCCCCTAGCTTAAGAGAGCTTCTCGCTGGTTCTCTTCCTACTGTGCCTTTCCTTGTAGGCAACTGTAGGGCAAAGGGGATATGGCCACCCATGTCCTCTTTTCTAGCACCCCCATCATCATTAAACTGATCAGTTTCCTATTGCTGCTGTAAGAGATCACTACAAACTCAATGACTAAAAGCAATGCAAAATTATTATCCTACAGTTTTGGGAGTCCAGAATTCAAAATGCTATTTTTGACAGGGTTGCATTCCTTCTGGAGGCTCCAGGCAAGCCTAATTCATGCCTTTTCTAGCTTTTAGAGGCTGCATACTTCTTGATTCATGGTTCCTTTCCATCTTCCAAGTTAGTGATGGCCTGGAGAGTCTTTCTTACTTCATGTCAGTATGACACTGATTCTTCTGCCTCCAGGGCTCCAAAGGACCCCTGTAATTACTTACACTGGGCCCACCCATTTTTCTATCTTAAAATCTACTCATTAGTAGCCTTAATTTCACTGCAATCTTAATTTTGTTTTGCTGTTAAAAGAGAAACATACTCGTAGATATTATTCTGCCTAGAACACCCATGTTTTTGTACTCAAGGCCTGGCAATGTCCTGAGCAGATAAACCAAGTTCACTTCCTCAGAGCTGTACTTCCTAAAGCAGACTGTATGATCAATGGGCTCAGCTGAGGCCAGAGGGCTGGCCAAGAACCAGCTGTTTGTACTCCGGGAAATGTGTTTGGATATACGTGCTAAGACATCCAACCCATTCACTCTAGGTCCCATTTGTTCCCTTACACTAATATCCTAAGTTAAAGACAAGCCTAGTTGTTATCCCTCTAAAACAAAGGCAACCCCACCTCTTTGCCCTATCTTATCCCAGGAGATACTGGGAAATGGAAAATTTTCAGGAGACAGTTGTTACTAGAGGATGTGGGTCAGCATGCCAGAGGAACATGGAGAAGTTGCTGGGAATCAAGGAGAGTACACCAAAAGCAGGTAATCCTGAATGACACCTGGAGAGTAATTTAATTGTTTTATATGTGAATTTTTATGTCTATTCTATCAGTGTTATCAGCATCACCTTTTGATCCAGACAACTGAATCCCTGCCTGGCCCCTAGCTTAAGAGAGCTTCTCGCTGGTTCTCTTCCTACTGTGCCTTTCCTTGTAGGCAACTGTAGGGCAAAGGGGATATGGCCACCCATGTCCTCTTTTCTAGCACCCCCATCATCATTAAACTGATCAGTTTCCTATTGCTGCTGTAAGAGATCACTACAAACTCAATGACTAAAAGCAATGCAAAATTATTATCCTACAGTTTTGGGAGTCCAGAATTCAAAATGCTATTTTTGACAGGGTTGCATTCCTTCTGGAGGCTCCAGGCAAGCCTAATTCATGCCTTTTCTAGCTTTTAGAGGCTGCATACTTCTTGATTCATGGTTCCTTTCCATCTTCCAAGTTAGTGATGGCCTGGAGAGTCTTTCTTACTTCATGTCAGTATGACACTGATTCTTCTGCCTCCAGGGCTCCAAAGGACCCCTGTAATTACTTACACTGGGCCCACCCATTTTTCTATCTTAAAATCTACTCATTAGTAGCCTTAATTTCACTGCAATCTTAATTTTGTTTTGCTGTTAAAAGAGAAACATACTCGTAGATATTATTCTGCCTAGAACACCCATGTTTTTGTACTCAAGGCCTGGCAATGTCCTGAGCAGATAAACCAAGTTCACTTCCTCAGAGCTGTACTTCCTAAAGCAGACTGTATGATCAATGGGCTCAGCTGAGGCCAGAGGGCTGGCCAAGAACCAGCTGTTTGTACTCCGGGAAATGTGTTTGGATATACGTGCTAAGACATCCAACCCATTCACTCTAGGTCCCATTTGTTCCCTTACACTAATATCCTAAGTTAAAGACAAGCCTAGTTGTTATCCCTCTAAAACAAAGGCAACCCCACCTCTTTGCCCTATCTTATCCCAGGAGATACTGGGTAAATCCACTTCAAGTTACCCCTCCAAATAAAACTGGTTTAGGGGAGTTCACCTCACTAAATTCCAGCTGGAAAATTTGGAAATATTCTGGGAAATTTGGTGGGTGGGGCCAAAAACATAATGACTGTAAATCCCTGACTCAGAAGAGCTGGGAACATTGAAGGTGATTTGAATATTCTATTGGTGGCTCCCCAGCTGGGGTAGCAGTAAAGAATCCTCCTGTCAGTGTAGGAGACGGAGAGACATGGGTTCAGTCCCTGGGTCAGGAGGATCTCTGGAGTAGGAAATGGCAACCTGCTCCAATATTCTTGCCTGTAAATTTCCATAGTCAGAGGAGCCCGGAGGGTTGCAGTCCATGAGGTCGCAAAGAGTCAGATACAACTGAGCACACACGCGCAAACAAGTACTCTATTAGAACTACAGTGGCTGGCATAGAAAATCGGAGGACGATAAACTCCGATGGGTAGGCTGAAGTTTCACAGCACTTACACAGAAGAGCAGTGGGCCAGACGGAAAGAAGAAAATAAAGATAAATGAGTAGTTTTTGAGGAACTTGAACTCAGAAGCACACATCAAGTTCCATCCCATTACTATGTTATTCCACGTAATTGTGACACCTCTGTGTGACGGATATGAAGATGGGTATACCAGTGGTCAGACTGAATTCTCTGGTCTGGATGACTCACTACTGTCAAATGCAGTCAGCCTACATTCCCCCTCAACCCACTCCTTTTTCACAACCTTGATGTTAATTTTCCAAAAAAATGAAACATCAGAACACCCATGTTTTTGTACTCAAGGCCTGGCAATGTCCTGAGCAGATAAACCAAGTTCACTTCCTCAGAGCTGTACTTCCTAAAGCAGACTGTATGATCAATGGGCTCAGCTGAGGCCAGAGGGCTGGCCAAGAACCAGCTGTTTGTACTCCGGGAAATGTGTTTGGATATACGTGCTAAGACATCCAACCCATTCACTCTAGGTCCCATTTGTTCCCTTACACTAATATCCTAAGTTAAAGACAAGCCTAGTTGTTATCCCTCTAAAACAAAGGCAACCCCACCTCTTTGCCCTATCTTATCCCAGGAGATACTGGGTAAATCCACTTCAAGTTACCCCTCCAAATAAAACTGGTTTAGGGGAGTTCACCTCACTAAATTCCAGCTGGAAAATTTGGAAATATTCTGGGAAATTTGGTGGGTGGGGCCAAAAACATAATGACTGTAAATCCCTGACTCAGAAGAGCTGGGAACATTGAAGGTGATTTGAATATTCTATTGGTGGCTCCCCAGCTGGGGTAGCAGTAAAGAATCCTCCTGTCAGTGTAGGAGACGGAGAGACATGGGTTCAGTCCCTGGGTCAGGAGGATCTCTGGAGTAGGAAATGGCAACCTGCTCCAATATTCTTGCCTGTAAATTTCCATAGTCAGAGGAGCCCGGAGGGTTGCAGTCCATGAGGTCGCAAAGAGTCAGATACAACTGAGCACACACGCGCAAACAAGTACTCTATTAGAACTACAGTGGCTGGCATAGAAAATCGGAGGACGATAAACTCCGATGGGTAGGCTGAAGTTTCACAGCACTTACACAGAAGAGCAGTGGGCCAGACGGAAAGAAGAAAATAAAGATAAATGAGTAGTTTTTGAGGAACTTGAACTCAGAAGCACACATCAAGTTCCATCCCATTACTATGTTATTCCACGTAATTGTGACACCTCTGTGTGACGGATATGAAGATGGGTATACCAGTGGTCAGACTGAATTCTCTGGTCTGGATGACTCACTACTGTCAAATGCAGTCAGCCTACATTCCCCCTCAACCCACTCCTTTTTTCACAACTCTAGGTTCACCAGAAGATGATCTCATCTAAAATCTCTGCTTCTATGCATAAATGAATATGCATGAATAGATCCATGTATGCACACCCACCTACACGTGCATGTAACTATACAGATGTGTTTATTTGTTTATATTATTGTGACTGGTAGAAAACTGAACTGAGAGTCCAGAGACCTGGAGGCTTTAATTTTAGTTCTGCCTCGATTTCCTTAGGAGAGGATTAGACCACTTGTTTGCTTATCTTTGAAAGGCAAAGATCTTTGCTTATCTTTAGACTAGGTGATCTTTCTTATTCTTTTTCTAGTCTAAAACTCTAAACCTCTATCTAGGGCAAGTCAGACATATCTCCTTTCCTACCAGAACTCCAATTTAGCTCTCCTTAACAGGAATTAGCCTACTTTTTATTAATGAGCAGAGACTCCAGCCTTGGATAAGTTATTTTCTCTTATTCTGTCTATGCTTCTTCTAGATTCTGTTTCTCTCTGGGCAGAATTTATCTTCATTTTCTTCTATCAGTGCAATATAGAAATGAAGGGTGATATCAAAACAAAAATATTGCATTATATAAAGATTTTTTTGCCTAACACCTCCAGACTTTTGATTCCATGACTTACTAGTATCTGAGAAATACCTCTTTGTATTTCTACTGTAAATATTTACAACATACCAGATAGAGACTCTATGAGGCACAAGGAAGATGAAGAAACTGGGGGCATGAACATGCTGGAGCTAGTTCTACCTTTATTTTCTAAGTCAACAAATATAACCTGAAAACCTTCTAAATGTTAGATAGATCATCTCAGAAATAGTCTAGTGGAGAAGATATATTGAGCACATAATTGTACAAAAATAATCGGTTCAGATATATTACGTTATTTGAAGATAAAATTAAAAGTGTTTAGTGATAACCCTTCTACCCAGAAAGGGAGGTCTCAATTCAGATGGCCGGATGAACAGTTGAAGGAAATGGGGACATAGGTAAGAGCCCAAATCTGAATGCTAACAAGCTGGGACTGCAGAATGTGGAGAGCTGAAATTTTAAAGAAGGGCTCACTACTGTCAAATGCAGTCAGCCTACATTCCCCCTCAACCCACTCCTTTTTTCACAACTCTAGGTTCACCAGAAGATGATCTCATCTAAAATCTCTGCTTCTATGCATAAATGAATATGCATGAATAGATCCATGTATGCACACCCACCTACACGTGCATGTAACTATACAGATGTGTTTATTTGTTTATATTATTGTGACTGGTAGAAAACTGAACTGAGAGTCCAGAGACCTGGAGGCTTTAATTTTAGTTCTGCCTCGATTTCCTTAGGAGAGGATTAGACCACTTGTTTGCTTATCTTTGAAAGGCAAAGATCTTTGCTTATCTTTAGACTAGGTGATCTTTCTTATTCTTTTTCTAGTCTAAAACTCTAAACCTCTATCTAGGGCAAGTCAGACATATCTCCTTTCCTACCAGAACTCCAATTTAGCTCTCCTTAACAGGAATTAGCCTACTTTTTATTAATGAGCAGAGACTCCAGCCTTGGATAAGTTATTTTCTCTTATTCTGTCTATGCTTCTTCTAGATTCTGTTTCTCTCTGGGCAGAATTTATCTTCATTTTCTTCTATCAGTGCAATATAGAAATGAAGGGTGATATCAAAACAAAAATATTGCATTATATAAAGATTTTTTTGCCTAACACCTCCAGACTTTTGATTCCATGACTTACTAGTATCTGAGAAATACCTCTTTGTATTTCTACTGTAAATATTTACAACATACCAGATAGAGACTCTATGAGGCACAAGGAAGATGAAGAAACTGGGGGCATGAACATGCTGGAGCTAGTTCTACCTTTATTTTCTAAGTCAACAAATATAACCTGAAAACCTTCTAAATGTTAGATAGATCATCTCAGAAATAGTCTAGTGGAGAAGATATATTGAGCACATAATTGTACAAAAATAATCGGTTCAGATATATTACGTTATTTGAAGATAAAATTAAAAGTGTTTAGTGATAACCCTTCTACCCAGAAAGGGAGGTCTCAATTCAGATGGCCGGATGAACAGTTGAAGGAAATGGGGACATAGGTAAGAGCCCAAATCTGAATGCTAACAAGCTGGGACTGCAGAATGTGGAGAGCTGTGGAAAATATTTCTAAAAAGAGGGGCAAGCATCATTTGTTGGATTTGCAGTGATTTGGTTGGAAGAGAATAGGAAGATAATGGATCAGAGGAGGGTTGGACTTGGGGCCTGGAAATCAGGTAGGTGCCTCTTGCAGGATTCTGGGTGACAGATCCCCTAGGAAACTAAGGATCAGAGCAGCAGAAATAAAGCGGTGAGGAGAAAGAGCCAGTAGAAAGGTTAAAGTGGGGATAAAATGGACTCCAGGACAAGGTGTGGTCATTGTGATGTTAGATGATTCCCAGATTTCCAGCTCAGTGAGAGTTTCTATACCTGAAATGGAGCTTAAAAGAGGATAAAACATTAAAATATTAGTGCTATCATGACTAACGTTCCTAGAGAACATCTATGTGGCGTCACCTGAACAGAAACTTAATAGATGAAATCTGAAACACAGAAGACAGGACCAGTGGTTGTCAACTTGAGAAAAAAACAGTAAGTGTTTTTTATAAATTTGTATATATCTTACTGAGAAGGTTGTTTATTATCACCCTGTTTATTTAACTTATACACAGACCACATCAAGAGAAATGCTGGACCAGATGAATAACAAGCTGGAATCAAAATTGTCAGGAGAAATGTCAGCAACCTCAGATATGTGGATGATGTGCCACTCTAATGGCAGAAAGCGAAGAGGAACTAACGAACATCTTGATGAGGGTGAAGGAGGAGGGTGAAAAAGCCTACTTAAAACAAAATATTAACAAAACTAAGACCATGGTTTCCAGCCCCATCACTTCATGGCAAATAGAAGGGGAAAAGGTGGAAGCAGTGACAGATTTCCTCCTGGGCTCTAAAATCACTGTGCTTGATGACTTGCAGCCATGAAATTGGAAGACAATTGCTTCTGGGAAAAGGAAAGCTGTGACACACCCAGATAGTGTGTTAAAAAGTAAAGACATCACTTCGCTGACAAAGGTCCATATAGTCCAGGTTATGGTCTTTTTGTTAGTCTGGTACAGTTGTGAGAAGTAGACCATAAAGAAGTCAGAGTACCAAAGAATTTATGCTTTGCAACTGCAGTGTTGGAGAAGACTCTTGAGAGTCCCTTGGACTACGAGGATATCCCACCAGTCAATCCACCCTGAGCATTCATTGGAAGGACTGATGTTGAAGCTGAAACTCCAGTACTTTGCCCACCTGATGCGAACAGCGGATTCATTGGAAAAGACCCTGATATAGGAAAAGATTGAAAGCAGAAGAAGAAGAGGGTGACAGAAGATGAGACGGCTGTATGGCATCACCAATGCAATGGACATGAACTTGGGCAAACTCTGGGAGATAGTGAGGGACACAGAGGCTTGGCATGCTGCAGTCCATGGGGTCATGAAGAGGACATGGGGTCATGAAGAGGACATGGGGTCATGAAGAGGACAGGACTGGCAACTGAACAACAACAACTGATAGGAATACTCCTCTGTTACAAAGAGTTCGAAGTCTAAATGGTGAAATCCCTTAATAAATATATTTTTAATAATCAATGAATCAAAAAAAGAGAGAGTGGATAGGAGCTACTATGAGTAGCCAAGAGTTCCTGTCCAATTACTATAGCTTATATATTTGAGTGGATGAGTGAGGGCAATGTGTGACGGTATTTACCTGTTTGTTTGGGTAGTTATACATACTCCTACACACATTTATATTTTTAACTTTATAAATATTAGCAATATAAATGGCATATTAGTACTGTACATCTGTATTAGTCTGCTAGGGCCACCATAATAAAACATCACTGACTGGGTGGCATAAACACAACAATTATTTTGTCACCATTTTCAAGGCTCAAAATTCAAGATCAAAGTGCTCTCAGAGTTAGTTTCTGGTGAGGCTTCTCTTTCTGACTTGTAAACTGTGACTTCCCACTGAGTGTTACAAGCCTACCAAAACAACATCTCTAGTACCTATTCCTTGTCTTATAAAGACACAAATCCTGGTTTAGAACCCCATCCTCATGACCTTTATAAATAGGCTTTGTCTCCAAATACAGTCTCATTGGGGGTTAGGTATCAACGTGAGAATTTTAAGGGGCCACATCTGCCCACATCAGAAGATAGGATATCCTAATTAACTTCTCAAAGGCTGGTTCCTGCAAACAAGAGACTGCTCTGTGTGACATAGGGGGAGGGATACACTTGAGCAGAAACTTTGCTTATATAGAAAATAAATATAATTCTTTTCTACTTTACATGACGATATTGAAATACAATTGCATTCCTAGGAACAGATTTTTCTTTTCATTTCGGAGAAGATTTTAAATCACCTGCAGTCAAACCTTTAAATAAAGCTGGATGTATTTAGTCGACTGTCACTGTTTGTTACTCTGTGGAAACTGGGCTGCAAAGGCCAGGAAAAGTTGATGTCCCACAAGAGGTCATACCATGGAGGTGTAAACTTAAAGCGAAGATTGCTTGTAGAGAACCCTGGTGCATTCTTGGCATGTAAGCGCTTGCAAAGAAGTTAACTTTCACTTATGTATTTAATGTAAGAGCGAATCCCAGTTCATTTTGCGCCAGCTCTGTTTTACCTCTTGGTGCACTTGACCTTCATTTAGCCTCTGCCTCGACGTTGGTGTTCCCCTTAAAATCTCCCTGGGGCTGGGAAACCCTGGCCCAGGAAGCCAGGTAACAGGAGACGGGGTGGGAACCCGCCGAGCTTTTAAGGGTGTGGAGCGCCTCGCATACCATTCCCTCCCACCACCACCGCTGCCGCGGGGCGGAGAGGGCTTCCAACTTCGCTCCAATCCGCGGCCGGTACTCTCTGCGGTCGCCCTACTGGGCGACCGCCCCGCCACCGGCCGAGTTGGAGGAACTTAGCTGAGCTCCGCGTCAGAGCCGGAGAGGCTGCACCTCCTCCCCAGCCGGCCCCCTCCCTCTGCCCCCGCCTCCCGGTCCTCGCCCAGTCTGGAGCTCCGGTGATAGGACGAGCCCCAGGCGTGGATTGTGTATATGCAAACCAGAGCCCTGCTCCCCAGGTCTGCCCGACCCAGGCCGGCGCGCCGCTGCCGCTGGTGCTGCCACGGGCGCCGGAGCCCGGCACTGTCATGCGTCTGCAGCGTGGCGGGCCAGTGCGTCCCGGAGCCGCTATATAAATCCTGGTTTAGAACCCCATCCTCATGACCTTTATAAATAGGCTTTGTCTCCAAATACAGTCTCATTGGGGGTTAGGTATCAACGTGAAAATTTTTAAAGGGGGCCACATCTGCCCACATCAGAAGATAGGATATCCTAATTAACTTCTCAAAGGCTGGTTCCTGCAAACAAGAGACTGCTCTGTGTGACATAGGGGGAGGGATACACTTGAGCAGAAACTTTGCTTATATAGAAAATAAATATAATTCTTTTCTACTTTACATGACGATATTGAAATACAATTGCATTCCTAGGAACAGATTTTTCTTTTCATTTCGGAGAAGATTTTAAATCACCTGCAGTCAAACCTTTAAATAAAGCTGGATGTATTTAGTCGACTGTCACTGTTTGTTACTCTGTGGAAACTGGGCTGCAAAGGCCAGGAAAAGTTGATGTCCCACAAGAGGTCATACCATGGAGGTGTAAACTTAAAGCGAAGATTGCTTGTAGAGAACCCTGGTGCATTCTTGGCATGTAAGCGCTTGCAAAGAAGTTAACTTTCACTTATGTATTTAATGTAAGAGCGAATCCCAGTTCATTTTGCGCCAGCTCTGTTTTACCTCTTGGTGCACTTGACCTTCATTTAGCCTCTGCCTCGACGTTGGTGTTCCCCTTAAAATCTCCCTGGGGCTGGGAAACCCTGGCCCAGGAAGCCAGGTAACAGGAGACGGGGTGGGAACCCGCCGAGCTTTTAAGGGTGTGGAGCGCCTCGCATACCATTCCCTCCCACCACCACCCCGCTGCCGCGGGGCGGAGAGGGCTTCCAACTTCGCTCCAATCCGCGGCCGGTACTCTCTGCGGTCGCCCTACTGGGCGACCGCCCCGCCACCGGCCGAGTTGGAGGAACTTAGCTGAGCTCCGCGTCAGAGCCGGAGAGGCTGCACCTCCTCCCCAGCCGGCCCCCTCCCTCTGCCCCCGCCTCCCGGTCCTCGCCCAGTCTGGAGCTCCGGTGATAGGACGAGCCCCAGGCGTGGATTGTGTATATGCAAACCAGAGCCCTGCTCCCCAGGTCTGCCCGACCCAGGCCGGCGCGCCGCTGCCGCTGGTGCTGCCACGGGCGCCGGAGCCCGGCACTGTCATGCGTCTGCAGCGTGGCGGGCCAGTGCGTCCCGGAGCCGCTATATAAGCGCAGGACAGGGGACACCCGGAGGGGCTGAAGATGAGGGTGCCCGCGCATGGGCCCCCGCTGATTGCCAACCCCTCCCGAGCCCGCGCCGCGCGCGGAGCCCGCGGCTGCCGAGGACCCGCCTTCGCCGCAGTAGCAGCTGGAGCTGCGACAGAGGCAGCAGCTGCGGCGGCGGCGCCCGTCGCGCGAGCGCGTAGAGCGGCGGCCGCAGCTCCGGGGCCGCCGCTGCCCCGGCTGCCATGAGTTGTGTGGAGGTGATGTATCACCCCCAGCCGTATGGAGCGCCCCAGTATCTGCCCAACCCCGTGGCAGCTGCAACCTGCCCCACAGCCTATTACCACCCGGCGCCCGAACCTGGCCAGCAGGTGAGTCACCTACCGGGCAGCCTGCCGGGGGCGGGGGCGAGGGGCACCGAGAGTATCGGTCTGGGGCTCCTGCGACGTCCCTCTGGGATGGGTGGTGCGGATGATGCTCCGAGAGCTGCAGGAGCGCCTTTGAACAGAAAGCCATCAGAAGAGAAGAGCTTCGAGAAGGACGAGCAGCCAGGTGGAAGGGTGGGGATTCCAAGTGAGGCATTACCTGGCTGGGGGCTTCATAGCGCCGTTGTCATAGCCACCCTAGCTCTTAGGGTTCAGTTCTCTGAAGCTCACCAAGGGCATCTGTTTTAGGAATATGTGAGTAAAACTTCCTTTAAAACCAAACATTTTGTTTCCTTTGAAAAGATGGAGTGTACTCAGATTTTCTGATTAAGAGGATGAAATGTCTCAATGACACAGCCCAAGGATTGACTTTTCTGGGACTTTTCTGGTGGAACATGGGTCTCGTGTGCTGTCCAGTGTTACTAGAAGTTCTCTGTAAAGTCTGTCTTCTTCCATACTGTGACTTGGGGAACAAGGATTGATCCCCAAATCCCTCATTTATTTTTAATTCCGTCAAAGCGCAGGGCTGTTATGGTTCAGACTATTGGATGGAACCCTTTCCTTTCCCAGCCAAAAAATAACCTTGAATCACTGGATGCTGGGTCTCCACCATGCCAAGAGTGACTGAATATTGTCAGATTAAAAGGGTTTAGAAACTAGGGAGATGTTTGAGTTCCTTTAGAAAGGAGAGTAGGATTCTAGGGAATTTAGCAGGAGGGATCGTTGGATGTTCCTTTCTGGGTGCCAACCGAGTGTGTGTCAAGGCTTAGACTACATGAAATCCATGTGGCCAGGGGTTACCAAAAAAGGGTCCTCAGACTCTGGGAATTAGGGTGTGTTGATTTGGTGAGACTTAAATAATCTATGTCCTCTGACCTGGAGATTCCTATCAAGGATCTAAGTATGCTTCTGAAACTAACATCTACAGTATTTATTGACTTTTTTTCCCTTAGTTTCTTAAAAATCTTAAGTTTTACTGTGGTCTTCAGGGTTTGGTTCTTTAATTAATCTGGTCATTTATTTCCTCCACCTCTGTCTTTTTTCTCAATTTCCTATACAATTCTTTGGTAAGAATTGATAACTCCTGCTTAGAATTTAGGGACTGAAATTCAGCGGATTCTGGAAGGGCATATACTCTAGATTTACCTGCTGAACAGTATGAGCTTAACTAGGACAACTGGGATCAAAGAGGAAGGAGCCTCAATTTCTATGTTTGTTTTTATTTTTTTAACATTCATCAGCTTCAACATTAAAAGCAAGATTACATTTAAGGAGGGGAATGGGAAAGTATTTTGTAATTTGTGGTGAAGGGCAACAGGTTAAAACATTTTGGCTGGGCTCCTTGTTTACATTCTTTGGCTTTAATACAAAAGGTATAAGTAGTGGAGAAAACCATTTAAATCCAAGTCAGACAAGTGATGCAAAGAGATATTGGATATTCATTTTGTGTGTTTTATGAACACTCTGCTCCAGATGAACCAGTCTCTTCTTTCCTTCCTTCCATCTCAGAGACTGTAGAGGCCTTCATTTATCAATTGGAATGTAGATGAACAAACTCAAACTTTACTAAGCATTCAGAAAGGTATTTTTCCCCATAAAAATAACTTTCACTTTTTTTTAGATTTATCAATTGGAATGTAGATGAATTTACAATAAACCTTTCCTTTCCCAGCCAAAAAATAACCTTGAATCACTGGATGCTGGGTCTCCACCATGCCAAGAGTGACTGAATATTGTCAGATTAAAAGGGTTTAGAAACTAGGGAGATGTTTGAGTTCCTTTAGAAAGGAGAGTAGGATTCTAGGGAATTTAGCAGGAGGGATCGTTGGATGTTCCTTTCTGGGTGCCAACCGAGTGTGTGTCAAGGCTTAGACTACATGAAATCCATGTGGCCAGGGGTTACCAAAAAAGGGTCCTCAGACTCTGGGAATTAGGGTGTGTTGATTTGGTGAGACTTAAATAATCTATGTCCTCTGACCTGGAGATTCCTATCAAGGATCTAAGTATGCTTCTGAAACTAACATCTACAGTATTTATTGACTTTTTTTCCCTTAGTTTCTTAAAACTCTTAAGTTTTACTGTGGTCTTCAGGGTTTGGTTCTTTAATTAATCTGGTCATTTATTTCCTCCACCTCTGTCTTTTTTCTCAATTTCCTATACAATTCTTTGGTAAGAATTGATAACTCCTGCTTAGAATTTAGGGACTGAAATTCAGCGGATTCTGGAAGGGCATATACTCTAGATTTACCTGCTGAACAGTATGAGCTTAACTAGGACAACTGGGATCAAAGAGGAAGGAGCCTCAATTTCTATGTTTGTTTTTATTTTTTTAACATTCATCAGCTTCAACATTAAAAGCAAGATTACATTTAAGGAGGGGAATGGGAAAGTATTTTGTAATTTGTGGTGAAGGGCAACAGGTTAAAACATTTTGGCTGGGCTCCTTGTTTACATTCTTTGGCTTTAATACAAAAGGTATAAGTAGTGGAGAAAACCATTTAAATCCAAGTCAGACAAGTGATGCAAAGAGATATTGGATATTCATTTTGTGTGTTTTATGAACACTCTGCTCCAGATGAACCAGTCTCTTCTTTCCTTCCTTCCATCTCAGAGACTGTAGAGGCCTTCATTTATCAATTGGAATGTAGATGAACAAACTCAAACTTTACTAAGCATTCAGAAAGGTATTTTTCCCCATAAAAAATAACTTTCACAGAATAGTTGTGAATAAGATTTTATTTTCTAGAGTTTGAAAATAGTTCCAGTAAGATATGAATCTGTAGTCATGGTTAGAATTGGAATAATTTTTTTGAGCTAGAAAATAAAATTTGGTGCCATAAAAATTATAAATAACTTATCATGAACTACAGTTTTTAATAAAAAATGACTCCAGTACCTTATATAACCTTTGCAGTAGCCCCAGAACTCAGTTCCCAAATTGCGTTCTTTTGCTAAGACCATCAACAAATCAAAAAATGAGTTTTCTTTTTCACCTGAAATGTCTACCTTGATGAGTATCACATATTAGTAAATAATGATCAGTTTCTGCTATCTTTTGGGCTTCTCTAGATATTGTTTAAGTAAGTGTGAGGCTGAGTTGAGCTTAAGAACTTAGTGGAGATGTGTGCCTGAAATTTCCATGTTGCTTTAACTACACTGGTTTGTTCGAGATCATTTGTTTTGTGGAGCAAAGAAACTGTTTGCCTGTAACTGGTTGGCAAAATAAAAGACAGTGGTGCAACTACTGTCCTTTTACTGTCAGGAGTTTATTTTGATAACCTATATTTTCTATTGGAAAAAAGAGTAAATCAGGAAATTGTTATCAAGCTGACAGCATTTTTAGACTATGTGGTGCGTGGGCGAAGCGGGACTAATATTGACTTGGCCCAACGTAGTCATCTGAGAATACATAGTTTGGTTGTTTTTGCATTCCATAAGGTTTTATCATTATTATCCATGAAGATTGTTTTCTCCGTACATGGGAAGTGACCCCTAGTAGCATCTTGCCTGAGAGACAAAAATAAAAGCTACAAGTTCTGCCTTTGGAAAATTGTTTGCTGAGGATAAGAAGCAGAAAAGTGAGAGTGACAAAGTCTAATGGTCATTTAGAAAATGTGAGAAGAGATAGCATTCAAATTTTCCTGTCACTTCTGTATATCCAGTTACTGTAGTGGGTTTTTGAACTGATTTTTTTCCCCCTCAAAGCCATATAACTCTGAAGTCCTTGTAAATTATTATATTGTAATGGTTTATTATGGTGGAAGTTAAGCATAAGTATATTTTCTTCTTACTAAATGAATATATGCCAGAAAATTCTTTTGAAATAGTAGAACTTCATACTCCAGGCACGTGCATGCTCAGCTTTTCCTCTGAAAGCACAGTATGCACTTGAAACTTCAGGTTTCACTTTTAATTGAACATACATTTGGTTGGTTTGAATCAGTGGGGGCCCATAAAATTATAAATAACTTATCATGAACTACAGTTTTAATAAAAAATGACTCCAGTACCTTATATAACCTTTGCAGTAGCCCCAGAACTCAGTTCCCAAATTGCGTTCTTTTGCTAAGACCATCAACAAATCAAAAAATGAGTTTTCTTTTTCACCTGAAATGTCTACCTTGATGAGTATCACATATTAGTAAATAATGATCAGTTTCTGCTATCTTTTGGGCTTCTCTAGATATTGTTTAAGTAAGTGTGAGGCTGAGTTGAGCTTAAGAACTTAGTGGAGATGTGTGCCTGAAATTTCCATGTTGCTTTAACTACACTGGTTTGTTCGAGATCATTTGTTTTGTGGAGCAAAGAAACTGTTTGCCTGTAACTGGTTGGCAAAATAAAAGACAGTGGTGCAACTACTGTCCTTTTACTGTCAGGAGTTTATTTTGATAACCTATATTTTCTATTGGAAAAAAGAGTAAATCAGGAAATTGTTATCAAGCTGACAGCATTTTTAGACTATGTGGTGCGTGGGCGAAGCGGGACTAATATTGACTTGGCCCAACGTAGTCATCTGAGAATACATAGTTTGGTTGTTTTTGCATTCCATAAGGTTTTATCATTATTATCCATGAAGATTGTTTTCTCCGTACATGGGAAGTGACCCCTAGTAGCATCTTGCCTGAGAGACAAAAATAAAAGCTACAAGTTCTGCCTTTGGAAAATTGTTTGCTGAGGATAAGAAGCAGAAAAGTGAGAGTGACAAAGTCTAATGGTCATTTAGAAAATGTGAGAAGAGATAGCATTCAAATTTTCCTGTCACTTCTGTATATCCAGTTACTGTAGTGGGTTTTTGAACTGATTTTTTTCCCCCTCAAAGCCATATAACTCTGAAGTCCTTGTAAATTATTATATTGTAATGGTTTATTATGGTGGAAGTTAAGCATAAGTATATTTTCTTCTTACTAAATGAATATATGCCAGAAAATTCTTTTTGAAATAGTAGAACTTCATACTCCAGGCACGTGCATGCTCAGCTTTTCCTCTGAAAGCACAGTATGCACTTGAAACTTCAGGTTTCACTTTTTAATTGAACATACTATACATTGTAGGTTGGTAAGAGGTTAGTGCCTTAAAAACAAGGAACTGCGTATACATCAGGCTCCATTGCAGTGTGTTACTTAGGCATACAGTAGGCTCAGTGAATCAAGGTCAAATGTAAATATACCTGAAGAGTCAATTTTATAGTCCTTGACATTAATTCCTAGAAACTTCGTGGCTGTGCATAAATCTTACAGTGTGCTTTCTAGAGCCAGGATTTCCTGAGGGCTGCTAAGCTCCCTGGTTCTCATGCCCACCATTTCTGCCTAGCTTGAATGCATCAGCCACTATGGTCCCCTCAGAACTCTCAGCACATACTCCAAAGGCAGGATGACACTGCATAACATGTACAGAGAGGAATGTTCTTGTATCCTAACATTGACGGTAGGAAAAAAAGAGAAAAAAATTTCAAAATATGTGTCAGGAAAAATTGAGGGAAATAATGTGAAATCATAAATTCCCTTCATACTCTGTGGATTCCTCATGTTAAACGCAGGCAATATGTGGTTGTGTAAAGTCTCCCTCCCCCCATATTTTCATAATGTTAACATTAGGGAGATGCTTAAAGGAGAGCTTTCAGGACTGGGTAGTTCATAGACGGAGCAGTGAAAGCAGAGGAGAATACACATGTTCACTCATTGTGCATAGAGTTTTTTAACAGTCACACTTTGGGCTTTATATATGTTAGTATATTTACTCTGCCCCCTTCAAGGGTGACAGCTGGGTGAATACACATGCATGCTTTCACTTAAGAGAATTAAAAGTATTGGGAGACAGAACTCCAGTTATAAGTTTGTAAAAAGTTTTTCAAACTTTTCCTCTGGCCTCTACCACCTTAGTTAGGTCATAAAATCTCTCCGAGATTCTGCTTGTTAGGGAAAAAAAACACTGGAAAAACACACTTCAACCCTTCCATTTTCAGATGGAGAAATGCATGCTTACAGAGTGAAATGCCTGGCTAAAGATTTCAAAGCTAATTGGTGACAAAATTAGGACCACTATATCCCCTCCTCCCCAGCATAGCATCTTTCCACCCTACCATGTGGTCTCCCAAGACTTTTTTTTTTTTCTATTGCACAATAGGCTTATTTTTGTCTTCAGTCTCCAAATCAAATTTTTGATAAAGAAGATTAATATGCAGTAGATTCTTTGGCCTCGGAGCTTGAAATTCTTTCCAAGTCCTTGGTAGTTTACGTTTTTAGTTTAGGCATTCCAAAGTCCTTTTGCAAGCATTTGTATTATGCTAATGACTTTTTCTATCCACGTTGTATCCTTTGTTGATGAAGCAGAAAAAAATCAAAATTTTTACTAGAGCCAGGATTTCCTGAGGGCTGCTAAGCTCCCTGGTTCTCATGCCCACCATTTCTGCCTAGCTTGAATGCATCAGCCACTATGGTCCCCTCAGAACTCTCAGCACATACTCCAAAGGCAGGATGACACTGCATAACATGTACAGAGAGGAATGTTCTTGTATCCTAACATTGACGGTAGGAAAAAAAGAGAAAAAAATTTCAAAATATGTGTCAGGAAAAATTGAGGGAAATAATGTGAAATCATAAATTCCCTTCATACTCTGTGGATTCCTCATGTTAAACGCAGGCAATATGTGGTTGTGTAAAGTCTCCCTCCCCCCATATTTTCATAATGTTAACATTAGGGAGATGCTTAAAGGAGAGCTTTCAGGACTGGGTAGTTCATAGACGGAGCAGTGAAAGCAGAGGAGAATACACATGTTCACTCATTGTGCATAGAGTTTTTTAACAGTCACACTTTGGGCTTTATATATGTTAGTATATTTACTCTGCCCCCTTCAAGGGTGACAGCTGGGTGAATACACATGCATGCTTTCACTTAAGAGAATTAAAAGTATTGGGAGACAGAACTCCAGTTATAAGTTTGTAAAAATTTTTTCAAACTGTTCCTCTGGGCTCTATCACATGAGTTAAGTCATAAAAACTCTCCGAGATTCTGCTTGTTAGGGAAAAAAAACACTGGAAAAACACACTTCAACCCTTCCATTTTCAGATGGAGAAATGCATGCTTACAGAGTGAAATGCCTGGCTAAAGATTTCAAAGCTAATTGGTGACAAAATTAGGACCACTATATCCCCTCCTCCCCAGCATAGCATCTTTCCACCCTACCATGTGGTCTCCCAAGACTTTTTTTTTTTTCTATTGCACAATAGGCTTATTTTTGTCTTCAGTCTCCAAATCAAATTTTTGATAAAGAAGATTAATATGCAGTAGATTCTTTGGCCTCGGAGCTTGAAATTCTTTCCAAGTCCTTGGTAGTTTACGTTTTTAGTTTAGGCATTCCAAAGTCCTTTTGCAAGCATTTGTATTATGCTAATGACTTTTTCTATCCACGTTGTATCCTTTGTTGATGAAGCAGAATATCAATTAACAAATGAGCATGCATTTATTTGAAAATAATATTCAGGAAATAGTATTAACAGTCAGCTTTAAGTGCTTCATATGTTATTGCTATTGTAAGTTTAGATTCATTAAGAGGAAAGCATACAATTACATTCTAAATAGTTTCAGTATACAGAGGCCACTTATTTAAGTTGGGGGATCTAATTTTCTTGTAACTGTAAGCAAGGTCTTAAGTGGATTTGCAAGAATCCATACAGGACTTCTTTGAGAAAGAACAGCCTCTCTGATTCCAGACTACACAAAATAACTTGACTGTAGAGACTGAGAAGCTTCAAGTGCCTCAGAGCTTTATGTCCTCAATAACTTTCCAGCTAGAAAATTCAAAGCTAGAAAGAAAATCAAACTTTAAACTAACTAAACTGTTGTCTCTGGCAGTCAACCAAAATGGAGATTACAATACCAATAGTAAGGACAGGCTGGAAATCCATAAAATCAGGTGCAGTAAGGCTTCATTTACCAGGAAACCAAATGCCAGTACAAGGAAGCATTCTGTGGAAATTTAAGTGAAGGATATTTTCTCTCAATGCACGGAAGTTCTACTTTACATAGTGCTTGGTTGAGACTCCCATATCACAGAGTTGGAGAGGACCAGGAGATGGCAAAGGAAATGAAGGTGATTAGCGGGTAGAGCAATCCTTCATGGTGCCTCCTTGGGCAACTACAGAAGAGATACTGTGTTGACCTGATTGGGCAATATGTACATTTGTGTCTTGTGTCTTTCTGTGCAAAGGAAATTTTCAGTAAGACTATAAATATTATGCTCGGCTATTATGCAGAGTGAAATAGTCAGAAAGTGAAAAAATATTGTATATTAATACATATATATGGATCTAGAAAGATGGCACTGATGAGTATATTTGCAGGGCAGAAATGGAGACGCAGATGTAGAGAACAGACTTGTGGACATGGGGATGGGGGAACGAGCAGGTGGGATGAGTGGAAAGAGTAGCTCGGAGACATATACTACCTTATATAAAATAGATCACCAGTGAGGATCTGTTGTATGCCTCAAAGAACTCAAACTGGTGTTCTGTGACAACCTAGAGGGCTGGGGTGGTAGGTGGGAAGGAGGTTCAAGAGGATCACCTATTGCTGATTCATGTTGATGTATGGCAGAAACCGACACAACATTGTAAAGCAATTATCCTTCAATTAAAAATAAATAAATTAAAAAGCAAAAGAAAACAAAATATATTATGCTTGGGATGCTTAAGGCAAATTCTAAAGTGAACTTGAGAGTTAATGGACTGTTGTTTGAAAACCTGGCCACTTAACTTGAATCTCATTCTCATAGGCCCCATTTCCAGCTGGCTTTAAAAAGAAATCTCAAAACTGATATATCTAGTAACATATAACAATCTAAGGTATTATCTCTAGGAAAAACATTTTAGTTCAAGAAACATGAACTCTGTAATACTTGAGTTTCCTGACTCTGGCAGAGATAGTAAAGGAAATAATTTTGGTCAAAACTTTGCACTGAATCTTACAAAAATCACCTCTTTCAGCAGCTGGTTTTCTATTTTAACTTTTCATTTGGGAAGACCCTAAGAGTTCCTTGAACCATTAAATCCAAACATCTGCTGTTAGAAGCAAGTCATAAATGCCGTATCTATAGATATTTCAGTGGATACCAGATTTATGCTAGTAATTTACAAGTTTGGTCTGAACTAGGGTAACTGAACTATTTATCACTTGTCTCCTACTTTAGTAGAGAGAAAAAAAGGAAAGAAAGGAAAGGAAGAAGGGCCTAAATTGAACAGGTGTCCTTTTCTCTTAAAACTATTATTTTGGTATTCCAAAACACTTGTCCTTGGGAGGGTGGGGTGAGAGGATTCGAAGGATGCCTCCTTTATGGTTACTATAAAGATAGTTGAAGGATGTACCCAAACTAATTCCTAGGAATTGGTCAGGATGACCTATGTCTGCAAATTAATTAGTCTTCAATGGTCTGTACAGGTTTTTTTGGCCAGTGCCCTGCAAAATCAGAAGAGGCAACCAATGTAAGAAACAAAATTAAGTGTGAATTTGTCTAGCGCTCCAGTATGTTGCTTATTAGGATACAGAGTTGGACCAGACCTCTGAGATAATCAAGTCAAAATTCATTTTCAGAAAAGGAAGCTCAGGGCCAGAGGTTTCGGTACTTTACCAGATTCATGGACGAGTTTTGGTCAAATCCCCTTAACCATTCCAGTTCTTCCTTCTACGGTGTTCCCTCTCCATCTGGGCTTCTTTAAAAGCAGGGAAAGCAATTAGTAATTTACCCAGTGTCTTAACTTTTCTCATTTAAAATGTTTTGAATATTAGCTACTTGGATAAATTTGACAATTAGCCAGGTAGATAAACCTTCAGGTTCTCTTTCTTTATCATTTTCCTTACAACCCTCTCAACTACTATTACTTTCATTTTTGTGGCTTCAAGTCTTTACCCAGTGACTGACAAAAGTAAAAATTAACTGACAATTCGATGAATAATAAATTTTTAAAAGTGGAATCATACCCTATGGTATGTTATGCAAACATACCAGAAATTTATACATCAGAAATGTTGTTTCCTTCAAAGCAGTTAGTTTCAGAGAGAACACATACCCCCATGATGTGATCATTGCTTAAAACATTTTGGGAATGCAAATTTTGAAATTCTCTCTCAGCCTGTGGCACATTTTTTTGAACATCTTCAAAACTGGAAAATTTTCATCCTTCAAAGGAGTGGGTTTGATTTTTTGATAATGACCAGAATCATTGAACAGCAAGTATGCTCACAAATAGTATTATTTTTGCTTATCTTACTGTTAAGACAAATAAAAACCAACGAACAAAAAACTAACAAACACAGAGTATTGAGGTGTGAATAAGAAAGGAAAGGAAGAAGGGCCTAAATTGAACAGGTGTCCTTTTCTCTTAAAACTATTATTTTGGTATTCCAAAACACTTGTCCTTGGGAGGGTGGGGTGAGAGGATTCGAAGGATGCCTCCTTTATGGTTACTATAAAGATAGTTGAAGGATGTACCCAAACTAATTCCTAGGAATTGGTCAGGATGACCTATGTCTGCAAATTAATTAGTCTTCAATGGTCTGTACAGGTTTTTTTGGCCAGTGCCCTGCAAAATCAGAAGAGGCAACCAATGTAAGAAACAAAATTAAGTGTGAATTTGTCTAGCGCTCCAGTATGTTGCTTATTAGGATACAGAGTTGGACCAGACCTCTGAGATAATCAAGTCAAAATTCATTTTCAGAAAAGGAAGCTCAGGGCCAGAGGTTTCGGTACTTTACCAGATTCATGGACGAGTTTTGGTCAAATCCCCTTAACCATTCCAGTTCTTCCTTCTACGGTTTTCCCCTCTCCATCTGGGCTTCTTTAAAAGCAGGGAAAGCAATTAGTAATTTACCCAGTGTCTTAACTTTTCTCATTTAAAATGTTTTGAATATTAGCTACTTGGATAAATTTGACAATTAGCCAGGTAGATAAACCTTCAGGTTCTCTTTCTTTATCATTTTCCTTACAACCCTCTCAACTACTATTACTTTCTTTTTTGTGGCTTCAAGTCTTTACCCAGTGACTGACAAAAGTAAAAATTAACTGACAATTCGATGAATAATAAATTTTTAAAAGTGGAATCATACCCTATGGTATGTTATGCAAACATACCAGAAATTTATACATCAGAAATGTTGTTTCCTTCAAAGCAGTTAGTTTCAGAGAGAACACATACCCCCATGATGTGATCATTGCTTAAAACATTTTGGGAATGCAAATTTTGAAATTCTCTCTCAGCCTGTGGCACATTTTTTTGAACATCTTCAAAACTGGAAAATTTTCATCCTTCAAAGGAGTGGGTTTGATTTTTTGATAATGACCAGAATCATTGAA
This sequence comes from Tragulus kanchil, assembly GCA_022376925.1. NCBI lineage: Eukaryota > Metazoa > Chordata > Mammalia > Artiodactyla > Tragulidae > Tragulus > Tragulus kanchil. Next base: position 87,318,969 of record JAIOJX010000028.1, on the reverse strand, counting down.
CAGCAAGTATGCTCACAAATAGTATTATTTTTGCTTATCTTACTGTTAAGACAAATAAAAACCAACGAACAAAAAACTAACAAACACAGAGTATTGAGGTGTGAATATGTCTTATACATTGGTTCTGATCATATTTCCAGAATAGGAAAATTGTATTTTCTATCTGACTTGCCAAGGGGTCAACCCATTTTCAGATATAGAAGGACAGATTCTTCTAGATACACATATAATTAGGAGACTGAATTATTTAGTATCTATATCTTTGATATGTTTGCATTCCTAATTTTTAAGTATTATTTACTTTTGACTTTTCTTAGTATATGATTCCATGCTTCCTGTGGGCTTCTGTTTGCTTATTCAATTAAACATTTTATAAAGGCTCTTTTCTTTAGTTTGCTTTGTTGGCAGATGCTTTCTGGTCAGACAGAAACAGGTTTCAATCCCATCTCTACCATTTACTAGTTAGATGATCCTGGCCAAGTAAATTAATCTTTGTGAATATACATTGAAAATAATTATTTGGACAGAATATTTGTGTACATGAGAGAATTAGTGAAATAAAATACACCAAAGTTCTGTGTACTATCTTATCTTGACCCACCTTCCTCAACCTGCATCCCCCCCCACCCCCCCGCAAAAGGCTAAAGACCAAAACATCAAATCTCTCTAAGATAGATTTAAAAATCTGTCATTCAAGTAAATTCAGAAAAATATGATTAAAGACCATTGTACTGCTTTATGAGCTAAAGACCATTGTCCTGCTTTATGGGCTTTATACTATAGCCCTCCGGGCTCCTGTCCATGGAATTCTCCAGGCAAGAACACTGGTGTGGTTTGCCATTTCCTTCTCCATTTCTAAGTAGTCCTTTCTTACAGGCTCTAACCAATCTCTCAGGATGGAAGAACCATAGAGAAGATAGTCAGTAGAATTTTTTTTTAAAAAAGAAAGCTGTTTTCAAATATCCAGTGATTCATTAAAATACTTTTGTTTCCTTAGGAAAAAGTTTCCACATATGCACAGTAATCATTTGGCACTTTGTAGGCTTAAGCCTTTGGGGAGTTAGTGGTATTTGGCTCCTGACATGGAAGTCTCTCTCTTGTCAGACAAATCCTTTCTCCAGCACATTCCTGTGTGGAGTTTGTTTCTGTTGTGCCTGATGGCAGTCTGTGAGGTGGTTGGGTATGGTTCGTACTGCCTAGGCAGAATGTATACCCCTTCACACTGCTGCGTTCAGGTCTTTCAGAGTTAATTTTAACTCTGTGACTGTTAACTCATTGTTTCATCTAGCTCGATGGTTATATTACCTGAACTTGTCATTATTCTGCAACAGAGGGTACATTCAATAAGCCAACTTGTAGTTTTCGAAATTCCTTCTGATGACTTATTTTTGTTAACAATTCTTAAGTGTCTAGTAAGAAAAGTATGAATACCTCTGATAGACTGGACTATTTTTAAGGAGTGATAGTACATTTTAAGAAAAATAAGAACCACATTGCCTTTCACTTTGATTCAAGAAATCTAGGTTCTGATCATTTAAGATTTATTTTCAGTGTTTTAAATTTTGAATATTCTTTTCAAGAACAAAGATAACACTAAGGATGTTTCATTTCAAGAAGCAAACATGAAGTAAATACAGAATATGGGAACAGTATATAAGTAACATACTTAGTTATCTATTTTATTTTTTTATTTACTTATTTATTTTTAAGGTCTAGGATTGATTTACAGTCACAGAAGCACAGCTAACAAGACGTGGTTGGGCTTGATAGTCAGTGGGAAGGAAGGCATAGGATAGTGTGAATGTCAGCATGTGAATCAATTGCTGTTTAAATTTTGTGTTCCTGTTTTCTTCATGCTCACACTTCGTGTTTAAGAAATGTGTATAAGTTCATTGTTGGTCTTTAAGGAACCTATTTGCCTAATTAGATACTTTAGACTTTTTATTTTAACCACTGAGGTTGATAGTGAGATCATAAATGGACATGTGTGTTGTAAATATAACTATTCAGTGGATTCACTAAAATTTGTTAAAATTGATGCAGCTTCATCTGAAACAACTTCAAGAAGTGTTGATAAATATGCCCTATGTTCTGCCCATTGGTAGATATATCATAGGCTTCTCTATTTTATTTATTTGACAGTCTTTAGAGAATTTATGTAATTAGTAGATCTGCCTCAAAGAGCTAGAAGACATAAAAATGTTTTTGTTTTATTTTATAATCATATCCTCAAAATGTATTTAAATAGAGGAGTATAATATAGGTATTTATATAGTATTTGAACAAAGTATTTCAATATATGTTTATATAAAAGCATATGTGTATAAATAGATGTATGTTGTATGTGGTAAATATAGATTATAGAGAATCAATGCATCCATTGACAGAAGAACTGACTTTTAGAAAATAGACTAATAAAAGTTATTTTGATACAATGGAAGATTTTGTTTATTTTTTCCCATTTCATAGTGAAAATGTGTAACTTTTAATTTATTTGTATCCAACCACTTAGCAATAGGTCAAAAAAGAATAACATGAAATTATATGGGATTTAGAAAACTGTGTAATCTTTAATAGACTCAAAATGTATAGTTTATATTCAACTGCCATCAAAGTAAAAATTAAGATATTTTATTATCACCATTCTTTTTTTTTTGGCCACTTCTATTGGTTTTTCATTTATCTATTTTCATCCATCTTTGTTCTTTGGCCTGTGTGGGCCTCCCATCGCAGGGGCCTTGGTCGCTGCAGAGCACTGGCTCTGGGCACATGTGCTCCAGAGCTCCCACTCGGTAGTTGGACACATCAGTCCAGCCGCTCTGCAGCACGTGGTATCTTCCCATGTCTGGGATCGAACCGGCGCCCCTTGCACTGCAAGGTGGTGCTCTTACCCACTGGACCACCAGGAAAGCCCTATCACCATTATTAATCATAATTCTATGGTATATCTGCTTACAAATAGTGGCTACATTTGTATTTGATTTGCAGTTCTCAAATCTTTCACATATAATTTTAATTAATTTCATTTTATCTAACTATCAATTCCTAATTGAGATAAAATACAAAATTGCCTTTCTTTGGATAATTAACATAGCCAGGGCTCTTTCATTTAAGGAATAAATGTTAAAGTTAAACAAATGAAACAAGTAGATGCAAAGCCCAACTCTCACACACTGAAGCTGTACTGAGCATTAATGGGGACAAAGAAATCAGTTTAATAGATAATACTGAACACTTGTTGCAATGAAGGCACTCTGTAAATCAGTTTTAATTTTTCGCCCTATTTAAAAACAGTACTTCTTTCTAACATGCCTGAATCCGGCAGAGTGTGTGCATTTGCTTAAATTCATGTAGCTTCAGTAAATACACATGTGAACAGAGAAACAGTGTCATGATTTGACTAAGAAATTATAATATTCACTTAACTTTATAAGGGATTTAAAACCAGGAGTAACTTTAGAGGTCAGTTAGTTCAATCTTCTCATTTTATACAGAACCTATGTTACTATGGTGTTTTTTACTATTAAAGTTAAATATAAGCATGTTCAAATCTGTGCAAAATAGACTGTAAGCATTTTATAACCACGAGTTCATTACAACCATCTATTCATCAGCAAGGAATATTCACTCACAAGGAATTAATTCATCATGAATCGATAACCCTACTGACACAAATTTTAAATAAAAAAGAATATCTATGTCTATATGTAGATACAGATATACCCATAATAGCCCTAAATGATAACCAACAGCTTATAATATGCTTGAGCATTTAAGAACCTACCTCACACAAAAGCAATATATTCATTGCTCGAGAAAATGGTTCAGGTTTTTGGATGATGCATTTATAATTTGGGGCTATAGATTTTGAATCTAGTAATTACTATGAGAAACATTAAGAGTCTGGGCTATGTATTTTGATAACATTTGCCAGTCTATGGGCTTACTGAATATTCTGGAATGATTCACTTCTTTTCTCCCTTCATTCACTTTTCAGCATGCATTTTTCTCTGAAATAAAAAATGTATAACAAAGGATCAGGTTTTATAGCTATGCAGATGGGATGCTCATTTTGTCATTAAGAAAATGAGTTGTATAATTTTTAGCATTATCTTTTTATATATAATTTACACTGAAATTGTTGAATATAAAAGTGATACAAGCTCAGTGAAAAATATTTGGTAATATTGAAAAGCAGGAGTAAGAAAATAACAACTACAAGCTTACCACCCAGAAAAAAAAATACAAAACATAACATTTTGGTGATTTTTTCCACACTAGATAATACTGAACACTTGTTGCAATGAAGGCACTCTGTAAATCAGTTTTAATTTTTCGCCCTATTTAAAAACAGTACTTCTTTCTAACATGCCTGAATCCGGCAGAGTGTGTGCATTTGCTTAAATTCATGTAGCTTCAGTAAATACACATGTGAACAGAGAAACAGTGTCATGATTTGACTAAGAAATTATAATATTCACTTAACTTTATAAGGGATTTAAAACCAGGAGTAACTTTAGAGGTCAGTTAGTTCAATCTTCTCATTTTATACAGAACCTATGTTACTATGGTGTTTTTTACTATTAAAGTTAAATATAAGCATGTTCAAATCTGTGCAAAATAGACTGTAAGCATTTTATAACCACGAGTTCATTACAACCATCTATTCATCAGCAAGGAATATTCACTCACAAGGAATTAATTCATCATGAATCGATAACCCTACTGACACAAATTTTAAATAAAAAAGAATATCTATGTCTATATGTAGATACAGATATACCCATAATAGCCCTAAATGATAACCAACAGCTTATAATATGCTTGAGCATTTAAGAACCTACCTCACACAAAAGCAATATATTCATTGCTCGAGAAAATGGTTCAGGTTTTTGGATGATGCATTTATAATTTGGGGCTATAGATTTTGAATCTAGTAATTACTATGAGAAACATTAAGAGTCTGGGCTATGTATTTTGATAACATTTGCCAGTCTATGGGCTTACTGAATATTCTGGAATGATTCACTTCTTTTCTCCCTTCATTCACTTTTCAGCATGCATTTTTCTCTGAAATAAAAAATGTATAACAAAGGATCAGGTTTTATAGCTATGCAGATGGGATGCTCATTTTGTCATTAAGAAAATGAGTTGTATAATTTTTAGCATTATCTTTTTATATATAATTTACACTGAAATTGTTGAATATAAAAGTGATACAAGCTCAGTGAAAAATATTTGGTAATATTGAAAAGCAGGAGTAAGAAAATAACAACTACAAGCTTACCACCCAGAAAAAAAAATACAAAACATAACATTTTGGTGATTTTTTCCACACTAGATATCCCTTTCCTGCCCTCTTCTACTGCACACACACACACACACACACACACAGACATGTATGTACATCTGTGTATTTTTATTATTCATTCTGATCCCACCACTTGTATGTTCTATGACCTTTGGCAAGTTACTTCATTTCTTTGTGTCTCAATTTCTTCATCTTTAAAATATGGAACATAGGGCTTCCCTGGTGGTCCAGTGGGTAAAGAGTCCACCTTGCAGTGCAAGGGGTACTGCTTTGATCCCTGGTCCAGGAAGATCCTACATGCCATGGAGTGGCTGGGCCCATGTGTCCAATTATGAGCCAGCGCTCTGGAGTGCGAGTGCCTGGAGCTGGTACTCTGCAGTGAGAGAGGCCACTGCAATGGGAGGCCCACAGGGGCCAATGCATACAGATGGGTAAAAAATAAAAATGATGACTTAGAGGGAAAAAAAAAGTATAAAAAAATTTGAAACATGATAATAACCATATTATAGGATTATAGAGATTAAATATGAGTAGAAGTCATAAAGTATTACTATAGCTATGCTTATATATTTTGAAAATATTTAAAAATTACCAAACCTTTTTTATTGTGATTTGAAAGCCGTATTAGCCATTGCTATTACTCTTATTATTATCATTAAGTCATCATAATACCTTTTCTTCCCGCTTTTACGACAGTGGTGTTAAAAGGAACATCAGAAAATATGTTCCGTGCAGAGTGGATCTTCACACAGGCTTATTTTGTCATTTTAGTTTGATTTTCAGAAATGAGTTCAGCACATCTGCCAAATCCTTTTATAAGACGCTACATTCCTGTTTTTATTTTAGTGTATTTCATTTATGAAAACCCTTTTTCTCCACCCTCCCCAAGGCAGGGAGGCCTCCCATCTCCATTCCTCCCCATCCCGAGCTATAATGTTGTTGTACATTAAATCTTTAAAATAGAGAATGAGAACAAAACTGGAAAGGATCTGAATGATAAAAGTGATACAAGCTCAGTGAAAAATATTTGGTAATATTGAAAAGCAGGAGTAAGAAAATAACAACTACAAGCTTACCACCCAGAAAAAAAAATACAAAACATAACATTTTGGTGATTTTTTCCACACTAGATATCCCTTTCCTGCCCTCTTCTACTGCACACACACACACACACACACACACAGACATGTATGTACATCTGTGTATTTTTATTATTCATTCTGATCCCACCACTTGTATGTTCTATGACCTTTGGCAAGTTACTTCATTTCTTTGTGTCTCAATTTCTTCATCTTTAAAATATGGAACATAGGGCTTCCTGGTGGTCCAGTGGGTAAAGAGTCCACCTTGCAGTGCAAGGGGTACTGCTTTGATCCCTGGTCCAGGAAGATCCTACATGCCATGGAGTGGCTGGGCCCATGTGTCCAATTATGAGCCAGCGCTCTGGAGTGCGAGTGCCTGGAGCTGGTACTCTGCAGTGAGAGAGGCCACTGCAATGGGAGGCCCACAGGGGCCAATGCATACAGATGGGTAAAAAATAAAAATGATGACTTAGAGGGAAAAAAAAAGTATAAAAAAATTTGAAACATGATAATAACCATATTATAGGATTATAGAGATTAAATATGAGTAGAAGTCATAAAGTATTACTATAGCTATGCTTATATATTTTGAAAATATTTAAAAATTACCAAACCTTTTTTATTGTGATTTGAAAGCCGTATTAGCCATTGCTATTACTCTTATTATTATCATTAAGTCATCATAATACCTTTTCTTCCCGCTTTTACGACAGTGGTGTTAAAAGGAACATCAGAAAATATGTTCCGTGCAGAGTGGATCTTCACACAGGCTTATTTTGTCATTTTAGTTTGATTTTCGAGAAATGAGTTCAGCACATCTGCCAAATCCTTTTATAAGACGCTACATTCCTGTTTTTATTTTAGTGTATTTCATTTATGAAAAACCCTTTTTTTCTCCACCCCTCCCCAAGGCAGGGAGGCCTCCCATCTCCATTCCTCCCCATCCCGAGCTATAATGTTGTTGTACATTAAATCTTTAAAATAGAGAATGAGAACAAAACTGGAAAGGATCTGTCACTTTCTTTTTTAAAAACTCATTCTTCTTTTGGTATATCTCGGTTAAGGTAAAAAAAAAAAAAACCTGCCTTTCACAATCTGAGAATATACCATTGATATGGACATTTTTTGCCAGCAAATCTGAAATAACAGTCTTTTATTCAAGGTGGGAAACAGAAGGCTGCTTTGGGGACGGGGGATATGTAGTAAAACAAATGAAAAAGAATCAGTTTGTGAACATATGTTAATATTTAATTCTTTTTTTAAAGTGAACAGTTAACTAGTTAATGCTTTTTTACAAACTGTCTTTGATACTGTGTTTTGTTTATTCTATCCCAGAAGAAGTTAGCGGTATACAGCAAGATGCAGGACTCTCTGGAAGTCACCCTTCCCAGCAAACAAGAGGAGGAGGAGGAGGAGGATGAGGAGGAGGAGGAGGAGGAGAAAGACCAGCCTGCCGAGATGGAGTACCTTAACTCTCGCTGTGTCCTTTTCACTTATTTCCAGGGAGACATTGGGTCAGTAGTGGATGAACACTTCTCACGAGCTTTGGGCCAAGCCAGCACCCTTCATCCAGAATCTGCCATTTCAAAAAGCAAGATGGGGCTAACCCCCTTATGGCGAGGTAAGAATTCCAGAGCAGATGCTGTCCAGGGCACGGGCTCTGTTTCGCAACCGTCTGTACCAGGTTCCAGCTGGAGACCTGCCCCTGGAGGACGGATATCCACTCGCTTTTTAATTTTTAAGGACAGCAAGGAATTTCTTTCAGACAAACAGCTGGATCAGTTTTGTCACATGTTGCCAGCTGGAACTGCCCCTGGAGGACTGGAATCTCCCGCTTTTACGACAGTGGTGTTAAAAGGAACATCAGAAAATATGTTCCGTGCAGAGTGGATCTTCACACAGGCTTATTTTGTCATTTTAGTTTGATTTTCGAGAAATGAGTTCAGCACATCTGCCAAATCCTTTTATAAGACGCTACATTCCTGTTTTTATTTTAGTGTATTTCATTTATGAAAAACCCTTTTTTTCTCCACCCCTCCCCAAGGCAGGGAGGCCTCCCATCTCCATTCCTCCCCATCCCGAGCTATAATGTTGTTGTACATTAAATCTTTAAAATAGAGAATGAGAACAAAACTGGAAAGGATCTGTCACTTTCTTTTTTAAAAACTCATTCTTCTTTTGGTATATCTCGGTTAAGGTAAAAAAAAAAAAAACCTGCCTTTCACAATCTGAGAATATACCATTGATATGGACATTTTTTGCCAGCAAATCTGAAATAACAGTCTTTTATTCAAGGTGGGAAACAGAAGGCTGCTTTGGGGACGGGGGATATGTAGTAAAACAAATGAAAAAGAATCAGTTTGTGAACATATGTTAATATTTAATTCTTTTTTTAAAGTGAACAGTTAACTAGTTAATGCTTTTTTACAAACTGTCTTTGATACTGTGTTTTGTTTATTCTATCCCAGAAGAAGTTAGCGGTATACAGCAAGATGCAGGACTCTCTGGAAGTCACCCTTCCCAGCAAACAAGAGGAGGAGGAGGAGGAGGATGAGGAGGAGGAGGAGGAGGAGAAAGACCAGCCTGCCGAGATGGAGTACCTTAACTCTCGCTGTGTCCTTTTCACTTATTTCCAGGGAGACATTGGGTCAGTAGTGGATGAACACTTCTCACGAGCTTTGGGCCAAGCCAGCACCCTTCATCCAGAATCTGCCATTTCAAAAAGCAAGATGGGGCTAACCCCCTTATGGCGAGGTAAGAATTCCAGAGCAGATGCTGTCCAGGGCACGGGCTCTGTTTCGCAACCGTCTGTACCAGGTTCCAGCTGGAGACCTGCCCCTGGAGGACGGATATCCACTCGCTTTTTAATTTTTAAGGACAGCAAGGAATTTCTTTCAGACAAACAGCTGGATCAGTTTTGTCACATGTGGAATGCAGGGTTGGAAAGGATGCAGTCACACCCCTTAAATTCCTCATGGAAAGTAGTGATGCAACCGGCCTGAGTTTATAGTGGCAGGACTGAACTGCGAATCACCATTCCTTAAGCCCCGATGGCCCAATCTGGATCTCTAAATAATGGGCGTGCCTGGCTCAACATTTAAAAATTAGCTCTTGCTCATTCCACTAGGTGTTATGTGGTGACATGGCAGACATCTGAGTCTCCCCAGGAATACCGACTTTGAAAGCCTTCTGTGTGTTGGCCTGATGACTTTCTCTGGCCTACTCTATTGTGATGTTAACCCTGTAGTGTACAGCGCAGATATCAGTGACTGTATCTGCTTAGTTTGGGCTATTTTTTTTTAACCTCAGTAAAGCTAAGTAATAGATTAGGTTTTTGTTCCTTTATCCCCCTCTACACAGAGGTCACAGAGGTATGTTCAAATCTTATTTCTGACTCACAGAAAAGGATTGGGTTACAACTTAATTGGGATAGTTACAACATTAGAGAAAAAAAAGAATCCATCATTCCAATGGTGGTTTTCTTAGAGAAATGTGCTATGAACATTTCTTTTGAACTCACCTAGTTCTAAGAAGAATCTAGTGAAATTGTTCTCAAAGTGTGATTTCCCAAGACCAGGAACATGAGCATCACAAGGGAACTTGTTAGAAATGCAAATTCTTCTGCTGAGCCCCAGATCTGCTGAATCAGAAAATAAGAGGTAGAGGAACCTATGTTTTAACCAGCCCTTCCAGGGATCCAGTGTTAGGAAATGCAAATTCTTCTGTGTCCTTTTCAGGACATGGGTGGGCCTCACGAGCTTTGGGCCAAGCCAGCACCCTTCATCCAGAATCTGCCATTTCAAAAGCAAGATGGGGCTAACCCCCTTATGGCGAGGTAAGAATTCCAGAGCAGATGCTGTCCAGGGCACGGGCTCTGTTTCGCAACCGTCTGTACCAGGTTCCAGCTGGAGACCTGCCCCTGGAGGACGGATATCCACTCGCTTTTTAATTTTTAAGGACAGCAAGGAATTTCTTTCAGACAAACAGCTGGATCAGTTTTGTCACATGTGGAATGCAGGGTTGGAAAGGATGCAGTCACACCCCTTAAATTCCTCATGGAAAGTAGTGATGCAACCGGCCTGAGTTTATAGTGGCAGGACTGAACTGCGAATCACCATTCCTTAAGCCCCGATGGCCCAATCTGGATCTCTAAATAATGGGCGTGCCTGGCTCAACATTTAAAAATTAGCTCTTGCTCATTCCACTAGGTGTTATGTGGTGACATGGCAGACATCTGAGTCTCCCCAGGAATACCGACTTTGAAAGCCTTCTGTGTGTTGGCCTGATGACTTTCTCTGGCCTACTCTATTGTGATGTTAACCCTGTAGTGTACAGCGCAGATATCAGTGACTGTATCTGCTTAGTTTGGGCTATTTTTTTTTAACCTCAGTAAAGCTAAGTAATAGATTAGGTTTTTGTTCCTTTATCCCCCTCTACACAGAGGTCACAGAGGTATGTTCAAATCTTATTTCTGACTCACAGAAAAGGATTGGGTTACAACTTAATTGGGATAGTTACAACATTAGAGAAAAAAAAGAATCCATCATTCCAATGGTGGTTTTCTTAGAGAAATGTGCTATGAACATTTCTTTTGAACTCACCTAGTTCTAAGAAGAATCTAGTGAAATTGTTCTCAAAGTGTGATTTCCCAAGACCAGGAACATGAGCATCACAAGGGAACTTGTTAGAAATGCAAATTCTTCTGCTGAGCCCCAGATCTGCTGAATCAGAAAATAAGAGGTAGAGGAACCTATGTTTTAACCAGCCCTTCCAGGGATCCAGGTGCTGGCTCAGGTTTGATAGTTGTCAGTCTAGTGCTGTGAAAACCACAGATTTCAGCCTCCTAACTCAGACCTTTGAATCAGAAAGAGGGTCCGGAAGCCAGCTCTAGGAATCACTGTAATAAGTGCCCCAGGCAATCCCGTGATAAGGAAAGGCTGGGTACCTGTGGTTGGTCACCTGTGGTGGGGAAGGTGAGAGATGATGAGAGGTCAGTTCTCTTTTGGCATCAGTATAAGGGTTCTTACTTGCCTGACTGTCTGCCTGCCTGCCTTTCCTTCTATCTCCCCCCCTCCCCCCATTCTCTCCTTTCATCATCCCTCCCTTCTTTTCTCCTTCCTTCTAGAGCATGTGAAAATATTAACATAAACAGTGACAGTAAAGAGGAAGGTGGAATCCATACTCACGTAACCTAGACCTTGATATAGGTGAATTGGGAAGCATATTGCTTACTTGATTAGTAATTATGGACGTCCCACAAGAACTGAGAACTTAGTCCTTTGAGCACTAAGATGCTAATAGAACCAACAATGTCTTATTTGATAGCACATGGTGAATACTTTAATAACTGTAGAGGGGGAAAATAGGAAAACGTCACTGAATTAGTTGGCTTGAATAAATTGTTTCATGTATCAAGAATAAATCCTACCATGACAAACAGTCCTGGGAGAGTAATGAACGCAGTGTCTAATTCTTTTCACACATGTCAAGCGATTTGTCTAAAGTATCATAACCAGAAGAGTTTTAAGTGAAGTGCTGTGTAATGTAACAACTCTGTAATTCAGTGTTTTCCCATAATCTGCATGACTGAATGCAGAGGACCTTGGGAGAGATATCAAATTTCAATAGAGAAAGGGTGAATAATTGTAATGTTTTAGTATTGCTAGAATTTTCTTGGCATTATCTTAAATTTGGATTTCAAATCTATCCCCTGATTCACTCATTGACTTCAGCAGTATATGTTTATAAGGTACTACTGTGTGCTTCGATTCCTAAACTGGGAAGATCCTCTGGAGAAGGGATAGGCTACCCACTCCAATATTCTTGGGTTTCCCTGGGCGGCTCAGATGGTAAAGAATCCACCTACAATATGGGAGACCTGGGTTCAATCCCTGGGTTGCGAAGCTCCCTTGGAGGAGGGCATGGCAACCCACTCCAGTATTCTTGCCTGGAGGATCCTATGGACAGAGGATCCAGACAGGCTACAGTCCCTGGGGTCACAAAGAGTTGGACATGACTGAATGACTAAGCACAGCACAACTCCGTTCACGCTCTAGGTAGTGGAAATATATCAGTGGACCAGAGAGTCTAAGGTCCAATCCTCATGGCATTTTCTAGCACAAAAGACAGACAGTAAATATATCAACATGTTGAGATGTGAGGTATTATTTTACCTGGGGTGACAATAGCTTTCTATTTGAGTACAGACCCAAAGGAAATAAGAGTGCTTCTAATCACACAAACATCTAGAGGGAGATTATTCAACGAAGATTGAACACCCAGGACAAAGGACCTGAGGAAGGACTGAACTTGAATGTTCCACAGGAAGCCAAAATGCTGGTGTAAGTGGAGTGAAGGGAAGAGGTGGAGGTAAAGACTAGAGTTTTTAGAGCTTTGTAAATTAGTGTATTAGTGTAGCCCAGGCAAACATAGCATACTATTCGATGTTCATCTTTCCTTCTTCCACCAAGACTATATATGTCCTATCTAGTTATCTGACACCATTTCCCCAATTCTCAGGATTATGGATTTTTATATGAAGACTATGGAATATCAATTGAATGATCAAGAGATTAAAGTACATGAACAAAATTCATACCACGTACCCAGGATTAGAAAACAAAAAAGTCCTTAATAGAGAATTTATTAGTAATACGTTACATGAAATCTTTGGGTACAGTTTTATTTATAAAATAAGGGATATGAATTAAGGAATTGTTGAAATCTTTTCTCTGTGAAGTTGTGATTTCAAATATATTCTATCTACTTGTAAATAAAACTTTGTCATAGTTGTGAATTGGTGCTTTTTGTTACGTGTACATAAATTGGATAAGATTCAAAGGAAATCCACAACATGAAATTAAGGATTTAGCAACTATGTTAAAGAAAAAGATAATAGAGATTCCCATGTCTAATGAAGAGAGTTTCTGGAAATACTGTTATTAACTGTCAAAGCAACAACAGTTGCATAATACAGTTTTGGGTTGAATTATGTTTGTTTTGGGTTCAAGATTGGCCATTGTTATTGCCTGGTTGCAATGTGATTTTCAATTCTCAAAGTATCTCTGGGATTAACTTAAACTATAATATGTGTTTATTAATACCCATCTCCCGGGGCTGTTGTAAAGATTTTTTTTGATGATATATATGTATAATTTAGCATAGGACTTGCAGTTCATTAACTTAAGGTCAGATGCCTGCTCTCAAGTTTCCACTCATTTGGCGCATAGAAAACCAACCTTGGATCTTTATTCAGAAACATGGGCAAAAAAAACACTGGCAAAAAAACCAGTGTCTTGGACATACTAAATACTGAAGGCTATTGACAATGTTGATGGCTGTGGCAGTAATACTTTATGAAGATTGAACACCCAGGACAAAGGACCTGAGGAAGGACTGAACTTGAATGTTCCACAGGAAGCCAAAATGCTGGTGTAAGTGGAGTGAAGGGAAGAGGTGGAGGTAAAGACTAGAGTTTTTAGAGCTTTGTAAATTAGTGTATTAGTGTAGCCCAGGCAAACATAGCATACTATTCGATGTTCATCTTTCCTTCTTCCACCAAGACTATATATGTCCTATCTAGTTATCTGACACCAGTTCCGCAATACTCAGGATTATGGATTTTATATGAAGACTATGGAATATCAATTGAATGATCAAGAGATTAAAGTACATGAACAAAATTCATACCACGTACCCAGGATTAGAAAACAAAAAAGTCCTTAATAGAGAATTTATTAGTAATACGTTACATGAAATCTTTGGGTACAGTTTTATTTATAAAATAAGGGATATGAATTAAGGAATTGTTGAAATCTTTTCTCTGTGAAGTTGTGATTTCAAATATATTCTATCTACTTGTAAATAAAACTTTGTCATAGTTGTGAATTGGTGCTTTTTGTTACGTGTACATAAATTGGATAAGATTCAAAGGAAATCCACAACATGAAATTAAGGATTTAGCAACTATGTTAAAGAAAAAGATAATAGAGATTCCCATGTCTAATGAAGAGAGTTTCTGGAAATACTGTTATTAACTGTCAAAGCAACAACAGTTGCATAATACAGTTTTGGGTTGAATTATGTTTGTTTTGGGTTCAAGATTGGCCATTGTTATTGCCTGGTTGCAATGTGATTTTCAATTCTCAAAGTATCTCTGGGATTAACTTAAACTATAATATGTGTTTATTAATACCCATCTCCCGGGGCTGTTGTAAAGATTTTTTTTGATGATATATATGTATAATTTAGCATAGGACTTGCAGTTCATTAACTTAAGGTCAGATGCCTGCTCTCAAGTTTCCACTCATTTGGCGCATAGAAAACCAACCTTGGATCTTTATTCAGAAACATGGGCAAAAAAAACACTGGCAAAAAAACCAGTGTCTTGGACATACTAAATACTGAAGGCTATTGACAATGTTGATGGCTGTGGCAGTAATACTTTATGAGGAGCTGTTGACCAGCTGTATTAAGTTAAAGGATCTAATTTATGGCATGAGGTTTTTTTTTTTACAGTGCTACAGAAGTGCTACAGTGCTTCAAAGGAATTTAAAACTGAATTATGTTTGATTGCAGAATATATTTCCACAGTAAATTATCAGGCAAATGATAGAGTGTCAGCTAATGATGGAATCCTGGTCATACTTTGAATTTGTATCTTGATGGAGTTAGGAAAGTCCTCTTCAGACGTTTTGCAGTTTTTAGGCAAACAATTGTACTTTATTTGGCACAGCATCACATCAACTACCTCTTCTCCCACTCCAATCCAGTCTTCTAATGGACTGAATAGGGTTTCTCAGTTAAAAAGTCCTAATGAATCTGATTGTCTCATCCCATCCAAATAGAAGCATTAGCTTCAAACATGTCTATTCACTTATTTCAGTGCTTAAGTATTATTACAGAAAGAGAGAGTATGTGTGTGTATAAGAAAAGGGAGTAGTTAAGTCAAGACATAGCCAAATATGTCACTGACTTAAATACTGTGCTGAATGGTAAACTTGATACATTTTTTACTTCTTGTAGTTACAAATATATTCTGCATAGTTGATCTACACAATGTCTTCTTGGAACAACATTCTTATAAGAAAGACCTTTCAAAATGAGCACTTAACTTAGCAAAGAGGAGGAAGGCGAAGGAGCCTGTGTCTTGGACTGGCTGACACAGGGAAGGAGAGAGTTGGGTGGTGTCTCCAGGAAGCCCTGGAAGTGATCGCTGCTGCTGGGAAGTTTAGAACAAACATACAGGAGAAATTGAGTCGCCTTGGTTAACTTAAATAATGTGTTTATTAATACCCATCTCCCGGGCTGTTGTAAAGATTTTTTTTGATGATATATATGTATAATTTAGCATAGGACTTGCAGTTCATTAACTTAAGGTCAGATGCCTGCTCTCAAGTTTCCACTCATTTGGCGCATAGAAAACCAACCTTGGATCTTTATTCAGAAACATGGGCAAAAAAAACACTGGCAAAAAAACCAGTGTCTTGGACATACTAAATACTGAAGGCTATTGACAATGTTGATGGCTGTGGCAGTAATACTTTATGAGGAGCTGTTGACCAGCTGTATTAAGTTAAAGGATCTAATTTATGGCATGAGGTTTTTTTTTTTACAGTGCTACAGAAGTGCTACAGTGCTTCAAAGGAATTTAAAACTGAATTATGTTTGATTGCAGAATATATTTCCACAGTAAATTATCAGGCAAATGATAGAGTGTCAGCTAATGATGGAATCCTGGTCATACTTTGAATTTGTATCTTGATGGAGTTAGGAAAGTCCTCTTCAGACGTTTTGCAGTTTTAGGCAAACAATTGTACTTTATTTGGCACAGCATCACATCAACTACCTCTTCTCCCACTCCAATCCAGTCTTCTAATGGACTGAATAGGGTTTCTCAGTTAAAAAGTCCTAATGAATCTGATTGTCTCATCCCATCCAAATAGAAGCATTAGCTTCAAACATGTCTATTCACTTATTTCAGTGCTTAAGTATTATTACAGAAAGAGAGAGTATGTGTGTGTATAAGAAAAGGAGTAGTTAAGTCAAGACATAGCCAAATATGTCACTGACTTAAATACTGTGCTGAATGGTAAACTTGATACATTTTTTACTTCTTGTAGTTACAAATATATTCTGCATAGTTGATCTACACAATGTCTTCTTGGAACAACATTCTTATAAGAAAGACCTTTCAAAATGAGCACTTAACTTAGCAAAGAGGAGGAAGGCGAAGGAGCCTGTGTCTTGGACTGGCTGACACAGGGAAGGAGAGAGTTGGGTGGTGTCTCCAGGAAGCCCTGGAAGTGATCGCTGCTGCTGGGAAGTTTAGAACAAACATACAGGAGGAAATTGAGGCCTGGTTTATCTCAGTAGTCTGCCTTTAAGGATTATGCGCATCTGACAGCACCCTGTGAAACTCTCATTTTAGAGTCACCAGGCCTATTTTGAGCAACTCTAGAACAAAACAGGTGGAGAGCAATCTTTGGACATAATCGTAATGTTTAACTCCTGAGTGACAGAAACTGGAATACATATCAATTTACCTCTGACCCCAAAATTTATTTTTATCTAAAGCAGAACAAGAGGAAGGGAATTATAAGTTGAGAATGGAGGAACATTGATTTTTACTAAGGTTAATAAAAAAAAGGTAAATATTATCTTTTAACATGGATATTTTCAATCAGTATTTATTCTAAAAATATGTTTCCTGGAGATTTTTAAGATTTAAAAAACCCATTTTTTCATTTTAATATAGTGTGCATTTTTGATGACTCAGACAGTAAAGAATCTGCCCACAGTGCAGCAGACCTGGGCTTGATCCCTGGGTTGAGAATACCCCTTGGAATAGAGGATGACTACCCACTCTAGTCTTCTTGTCTGGAGAATTCTTATGAACAGAGGAGCCTGGGGACTCACTCCATGGGGTCACAAAGAGTCAGACACTTCTTTTCAAAATTATGTGATAAAATATTTTAAAAATTATATGTTGAATTTTCTCTTGCATAAAATGTTTGTCTTTTGAATTTTTTTAAGAAAAATTGAAGACTAATGTAAAAAGTGTCCCAGATACTGTGAAACTGAAAGAACTACTTCATGTACCATAGTAAACTCTTCTATGTCTCTAAGACATTTTTCTGCTAAAAGTCACACCAGTGAGATGTGGATATGCTCTGGGTGGGTTATATTGAACAATTTCTTTTTTCTCTTTTTGTTGATGTTGTTTAGAAATAGGGTGTGTATGTGTGTGTAATATATTTTATTCCCAAATGCAAATTGAACCAGAGTATATCTAGACTTTTTGTATGTGCTAGACTTACTGTGACCATTATCCAAATATCCAGTATCTCTGAGCCCAGAGTCACCATGGAGTGTTAACATCACATAGTTCTGAATTGCTGAAAAGTAATAATGCATGGAAATACTGTGTGCAATTTTTCATAAGCTTTTTCATCCAAAAAATATGGCTGTGATTAAATACTTGTAAGCAAAGAGTCATGTAATGAAAAAAATTTACATACATATGAAATCAGCACACTGATTCCCAGGCATGAAATAAAGAATATCATCTGTTTCTTTGTATCAAGAATTTTTTTTACCAATCAAGATACCAGATAGTGTTGGTGTTTTTTTCAGATAGTGGTTTTGAAATGTAGACTTGTCCATAACATATTTTCTATTCAGTATCTTTTCATTTACTTGTAAAATACAACATTATTTTTGAAAAACACTGTATTGATCTCTACAAACTTTATATTAATCTCAGCAGATACACTGACTGAGAATATATGAAGTTGCTTCTAATTTGATTCTTCCCTGGGGCATTTTAAAGCTTTGTTCAGCCTCTATGGGGTACATTTTTAGAATAAATTTTTCCTGAATTTTTGATTTAAAAACTTTTTCAGACAGTAAAGAATCTGCCCACAGTGCAGCAGACCTGGGCTTGATCCCTGGGTTGAGAATACCCCTTGGAATAGAGGATGACTACCCACTCTAGTCTTCTTGTTGGAAATCTTTGAACAGGGAGCCTGGGACTCTGGGTACGATACCTCTTCAAATAGTGATAACATTTAGTCTTCTTGTCTGGAGAATTCTTATGAACAGAGGAGCCTGGGGACTCACTCCATGGGGTCACAAAGAGTCAGACACTTCTTTTCAAAATTATGTGATAAAATATTTTAAAAATTATATGTTGAATTTTCTCTTGCATAAAATGTTTGTCTTTTGAATTTTTTTAAGAAAAATTGAAGACTAATGTAAAAAGTGTCCCAGATACTGTGAAACTGAAAGAACTACTTCATGTACCATAGTAAACTCTTCTATGTCTCTAAGACATTTTTCTGCTAAAAGTCACACCAGTGAGATGTGGATATGCTCTGGGTGGGTTATATTGAACAATTTCTTTTTTCTCTTTTTGTTGATGTTGTTTAGAAATAGGGTGTGTATGTGTGTGTAATATATTTTATTCCCAAATGCAAATTGAACCAGAGTATATCTAGACTTTTTGTATGTGCTAGACTTACTGTGACCATTATCCAAATATCCAGTATCTCTGAGCCCAGAGTCACCATGGAGTGTTAACATCACATAGTTCTGAATTGCTGAAAAGTAATAATGCATGGAAATACTGTGTGCAATTTTTCATAAGCTTTTTCATCCAAAAAATATGGCTGTGATTAAATACTTGTAAGCAAAGAGTCATGTAATGAAAAAAATTTACATACATATGAAATCAGCACACTGATTCCCAGGCATGAAATAAAGAATATCATCTGTTTCTTTGTATCAAGAATTTTTTTTACCAATCAAGATACCAGATAGTGTTGGTGTTTTTTTCAGATAGTGGTTTTGAAATGTAGACTTGTCCATAACATATTTTCTATTCAGTATCTTTTCATTTACTTGTAAAATACAACATTATTTTTGAAAAACACTGTATTGATCTCTACAAACTTTATATTAATCTCAGCAGATACACTGACTGAGAATATATGAAGTTGCTTCTAATTTGATTCTTCCCTGGGGCATTTTAAAGCTTTGTTCAGCCTCTATGGGGTACATTTTTTAGAATAGATTTCTACTTTCAAAGATAATGTGTTTGCTAATCACAATATATAGTAAACAGGATAATGCTTTGGTAAGGAATTTTTTCATTTTTCATATTTCTGCTTGCATACCCAAAATGCATAAGCATTTGTAAAATAAAATTAGGTCCATGGGCATACAAGTGAAAAGAAACAAAAGGAAAGCATCCAGGGAAATGATATATATTCTGTACTTCTGACATTTTAATGTGATATATTAATAAGGAGAACACTATCTCTGGCATGCACCTGTGGGTTGAGTTCAGCTGTTTTTATAATGGGATTCTGGCCCCACAAGAGATAAAAGTTATGAGCAGAATGAAGGGTTTGGTACCAAAGATTGAATCAGAGAGCAAAGGAGCAGATTGGTGGTGGTGAAACAAATGCTGTTAAATATAAAGAACTTCTATAAACTCTTATAAATTTGAAACTTTGAACATTGACAGTTTTTACTGTGGATATGATAGAAATATTCTACAAATGGACTTAATTTATGGCCTACCTCCATAGGACTGGCAATAAGGAAAAAACCCTGCCTGTCAATGCAAAAGACATACTCTTATGTGGGCTCAATCCCTAGGTCAGAAAGATCCCCTGGAGGAGGGCATGGCAATCCACTCTAGTACTCTTGCCTGCAGAATCCCATGAACAGAGAAACCTGGCTGACTCTAGTCCATGGGGTCACAAAGAGTTAGAAATAACTGAAGCAACTTAGCACTGCCATAATTTAAGGCGAATTGAATTTTTTTCCTACAACTTGCAGTTTTCCTTCTTGTCATTAGCAGTCACATTTCATATGTCAGAGGAGGATAATGCTTAAATAGATCTCATTTGCGCAATGACAGTAAATTTGACTTTAAGTGCCATTTCCTGATAGATTGTGATTGTAATAAAACATTCAAGTAAAACCTTGCCAGGACTGTTGGAAAGTTTGAAGAGTAATTTGTCTTTTCATCCCTTGCCTCTTGAAGATCATCATCGTTTAGATTTCCTCAGGGGTTTTGAGATCCATGGAGATTGTGGGCAGGGACTAGGGGAAGAATGAATTGAGACATGCTGTCTGTCTGTAGATGGGGTGGATGATATCTCTGCTGTGGGCCTATGGAGATAAAGGAGAGCTTCAGTCCTAGTGCCTCAGCCTTTGAGGAAGCTAAAGAAAAGAAATATTTGAACAGCCCAGTAAATATCCTAATTATGTTAATCAAAATACATATTTGGGGACTGGGTCAAGTTACATAAGATTTTCCTGAGGCAAGAAAGCTATGTCTTGAAAATGAGAACATGGACATGTCAAACTTCTGAATACTTTTATTTCACAGTACTTCTTAGGATATCCTTCATTCAATGGAAAGATCTAGCAAAGCTCTTTTATGTGGAACCTAGTATAAAAATACTATTTTATTGTACATGCATGACTAATGTACTAACAACTTTATCTTTATAGATGGAAATAATCCATAAGACATTTCACAAAATGGTTAGAAGCGTGGGACCAAAAGATACTGGAATTAAATGAGCTCAAATGGCTCATATTTGATTGGAAGGCACTGAGCCACAGAGAGACCAACAGATCATTTGTAGTCTACAATGAGAAAGGGTGATTGCTGGGCACCAGCTCTCAGCTTGAGCTCTCCAGGCTCCCACGCCAAGGCTTGCTCAGTTCCTCTGTGCTGGAGGCAATAGGCTATTGCTAGAATATCAATCTGTCTAAACACAGATCTGATCATAAACCTTCCTAGCAACTACACTCCAGAGAAAATTAAATTTTAATAATAGATAAAGCACCCTTTAAGCTTGAATTTTTTCCTTAGCCCCATAATTTAAGGCAATTGAATTTTCCTACAACTTGCAGTTTTCCTTCTTGTCATTAGCAGTCACATTTCATATGTCAGAGGAGGATAATGCTTAAATAGATCTCATTTGCGCAATGACAGTAAATTTGACTTTAAGTGCCATTTCCTGATAGATTGTGATTGTAATAAAACATTCAAGTAAAACCTTGCCAGGACTGTTGGAAAGTTTGAAGAGTAATTTGTCTTTTCATCCCTTGCCTCTTGAAGATCATCATCGTTTAGATTTCCTCAGGGGTTTTGAGATCCATGGAGATTGTGGGCAGGGACTAGGGGAAGAATGAATTGAGACATGCTGTCTGTCTGTAGATGGGGTGGATGATATCTCTGCTGTGGGCCTATGGAGATAAAGGAGAGCTTCAGTCCTAGTGCCTCAGCCTTTGAGGAAGCTAAAGAAAAGAAATATTTGAACAGCCCAGTAAATATCCTAATTATGTTAATCAAAATACATATTTGGGGACTGGGTCAAGTTACATAAGATTTTCCTGAGGCAAGAAAGCTATGTCTTGAAAATGAGAACATGGACATGTCAAACTTCTGAATACTTTTATTTCACAGTACTTCTTAGGATATCCTTCATTCAATGGAAAGATCTAGCAAAGCTCTTTTATGTGGAACCTAGTATAAAAATACTATTTTATTGTACATGCATGACTAATGTACTAACAACTTTATCTTTATAGATGGAAATAATCCATAAGACATTTCACAAAATGGTTAGAAGCGTGGGACCAAAAGATACTGGAATTAAATGAGCTCAAATGGCTCATATTTGATTGGAAGGCACTGAGCCACAGAGAGACCAACAGATCATTTGTAGTCTACAATGAGAAAGGGTGATTGCTGGGCACCAGCTCTCAGCTTGAGCTCTCCAGGCTCCCACGCCAAGGCTTGCTCAGTTCCTCTGTGCTGGAGGCAATAGGCTATTGCTAGAATATCAATCTGTCTAAACACAGATCTGATCATAAACCTTCCTAGCAACTACACTCCAGAGAAATTAATTTATAAAGATAAAGCACTTTTAAGCTCACTGAAACTCCTGAGGACAGTGCTCCCATTTAGTGCATGGCTTATAAGACCATACTCACATGGGTCCTTCTTGGATCGTAGTATGCTTGCCACCATCTGCCCACTAAACTCTTTATTTGTCCCTCAAATGCTACTTTGTGGGAGTATGTGTACT
This sequence comes from Tragulus kanchil, assembly GCA_022376925.1. Lineage (NCBI taxonomy): Eukaryota > Metazoa > Chordata > Mammalia > Artiodactyla > Tragulidae > Tragulus > Tragulus kanchil. The sequence goes on along the minus strand of JAIOJX010000028.1, from coordinate 87,296,461 downwards.
TTTTGGTTTTTCTCCACATACTTTTTCATTAGCCTAAAATAGTCTTCCCTACCTCTTCATAATGTTAGCCCTCTGGACCCTTTCAATTTTGTTATTACTTTCTTAGGCACCTTCAGTGACCTGTCTCTGTATTTCCCTTCATAAGAGTGTGAACTAAGTTACATTGTTCATGTCTATTTACTTACTTGTCCTCTGCCAGATTGTGATTAAAGGTCACATCTGTCTAGTCATTCCTAGTCACTCCATGTTTCACACATAGTAGGTCATCTGTAGATGTGTCATGATCATTGAGGGGAGAAATTGAAGCAAAGATGGGGATGATTCTCTTTCTTGCTTATTTACATCCAAGTGCTACTCTTTGATATCATTCCCTCTTCCCTCAACATCTCCTCCAATCCATAACCCACTTGAATCTCCTCCATTCAATATTCCTACAGAATTTTCACCAAATTCTAGTTGTTCAGGTTATGGTTACAGGTATGCTGACTTGTGGCACATTTCTGACGACTGCCAGCCATCCAGGCAGGCTACCTATTTTCAGATCCAGTCTCCTACTTGCCAGCTATGAAGTCTTGTGGTTCTTTCTTGCCTCAGTTTCCACATCTCTAAAATATGGGACTAATAAATAGTAACTACCTCATGAAGTTTGAGTGAGGATCCAATGAGATTAGTCCACCAAAAGCTCCTGGCCTTGTGTCAGGGTACTTGGTCACTGGCATTAAATGTGAACTATTATTATTTTCAGTTCAGAAACTCCCAGACCTCTACAGAAAAGAAAAAAAAAAAAAAAGACTAAACTGGGAATATACTCTTCTTGAGGGAAAGTGAGTGTTGGCAAGCATCATTAAGAATGATCTTACTTAAAAAAAAAAAAAAAAAGAATGATCTTACGTTTGTTGGTTTCAGCATTAAAATGCTTAGAGTGAAAATTGTATTTGCCTTTAAAAGAAGTTGGTAAGCATCACTTGCAGTCTACCTGAATTACATCTATCCCATAAACACTTTTCTTTTAACCTGTGACGTATATACCTGCTCAGACCTGATGGCAGCGAGACTCAGGAGGAAGAGGTTTTCCAGTCCTAGACTTGCCCACCTCAGCCTAGACTGTGAGGGGTCTAAGCTAAGTCGACAATGTGGGGATCTCATTCAACGCCTGGGCCCCTGCCCACTGACTTGGCCTGAAGCCTCAGAGGCTTACCTGGTATCATTCACCTCTGTCTGGGGAGGAAAAAGAGTGCGTACTCCTTAGCTTGCTTGAAAATACTGGACAAGTAGAGGCAAGTCTACCCGAGAACTGAATCTTATGTAAATAATGTATTTTTCTATCTTCTCAGACAGCTCAGCTCTCTCAAGCCAGCGGACTAGTTTCCCGACCTCTTTTTGGACCAGCTCTTACCAGCCCCCAGCCGCACCCTGTTTAGGGGGAGTTCATCCTGACTTCCAGGTCACTGCACCCCCAGGCAGCTTTACCACTGCTGACCCCAGCCCCTGGCCAGGACATGGTCTGCATCCCACTGGCCCCGCGCCTCCCCCTCCTGTGTCCGAGTCCTGGCACTACCCGCTGGCATCTCAGGTGAGCCCATCCTACAGCCACGTGCATGACGTGTACATGCGGCACCACCACCGCCCCATGCATCACCGCCACCACCACCACCACCATCATCACCATCACTCTCCTGCGGGCTCTGTCCTGGATCCATCCTATGGACCCCTGCTGATGCCCTCAATGCGTGCGGCCAGGATTCCTGCGCCCCCGTGTGACATCACAAAGACAGATCCAACAACAGTCACCACCGCTACCTCAGCATGGGCCGGAGCCTTTCACGGAACCATGGACTTAGTGCCAAGTGTGGGATTTGATACAGGTGAGCCCAGTGATTTCCTCCTTTCCATAGGACAAAGAAAATCATGAAATACATCTTTTAAAATGGAGGCTGTTTTAAACACTTGGAAATATTTTCTCCCTTACTTGGAAAGATAAGCTTTGCCCCTATGTTTTTCAACTCACCATTTTGCAAGGATTCCTGCATTCCTGCAGAAACTGATATGACTACCTGAAAGAGGTCTCAGAACTTTTCTCCAATTTCTTAAGCTAGTAACCTTTTTATTTGAAGCGGAATCTCTTGTCCCCTATGTTTACAAAGATTTAAGCACATTCTTTAAATTTCCCATTTTTCTGTGCTCTCTAATGTGATGTGTAATGCCTAATAGAGTTCAGAAATAGTATGTTCAGTGGTTTTTCCTTCTTTTTTTGTCAGATCTATTCATGACTTATAAACCAAACTGCTTTCTAAAATATAATTCATAGAACATAATCACAGTCTTTGAAAAAATTAGGGAACATATTCTAAAGGAATGGATTTCTTTCCTTCCTTTTCATTTGCTTTTTGTTATTTTCTTCGCTCCCTCCCTCCTCTTCTTCCTTCCTCCCTTTCTTCCTCCTCCTTGTTCTCCTACCTGTTTCTCTTTGTCTCTCATTTTAAAACATCAAACTTACTCCAACATTCATATTCAACAGATTTGGAAAAAATTTAGTAAGGGAAATGCTTCTTCAGAGGACATTCAGCTCCTTTCTGGAATTCACTAGTTCTGGAGGTCAGTGGTGTTGAATGTTTGAGCTTGGTTTTTGGACCAGACTACTCATATTAGTAGTGTTATTAGTTCTGAGTTCAAAAGAATCACAAAAATCAGAGGCTAAAAAGACAAATCAAGTCAGTGATTATGTCCTCAGAATCTACATTCTAAAGTGAGTCACCACCACTTCCAATCCCAGTTTATTTTCCTGGAACTTTCTGTAACAAATTAGGACTTTCTTTCCAGACGTTTGAGGAAACACACTTTTTTTCTTTTTATAAATTGTAATTATTTTATTTTTTTACTTGCAATGAGAAAACTCAATATTTTCATAATTTTCCTTAGTTTTGCTTTAAGTGTTGTTGTGGTGTTTCAGTTCAGTCATGTCTGATTGTTTGTGACCCCATGGATTCCAACAACAAAGAAAATCATGAAATACATCTTTTAAAATGGAGGCTGTTTTAAACACTTGGAAATATTTTCTCCCTTACTTGGAAAGATAAGCTTTGCCCCTATGTTTACAACTCACCATTTTGCAAGGATTCCTGCATTCCTGCAGAAACTGATATGACTACCTGAAAGAGGTCTCAGAACTTTTCTCCAATTTCTTAAGCTAGTAACCTTTTTATTTGAAGCGGAATCTCTTGTCCCCTATGTTTACAAAGATTTAAGCACATTCTTTAAATTTCCCATTTTTCTGTGCTCTCTAATGTGATGTGTAATGCCTAATAGAGTTCAGAAATAGTATGTTCAGTGGTTTTTCCTTCTTTTTTTGTCAGATCTATTCATGACTTATAAACCAAACTGCTTTCTAAAATATAATTCATAGAACATAATCACAGTCTTTGAAAAAATTAGGGAACATATTCTAAAGGAATGGATTTCTTTCCTTCCTTTTCATTTGCTTTTTGTTATTTTCTTCGCTCCCTCCCTCCTCTTCTTCCTTCCTCCCTTTCTTCCTCCTCCTTGTTCTCCTACCTGTTTCTCTTTGTCTCTCATTTTAAAACATCAAACTTACTCCAACATTCATATTCAACAGATTTGGAAAAAATTTAGTAAGGGAAATGCTTCTTCAGAGGACATTCAGCTCCTTTCTGGAATTCACTAGTTCTGGAGGTCAGTGGTGTTGAATGTTTGAGCTTGGTTTTGGACCAGACTACTCATATTAGTAGTGTTATTAGTTCTGAGTTCAAAAGAATCACAAAAATCAGAGGCTAAAAAGACAAATCAAGTCAGTGATTATGTCCTCAGAATCTACATTCTAAAGTGAGTCACCACCACTTCCAATCCCAGTTTATTTTCCTGGAACTTTCTGTAACAAATTAGGACTTTCTTTCCAGACGTTTGAGGAAACACACTTTTTTTCTTTTTATAAATTGTAATTATTTTATTTTTTTACTTGCAATGAGAAAACTCAATATTTTCATAATTTTCCTTAGTTTTGCTCTCAGTGTTGTTGTTGTGGTTCAGTCACTCAGTCATGTCTGATTGTTTGTGACCCCATGGATTCCAACAACAATTACTTGTCACAGTTAGTGTTCTGGAAAATTCAAGACCAAGGTGCCAAGACATTCAGTGTCTGGTGAGAGCGTGCTTCCTGATTCATAGACACTGTCTTTTCAATGTGTCCTCAACTTGACATAGAAAGGACAAAGGAGCTGTCTGCACTCTCATCTATAAGGGTACTAATCCCTTTCATGGAGGTTCCACCCTCATGAATTAATTGCCTCCTAATGGCCTTAGCTCTTAATTTCATCACATTTCGGGTTAGGATTTAACATGTGAACTTTTTGGAAATATAAGAATTCAGGAAGTAGATGTGATTGCCTTTGCTCTCAATTTCTCTCTATCACTTATTACCTACTTTTATACTTGTCAATTTTGATGTGGAGCCTGGTTCACTGACTCATTGCTGAGAATTTTGGCTTTAAATAATTTCTTTGGAATGAAAAGTCATCCTCCTACCTTTAGGAAGTAGGAGAGGATTTTCAATCTCCATGAAGAACCTAGAGAGAATCCATGTGGGTGTATTATGTAATAGTTCTTAATACATACTGAGCTATGAATTACTATGTATCAAGTACCCACTATATACGGTATTGTCAGAGATATTTTATGTATCATATTGCTTTTAATTCTTGAAGTAAATTTGATGGGGATGTTCTCTGATTCAGTCACTGATAAAGAAATGGTTCGGTTTTCCTATTTGAAAAATTCTTTCAAAATCTCAAATGCCCAAGCTAGATTTGAACCAAAATCTATCCCAAACAAAGGAGTTTTGGGGGTAGCATTTGCCTTTATATATAGCTGAATGAGACTATTAATTAAAACTTAAATTATACTATAAATGATTAATATTGAGGAATTAAGATTTACCTATTGGACATGTGTAGTGTTTATTCTTTGTCAGCGTGGGTTGAGGATGATGGTCATGATTCATTCCTGTCCCATAGGTTTAACCCAATTGAACAAAGACAAGGGAATCAAGAAGATCAAGATAAAATTAGCACTAATTATCATGTATGGGTGTTTAGTGACACAGTTATGTCTGAGTCTTTTTGACCCCATGGACTGTAGCTACCCAGGCTCCTCTGTCCATGGGATTTCCCAGGAAAGAATACTAGAATAGGTTGCCATTTCCTTCTCCAGAGCATCTTCCTGACTGAGGAATTGAACCCAAGGGCTCCTGTGGGCTCTTGGGCACCACATTGTAGACGAGTTTATGCCCCTTTTTTGGGGGATTCATAGACACTGTCTTTTCAATGTGTCCTCAACTTGACATAGAAAGGACAAAGGAGCTGTCTGCACTCTCATCTATAAGGGTACTAATCCCTTTCATGGAGGTTCCACCCTCATGAATTAATTGCCTCCTAATGGCCTTAGCTCTTAATTTCATCACATTTCGGGTTAGGATTTAACATGTGAACTTTTGGAAATATAAGAATTCAGGAAGTAGATGTGATTGCCTTTGCTCTCAATTTCTCTCTATCACTTATTACCTACTTTTATACTTGTCAATTTTGATGTGGAGCCTGGTTCACTGACTCATTGCTGAGAATTTTGGCTTTAAATAATTTCTTTGGAATGAAAAGTCATCCTCCTACCTTTAGGAAGTAGGAGAGGATTTTCAATCTCCATGAAGAACCTAGAGAGAATCCATGTGGGTGTATTATGTAATAGTTCTTAATACATACTGAGCTATGAATTACTATGTATCAAGTACCCACTATATACGGTATTGTCAGAGATATTTTATGTATCATATTGCTTTTAATTCTTGAAGTAAATTTGATGGGGATGTTCTCTGATTCAGTCACTGATAAAGAAATGGTTCGGTTTTCCTATTTGAAAAATTCTTTCAAAATCTCAAATGCCCAAGCTAGATTTGAACCAAAATCTATCCCAAACAAAGGAGTTTTGGGGGTAGCATTTGCCTTTATATATAGCTGAATGAGACTATTAATTAAAACTTAAATTATACTATAAATGATTAATATTGAGGAATTAAGATTTACCTATTGGACATGTGTAGTGTTTATTCTTTGTCAGCGTGGGTTGAGGATGATGGTCATGATTCATTCCTGTCCCATAGGTTTAACCCAATTGAACAAAGACAAGGGAATCAAGAAGATCAAGATAAAATTAGCACTAATTATCATGTATGGGTGTTTAGTGACACAGTTATGTCTGAGTCTTTTTGACCCCATGGACTGTAGCTACCCAGGCTCCTCTGTCCATGGGATTTCCCAGGAAAGAATACTAGAATAGGTTGCCATTTCCTTCTCCAGAGCATCTTCCTGACTGAGGAATTGAACCCAAGGCTCCTGTGTCTCTTGCATTGTAGACAGAGTCTGTACCTGCTGAGCCACCACATCAGTACAAGCTCAGGCCAAATTAGAGATCTTAGATTAGGCTTACTACCACAATTGAACTTCCTAGAATCTTCATCTAAATTTTGATTCTGTTAGATCCAATATCAATAACCACAGGTATGCAGATGATACCACCCTTATGGCAGAAAGAAAAGAGAAACTAAAGAGCCTCTTGATGAAGGTGAAAGAGGAGAGTTATAAAGCTGCCCTAAAACTCACCATTCAAAAAGTGAACATCATGTCATCTGCTCGCATCCCTTCATGACAAATAGATGGGCAAAGAATGGAAACAGTGACAGGCTATTTTCTTGGGCTCTAAAATCAATGCAGATGGTGAATGCAGGCATGAAATTAAAAGGAAGTTTCTTCTTGGAAGAAAATCTATGACAAACCTAGACAGTGTATTAAAAAGCAGAGACATTACTTTGCCGACAAAAGTCTGTATAGTCAAAGCTATGGTTTTCCCAGTAGTCATGTATGGATGTGAGAGCTGGGCCATAAAGAAGGCTAAGAGCTGAAGAATTGATACCTTTGAATTGTGGTGTTGGAGAAGGCTCTTGAGAATCCCTTGGACTGCAAGGAGATCAAACCAGTTAATCCTAAAGGAAGTCAACTCTGAATATTTATTGAAGCTAAAGTTGAAGCTCAAATACTTTGGCCACCTGATACAAAGAGATGACTCACTGGAAAAAACCCTAATGATGGGAAAAATAGAAGACGGAAGGAGAAGGTGATGAGACAGGGGATGAGATGGTTGGATGATGTCACTGAGTCAATGCACATGAGTTTTGACAGGCTCTGAGAGATGGTGAGAAACAGGGAAGACTGGTGTGCTGCAGTGCATCGCAGAGAGTCAGGCATGATCGAGTGACTGAACTGAACTGAACTGAGATCCAATCCTAGGGAACTTTTAGTCCAGACAAGATTCCCACAGACATCTTTCTTGTCAGACAATTTAGAGCCTTGTTACCGTGCAAAAAGACAATGATTGGTCAGGTTTGCCAATCAGAGAAGTATAACCTGAAGCATAACCTACCTTACATAGGTAGCAGAAGGAGTGTGTACCCTCCTACATGAGACCTGGCCCCAAAAAGAGATGGTGGAAGGAACTAAGCCATAAAGACTCATTTTCCTCTTCTAAACTTCAGCGTCATGTCAAATATAGTATTTCTACTCTTTTGGGAGGGGTTAGGAGTGTTTTCAGTCAGTTTCCCCAAGAAACAGACTCTAAAATGCAGTTTTGGTTGTAGAAAAAATATGCAGTAGTTTTCTTGGGGCAGCATCTTTGTGCAATAAGAGAAGAATTAACCAGGAGAAGTTTCACAATGATTAAGTTCAGCTGAACCTTAGTGGCTTCAACAGGGTGCTCTGGAACTACGATGGCCTTTTTTTTTTAATGATCCTGCCTAAGTCAAGGTGGATGGGCTTTTATATTCCCATCTTGATCAGTTATTGGATGGATTTGCCCCTGGAAAAATAGTCATACCATTAGGCAAGGTGGCTATGCAAAGCTAAAGCAATACCTAGTGAAAGACAACTGAAGGTCATAAACTGCCAACAGCAGTAGAACAAGTCTCAGCACAGAATAAGGAGGGATCTGACAGCCCATCACAGTGTCCACAATGAGAGACAAAGAGCAGCAGCTCTCTTCCACTTTTCTAACTGTAAAAAATAGAAGTTTCTGCATCATAAGTACAAGGTGAGAAGGTAAGATGGTTGAAAAGAATGATAGCCCATCTATGTAATCTGTGCAATGTTGACATAACCATGCCTTCCAAAGCACTCACTGAAAACCTGATGGGAAAAATAGAAGACGGAAGGAGAAGGTGATGAGACAGGGGATGAGATGGTTGGATGATGTCACTGAGTCAATGCACATGAGTTTTGACAGGCTCTGAGAGATGGTGAGAAACAGGGAAGACTGGTGTGCTGCAGTGCATCGCAGAGAGTCAGGCATGATCGAGTGACTGAACTGAACTGAACTGAGATCCAATCCTAGGGAACTTTTAGTCCAGACAAGATTCCCACAGACATCTTTCTTGTCAGACAATTTAGAGCCTTGTTACCGTGCAAAAAGACAATGATTGGTCAGGTTTGCCAATCAGAGAAGTATAACCTGAAGCATAACCTACCTTACATAGGTAGCAGAAGGAGTGTGTACCCTCCTACATGAGACCTGGCCCCAAAAAGAGATGGTGGAAGGAACTAAGCCATAAAGACTCATTTTCCTCTTCTAAACTTCAGCGTCATGTCAAATATAGTATTTCTACTCTTTTGGGAGGGGTTAGGAGTGTTTTCAGTCAGTTTCCCCAAGAAACAGACTCTAAAATGCAGTTTTGGTTGTAGAAAAAATATGCAGTAGTTTTCTTGGGGCAGCATCTTTGTGCAATAAGAGAAGAATTAACCAGGAGAAGTTTCACAATGATTAAGTTCAGCTGAACCTTAGTGGCTTCAACAGGGTGCTCTGGAACTACGATGGCCTTTTTTTTTTAATGATCCTGCCTAAGTCAAGGTGGATGGGCTTTTATATTCCCATCTTGATCAGTTATTGGATGGATTTGCCCCTGGAAAAATAGTCATACCATTAGGCAAGGTGGCTATGCAAAGCTAAAGCAATACCTAGTGAAAGACAACTGAAGGTCATAAACTGCCAACAGCAGTAGAACAAGTCTCAGCACAGAATAAGGAGGGATCTGACAGCCCATCACAGTGTCCACAATGAGAGACAAAGAGCAGCAGCTCTCTTCCACTTTTCTAACTGTAAAAAATAGAAGTTTCTGCATCATAAGTACAAGGTGAGAAGGTAAGATGGTTGAAAAGAATGATAGCCCATCTATGTAATCTGTGCAATGTTGACATAACCATGCCTTCCAAAGCAGCTCAGAATTCAACAACTATGTTAGGAGACTGTTGAGCAGCTCTGAAAAGAGCCTGCATTCAGGTGATACAGGTGTGAAACTTTCCCAAGTGCAGGTATTTAGGCCACCAAAGTATAGGTCATTTTCATATTAGGAAGCAAATAAACCATTTTGATACAAATGTGGTAAACTATGCTCTTTTCATTAGGAGGGGACAGGTTTAATATTTTTAAGTGCATTTTTATTCTGTAGTCATTTGATGACGTTAAGGAGTCTAGAAAGTTGCATAGGATATAATGTTTCATGACCTAAAAAAGTTTTAGAGTACCTTGTATGGTATAATCCAAAGGTCAGCAAAATGTTCCTCTAAATGGCCTGATAGGAATATGTAATGCATTGTAGAGGTCACACTGTTTTTGTTGCCACTTCTCCACTCTGTTTTTGTATTATATAAGCTACCACAGATAAAAAATAAATAAATGAGGTAGCGGTGCCCTATAAAACTTCAATGGACACTGAAATTGAGATTTTTATACATTTTCTGTGTCATGAAAATGACACTGTTCTTTTTTTGATTCCTTCTTTCTCAACCATTTAAAAATATTAAATCCATTCTTCCATTCTTAGCTCATAGGTTATGTATGAACAGGTGGTGGGCATGATTTGGTCTATGGGCTATAGTTTGCTGACCTCTGGTACATATAGTCCATGCAAATAAGTCTTCATCTATCTATATCTGTACATGTGCATATGTGTCCCTGGAACTATATAGCCCATTTTTAAAAAAATTTTATTTTACTTTTTACTTTTACAGAATTTTGTTGTTTACAGATATTTTTGATCCCAGATTAGTCATATGTATATCCCCCTCCATCGCACCCCTCCAGGCCATCGCACAGCACCCCTGCAGGATGCCCTTCTCCCACAGCACAATGACAATAGCTATTTTTTCCACATGTGGTAGTATAGGTTTTCATGCCCGTAGTCATTCCCCACAATGTACATATGCAAAAAAAATTGGGTTGACATAAGCAAATGAGACAAAGAGCAGCAGCTCTCTTCCACTTTTCTAACTGTAAAAAATAGAAGTTTCTGCATCATAAGTACAAGGTGAGAAGGTAAGATGGTTGAAAAGAATGATAGCCCATCTATGTAATCTGTGCAATGTTGACATAACCATGCCTTCCAAAGCAGCTCAGAATTCAACAACTATGTTAGGAGACTGTTGAGCAGCTCTGAAAAGAGCCTGCATTCAGGTGATACAGGTGTGAAACTTTCCCAAGTGCAGGTATTTAGGCCACCAAAGTATAGGTCATTTTCATATTAGGAAGCAAATAAACCATTTTGATACAAATGTGGTAAACTATGCTCTTTTCATTAGGAGGGGACAGGTTTAATATTTTTAAGTGCATTTTTATTCTGTAGTCATTTGATGACGTTAAGGAGTCTAGAAAGTTGCATAGGATATAATGTTTCATGACCTAAAAAAGTTTTAGAGTACCTTGTATGGTATAATCCAAAGGTCAGCAAAATGTTCCTCTAAATGGCCTGATAGGAATATGTAATGCATTGTAGAGGTCACACTGTTTTTGTTGCCACTTCTCCACTCTGTTTTTGTATTATATAAGCTACCACAGATAAAAAATAAATAAATGAGGTAGCGGTGCCCTATAAAACTTCAATGGACACTGAAATTGAGATTTTTATACATTTTCTGTGTCATGAAAATGACACTGTTCTTTTTTTGATTCCTTCTTTCTCAACCATTTAAAAATATTAAATCCATTCTTCCATTCTTAGCTCATAGGTTATGTATGAACAGGTGGTGGGCATGATTTGGTCTATGGGCTATAGTTTGCTGACCTCTGGTACATATAGTCCATGCAAATAAGTCTTCATCTATCTATATCTGTACATGTGCATATGTGTCCCTGGAACTATATAGCCCATTTTTAAAAAAATTTTATTTTACTTTTTACTTTTACAGAATTTTGTTGTTTACAGATATTTTTGATCCCAGATTAGTCATATGTATATCCCCCTCCATCGCACCCCTCCAGGCCATCGCACAGCACCCCTGCAGGATGCCCTTTTCTCACAGCACAATGACAATAGCTATTTTTTTCCACATGTGGTAGTATAGGTTTTCATGCTACTTCCTATATGCCTCCCACCCATTGTTCATTCCCCACAATGTACATATGTCTACTGTCCATGTCTCTTTTTCTATCACTTCACTGCATGTGTTATCATTACCATCCTACTAGATTCCATATGTATGTGTTAGTATATTGTACTTGTCCTTCTCTTCTTGACTTACTTCACTTTTTATGATAGGTTCTAGATCGAGCCACCTCATTAGGACTGATTCTTCTGCATTTCTTTTTACAGCTGAGAAGTACTCCATTGTATATATGTACCAGAGCTTTTGTATCCATTCATTTGTCTAAGACATCTAGGATGGACATCTAGGTTGCTTCCATGTTCTAGCTATTGTGTAGAGAGCTGCAATGAACATTGGGGTACAGGTGCCTCTTTCAATTTTGATTTCATCAGGGTATAAGCCTAAGAGTGGGATTGCTGGGTCGTATAGTGCTTCTGTTTTAGTTTTTGAAGAAATCTACATACTGTCTTCCATAGCGGCTGTATCAATTTACATTGCCACCAGCAATGCCAGAGTGTTCCCTTTTCTCTGCACTCTCTCCAGCATTTATTGTCTGTTGATTTGTTGATGGTGGACATTCTGACTGGTGAAAGGTGAGATCCCATTGTAGTTTTGATTTGCATTTCTCTAATTATAAGCGAGGTTGAGCATTGTTTCATGTGTTTTTTGGCCATCTGTATGTCTTCTTTGGAGAGGTATCTGTTTAGGTCCTTTGCCCATTTTTTGCTTGGGCTGTTCATTTTTCTAGTGCTGAGTTGTCTGTGTTGCTTGTAGATTTTGGAGACTAATTCTTTGCCTGTTGTTTCATTTGCTATTATTTTCTCTATTCAGTGGATTGTCTGCTCAGACTTTTTGTAGTTTCTTTTGCAATACAAAAGGTTTTAAGTTTCATTAGGTCCCACATGTTCATTTTTGATTTTAGTTCCGCTATTCTAGTAGGTGGGTCAGAGAATTTTTATTTTCTTTTTTATTTTTAGTTTTAGTTTCTGCTCAGAAATTTGTGTTCATCTTTCTGATTGTCAGGAAGATTTTCCCAGATTAGTCAGCCCCGACCTCCAGGCCATCGCACAGCACCTGCAGGATGCCCTTTCTCACAGCACAATGACAATAGCTATTTTTTTCCACATGTGGTAGTATAGGTTTTCATGCTACTTCCTATATGCCTCCCACCCATTGTTCATTCCCCACAATGTACATATGTCTACTGTCCATGTCTCTTTTTCTATCACTTCACTGCATGTGTTATCATTACCATCCTACTAGATTCCATATGTATGTGTTAGTATATTGTACTTGTCCTTCTCTTCTTGACTTACTTCACTTTTTATGATAGGTTCTAGATCGAGCCACCTCATTAGGACTGATTCTTCTGCATTTCTTTTTACAGCTGAGAAGTACTCCATTGTATATATGTACCAGAGCTTTTGTATCCATTCATTTGTCTAAGACATCTAGGATGGACATCTAGGTTGCTTCCATGTTCTAGCTATTGTGTAGAGAGCTGCAATGAACATTGGGGTACAGGTGCCTCTTTCAATTTTGATTTCATCAGGGTATAAGCCTAAGAGTGGGATTGCTGGGTCGTATAGTGCTTCTGTTTTAGTTTTTGAAGAAATCTACATACTGTCTTCCATAGCGGCTGTATCAATTTACATTGCCACCAGCAATGCCAGAGTGTTCCCTTTTCTCTGCACTCTCTCCAGCATTTATTGTCTGTTGATTTGTTGATGGTGGACATTCTGACTGGTGAAAGGTGAGATCCCATTGTAGTTTTGATTTGCATTTCTCTAATTATAAGCGAGGTTGAGCATTGTTTCATGTGTTTTTTGGCCATCTGTATGTCTTCTTTGGAGAGGTATCTGTTTAGGTCCTTTGCCCATTTTTTGCTTGGGCTGTTCATTTTTCTAGTGCTGAGTTGTCTGTGTTGCTTGTAGATTTTGGAGACTAATTCTTTGCCTGTTGTTTCATTTGCTATTATTTTCTCTATTCAGTGGATTGTCTGCTCAGACTTTTTGTAGTTTCTTTTGCAATACAAAAGGTTTTAAGTTTCATTAGGTCCCACATGTTCATTTTTGATTTTAGTTCCGCTATTCTAGTAGGTGGGTCAGAGAAGATCTTGCTTTGATTTATGTTCTTGAGTGTTTTGCCTATATTCTTCTCTAAGAATTTTAGAGTTTCTGGTCTTACATTTAGGTCTTTAATTCACTTTGTGTTCATCTTTCTGTATGGTGTCAGGGAATGTTCCAACTTCATTTTTTTGCATGTAGCTGTCCAATTTTCCCAGCACCATTTGTTGAAGAGGCTGTCTTTGTCCCATTTTAGATTTTCTCCTCTTTTGTCAAAAATAGGGTATCCATAGGTGTGTGGGCCTATCTCTGGGTTCTCTATCTTGTTCCATTGGTCTATATTTCTGCTTTTGTGCCAGTACCATACTGTCTTGATGACTGTTGCTTTGTAGTAGAGTCTGAAGTTAGGGAGGTTGATCCCTCCAGCTACATTTTTCTTTCTCAGGATTTCTTTGGCTATTTGGGGTCTTTGTGTTTCCATATGAACTGTGTAATTTTTTGGTCTAGATCTGTGAAGAATGTCATTGCTAATTTGGTAAGGATCACATTGAATCTGTAGATGATATTTGGTCATATGGTCATTTTCACAATATTGATTCTTCTGACGTAGGAACATGGAATATCTCTCCATCTGTTTAAGTCTTCTTTAATTTCTCTCATTAGTGTCTTGTAATTTTCTATGTACAGTTCTTTTGTTTCTTTGGGTAGGTTTATTCCTAGATATTTTATTCTTTTGGTTTCAATGCTGAAAGGGATTGCTTTTTTGATTTGCATTTCTCTAATTATAAGCGAGGTTGAGCATTGTTTCATGTGTTTTTTGGCCATCTGTATGTCTTCTTTGGAGAGGTATCTGTTTAGGTCCTTTGCCCATTTTTTGCTTGGGCTGTTCATTTTTCTAGTGCTGAGTTGTCTGTGTTGCTTGTAGATTTTGGAGACTAATTCTTTGCCTGTTGTTTCATTTGCTATTATTTTCTCTATTCAGTGGATTGTCTGCTCAGACTTTTTGTAGTTTCTTTTGCAATACAAAAGGTTTTAAGTTTCATTAGGTCCCACATGTTCATTTTTGATTTTAGTTCCGCTATTCTAGTAGGTGGGTCAGAGAAGATCTTGCTTTGATTTATGTTCTTGAGTGTTTTGCCTATATTCTTCTCTAAGAATTTTAGAGTTTCTGGTCTTACATTTAGGTCTTTAATTCACTTTGTGTTCATCTTTCTGTATGGTGTCAGGGAATGTTCCAACTTCATTTTTTTGCATGTAGCTGTCCAATTTTCCCAGCACCATTTGTTGAAGAGGCTGTCTTTGTCCCATTTTAGATTTTCTCCTCTTTTGTCAAAAATAGGGTATCCATAGGTGTGTGGGCCTATCTCTGGGTTCTCTATCTTGTTCCATTGGTCTATATTTCTGCTTTTGTGCCAGTACCATACTGTCTTGATGACTGTTGCTTTGTAGTAGAGTCTGAAGTTAGGGAGGTTGATCCCTCCAGCTACATTTTTCTTTCTCAGGATTTCTTTGGCTATTTGGGGTCTTTGTGTTTCCATATGAACTGTGTAATTTTTTGGTCTAGATCTGTGAAGAATGTCATTGCTAATTTGGTAAGGATCACATTGAATCTGTAGATGATATTTGGTCATATGGTCATTTTCACAATATTGATTCTTCTGACGTAGGAACATGGAATATCTCTCCATCTGTTTAAGTCTTCTTTAATTTCTCTCATTAGTGTCTTGTAATTTTCTATGTACAGTTCTTTTGTTTCTTTGGGTAGGTTTATTCCTAGATATTTTATTCTTTTGGTTTCAATGCTGAAAGGGATTGCATCTTTATTTTCATTTTCAGATTTTTCTTTGTTTGTATATAAGAATGTGAGTTATTTCTGTGTATTGATTTTGTATCTTGCAACTTTCCTGAAATTGTTGATTAGCTCTAGTAGTTTTCTAATAGTGTCTTTGGGGTTTTCTATGTATAATAGCATGTCGTCTGCAACTAGAGAGAGTTTGACTTCTTCTTTTCCAATATGGGTTTCTTTTATTATGTTTTCTTCTCTTATTGCTCTTGCTAGAGCATGCAGGACAATGTTGAATAATAATGGTGAAAGAGGACACCCTTATCTTGTTCCTGATCATAGAAGGAATGCTTTCAGTTTTTCACCATTGAGGATAATGTTTGCTGTGGGCTTCTCATATATGGTTTTCACTATGTTGAGATAGGATCCTTCTATGCCCATTTTTTGAAGAGTTTTTATTGTAAATGGGTGTTGGATTTTGTCAAAGTATTTTTCTGCATCTATTGAGATTATCATGTGGCTTTTGTCTCTCAGTTTGTTAATATGGTGTATCACATTGATTGATTGCAGATATTGAAGAATCCTTGCATGCCAGGGATGAACCTGACTTGATCATGATGTATGAGCTTTTTTATGTGTTGTTGAATTCTGTTTGCTAGAATTTTGTTGAGGATTTTGGCATCTAAATTCATGAGTGAAATTGGTCTATAATTTTCTTTTTCTGTTTTTACCTGGCTTTGGTATCAGGGTGATGGCGGCCTCATAGAATGTGTTTGGAAGTGTTCCTTCCTGTGAAAATTTTTGGAAAATTTTTAAAAGGACAGGAATTGGCTCTTCTTTACATGTTTAGTAGAATTCACCTGTGAAGCCATCTGGCCCTGGGCTTTTATTTTTGGATAGATTTTTGATCACAAATTCAATTTCTGAGCTTGTGATTGAGTTGTTCATAGTTTCTGTTGCTTCCTGGTTGAGTTTTGGGAGATTAATCTTCTCCAAGAAGCTGTCCATTTCTTCCAGGTTGTCCAGTTTGTTGCCTTATAGTTGTTCCTAATAGTCTCTTATAATCCTTTGGATCTCTGCATTATTTGTTGTAATATCACCTTTTTCATTTTTGATTTTGTTGATCTGGTTCTTCTCTCTTTTTTTCTTGATGAGTCTGGCTAGCAGTTTGTCTATTTTGTTTACCTTTTTGAAGAACCAGCTTTTGGTTTGATTTATCTTTACTATTGTTACTTTCCTTTTTTTTTCATTTATTTCTGCTCTGATCTCTATGATTTCTCTTCTGCTGCTAACTTTGGGGTGTTTTTGTTCTTCTTTCTCCAGTTGTTTTAAGCATAGGGTTAGGTTGTCTGTTTGATATTTTTCTTGTTTCTTGAGGTAGAATTGTATTGCTATAAACTTCCCTCGTAGAACTGCTTGTGCAGTATCCCATAAGTTCTGCACTGTCATGTGTTCATTGTTATTTTCTTCTAGGAATTTTTTTATTTCTCCTTTGATTTGGTTGGTAATCAGTTTGTTTTTTGGGTACGTGTTGTTTAATCTCCATGTGCTTGTGTTTTTAGAAGTTTTTTTCCTATAGTTGATCTCTAGTTTCATTGCATTGTGGTCAGAGAAGATGGTTGACATAATTTCAATTTTCTTGAATTGACTGAGGTTTGATTTGTGGCCCAAGATGTGGTCTATTCTGGAGACTGTCCCATGAGCACTTGAGAAGAAAGTGTATTCTTCTGCTTTTGGATGGAAGGTCCTAAAGATATCCCTGAGGTCCATCTCTTCTAGTGTGTCATTTAAGGCTTATATTTCTTTATTAATTTTCTGTTTTAATGATCTGTTCATTGGTGTGAGAGGAGTGTTAGAGTCTCCTACTACTATTGCATTATTAGCAATTTCTTCTTTTATGTCTGAAAGTGTTTGTCTTATGTATTGGGGTGCTTCTGTGTTGAGTGCATAAATATTTATGATTGTTATGTCTTCCTCTTGGATCGATCCATTGATCATTATGCAGTGTCCTGCCTTTGTCTCTTATAATCTTTATTTTAAGGTCTATTTTGTCTGATATGAAGATTGCTTCTCCTGCTTTCTTTTAATTTCCATTTGCATGGGATATCTTTTTCCATCCTCTCACTTTCAGTCTATGAGTGTTTGTAGGTCTGAAGTGAGTTTCCTGGAGGCAGCATATGTATGGGTCATGTTTTTGAATCCATTCAGCCAGTCTGTGTCTTTTTTGGGGGGCATTTAGTCCATTTACATTCAAAGTGATTATTGATACAAATGATCCTATTGTCATCTTCTTAGATGTTATGATGGCTTTGTTTTGTAGATATTCTTCTTCTTCTCTTGCACTTGTTGTCTATATATGTCACTTTAACACCTGTTGTAAGGCTGGCTTGGTGTTACTAAATTCTTTTAATTTTTGCTTATTTCTAAAGCTTTTGATTTCTCCATCAATTTTGAATGAGATCCTTGCAGGGTAGAGTATTCTTGGTTGCAGATTATTCTGTTTCAGTGCTTTAAATGTGTCTCGCCATTCCCTTCTGGCCTGCAGAGTTTCTGCTGAAAGATCAGCTGTTAAACGTATCAGCTTTCCCTTGTATGTTACTAGTTGCTTTTGCCTTGCTGCTTTTAAAAGTCTGCCTTTGTGTTTAGTTTGTGTTAGCTTCATTAGTATGTGTCTTGGTGTGTTTCTTCTAGGGCTTATTCTGTATGGTACTCTTTGTGCTTCTTGGACTTGACTATTTCTTTTCCCATGTTTGGGAAATTTTCTACTGTAATCTCTTCAAGAATTTTCTCATATCCTTTCTTTTTTTCCTCTTCTTCTGAAACCTCTATAATTCAAATATTGGTATGTTTGATATTATCCCAGAGGTCTCTGAGGCTCTCCTCTGCTCTTTTCATTCTTTAAGCTTGATTCTGTTCTTTAGCAGTTACTTCCACCATTCTATCTTCCAGCTCACCTCTCCGGTCTTCTGCCTCAGATGCTCTGATCTTGATTCCTTCTGTAGTGTTTTTAAGTTCAGCAATTAAGTTGTTTGTCTCTGTTTGTTGTCTCTTATGTTCTTCTATTTCTTTATTCAGTGTGTTAGTTGATTATTGCAATTTCTCTAAAATTCTATTTTTGGTGTTTTGGATCATCGTTACTATTATTCTTCTGAATTTGCTGTCAGAAATTTTGTCTAATTCCACTTCGTTTATTTGGACTTGTGTGTTTGTAGATTATTCCTTCACTTGTATGGTATTTCTCTGCCATTTCATTTCTATTATTAATTTTTTAACTATGTTTGGGGTTTCTTTTTCCCAGACTTTGAGTTATGTCTGTCGGTGTTTGTTGTTTGGATGAGGCACCTTATTCTCGGTGAATCTGGGGGTTGGGTGATGTCAGGACTTGCATGCAAGTGCTTGCCTTTGTTGGAGTTCTTGCAGTTGAATGCTCTCTAGTGTTAGGTGGTCTCTGGTATTGTAGGGTTTTGGAGTCCGTGCTCCCTCCTGAAAGGGGGGGGTTTCCTTGGGCTTGTTAAAACAAAAAAATATATTGCAAATGGAAAAACAGGCTGTTTTTTTTGCTTTTTTAAATTTTATTCTCCTTTGTGTTTGCGGGATTTTTATTCTGTTTCAGTGCTTTAAATGTGTCTCGCCATTCCCTTCTGGCCTGCAGAGTTTCTGCTGAAAGATCAGCTGTTAAACGTATCAGCTTTCCCTTGTATGTTACTAGTTGCTTTTGCCTTGCTGCTTTTAAAAGTCTGCCTTTGTGTTTAGTTTGTGTTAGCTTCATTAGTATGTGTCTTGGTGTGTTTCTTCTAGGGCTTATTCTGTATGGTACTCTTTGTGCTTCTTGGACTTGACTATTTCTTTTCCCATGTTTGGGAAATTTTCTACTGTAATCTCTTCAAGAATTTTCTCATATCCTTTCTTTCTTCCTCTTCTTCTGAAACCTCTATAATTCAAATATTGGTATGTTTGATATTATCCCAGAGGTCTCTGAGGCTCTCCTCTGCTCTTTTCATTCTTTAAGCTTGATTCTGTTCTTTAGCAGTTACTTCCACCATTCTATCTTCCAGCTCACCTCTCCGGTCTTCTGCCTCAGATGCTCTGATCTTGATTCCTTCTGTAGTGTTTTTAAGTTCAGCAATTAAGTTGTTTGTCTCTGTTTGTTGTCTCTTATGTTCTTCTATTTCTTTATTCAGTGTGTTAGTTGATTATTGCAATTTCTCTAAAATTCTATTTTTGGTGTTTTGGATCATCGTTACTATTATTCTTCTGAATTTGCTGTCAGAAATTTTGTCTAATTCCACTTCGTTTATTTGGACTTGTGTGTTTGTAGATTATTCCTTCACTTGTATGGTATTTCTCTGCCATTTCATTTCTATTATTAATTTTTTAACTATGTTTGGGGTTTCTTTTTCCCAGACTTTGAGTTATGTCTGTCGGTGTTTGTTGTTTGGATGAGGCACCTTATTCTCGGTGAATCTGGGGGTTGGGTGATGTCAGGACTTGCATGCAAGTGCTTGCCTTTGTTGGAGTTCTTGCAGTTGAATGCTCTCTAGTGTTAGGTGGTCTCTGGTATTGTAGGGTTTTGGAGTCCGTGCTCCCTCCTGAAAGCTCTTGGGCTTGTTGCTTGAACAGGGAATGAAGATTTCACAGCTGGTTTGTTATGGCATTAAACGGTGTTAAAACATATATATGCAAATGAGAAACAGAAGGTATACCTTTGACAAATGGCAATTAAAATATCATACAAATACTATCGATCATACTGAATTATATACACAAACATATACAGCCATAACATAACCCTAACATTACAACAACAAAAAAACAGTACTATACATCAGCATGGCGAATAGAGGAAACCAAGAATGATATCCACCAGGTAACAACCAAACTAACTAAAGCACAAATTGGAGAATAATGCTAGAGCAGGGTCCCTGTTGGAGATAAGGCAATGAGGACAAAACAAACTAAGAAATATGGTGGGCAAAGGGAAAAAGAGAAAGGGAGGATAGAAGAGAAATATAGAATAATACTGCAAAGTTAAATATAGGGAGATAAAGATCTGTATGTATTAGAGTTTAGTGCTGTAGGAAAAGAGCATCAGAGAAAGCAAACAAATGGTTGTAGAGGAAGTAATAATACATATAAAAATTTAAAAATTGAAACAGAGATAAGTATAGAAAAATATAGAAAAACAAAGCAAAAACAATGAAAAAACAAACAAAACCCCCACAGAACCATGAAAGATCTGTGGAACCAGAAATATATACCAAAATAAATTGTGTGGTTTAAAAGAAAAAAAATTGTGTAAACTTCAATATATTCAGTCCTACGATAAGATTGGTAGCTTCAATAGAATTCAGTCAAGGGAAAAAAGATAAAGTGGCTGGATGCTGATGGGATGAGGAAAAAAAAAAAAGAGTGAAGGAAAGAAAAGGGAAAAAAGCTATAAAAAATAATAAGAAATAAAATGAAATAATAATTAAAAAGAATCCAACCGTTAATCCAGCTTCATTCAAAACCTGAAAATAGTGAATGTTTATGTTCTTCTATCTCTTGCTGCCTATTCAGGAATTATCAGTCTTTTTCTTGCCTCTGGTAGTGGTTGAATCTGAAGGCCTCTTTTACTGCTTGTTTATTTCAGCCTATTCCAGAACTAAAAGGCCTTCCCATGCTGGTCCTGGTCGTTTCTCATTCATTAATCCAGATACCTTTGTTGCTGGGTGAAGCTAAATTCACTCCCTGTAGTTTGACCTGCAGCCAAACTACAGTAGGGCTAAGGGTGTCTCTCTCGCAAAGGATTTATTCCCACATGCTCTATAAGAAGCACTTACGCAGTGTTCTGGACACTGCTGCAGGCCACCATCAACCCCTGCCACCACGGGAGACATCAGATTACTCAGAGGTGAGTCTGGCTCAGTCTCATGCAGGATCGCTATTCTCCTCTCCTGGCTCTCGGTGTGCAAGAGAGTCTCCAGTCCTACTAGGCGGCTCTATGGTCGGATTAATGATAACCTCCTTCAAAGGAAATTGAGTGCCTTGTTTCCGAGGACTGCTCAAGGGCACTTCTATCTTAAGGGGGCACTTAGACCCTCTAAAGCAGGTCTAGCTTGGTCCCTTGTGGGGGTCACTGCTTCTTTCCTGGGTCTTGATTTGCAACAGGCTTTGTATATTTGGCCCACCAGTCTCTTTGATGGGTATGAGGCTTGACTTTTAAAAGCGCAATTGAGCCCCTCCTACCGTCTTGTTGTGGCTTCTCCTTTGCTCTTCAACGTGGGGTATCTTTTTTGTGATCAGATCCGACCTCCTCCTGTGGATGATTTCTCAGGAACTTGTTGCAATTCAGGCGATTTGCAGGAGAGATGAGTGCACGTCCTTTTACGCTGCCATCTTAGCTCCACCCTTCTATACCCAAACTTTTAATGGTCAATACTCCTAGTAATTAGTGTGCAACATGAGCTTTGAAGTTAGACTGTCTGGTTTTAAGCCCAGCTCTGTCCCTTGCTGCCTACAGGAGATTGGGCAAATTATTTATACTGCTTGGTGGCTTGACTGGTTTCTCACTGGATGGTGTTAAGGATTAAATAAGTTAATGAAGATTATAAAGTTGTGCCCTGTGTATAATAGGCATACTATAAATTCTAGCTAATAAGAGAAAGTGATCAGACCCTTGCTCATTTTAGTTTTAAAATTTTATTATTGAACAATATTTTTCCTATAATATACTTCAACATTTTAAAGCATACTGTTCAGTGAGTTTTAGGATGTCGTTGATAGTTCTACAACTAACCTATATGTAATTATAGAAGATTCCTATCTTCTCCACAAGAAGCCCCATAACACTAAAGAGTCATTCCCAATTGCTTCCTCCCACTTTGTACTGGCAACCATTAATCTAACTTCTGCCTCTATGAATTGTCCTACTGTGAAAATTTTACATACATAAAATAGTTCTACAGCATGTATCTGCCTTCTTTCCTTGGCCTGCAGGATTCATCCATGTAGCATGTATCAGAATGTCATTCCTTTTTAGAGGTGGATACTATTCCATTGTATGGATATACCACACCTGTGGCCTTCCCATGTGGTACTAGTGGTAAGGAATCCACCTGCTAATGCAGGAGGCATAAGAGATGCAGGTTTGATCAGGGCATCGTGACCTCCTCCAGTATTCTTGCCTGGAGAACCACATAGATAAATAAGGTTGGTAGCCCATAGGGTCACAAAGAGTTTGACATGACTGAAAGGACTTGACAGGCATAAATGCACCACATTTTGCGTATTTATTCAGTAGTTTTTTTCCCTATATTTTCGCTAATAAACATAATGCTATCATGAGCACTCTGATACAAGTTTGTGGGTGAACATATATTTTCAATTCTTTTGGCTATATAAATACCTCATAGAACTACGGGGTTGAGAGAATCTCACTGTTTATTTTGATACCTCTTCATTTCTTAAAGATATAAAGATCATTTACCTTAACTGTAATTAATTTTTAAACATTTAATCACAGAATATTTTAATATGGCAATAGAATAATGCTCTGGGGTTTGGTAGACAAGATTCTTCTGTAAGAATGAGGACAGATGATTCCTCTTTTCTGGAGAGCCCAAGGTCATGTGAGGAGAAGGAGGTGCCGCAACACAACATTTAAAGAGATGTTCACTTTCTGGGTCTTGCACACTCATAATGCCTTAAATTTTTCCTCACCATGCCCTGGCTCTACTTCCTATCATACCGGGTTTTCTGTCGCTCTGTTGAATGGATATTGCATATAGAGTACTTGGAATGATCAGTGTGTTGATATGATCATAGGGCATCTGTATCTGCCCTCCTGTGCAAAACACCTATCTTTACCAAAAGACTGTTAAACAGAATCTCACATAACACTTTCTACTTTTGTTTAGTAGTCTCGAAACTGAAATCTGTTGCTTCTATGAGAACAGTAGTTCCTGAATGTGATGAGAGGTGATTAGTAGAAACACAGAAAGGTTTGTGGTGAAATAAATTTGTTAACCTTGCCTGCTCTGTACATCCCTTTGAGATCAGGATTCACTTTAGTACATAAAAGGCTATTATGCATTCTTTAGTAGTATAGTGCATTCTTAAACACCTGAAGCTTTGTTTAGTAGGAAATTTTCCAATCTAACTTGGGACATTTTGTTTTTATCATACTTATCAACTTCTTATGGAATGCTCTTTAGGAAATGCTATTATCTTTTTTCATCATGAAAACCATGTAGCTTTCAGCTTCTACCAGTCACATTCCCCTACAGTGTAGCTTCTGTGAAGAGGTATAATTTAGGAAAGATAGGTGATCTGAAGATAATACCTAGAAGGGTAAATTGAAGAAGAAAGGACCCATGATATGGAGGGTTAAATTCAGTAATCTCAGAATATTGTGTGGGATCACTTTGTGTGTCAGGAAGAAGAGAGTTAAATATAGAAATATTTGTGATTGTGATACAATGTATTATTAGAAAAAATAGCCATGATATATTTTCAATTCTTTTGGCTATATAAATACCTCATAGAACTACGGGGTTGAGAGAATCTCACTGTTTATTTTGATACCTCTTCATTTCTTAAAGATATAAAGATCATTTACCTTAACTGAAATTTAAATTTTTTAAACATTTAATCACAGAATATTTTAATATGGCAATAGAATAATGCTCTGGGGTTTGGTAGACAAGATTCTTCTGTAAGAATGAGGACAGATGATTCCTCTTTTCTGGAGAGCCCAAGGTCATGTGAGGAGAAGGAGGTGCCGCAACACAACATTTAAAGAGATGTTCACTTTCTGGGTCTTGCACACTCATAATGCCTTAAATTTTTCCTCACCATGCCCTGGCTCTACTTCCTATCATACCGGGTTTTCTGTCGCTCTGTTGAATGGATATTGCATATAGAGTACTTGGAATGATCAGTGTGTTGATATGATCATAGGGCATCTGTATCTGCCCTCCTGTGCAAAACACCTATCTTTACCAAAAGACTGTTAAACAGAATCTCACATAACACTTTCTACTTTTGTTTAGTAGTCTCGAAACTGAAATCTGTTGCTTCTATGAGAACAGTAGTTCCTGAATGTGATGAGAGGTGATTAGTAGAAACACAGAAAGGTTTGTGGTGAAATAAATTTGTTAACCTTGCCTGCTCTGTACATCCCTTTGAGATCAGGATTCACTTTAGTACATAAAAGGCTATTATGCATTCTTTAGTAGTATAGTGCATTCTTAAACACCTGAAGCTTTGTTTAGTAGGAAATTTTCCAATCTAACTTGGGACATTTTGTTTTATCATACTTATCAACTTCTTATGGAATGCTCTTTAGGAAATGCTATTATCTTTTTTCATCATGAAAACCATGTAGCTTTCAGCTTCTACCAGTCACATTCCCCTACAGTGTAGCTTCTGTGAAGAGGTATAATTTAGGAAAGATAGGTGATCTGAAGATAATACCTAGAAGGGTAAATTGAAGAAGAAAGGACCCATGATATGGAGGGTTAAATTCAGTAATCTCAGAATATTGTGTGGGATCACTTTGTGTGTCAGGAAGAAGAGAGTTAAATATAGAAATATTTGTGATTGTGATACAATGTATTATTAGATATCCATATATGAATGCACAAATATGTCTCTTCTTATGCTCAGATTTTTTCATGGTGACATCAAGTACATTCTGACATAACAATTCATCTTTCAGTGGCCATAACCAAAACATGCATCTCATGGAAATGCTGTCATATTTCCTGTTATTATCAATAATTTGCCTTATGTAGGACATACTATGTTGAATATTCCAGCCAGTTTGAAATAATTTTTCAAGTAAAGATTTCTTAATGAGGTCTTTGTTTTACTGAAATACAAAGTTGACTTTATTTATAGGTTCCATTTCATCCACTGTGTTTAAATTTATGGAAAGGAAAAAGAGTCGTGCTTTGTGACTTTTTTTCTATAAACACAAGCTGTTCATGGCCTGAGATTGTTTTCATCTCTAAGTTCACAGATTTATTTTCCTTAGAATTTCTCATGTTTTTTAGCTCCAATTTTGTTATTTTTTTACTTTGAGGAATGTCACAATAGTTCAATATAAAATATACATAAACACCTTAGAGTTGAGGTATATATATTCTTTTTCTAATGTACATTTAGGTAGCCTATAATGTAAAAAACAAAACAGTATTCACCAATATTCTGTAGTGTATCACCAGTTCAAGTAATCTGGAGCTAAAAGAGAATTATATTGATATATAACATATTTTGATGTACTTTCTGATTTCTCATTTTGTCATATAAGCATTAACCATGTGTATATGCATTCTTAAACACCTGAACTGCTTTGTTTAGTAGGAAATTTTCCAATCTAACTTGGGACATTTTGTTTTTATCATACTTATCAACTTCTTATGGAATGCTCTTTAGGAAATGCTATTATCTTTTTTCATCATGAAAACCATGTAGCTTTCAGCTTCTACCAGTCACATTCCCCTACAGTGTAGCTTCTGTGAAGAGGTATAATTTAGGAAAGATAGGTGATCTGAAGATAATACCTAGAAGGGTAAATTGAAGAAGAAAGGACCCATGATATGGAGGGTTAAATTCAGTAATCTCAGAATATTGTGTGGGATCACTTTGTGTGTCAGGAAGAAGAGAGTTAAATATAGAAATATTTGTGATTGTGATACAATGTATTATTAGATATCCATATATGAATGCACAAATATGTCTCTTCTTATGCTCAGATTTTTTCATGGTGACATCAAGTACATTCTGACATAACAATTCATCTTTCAGTGGCCATAACCAAAACATGCATCTCATGGAAATGCTGTCATATTTCCTGTTATTATCAATAATTTGCCTTATGTAGGACATACTATGTTGAATATTCCAGCCAGTTTGAAATAATTTTTCAAGTAAAGATTTCTTAATGAGGTCTTTGTTTTACTGAAATACAAAGTTGACTTTATTTATAGGTTCCATTTCATCCACTGTGTTTAAATTTATGGAAAGGAAAAAGAGTCGTGCTTTGTGACTTTTTTTCTATAAACACAAGCTGTTCATGGCCTGAGATTGTTTTCATCTCTAAGTTCACAGATTTATTTTCCTTAGAATTTCTCATGTTTTTTAGCTCCAATTTTGTTATTTTTTTACTTTGAGGAATGTCACAATAGTTCAATATAAAATATACATAAACACCTTAGAGTTGAGGTATATATATTCTTTTTCTAATGTACATTTAGGTAGCCTATAATGTAAAAAACAAAACAGTATTCACCAATATTCTGTAGTGTATCACCAGTTCAAGTAATCTGGAGCTAAAAGAGAATTATATTGATATATAACATATTTTGATGTACTTTCTGATTTCTCATTTTGTCATATAAGCATTAACCATGTGTATGTATAGCTCTTCCCTGGTGGCACTAATAGTAAAACACTCACCTGCCAATGTAAGAAGAACAACTATGACATGGATTCCATCCCTGGGTTGAGAAGATCCCCTGGAGAAGGAAATAACAACTCATTTCAGTAGTCTTGCCTGGAGAATTCATGGACAGAGGAACTTGGCAGGCTACTGTCCATGGGGCCACAGAGTCAGATGTGACTGAAGCTCTTAGCATGGTGTGTGTGTGTGTGTGTGTGCGCACGCGCACAGTCTTGTGTGACTCTTTGCAACACCATGGACTATAGACCACTAGGCTTCTTTGTCCATGGAATTTTCTGGGCAAGAATACTGGTGTGGGTTGCATTTCCTACTCCAAGGGATCTTCCCAAACGGCTTGGAGCCCATGTCACATTTGTGTCTCCCATATTGGCAGATGGATTCTTTATCACTGTTGCAGCCTGGGAAGCTAAGCATTAACCATACATTTGCATAAGTAGCTGATTCACTGGGTGAACCAGTATAGGATTCTTTCCTCAAGTGTACTTATGGCCAGATATCAACAGTCACATCTCATTAATGAATATACTTTCAGATATTGGAATCAAGATTATTTATCATAGAATGGGAAAAGTTCCTCCTAGACAGAGAATTGTAACTATAGTAGTTAATAGATCTAAAGTTACTTGCTAAATGGCAGTTGTAAAATTTTCCAGGAAAATTCGGGAAGCTATGTTTTTTAGCTCCAATTTTGTTATTTTTTTACTTTGAGGAATGTCACAATAGTTCAATATAAAATATACATAAACACCTTAGAGTTGAGGTATATATATTCTTTTTCTAATGTACATTTAGGTAGCCTATAATGTAAAAAACAAAACAGTATTCACCAATATTCTGTAGTGTATCACCAGTTCAAGTAATCTGGAGCTAAAAGAGAATTATATTGATATATAACATATTTTGATGTACTTTCTGATTTCTCATTTTGTCATATAAGCATTAACCATGTGTATGTATAGCTCTTCCTGGTGGCACTAATAGTAAAACACTCACCTGCCAATGTAAGAAGAACAACTATGACATGGATTCCATCCCTGGGTTGAGAAGATCCCCTGGAGAAGGAAATAACAACTCATTTCAGTAGTCTTGCCTGGAGAATTCATGGACAGAGGAACTTGGCAGGCTACTGTCCATGGGGCCACAGAGTCAGATGTGACTGAAGCTCTTAGCATGGTGTGTGTGTGTGTGTGTGTGCGCACGCGCACAGTCTTGTGTGACTCTTTGCAACACCATGGACTATAGACCACTAGGCTTCTTTGTCCATGGAATTTTCTGGGCAAGAATACTGGTGTGGGTTGCATTTCCTACTCCAAGGGATCTTCCCAAACGGCTTGGAGCCCATGTCACATTTGTGTCTCCCATATTGGCAGATGGATTCTTTATCACTGTTGCAGCCTGGGAAGCTAAGCATTAACCATACATTTGCATAAGTAGCTGATTCACTGGGTGAACCAGTATAGGATTCTTTCCTCAAGTGTACTTATGGCCAGATATCAACAGTCACATCTCATTAATGAATATACTTTCAGATATTGGAATCAAGATTATTTATCATAGAATGGGAAAAGTTCCTCCTAGACAGAGAATTGTAACTATAGTAGTTAATAGATCTAAAGTTACTTGCTAAATGGCAGTTGTAAAATTTTCCAGGAAAATTCGGGAAGCTATGTTTCTAGTATTCTCTCAAATTTTGTGGAATATACCTAATTATTTCTGAAGAGACTTTTATACCAATGGACTTGATAAACCTGGATATAGATATAGTCTGTTAAGAAACCTGGAAAAAGTATTTTGAACTCCTAAACTATGATAGTGGAATAGTGGAGCCCTCAGAGCACTGGGCAATGGTGGGGAAGCGAGGAGCTCACAGATGCCCTTCTTTTCTTTTTCTTTATAGACACTTTGTGTCTGAAAATATTACGAAGTAGAATCATTGTAAGTTGATTTCTTAAATTTTTATTTCTGAATTTTTACAGGTTTAAAACCTATAAATTACACACACACACACACACACATATATATACATGTAACTATACTTTGATAGTTGTATATTTATAATTATATATATATATATGTATGGCTGGTTTAATATAAATCTTCTAATCTGAATATTTTCTGAGAGATGTCTTTCATAAATGACAGAAATACATTTTTAATGTAACCTATTTGTATTTATTGCTCAAAATTATTATATAGTATTCCCTTTTAAATAGTCTAATTAAACTACTCTTTGCTTAAGATCAAGGTGGTCAATTTTGCTTAATACTATATGGCTGCTTTGTATTGAAATCCATTAGAAATATAAATATCTTTATTTTATCAAATACAGGAAATAAAAGAGCAGAGTAAAAATAGCTCACTTACTAGATTAACAAATGGAGAAACAGTTTCTCTCCATGAAAGAGAAATGGGTATCAAGATACCACTTGCTTTTTTATTCAGCCTGTAAGTTACCATCTCTCCAGATCACATCTCAAGATCCATGCTTTCTTGTAGGTGGTCTGATGCTGACAAGCCTGGGCAAAACTTACATATCAAAGTTCTCAGAATGACCTTGTTAAGCTTTTTTAACATCATTCTTTAAAAATGTCATAAATTTTCAAATTCTATTTAGAGTACTAAGGATATCTGGAGACTTACCTTGAGGGCATTATCTTACTCAGTATAATCAACAGTCACATCTCATTAATGAATATACTTTCAGATATTGGAATCAAGATTATTTATCATAGAATGGGAAAAGTTCCTCCTAGACAGAGAATTGTAACTATAGTAGTTAATAGATCTAAAGTTACTTGCTAAATGGCAGTTGTAAAATTTTCCAGGAAAATTCGGGAAGCTATGTTTCTAGTATTCTCTCAAATTTTGTGGAATATACCTAATTATTTCTGAAGAGACTTTTATACCAATGGACTTGATAAACCTGGATATAGATATAGTCTGTTAAGAAACCTGGAAAAAGTATTTTGAACTCCTAAACTATGATAGTGGAATAGTGGAGCCCTCAGAGCACTGGGCAATGGTGGGGAAGCGAGGAGCTCACAGATGCCCTTCTTTTCTTTTTCTTTATAGACACTTTGTGTCTGAAAATATTACGAAGTAGAATCATTGTAAGTTGATTTCTTAAATTTTTATTTCTGAATTTTTACAGGTTTAAAACCTATAAATTACACACACACACACACACACATATATATACATGTAACTATACTTTGATAGTTGTATATTTATAATTATATATATATATATGTATGGCTGGTTTAATATAAATCTTCTAATCTGAATATTTTCTGAGAGATGTCTTTCATAAATGACAGAAATACATTTTTAATGTAACCTATTTGTATTTATTGCTCAAAATTATTATATAGTATTCCCTTTTAAATAGTCTAATTAAACTACTCTTTGCTTAAGATCAAGGTGGTCAATTTTGCTTAATACTATATGGCTGCTTTGTATTGAAATCCATTAGAAATATAAATATCTTTATTTTATCAAATACAGGAAATAAAAGAGCAGAGTAAAAATAGCTCACTTACTAGATTAACAAATGGAGAAACAGTTTCTCTCCATGAAAGAGAAATGGGTATCAAGATACCACTTGCTTTTTTATTCAGCCTGTAAGTTACCATCTCTCCAGATCACATCTCAAGATCCATGCTTTCTTGTAGGTGGTCTGATGCTGACAAGCCTGGGCAAAACTTACATATCAAAGTTCTCAGAATGACCTTGTTAAGCTTTTTTAACATCATTCTTTAAAAATGTCATAAATTTTCAAATTCTATTTAGAGTACTAAGGATATCTGGAGACTTACCTTGAGGGCATTATCTTACTCAGTATAATTAAAATGTCACAAAGAAATATTTGTGAATTAAAAAAATATACTTGGGAGCTTCCCTGGTGGTCCAGTGGGTAAAGACACCGCTTTGCAGTGCAAGGGGCACTGGTTCGATCCCTGGCCTGAGAAGATCCCATGTGCCCCAGAGCGGCTGGACCGATGTGTCCAATTACCGAGCTGGAGCTCTGGAGCGCAAACGCCCAGAGCCGGTGCTCTGCGACAACAGAGGCCACCGCGATGGGAGGCCCATATGGGCCAAAGAACAAAGATGAATGAAAATAAACAAATGAAAGACCAAGAGAAGTGGCCCGCCTGCCCTTCTCCCTCCCCACCCCCCTCAAAATAAAAAAAAAAAAATTTAAAAAGCAAAGTTTATATATATATATACTAGGAAGAATATTTGTAAACTAATACTTGTGGATTTTTATATTTTTACAGTTTATTATAATTTGGTAACAGTAAAGACTCTAGTAATTTAACAGCTGATTGCTCCACTCTTTCTGCAAACCATTTTTTTTTCTTTTGGCCTATGGCACAAGTCCATTTTTCACTGAGAGAGAGAAAGAGAGAGAGAACACCAAAAGTATGCTACAGTGTTTAGACACTTTTGAATGGTGTTAGTTGTGTAAGGCACATGTCCAGAATGACAGCTTCATGACCAGAAGGGTAATGGAAACCAGCTTTGAGATGCATGTGGAATGCCAGTAGATCCCAGCCAGACTGAGAGCTCCATGAAAAGCAGCAGAATGGTGGATCTGAGGGAGAAATGCATTCCAGAGCACTGCTGTCAGTTCCAGCATCTAGGGCTAAATTCTGCAGGATCTTAATGAAACTCCCTTGCTCTCCCAGAGCACTGTAGATCTTCCCCATTCTCTCCCCTGGCCCTTCATTTTTAATGATGTGTGTGTGTGTGTGTGTGTGTGTGTGTGTGTGTGCGCGCGCGCGCACATGGTCAGTCCTGTCTGACACTTTGCAACTCCATGGAGGCTCCTCTGTCCATGGAATTTTCTAGGCAAGTATACTGGAGAGGTTGCCCGTTCCACTCCAGGGAATCTCTGAGACCCAGGGATCAAACCTACATCTCTTGCATCTTCTCCATTGGCAGGCAGATTCTTTACCCCTGAACCACCTGGTGGTCCAGTGGGTAAAGACACCGCTTTGCAGTGCAAGGGCACTGGTTCGATCCCTGGCCTGAGAAGATCCCATGTGCCCCAGAGCGGCTGGACCGATGTGTCCAATTACCGAGCTGGAGCTCTGGAGCGCAAACGCCCAGAGCCGGTGCTCTGCGACAACAGAGGCCACCGCGATGGGAGGCCCATATGGGCCAAAGAACAAAGATGAATGAAAATAAACAAATGAAAGACCAAGAGAAGTGGCCCGCCTGCCCTTCTCCCTCCCCACCCCCCTCAAAATAAAAAAAAAAAAAATTTAAAAAGCAAAGTTTATATATATATATACTAGGAAGAATATTTGTAAACTAATACTTGTGGATTTTTATATTTTTACAGTTTATTATAATTTGGTAACAGTAAAGACTCTAGTAATTTAACAGCTGATTGCTCCACTCTTTCTGCAAACCATTTTTTTTTCTTTTGGCCTATGGCACAAGTCCATTTTTCACTGAGAGAGAGAAAGAGAGAGAGAACACCAAAAGTATGCTACAGTGTTTAGACACTTTTGAATGGTGTTAGTTGTGTAAGGCACATGTCCAGAATGACAGCTTCATGACCAGAAGGGTAATGGAAACCAGCTTTGAGATGCATGTGGAATGCCAGTAGATCCCAGCCAGACTGAGAGCTCCATGAAAAGCAGCAGAATGGTGGATCTGAGGGAGAAATGCATTCCAGAGCACTGCTGTCAGTTCCAGCATCTAGGGCTAAATTCTGCAGGATCTTAATGAAACTCCCTTGCTCTCCCAGAGCACTGTAGATCTTCCCCATTCTCTCCCCTGGCCCTTCATTTTTAATGATGTGTGTGTGTGTGTGTGTGTGTGTGTGTGTGTGTGCGCGCGCGCGCACATGGTCAGTCCTGTCTGACACTTTGCAACTCCATGGAGGCTCCTCTGTCCATGGAATTTTCTAGGCAAGTATACTGGAGAGGTTGCCCGTTCCACTCCAGGGAATCTCTGAGACCCAGGGATCAAACCTACATCTCTTGCATCTTCTCCATTGGCAGGCAGATTCTTTACCCCTGAACCACCTGGGAAGTTCACCTTTAGGATGGAACCATAATGTCACAATGCCCAAAGCATGTTTTGTTTTGTTTTGTTTTCACACAGATCTTCCTCCCATCTTATAGGACAAATGCAGACACCTTTTGAGAGAATTATGAATGTTTTAAGACGTATTTGTATAATAATATAAATAAATGCCTGCATAGTATGCGTGTGCATGTGAATCCTTGTGAAAGACATCTTGGTTAAAGGAAAATGCTAGTTTTCATACATTGCTGTTACAAAATTAAAGAAGTATAAGCTTTTTAAAAAAGTAGACTGGAAAATAGAAAAATTCTCATAAATTTTGACCGAGCATTCTTCTTCTTGTGAGTCTGTGCCACACAAATACAAGCAATACCATACGAGGCTAGAGGCACAAAAATGTTTATTGTGACAGTGTCCATAGTAGCAAATCGTGGAATCAGGTGATTGTCAGTAAGGGGAATCCAAGAGTTAAGTGTGTTTTGTGTGATATTGCTGACTGAGAAAAAGTTAGTAAGTGTCTATATATGCCTGTTTCTTAAGAAGACCTTTTGATGTGGATCATTTTTCCAGTCATTATTGAATTTGCTATAATATTGCTTCTGTTTTATGTTTTGGTCTTTTAGCCCCAAGGCATGTAGTATCAGGGATCATTCCCACAATCCCTGGAAGGGATTGGAAGTCAAAGTCTTAACCATTGGACTTCCAGGGAAGTCTCTATATGCCTTTTTTTTTTTGTAAAAAATGAATGACAAGAAATCCTGTATGTGTGTTCATGTGTTGACATTTACAATTCAGTGCCGCCAGATAAGATTAGTTTGTCAATATGTGTTGCCTTTTAGGACTGAAGTTAATGGGGGTAACTAATGTAAGTTTAAGGAGGAGAGAAGGAAAAATTTACAAGGGAAAAATATGTATGCATGTATGTATATATGTCTATGTAAGAGAAAGAGAGAAGGGAAAGGAGAAGTAATGATTTTATCAATAATTTACTCTTACTCCAAAAGTTAGGTGCTCATAAAATGACATATAGGAACATTAATCTTTGCAGAGATGTTTATGGAAAAATCAGCAGGCCAAAAAGTAGATTCCCAGACCTGTATCTTCTCTTAGCTCTATTATGCCCGGTGAATTTCATAATCTCTCCACTCCTCTTTCTTAGATGCAAAATAGAGATGATACTTCCTACTCTACCACAGCTAAGAGATTCCACTGAACTAACACGTACTCGTTTTTTCTAGGTGGTGACATATAGTACAGAACTAAACCTTCCATTACTCTTCATACATATGGTGCATTTCAAAGACATCTGGGGGCTAGTTTTCATACATTGCTGTTACAAAATTAAAGAAGTATAAGCTTTTTAAAAAAGTAGACTGGAAAATAGAAAAATTCTCATAAATTTTGACCGAGCATTCTTCTTCTTGTGAGTCTGTGCCACACAAATACAAGCAATACCATACGAGGCTAGAGGCACAAAAATGTTTATTGTGACAGTGTCCATAGTAGCAAATCGTGGAATCAGGTGATTGTCAGTAAGGGGAATCCAAGAGTTAAGTGTGTTTTGTGTGATATTGCTGACTGAGAAAAAGTTAGTAAGTGTCTATATATGCCTGTTTCTTAAGAAGACCTTTTGATGTGGATCATTTTTCCAGTCATTATTGAATTTGCTATAATATTGCTTCTGTTTTATGTTTTGGTCTTTTAGCCCCAAGGCATGTAGTATCAGGGATCATTCCCACAATCCCTGGAAGGGATTGGAAGTCAAAGTCTTAACCATTGGACTTCCAGGGAAGTCTCTATATGCCTTTTTTTTTTTGTAAAAAATGAATGACAAGAAATCCTGTATGTGTGTTCATGTGTTGACATTTACAATTCAGTGCCGCCAGATAAGATTAGTTTGTCAATATGTGTTGCCTTTTAGGACTGAAGTTAAGGGGGGTAACTAATGTAAGTTTAAGGAGGAGAGAAGGAAAAATTTACAAGGGAAAAATATGTATGCATGTATGTATATATGTCTATGTAAGAGAAAGAGAGAAGGGAAAGGAGAAGTAATGATTTTATCAATAATTTACTCTTACTCCAAAAGTTAGGTGCTCATAAAATGACATATAGGAACATTAATCTTTGCAGAGATGTTTATGGAAAAATCAGCAGGCCAAAAAGTAGATTCCCAGACCTGTATCTTCTCTTAGCTCTATTATGCCCGGTGAATTTCATAATCTCTCCACTCCTCTTTCTTAGATGCAAAATAGAGATGATACTTCCTACTCTACCACAGCTAAGAGATTCCACTGAACTAACACGTACTCGTTTTTTCTAGGTGGTGACATATAGTACAGAACTAAACCTTCCATTACTCTTCATACATATGGTGCATTTCAAACAGAAGAAGAAAATCACACTGGAGATGTTAGGCATAATTGAGATGCAGACTTTAAATTTTCCCCATCACTTCCTGTTTCTAATTTAACTTATTTCTGTTCTGGAAGAATAGCTGTGATATTTGTTAGAGCCATATTCCCCTATAGTAACATTGGCTGGTATTGGCATACAGTGAAAACTGGGTACTTATATATTGGTTAGGCAGATTATGAGAGAAAGGAGGAAGAAGAATCAAGAAGATAATTTCCACATTTTAAAGCATAGTTTTCTCTATCTGGAACACACTACCATGTGGTAGAGGTTACCAAAAAATACATCTTATCCCATTATGATTATGGATTGTTTGAATATTTGTTCTTGTCACTCATAAATTGAAAGGAAATTTTATGTGCAGACCAAGGAAATTAGACTATGCACATAACTAAATTCAGCAAAGCTCCATTAATAAAATGCATGCTAATCTTCAAAATTTGTAAACTAAAAATGGATTCTTTTTCCTTTCTAGTATTAACTTTGGGAACAAGTTTCTATGGGTAGCTATATAAATTGGATGGCGTCTCTTGCTTCCTGAAATGTTTTCTTCAAAATTGCAACCAAAGGTGGGCTACACGGTTATCTTTTGTTTTCTTGAAGGAGTTGTCATTAACTCTCTGTCTTTGGGATTGGGAATTTTGTTAAAGTACAGAAGATCTTCATGAGAGAATTATATGCTTGCCTGGAAGGGGAGCTGTAGAGGTTGAGAAACTCCTATTTAATTCTAACATGATTCCGAATGGAGAACCACTCAAAGCATTAAAAGGCTTGTTTCAGGGGTCAGTATATTTCATATCAGCAAATTATCTTCTCAGTACTCCTTTCCTATTTCCTGTATCACACATAGGGCACATCTAAAAGAAACAGCTCAAATGATAAAATCTGTTTCAGAACTTGTATCCAGGCAATTTCACATTGACTTTCAAATAGGCTACAGAGATTTTGTATAAAATTCTATATGGCCTATGGAATTGACAAGTTCTTTTTATTCACTTTCTGGCTGTCTAACTCTTACTGTTCTATTTATCAATAATATAAGGTTTCACAAACAGTTGTTTGTGGCCAACATGTTCTGAATTCCTTTTCAAAAAGATGATCAAAAAAATTTTTTTGCAAGAGACGGATGAGAGGCTGAATATGCCATTTTTTATTTGGTTACAGCCTGATATACTGGACATTTAATTTTTGTCAACCACAAGCATGTGTTACAATGCTTATTTTCATAGCTGCCTTTTTTGAGCAGTATTAGGTGACACTTATCATCTTCACAATCATTGAAGCCCAATTTATGTTTGCTTGGATTGGACAGACGTTTCTGGAAAATGTCAGAGTGAGCTTGTGTTTGTGTTACAAAGAAGTGAGATGAAAAATGACTGATGTCAGTGTGGAATTGATCTATATGCAACATATCTCATTCTTACTGAATATTCCTCAATATGTTTTGATTTAATGGGGAGAATGATTACTTAAACTAAATGACCATAGAAAATACCTTGTATTTCTGCAGTTAAAAATTTAAAGTTCTTAACTAACTCCTAGTTTCAGGTAGAATGCCTGCTGTGTTGATGTTGTGTCCCTAATTAAGGTTTTATGAGTAGGCAGTGGATCCAGA
This sequence comes from Tragulus kanchil, assembly GCA_022376925.1. Classification (NCBI taxonomy): domain Eukaryota; kingdom Metazoa; phylum Chordata; class Mammalia; order Artiodactyla; family Tragulidae; genus Tragulus; species Tragulus kanchil. The sequence continues at coordinate 87,259,632 of JAIOJX010000028.1, read as the reverse complement.
TTAGCTCCTCCTCTGGTTGGATTATCTATTTTCTGGATCGTAAAGCTGTCACTGCATAACCTAGAAACCTTTTTAAAGATGCGTGTTTGGCTGCATTTGTTATCCAGCAGATGTCTGGATAGTTAGAATCTCTTGAGAGTATTATAACTTGTGGTTTTAGTTACAATAAGTGATCCAGGCGTTTCTTTCTTTCTTTCTTTCTTTCTTTTTTAAGTCTTTTTCCTCTCCAGTTCTGGAGGAAATTCTGTAGAAGAAATTATGGAAGGTATTTCATTTCACTCTTCCCCATTCCCTGTTCCTTTTATTCTTTGTCTCTGTCTTAAAAGTTACTTTTTATCTGCTTTCGAAACTGAGGTCACTGTCTTGGTGAACAGTTTCTACATACCATACTGCCCCTCTGGTCCCTAGCTTCTCTCAGCCAAGAGGTTATCACACTGACATTCATATTTTGAGCATGGTAAATTGTTGCTATAATCAAACACTCTACTCAGTGCTCTGAGGTGACCCAAATGGGAAGGACATCCCCCAAAAGAGTATATATACATACATACATATATATATATATATATATATATATATATATATATATATAAAACAAATTCACTTTCTCTAAAGCAGAAACTAACACGACATTATAAAGCAACTATATTCCAATAAAGGTTAAAAAACAAAGAATGACAACAGCAAAAAACTGTCAGCTCTATGATTTGTATTTTATATATGTCAGAAAGGTCAATTGTAGAATGTCTGTTTCAGATTTGTAACTACATATAGTGATGCTTAAAGTACTTGCCAATTTCCCTCCCAGCTGGACATTTAAAGTGCAGGAGTCTGAGGAAGTGGATATAGCCTAAGGCAAAAGCTGGGGAGTCAGTGCAGGAGTTGGTGGTTTTAGAAAGAGGAGGGTTCTGAGAGGGAAAAGTGCAGCTTGCCTGCCGCCTGGGCCAGGAGGAGTGGGAGACAGCTGGCCATTGAACTTCTAGTTACCTGCAGCCTTGGCCTCAGGGGTGTGTGTGCAGTACTTCTTCCATAATGTAGTAAATTATGGTCTACCAGAAACAGGTTCAGTGGGCTTTAAATTTCTGCTCCTCTTTTGAATCTAAATTAAAGACATTTTGACAGGTTTAGGCAGCTTTCAACTCACTATTTCTGACAATACTACTACATAGAAATTTTAAGACAATTCTGAATGTGCCCTGAGAAAACACACACTGAGAGCTCTCCCTCAGGTAATAAATTATGCTGCCATAGTAAGGTATGTTTGTCATTGTTTTAGTATAGAAGAGTTGTAATGATAAGTGGATAATTATAATTCAAATTAATAACAAATTTAACACTTGATCTGGCTCAAGAATATATCTTATTGTGATGATTTTTAAAATAATTACTCTCCAAAATTTAGATAGTAAGTATGTAGGTATTTAGTGCTCATCTAGTTAGCCAAAAATATGTGTGATACATGAGTTAAAAAATTACTAAAATACCTTATATATTAAAAAAATTTAAAAATCAATGAGAAAATTACTTTCTTATTAATAAAAGCACAGAAAGTCAGCCAAAAGATAAAGCACAGAAGTGCCCAATCACATAATGTTTAGGGTCACAAGTACTGAAGGAAATGCAGATTGAAACAATTAGATATATTTAATCTATGATAATGATAATAATAGTAAAAATATGAATAATGATGCAAACTTTCCGAAACATTTACCACTCACCATGAAATATGTAAGAAATCATGCAAATGTATTTTCAGGAAGTTTTCTTGTCTACAGATATAGTCACAAAGTAACAAATATATTTTTACACACACAGAGTGTGTGGGTGTGTACTCAAATGATGCATGTCTATAGAGAATTAAGTAATTAATGGTATAGGGAAGAATGAATATTGTGCAGTCCTCCAAAAGATTTGATATACATATACTGACATGAAATGCTTTTGCAAGTCACTGTTGCTGTGAAAATGTTGTCATATAGGATAAACAGTAGTGTATGCATATACATCTGAAGTGTATTCAGCAAGTTGTGTGATGACAAGAAACATTATGTAGAACTTTTACTTTCTAGATACTTTGTAACTTGATCTTTAAACAATGAATCTATGATGTTTTGGGGTTTTAAAAAAGAAGTTTAAAAAACAAATGAAGGGGGCTTCCCTGGTGGTCCAGTGGGTAAGGACACCGCCTTGCAGTGCAAGGGGCGCCAGTTCGATCCCTGGCCTGGGAAGATCCCACGTGCTGTGGAGTGGCTGGACCGATGTGTCCAATCACCGAGCTGGAGCTCTGGAGCGCATGCGCCCAGAGCCGGTGCTCTGCAATGACAGACGCCACTGCAATGGGAGGACCACAGGAGCCAAAGAACAAAGACGGATGAAAATAGAGAAATGAAAGACCAATAGAAGTGGCCCGCTTGCTCCCCTCCCTGCCCAACCCGACCCCAGCCCTAAATAAATAAATAAATAAATCTTTAAAAAAAAAAAAAATGAAGGGAATTCTCCATGGTGGTTAAACATGATGTATCTTGATATTCACTTGAAATGAAATCACAGTTCCTCAACTGAATAGCCCTCCACTCTTAATTTCCTCCCTTTGTTAGTGTTAAGGTGCTACCCACATGTAGATCTTATTTGAACATTCTTAACTCATATTTAAACTGATTGCCCAGGGGCTCAGACAAACAAATGCAGTTGTATGATCATTAGCAGTGATAATTTTATAAAGTAGGAGGAAATAATATGACTGTCTCTCACATCATGTAGTTTGTGATCATTTGACAGTGTGATCAGTGTTAGATTTCAGGCCGTTGGTAAAGGCTGGATATTTTGATGTAGCATCCAGTCAGTATTGTATATATTTATATTTGTAACATTATGACTTTTCTTTATTAAATCAAAGATGAAGCAGGTATTCATTGTGTAATGTAGAAATCAACTACCAGCTTCTTTTAATCTAATATCAGTCTGTCCCACAGGGTCTTTCTAGACTCTTAATATCTATGAAATGAAAAGTTCATTTATGTATTTTCTTTGGTTTCAGTCATAAAATGCTCTACCTGCACATCCAGGTTTTATGTTCCTATTTTTCTTCTTCTCTTTTTATCAACAGAATATTCACTAGTGCATAGTTTTCACATTATCTCTTTTATCTCCAGAAAAAAAATTAATTGGAAGCATATTTAACTTGAGAGATAGTCAATGGTGTTGCCAAGGTATTATGCTTCCTTAGAAGTAGGATATGCTTTTCTAGTGGATATGACTGATAATCAGATGGCCTCCAAAACAAATGAAGGGGCTTCCTGCAGGGGGCAAGGCGCCAGTTCGATCCCTGGCCTGGGAAGATCCCACGTGCTGTGGAGTGGCTGGACCGATGTGTCCAATCACCGAGCTGGAGCTCTGGAGCGCATGCGCCCAGAGCCGGTGCTCTGCAATGACAGACGCCACTGCAATGGGAGGACCACAGGAGCCAAAGAACAAAGACGGATGAAAATAGAGAAATGAAAGACCAATAGAAGTGGCCCGCTTGCTCCCCTCCCTGCCCAACCCGACCCCAGCCCTAAATAAATAAATAAATAAATCTTTAAAAAAAAAAAAAATGAAGGGAATTCTCCATGGTGGTTAAACATGATGTATCTTGATATTCACTTGAAATGAAATCACAGTTCCTCAACTGAATAGCCCTCCACTCTTAATTTCCTCCCTTTGTTAGTGTTAAGGTGCTACCCACATGTAGATCTTATTTGAACATTCTTAACTCATATTTAAACTGATTGCCCAGGGGCTCAGACAAACAAATGCAGTTGTATGATCATTAGCAGTGATAATTTTATAAAGTAGGAGGAAATAATATGACTGTCTCTCACATCATGTAGTTTGTGATCATTTGACAGTGTGATCAGTGTTAGATTTCAGGCCGTTGGTAAAGGCTGGATATTTTGATGTAGCATCCAGTCAGTATTGTATATATTTATATTTGTAACATTATGACTTTTCTTTATTAAATCAAAGATGAAGCAGGTATTCATTGTGTAATGTAGAAATCAACTACCAGCTTCTTTTAATCTAATATCAGTCTGTCCCACAGGGTCTTTCTAGACTCTTAATATCTATGAAATGAAAAGTTCATTTATGTATTTTCTTTGGTTTCAGTCATAAAATGCTCTACCTGCACATCCAGGTTTTATGTTCCTATTTTTCTTCTTCTCTTTTTATCAACAGAATATTCACTAGTGCATAGTTTTCACATTATCTCTTTTATCTCCAGAAAAAAAATTAATTGGAAGCATATTTAACTTGAGAGATAGTCAATGGTGTTGCCAAGGTATTATGCTTCCTTAGAAGTAGGATATGCTTTTCTAGTGGATATGACTGATAATCAGATGGCCTCCAAAACTCAAGTGTGCTGAATGAGTGTAATGCTTACAGTAAGCCAATTTATTATTTATTTCTACCCAATAGCAGATAATTTTGCGTTATCAATTCATTTTCTCTAATTTTATTCTGTTCAACCATAGTTTATTTACAGTGTTGTGTTAATTTCTGCTACACAGCAAAGTGGTTCAGTTATACATACATATATATATATATATATATATATACACAGAGAGACATTCTTTTTCATATTCACTTCCCTTATAGTTTATCAGACAATATTGAATATAGTTCCCTGTGCTACACAGTCACTTTATCAATTCTTAGTTTGTAGTCCAGCGCAAAGATTTCTTAATTGCTCAATTTAAAACACCATCCTACTTACAGTTGAAACCTCTTCTCAGATACTACCCTCATCCTCTTTCTGTTTTCCCAGAGTTAGTCTGTTTCTTGACCTACTCCTATTATTCCTATCTTGGCCTTTGTTTGCAAATATATCCCCACCCTCCAGCATTTGTCTGTGAATTTTCCATACAGTGCTCCACTAATGATGACTATTTACTTCAAACTCAACTTCCTAAAGTTTGTGATCCCTCTAAAGTGATCAACTGGGGTGGCTCCTGCCATTTCTTCTGCCGTGGGGTACCCACATGACAACTTTGTGATGAAGAGTAGCCCTGCCAGAAATCTCTCTGAATCAACTTCTGCATCCACATTTTGGGGGCCCATGGGAACTTTAAGACAGTTGGGAATTGAAGGAAACAAGGGAGGGAGGGAAAGTTTCTAGACTTTCTGTGCTTAGGCACACCCTTCTCCCACCTCTACTTCCTTATTCCCTGGAGGCTTTTGCTAGAGGTGAATCTGTGAAACAATAGCCTCCCAAAAATCTCACCTGGAAAATTAGTTACGATTCCTTGTTATATAGTGGGATTCTGCAAACTTTAAAAAGAAATCCTATTATGCTCTACCTGCACATCCAGTTTTAGTTCTTTTCTTCTCTTTTATCAACAAAATTTTGCTTTTCACATTATCTCTTTTATCTCCAGAAAATTAATTGGAAGCATATTTAACTTGAGAGATAGTCAATGGTGTTGCCAAGGTATTATGCTTCCTTAGAAGTAGGATATGCTTTTCTAGTGGATATGACTGATAATCAGATGGCCTCCAAAACTCAAGTGTGCTGAATGAGTGTAATGCTTACAGTAAGCCAATTTATTATTTATTTCTACCCAATAGCAGATAATTTTGCGTTATCAATTCATTTTCTCTAATTTTATTCTGTTCAACCATAGTTTATTTACAGTGTTGTGTTAATTTCTGCTACACAGCAAAGTGGTTCAGTTATACATACATATATATATATATATATATATATACACAGAGAGACATTCTTTTTCATATTCACTTCCCTTATAGTTTATCAGACAATATTGAATATAGTTCCCTGTGCTACACAGTCACTTTATCAATTCTTAGTTTGTAGTCCAGCGCAAAGATTTCTTAATTGCTCAATTTAAAACACCATCCTACTTACAGTTGAAACCTCTTCTCAGATACTACCCTCATCCTCTTTCTGTTTTCCCAGAGTTAGTCTGTTTCTTGACCTACTCCTATTATTCCTATCTTGGCCTTTGTTTGCAAATATATCCCCACCCTCCAGCATTTGTCTGTGAATTTTCCATACAGTGCTCCACTAATGATGACTATTTACTTCAAACTCAACTTCCTAAAGTTTGTGATCCCTCTAAAGTGATCAACTGGGGTGGCTCCTGCCATTTCTTCTGCCGTGGGGTACCCACATGACAACTTTGTGATGAAGAGTAGCCCTGCCAGAAATCTCTCTGAATCAACTTCTGCATCCACATTTTGGGGGCCCATGGGAACTTTAAGACAGTTGGGAATTGAAGGAAACAAGGGAGGGAGGGAAAGTTTCTAGACTTTCTGTGCTTAGGCACACCCTTCTCCCACCTCTACTTCCTTATTCCCTGGAGGCTTTTGCTAGAGGTGAATCTGTGAAACAATAGCCTCCCAAAAATCTCACCTGGAAAATTAGTTACGATTCCTTGTTATATAGTGGGATTCTGCAAACTTTAAAGAGAAATCCTATTATGATCTCATTCAACCTATACTTTATTCCTACTCTTAGGCATTCAATTTATCTTTCCTATGCTTGTACTTTCTTTAAATGGGTCCATGGACTTGCATTTCCTTTCAGCTTTTTCTCCTAACTCGTTCTCAGACTATCAAACTCAAAAGCCAACATTGTGATGTCTTTTTTTTTTTTTGGTCCCATTTCTGACAAACACATCATGGGTCAAATGGCCACCCTATGCCTTCAGTTTTCACACTGGGAAGTCTGTGGGTGCGGGGACAGGGAGGAATGAATAAGACATGCCTTATTAAATGATTAGAGTCTTCTTCATCTGAAGTATAAAAAACTATAATCCTCTTCTGTGTCTTAGGAAAACTTTGAAAATGTATAGTTTAAAAAATATACTGAGAACCATTTTGTTGACACTGGTATCAGTTCTGTTAAATCAGGGTGTTTCCAAAATAGTGCAAAAATCAATATTTGAAATGTGTTGACTTTTCTCTGGAATTGACTTAATGAAAAGATTTTGACACAAGGAGTTGCAGGAGTATAGGTTAGTGTCACAGCTTACAAGCAATATAATCAACAAAGGGGAACCATGTATATTGTGATATCAGACCATCGACTCTGATATCAGAACACCAGTTGACTGATATCAGACGGCCAATTTTCAGTCCTAGTTCTACCACTTACTGTTTGGCATAACCTCTCTTACTCTGTTTTCTCATTTATAAAATGGATAATATATACTATAGCATGGTTGAAAACATTAGACGAGATATTTCACATAAAGCAGCACAATGTCTGGTATATTCAGCCCTAAAAAAGTCTTTGCTAACATTATGGTTATGGTGTTTTACTTTCACTGAAAATATCCCAGAGTAAACAATAAAACTAAAACTGAGTTACTTATATCAAGAGATAAATGTTGGTGATTTAAGTGAGCCCATGGGCAGATTTCAGAAGGTATTATAAACTAATTTCATATAGATTGAGTTAGGAAAGTGAGAGGCAAAGAAAATGTCTAAATAGGAGCAAAATAATAGCAGAGTGGATTTTGTGTTCTTGTAAGAAAATGTGAGGAAACCGCAATCATGTAAGGATTGTGGATTAAAGATATATGCATCTGGTCCCATCAATTCATGGCAAATAGAAGGGGAAAAAGTGGAAGCAGTGACAGATTTTCTATTCTTGGGCTCCATAATCACTGTGGACTATGACTGCCGTCATGAAATGAAAAGATGCTTGCTCCTTGGAAGGAAAGCTGTGAAGAAAGCTATATAGCATAATAAAAAGCAGACATCACTTTGCAAAAAAAGGTTCTTATAGTTGAAGCTATAGTTTTTCCACTAGTCATGTACATATATGAGAGTTAGTCTATAAAGAAAGCTGAGTGCTGAGAAATTGATGCTTTCGAGCTGTGATGCTGGGGAAGACTCTTGAGAGTCCCTTGGATTTGCAAGGAGACCCTACCAGTCAATTCTAAAGGAAATCAACCCTGAATATCCATTGGAATGATGGATACTGAAGCTGAAGCTCCAAAACTTTGACCACCTGATGTAAACAGCTGATTCATTGGAAAAGATCCCGATGACAGGAAAAATAGAAGGCAAAAGGAGAAAAGGGTAGCAGAGGATAAGATGCTGAGACAGCATCACTGACTCAATGAACATGAGTTTGAGCAAACTCCAGGAGACAGTGGAGGACAGAGGGTCTGACAAGCTACGGTCCATGAGGTCACAAAGAGTGGGACATATCTTAGTGACTGAACAATAATAAGGCCACATAAGAATCATGGATTAATGATTTTGCCTCCTCTCATCATTGCTGGGAAAACTAAGTGCACTGACTGATTCTTAAGTATTTTGATCTTTGTTCAACATTTTTTAACAAGAAAAATCATAGCCCTTTTACTACTTGTAGAGTCTATTGCCTGTTATTATTCACTGTCTTGATACTTAATTTGAATTTTACAGATACGAATGCCTAGTAATCAAAGGAAAGTTCTATTTATGCCCCATCACTAAGAAGACACTAAAGCAAAAAGGACAATATTAGCTATTTAATATGTTATAGGCCATAGGTGAATTGATTTTTTTAAGTTTGCTTTGAGTAATACATACATGGAAAGAAACAAACATTAGAATATTTAGGACATCTGGTCCAAAATCAATTTTTCTAAAATGGGCCAATCATGTAAGGATTGTGGATTAAAGATATAGGCATCTGGTCCCATCAATTCATGGCAAATAGAAGGAAAGTGGAAGCAGTGACAGATTTTCTATTCTTGGGCTCCATAATCACTGTGGACTATGACTGCCGTCATGAAATGAAAAGATGCTTGCTCCTTGGAAGGAAAGCTGTGAAGAAAGCTATATAGCATAATAAAAAGCAGACATCACTTTGCAAAAAAAGGTTCTTATAGTTGAAGCTATAGTTTTTCCACTAGTCATGTACATATATGAGAGTTAGTCTATAAAGAAAGCTGAGTGCTGAGAAATTGATGCTTTCGAGCTGTGATGCTGGGGAAGACTCTTGAGAGTCCCTTGGATTTGCAAGGAGACCCTACCAGTCAATTCTAAAGGAAATCAACCCTGAATATCCATTGGAATGATGGATACTGAAGCTGAAGCTCCAAAACTTTGACCACCTGATGTAAACAGCTGATTCATTGGAAAAGATCCCGATGACAGGAAAAATAGAAGGCAAAAGGAGAAAAGGGTAGCAGAGGATAAGATGCTGAGACAGCATCACTGACTCAATGAACATGAGTTTGAGCAAACTCCAGGAGACAGTGGAGGACAGAGGGTCTGACAAGCTACGGTCCATGAGGTCACAAAGAGTGGGACATATCTTAGTGACTGAACAATAATAAGGCCACATAAGAATCATGGATTAATGATTTTGCCTCCTCTCATCATTGCTGGGAAAACTAAGTGCACTGACTGATTCTTAAGTATTTTGATCTTTGTTCAACATTTTTTAACAAGAAAAATCATAGCCCTTTTACTACTTGTAGAGTCTATTGCCTGTTATTATTCACTGTCTTGATACTTAATTTGAATTTTACAGATACGAATGCCTAGTAATCAAAGGAAAGTTCTATTTATGCCCCATCACTAAGAAGACACTAAAGCAAAAAGGACAATATTAGCTATTTAATATGTTATAGGCCATAGGTGAATTGATTTTTTTTTTAAGTTTGCTTTGAGTAATACATACATGGAAAGAAACAAACTGATTAGAATATTTAGGACTATGTTAAGTAATGTAATCCTTATTCACAGAAAAAGGCTAATGTGATTTTGACAGAGTCATCTCTCTTTGCAAGGCAAACTAGGGATGGCTTTTATTTCAGAAGAAAAAAAAGACACTCAAACCACTTGATGATTCCAACACTATTCATGACTTGCAGTGCTGACATTCTATAGATTGATGGGGTCTTCAAGTGTGGAAACTACTGAGTCATAGAGAAGATGAGATATTTTAATAATGAAAAAAATATTTATGCAGTCAGCAGATTGTCAGTTAAGGTGGTTTAGATTATAGAATGGAGACTTTGTCAGGTTGCAGATTATTCTGACCGCAAAATTATTTGAAAATGAATAAAGCAAACTTAGAGTGAATTGATATGCACCAGATCCTTTCTTTCTTCTTCTTCCTCCTCTTTGTCCTCCTCTTCTTTTGAAATGGGAAAGGGAAACTGTGGCCTGTTTATCAAAAAAAATGCTAGTACACATGAGAAAAAAAGTTAAAGATGAAACTAATCATTTGGCATTCAAAAAATGTGGCTTTTTCACAGTATACAAATGCTATAAACTAAAGATTGTGCCTTGTGGTTCTATGAGGTGCTTTTTTGACTCATTTTTATTTGTTCTTTTTCCTTTTATGTAATCTGTTTTGTAGATTGTCTTAATGTCCTCATCACTACTAATTGTATCTGTTTTGTAATGACATCCATTGTTTTCTAAAATGACAAGTTGAAGGACAATAAACAAAATCACTATAGCTACTTTAGTGGCAATTTCCATTGAAAACCATACTGGCTCATTTAACCATTCAATTTCTTGCACCTAGTTTATGCAACAGTTCTAGATTAAAAATCAAGAAGACAGCCTGTCGGCCGGGGGGGAGCAGTGGGTAAAGAGTCCACCTGGCAGTGCAAGGGGCACCTGTTTGATCCCTGGCCCGGAAGGATCCCACATGCCGTGGAGCGGCTGGACTGGTGTGTTAAATTATGAGCCAGCGCACTGAGTGCATGCACCCAGAGCCAGTGCTCTGAAAGGAGAGAGACTGCTGTGATGGGAGGCCCACAAATGCCAAAGAATAAAGATGGATGAAAAATAAGTAAATGAAAAATAAATAAAAAGAGGCCAAAATTTTTTTAAAAAGTAAAAAAAAAAGAAGAAGACAGCCTGGGATCCTAACACCCACACAACAGCAGTCACATTGCATTTCTACCCACTTGTTTAATAGCCTTCTTTTCATGTTTTGGGATTTGGCTTTAAACAATTTAAGAGCAACATTATTTGAAATCTTTATCCTTCCAGTTATGCCTCAGTGAGGCAAAAATAAACTGACTTTAAGTGAGTGTCAGCTAAAGGTGCTGTGCTAATTGCCCACACCATTATTAGTCAATTGACTCTATTAGAATCAAATCAGAGTTATATTTTCTGTTTCCTCTTTGATATAATTGTTTGTAATCATTCTAGCTTTGAATTGAAATTTATAACAGGTCACATATTTTCCTTTTGTACTGCTATTTTACACTTATCTGCAAATTTCATTTTCTTGCTAAGAGGCATGGATTTTTATAGGTCATCCTAAATATTTTCTGGGGCTTCCCAGTGGTAAAGAATCAATCTGCCAATGAAGGAGATACAAAGGACATGGGTTCAATCCCTGGGTTGGGAAGATTCTCTGAAGTAGGACATGGAGACCCTCTTCAGTATTCTTGCCTGAAGAATTCCATCGACTGAGGAGCCTACAGTCCATGGGGTTGCAAAGAGTTGGACATGACTGATTGCACACACATGACTATTTCCTGAAAAAGAAGGCAATAGATATAAGCAAATTTAGTCACTACCTTAGTCCAGAAGTATCATCTGATTGCTGAAAAGTATTAACTGAAGTGTTGTTTAAATATGCCCCAAAGATCGGTTATGTCATTTTCTCCCTTATAAGTTCCTTCTGAGATTAGAAATAAGAAAACTTCATTTATATCATTTTGTTTGCTATTCACATCTACTCTAGTAAGATAAAAACCACAGTAAAGAATGTGTACTGTGCTAACAGCAGTGCTCTAATCTGGAATATTTTTTACTGTGTTGATGAACTCTCTTGTCTCTTTGGTTTCTGTATCTAGTGCATGGTCGATTATGCCCATTCTCTGCTGCTACACATATTGATGCTTTTCTGTTTCTCGCTGTCACCTTTTCTAGGTCTACAGCATCAAGACAAGGGCAAGGAATCACCGTGGTACTGAAACACACAATGTTGGCAAGTTAGATTGGAACAGAAATCCATGAGTCCACTGGGAAAAGATGCTGTCAGGGACTGTCATCCTACAGTGGGCCACAGCAGGCGCGGAAGGAAAAGAGGAAGTATTATCCACCTGACTTTGGTTTGGAGCCTTTTCTTGAGAAAGAAGAGTGGGTCCTAGACATTGAAGAAAAATATTTTTGTTTATTTTTTCCCTCATCTGAGCCTTTGTCAACTGTGCAACTCCCCCTGCCCCCACTTTTTTTTGTCTTGCTTTTGTCAATACATGGTTTAATTTTTGTTTCAGCTTGATATTATTTGAATTTTTTTTTTTTTTCTTTTTGAACCAACCACGTTGTCAGGAAAAGATGAACCACAAAGAAAATGCTGATTCTTTCAGGAATACAGTTTTGTAGTTCTATGTGCATCTATTTTTGTAAAAATACAAAAGTAAAGTTTGATTTAGCATTGATGGGCTATTTTTGAGGGATGTGTTTTTTTTTAATATGGTAAAAATTGTTAAGTTCTGTTTAAAGAACTTGCTCTCAGAGAAGCACTGGCTGAAGTGTTTAAAATGCTTGTCTTTAAGATGTCTGTGATATGCTTTGTGCTCCTGGTTACCTCAAATGTTTGATAGTTTCTCCTTTTTTACAAAAGTAGCACCATAGCCAAGCCAATATAGTATTGTTTTACATTAAATCGCCATGAAGATTTAAATTCATTATAGCTTACTTAGCTCTGAGTTTTATCTATAGCTTGAAAAGGAAGTTTTTTAATGATCACACTAAAGGAAAACTATTCATTATCTTGATTTCTCCCAAAGACTGCTTGAAGGTTGACTAAGAAGAAAGTTTTCATAAACTTTCAATCAGAGGGAGAGTTTGCCTGAAGTATATACTTATCATTCTAATCCATCTAACTTTGATAAATGGAACCAGAGTTTACAACCAACTACTGGAAGAAAAAAAAGCATTTAACCATGCTACCTTTGAGTGCCAGTGAATTATTTTTCTTGGTTATAATTATTCATTCATGGCAAATTTTGTCATATTTTAAGTGATATTTTTTCCTGAAGATAGTTTGAAGGTATAATATTCGTGAAGGTACTAGATGCATCACAAAGCCTTCAGTGGTTGTTTCTGAGAGTTTTGCTCATCATTATAAGTTGAAAGATAATGTATTCCATATGGATTTATACTCTAATTACTGAAATTAAGTTAATAAATTGACAATTTTTTATTTTAAATTTGCTAATGAGGGCTCAGGATTCAACTTGGCATGGCCTTCAGGATCTAAATAAGAAAAAGGTGGGATTATTATTAAAGTACTGCTAGGAAAAGTTTAGGATTGTCAAAGTGATAATAATTGATATTTTAAGAACTTTAAAATCCACTCTTTCTTTCAGATGCTTCCAGAATTGGGTCATATTAAAGAAAGTAGTATTATATAGAAGTTCTAGTTTGTTAAAATATTTCTCAAAACTCTCACATCCCTGTCCTCATCCATGTGAAATTAAATGCTTAGCAAAATACCATGTTTTCATTTTAAGTAGCATATCTCATAAGTGTGAACATTTTAGATATAAGGACAATACGGTCTCTGCTTAGCTAGGTAGAGTTCTCACAGATCATTCTTAAGTATTTTCCTATTGTGACATAATCTTCTTTCCTGGTACATCTTATGAGTTATAAATCCATACCCTCTCTTGTATTTTCATCACAATATTACTTCTTTTTTACCAGACTCCTCTTAACATGGTATATGCATGTGTACCTAATGTGAGGTCCAAACTTCAGAAATTGTCCGCTTACTAAAGATATGAACTTACATTTCTAGGGCGTGGCTTGATTTTGTACATTTTGATCTATAGTTTAATATGATATAGTTATTTTTACTCTATATCTTGAAATATGTTTAAATTAGACTGCTTGAAGGTTGACTAAGAAGAAAGTTTTCATAAACTTTCAATCAGAGGGAGAGTTTGCCTGAAGTATATACTTATCATTCTAATCCATCTAACTTTGATAAATGGAACCAGAGTTTACAACCAACTACTGGAAGAAAAAAAAGCATTTAACCATGCTACCTTTGAGTGCCAGTGAATTATTTTTCTTGGTTATAATTATTCATTCATGGCAAATTTTGTCATATTTTAAGTGATATTTTTTCCTGAAGATAGTTTGAAGGTATAATATTCGTGAAGGTACTAGATGCATCACAAAGCCTTCAGTGGTTGTTTCTGAGAGTTTTGCTCATCATTATAAGTTGAAAGATAATGTATTCCATATGGATTTATACTCTAATTACTGAAATTAAGTTAATAAATTGACAATTTTTTATTTTAAATTTGCTAATGAGGGCTCAGGATTCAACTTGGCATGGCCTTCAGGATCTAAATAAGAAAAAGGTGGGATTATTATTAAAGTACTGCTAGGAAAAGTTTAGGATTGTCAAAGTGATAATAATTGATATTTTAAGAACTTTAAAATCCACTCTTTCTTTCAGATGCTTCCAGAATTGGGTCATATTAAAGAAAGTAGTATTATATAGAAGTTCTAGTTTGTTAAAATATTTCTCAAAACTCTCACATCCCTGTCCTCATCCATGTGAAATTAAATGCTTAGCAAAATACCATGTTTTCATTTTAAGTAGCATATCTCATAAGTGTGAACATTTTAGATATAAGGACAATACGGTCTCTGCTTAGCTAGGTAGAGTTCTCACAGATCATTCTTAAGTATTTTCCTATTGTGACATAATCTTCTTTCCTGGTACATCTTATGAGTTATAAATCCATACCCTCTCTTGTATTTTCATCACAATATTACTTCTTTTTTACCAGACTCCTCTTAACATGGTATATGCATGTGTACCTAATGTGAGGTCCAAACTTCAGAAATTGTCCGCTTACTAAAGATATGAACTTACATTTCTAGGGCGTGGCTTGATTTTGTACATTTTGATCTATAGTTTAATATGATATAGTTATTTTTACTCTATATCTGTGTAGCACAAAGTTGAATGAATCTTTAAAATTGGCTTTATTTTGTGTACTCCTGAATTTTTGGACCAGTGCTCAGAAGCTCCCATGAGATGACTCAGTGGGGATTGTTCATTTTTCTCCTCTTCTCTTGTAACCTATTAACTTCCTTTGCAGTTTCTCTTTAGAACCGTGTTGTGTTCCAACTCATTCAGATCATTCAGTTGGATTTTCCCAATTATGAGAAGAAATATATTAGCTCTCTGCTTCTTATTCTCCTTTGCATTGAATTGAAGGTGAGAGAGCTGACAGATAGATAGCTTCATCCTAAATTTAGGGTGACATTATGCCCTGTATCACTCCTGGTAGCTCTGATGAAACACTCCTTGGCTAGGAGGACCCAAGAAAAGTCAAGAACATAAATTCTGCTGTATGCAGGAGACATTTATGAAGAACACTCCCCTGCCCCCGCCCCTGCCAGTAAGAACAGACTCAGGTATTGCTGGCATATTACAAAGACTGGATCCTTGCGTATATACAAGGAGTGGATCAAAACCTAAGTCAAAGTAAAGTGGAGTGTCAATGTCATTCTCTGGCATCCCATTGTTAACAGTTATATTACCATAACCACCAGAAGTCAGACAAGAGGATGAGTTTCAATTTACTGTGATATTCCGAGTTTAAGTTTAAAATGCTATCACTCTCTAGATTGATCTTCTTGCACCAAAATGAAGCTGTTAACCTTGGAGGTTTCCAAACTGCTTTTTCGAGGACTACCATTTTCCTCTCTAGTTTAATTTGGAACCACTGCACTTTCGGCTATTTTACAAATTAGCCTTTATTCAAACTTTCTAAAGATCTGTGTGCTACACCCTAGAAAATCATCTCATTGAATTGCCGTCTAATCTATGCCTCGAACACTGAACTATTATAAGCTAAGGAACAACAAAATAGTGACTAGCTATATCCTCACGGGTTATTTGGTTCCTCATTGTTTATTTCAAAAGCACCTCTAAAAATCAGTATTTCATCTTAAGGTTAACAGTGCCTTCTTAACTTAGCTCTTTAACTTTTGTCTCCTCTCCTTTTTCTTCTGTGTAGCACAAAGTTGAATGAATCTTTAAAATTGGCTTTATTTTGTGTACTCCTGAATTTTTGGACCAGTGCTCAGAAGCTCCCATGAGATGACTCAGTGGGGATTGTTCATTTTTCTCCTCTTCTCTTGTAACCTATTAACTTCCTTTGCAGTTTCTCTTTAGAACCGTGTTGTGTTCCAACTCATTCAGATCATTCAGTTGGATTTTCCCAATTATGAGAAGAAATATATTAGCTCTCTGCTTCTTATTCTCCTTTGCATTGAATTGAAGGTGAGAGAGCTGACAGATAGATAGCTTCATCCTAAATTTAGGGTGACATTATGCCCTGTATCACTCCTGGTAGCTCTGATGAAACACTCCTTGGCTAGGAGGACCCAAGAAAAGTCAAGAACATAAATTCTGCTGTATGCAGGAGACATTTATGAAGAACACTCCCCTGCCCCCGCCCCTGCCAGTAAGAACAGACTCAGGTATTGCTGGCATATTACAAAGACTGGATCCTTGCGTATATACAAGGAGTGGATCAAAACCTAAGTCAAAGTAAAGTGGGAGTGTCAATGTCATTCTCTGGCATCCCATTGTTAACAGTTATATTACCATAACCACCAGAAGTCAGACAAGAGGATGAGTTTCAATTTACTGTGATATTCCGAGTTTAAGTTTAAAATGCTATCACTCTCTAGATTGATCTTCTTGCACCAAAATGAAGCTGTTAACCTTGGAGGTTTCCAAACTGCTTTTTCGAGGACTACCATTTTCCTCTCTAGTTTAATTTGGAACCACTGCACTTTCGGCTATTTTACAAATTAGCCTTTATTCAAACTTTCTAAAGATCTGTGTGCTACACCCTAGAAAATCATCTCATTGAATTGCCGTCTAATCTATGCCTCGAACACTGAACTATTATAAGCTAAGGAACAACAAAATAGTGACTAGCTATATCCTCACGGGTTATTTGGTTCCTCATTGTTTATTTCAAAAGCACCTCTAAAAATCAGTATTTCATCTTAAGGTTAACAGTGCCTTCTTAACTTAGCTCTTTAACTTTTGTCTCCTCTCCTTCCTCTTAAAGTTATTTGCAAATGAGAACAAGTGGATTGCAAGTAATTAAGGAATGAATTTCTTTAATGTTGTAGCAAACTTTAAAAAAAAAATCCAGGCACTGGCATAAAATATACCCTTATGAAACTCCTTATTCATTCTGCAGATGGAAATCAGAAACTTTATTTTAAGAAACTGCAATTTTGTCTTTACTGATTGGCCTTTGGTTACATAATATATGGCAAATTAAGAAAATGGGTCAGTCATCCTAAGTGGTAGAAAAGGATAGCATTTATATTATAGTTCTGACTGGAGGATGAATAGAGAAGCAATGAATCAATGAAAAAAAAAATTGGCTTGGACATTAGATCATTTTCTGAATTCTGGTTTAGCCACAATTAGATGTATGTTTTGGGGCTTCATTTGTTTAATCTCAATAAATGAGATAATAATATCAAACTGGCAGGCTGGGAATATTGAAAATATGAACTTCCTTTGCAGTTTCTCTTAGAACTTTGTTGTGTTCCAGCTCATTCAGATCATTCAATTGGATTTTCCCAATTATGAGAAGAAATATATTAACTCTCTGCTTCTTATTCTCACACATTCAATCCCTGGCTTGTAGTAGCCCTTCAGTTAATGACCAATACCACAAATATCTATCAGCTAAGTAAATTAATCATAAAGTTAACCTCCCAAGTGGCCCTTCTTTCTGCTTTCTACACCCATTTCTGTAACAAATTGATATACAGCTGTGATTTTCTGTAAGAAGTTGTTGCAAGAGAATCTTTCTCTTCTACTTAGAAAAGTACTATCACTCTCTAGATTGATCTTCTTGCACCAAAATGAAGCTGTTAACCTTGGAGGTTTCAAACTGCTTTTTCGAGGACTACCATTTTCCTCTCTAGTTTAATTTGGAACCACTGCACTTTCGGCTATTTTACAAATTAGCCTTTATTCAAACTTTCTAAAGATCTGTGTGCTACACCCTAGAAAATCATCTCATTGAATTGCCGTCTAATCTATGCCTCGAACACTGAACTATTATAAGCTAAGGAACAACAAAATAGTGACTAGCTATATCCTCACGGGTTATTTGGTTCCTCATTGTTTATTTCAAAAGCACCTCTAAAAATCAGTATTTCATCTTAAGGTTAACAGTGCCTTCTTAACTTAGCTCTTTAACTTTTGTCTCCTCTCCTTCCTCTTAAAGTTATTTGCAAATGAGAACAAGTGGATTGCAAGTAATTAAGGAATGAATTTCTTTAATGTTGTAGCAAACTTTAAAAAAAAAATCCAGGCACTGGCATAAAATATACCCTTATGAAACTCCTTATTCATTCTGCAGATGGAAATCAGAAACTTTATTTTAAGAAACTGCAATTTTGTCTTTACTGATTGGCCTTTGGTTACATAATATATGGCAAATTAAGAAAATGGGTCAGTCATCCTAAGTGGTAGAAAAGGATAGCATTTATATTATAGTTCTGACTGGAGGATGAATAGAGAAGCAATGAATCAATGAAAAAAAAAATTGGCTTGGACATTAGATCATTTTCTGAATTCTGGTTTAGCCACAATTAGATGTATGTTTTGGGGCTTCATTTGTTTAATCTCAATAAATGAGATAATAATATCAAACTGGCAGGCTGGGAATATTGAAAATATGAACTTCCTTTGCAGTTTCTCTTAGAACTTTGTTGTGTTCCAGCTCATTCAGATCATTCAATTGGATTTTCCCAATTATGAGAAGAAATATATTAACTCTCTGCTTCTTATTCTCACACATTCAATCCCCTGGCTTGTAGTAGCCCTTCAGTTAATGACCAATACCACAAATATCTATCAGCTAAGTAAATTAATCATAAAGTTAACCTCCCAAGTGGCCCTTCTTTCTGCTTTCTACACCCATTTCTGTAACAAATTGATATACAGCTGTGATTTTCTGTAAGAAGTTGTTGCAAGAGAATCTTTGTCTTCTACTAGATGTTGAAGATAAAATGTAAATTTCTTAATTATCTCTGCTATTTTAGTGTACTGTTTATAAAGGAAAATAAATTAACCTCCTAGTGGTCTGTAGGTCCAACTCTGTATTTTCTTACCTGTTTCAAACTTTTATTCATCCAGGATCCTGCGAATTATTATTGTCTCCAAAATTAAAGGGACAGTTTCATGAACTCATGAAGCAAAGTGTTTTTATTATTATTATTATTATATTTTGGACTTCCTTAGTACCTAGAATAAAAGCATCTCCTTTGAAGTTATCCTTTTTTATACTTGACTTGGATGAAAAATTGGAAAGTATGGTGGAAAAAAAATTTTCCGCACGAAAAGAGGAGAAAAAAAAAAAAAAACACCCCTTTATGATCTCAGTCAGCAGATTTATTCAACTTGAGAAAAAAGAAACAACTTCATTGGAAGCAGATGTTGACACTGTGTCAGTTATTGAAAATGGAAAGGGTTCACTTGAGCCATTGTGGTTACAAAGGCGGTATCGATGGCCATTAGAATTCTTGTGATTGAGCATCTTCACAGCAGATAGGACAGTGGAAAAGATGAAACTATGAGACCAAACCCAAATTCAGGTTGCCAGTTTTAGTATACAAGACCCTAATGACTCAATGAAAAAAAAAATTGGCTTGGACATTAGATCATTTTCTGAATTCTGGTTTAGCCACAATTAGATGTATGTTTTGGGGCTTCATTTGTTTAATCTCAATAAATGAGATAATAATATCAAACTGGCAGGCTGGGAATATTGAAAATATGAACTTCCTTTGCAGTTTCTCTTAGAACTTTGTTGTGTTCCAGCTCATTCAGATCATTCAATTGGATTTTCCCAATTATGAGAAGAAATATATTAACTCTCTGCTTCTTATTCTCACACATTCAATCCCCTGGCTTGTAGTAGCCCTTCAGTTAATGACCAATACCACAAATATCTATCAGCTAAGTAAATTAATCATAAAGTTAACCTCCCAAGTGGCCCTTCTTTCTGCTTTCTACACCCATTTCTGTAACAAATTGATATACAGCTGTGATTTTCTGTAAGAAGTTGTTGCAAGAGAATCTTTGTCTTCTACTAGATGTTGAAGATAAAATGTAAATTTCTTAATTATCTCTGCTATTTTAGTGTACTGTTTATAAAGGAAAATAAATTAACCTCCTAGTGGTCTGTAGGTCCAACTCTGTATTTTCTTACCTGTTTCAAACTTTTATTCATCCAGGATCCTGCGAATTATTATTGTCTCCAAAATTAAAGGGACAGTTTCATGAACTCATGAAGCAAAGTGTTTTTATTATTATTATTATTATATTTTGGACTTCCTTAGTACCTAGAATAAAAGCATCTCCTTTGAAGTTATCCTTTTTTATACTTGACTTGGATGAAAAATTGGAAAGTATGGTGGAAAAAAAATTTTCCGCACGAAAAGAGGAGAAAAAAAAAAAAAAACACCCCTTTATGATCTCAGTCAGCAGATTTATTCAACTTGAGAAAAAAGAAACAACTTCATTGGAAGCAGATGTTGACACTGTGTCAGTTATTGAAAATGGAAAGGGTTCACTTGAGCCATTGTGGTTACAAAGGCGGTATCGATGGCCATTAGAATTCTTGTGATTGAGCATCTTCACAGCAGATAGGACAGTGGAAAAGATGAAACTATGAGACCAAACCCAAATTCAGGTTGCCAGTTTTAGTATACAAGACCCTAATGACTCAACTGCTGTATTTTTTTACCCTCTGGAATACAAGATGTATCTTTCAAAAAATTTAAGGTCATTTTTGAAGAGAAATTAAAATGTATTCTCTAAAAATATGGCCCAAGAGCCCTTTAAATCTATAATTAAAGGGGCTTCCCCTGGTGGTCCAGTGGGTAAGGACACCGCCTTGCAGTGTAAGGGGCGCCGGTTTGATCCCTGGCCTGGGAAGATCCCACGTGCCGAGGAGTGGCTGGACTTATGTGTCCAATTACCGAGCCAGAGATCTGGAGCTCTAGAGCGCATGCGCCCAGAGCCGGCGCTCTGCAACAGCAGATGCCACAGTGATGGGAGGCCCAAAGGAGCCAAAGAACAAAGACGGATGAAGATGGAGAAATGAAAGACCAATAGAAGTGGCCCGCCCGCTCCCCTCCCTCCCCAACCTGACCCCCATCCAAAATAAATAAATAAATCTTAAAAAAAAAAATCTATAATTAAAGATTGAAACTAATGATTAAGTCAGTTTTAAAAATCAGGGTAAAATTCTAGTTTAATAATGTATGTTGAAGAAATGGACTCACAGACATAGAGAACAGACTTCTGACTGTCAAGGGTGAGGTGAGGTAGGGGAAGGAAGGATCGGAAGTTTAGGTTTGGCAGATAAAAACTAGTATATTATATATTAGATAAAGACTAGTGTATTTATAATGAGTCACTTTGCTGTACAACTGTACTGCAGAAATTAGCACAACATTGTGAATCAGCTACAGTTTAACAAAATAGAGAAAAGTTAATGTATATTGAAGAAGGATATGTAAACTACACACAAATGGAAGGCTCTAGAGTGTGGGGAATGGGTGAGATCTGCAGAAGAGCCTCAAATCCTAATAGCTTCAAAATGCTAATTAGTTGTCACTTGATCATAGAGACTGAACACAGAACAGACTTTCAAAATGTTTCAGTATGTTTTTTCTTTTAGTCCATGAATTCAGGTTCCAGTTTACGGGTATGATGCCATTAGAATTCTTGTGATTGAGCATCTTCACAGCAGATAGGACAGTGGAAAAGATGAAACTATGAGACCAAACCCAAATTCAGGTTGCCAGTTTTAGTATACAAGACCCTAATGACTCAACTGCTGTATTTTTTTACCCTCTGGAATACAAGATGTATCTTTCAAAAAATTTAAGGTCATTTTTGAAGAGAAATTAAAATGTATTCTCTAAAAATATGGCCCAAGAGCCCTTTAAATCTATAATTAAAGGGGCTTCCCCTGGTGGTCCAGTGGGTAAGGACACCGCCTTGCAGTGTAAGGGGCGCCGGTTTGATCCCTGGCCTGGGAAGATCCCACGTCCCGCGGAGCGGCTGGACCGATGTGTTCAATTACCGAGCCAGAGCTCTGGAGCTCTGGAGCGCATGCGCCCAGAGCCGGCACTCTGCGACAACAGATGCCATCGTGATGGGAGGCCCAAAGGAGCCAAAGAACAAAGACGGATGAAAATAGAGAAATGAAAGACCAATAGAAGTGGCCCGCCCGCTCCCCTCCCTCCCCAACCTGACCCCCACCCAAAATAAATAAATAAATCTTAAAAAAAAAAATCTATAATTAAAGATTGAAACTAATGATTAAGTCAGTTTTAAAAATCAGGGTAAAATTCTAGTTTAATAATGTATGTTGAAGAAATGGACTCACAGACATAGAGAACAGACTTCTGACTGTCAAGGGTGAGGTGAGGTAGGGGAAGGAAGGATCGGAAGTTTAGGTTTGGCAGATAAAAACTAGTATATTATATATTAGATAAAGACTAGTGTATTTATAATGAGTCACTTTGCTGTACAACTGTACTGCAGAAATTAGCACAACATTGTGAATCAGCTACAGTTTAACAAAATAGAGAAAAGTTAATGTATATTGAAGAAGGATATGTAAACTACACACAAATGGAAGGCTCTAGAGTGTGGGGAATGGGTGAGATCTGCAGAAGAGCCTCAAATCCTAATAGCTTCAAAATGCTAATTAGTTGTCACTTGATCATAGAGACTGAACACAGAACAGACTTTCAAAATGTTTCAGTATGTTTTTTTCTTTTAGTGCACTCTGGGGATGTCCTTCTGTACACATTTCCAAAGTATAGAAATAGTTGTAATTAAAATATCTTAATTTGTTATTTCTTTATTGTCATTGTGCATGCTTCTTTGAAAAATATTTTTATAGTTTCAAATAATTGATCCAACTAATGTTCTCTTAAAATTGCAAATTAATTTGATCCAATACAATTATCCAAATCTTCTTTTAAAGTTTTAAGAAATTATAAGTATGATTTATCAATTCTCTGTGTAAATAGACAATCATGCATTCTAGAAAATGACAGGTCATCATCAGTTAGCTTCCTTGTTAGCAATTTCTGGATTATTAAATTTTGACTTAAGAATAACTCTTTTAGAATACAAGATTCTTTAATTAGGCTTTTTTTGGTATATGTGTAAGATGTGAACTTTTCTATGATATCTTTTTATACTGATAGAGCTGTACATTTTTTCTATGCTGTGACTAAGGCAAAAATTAATGATTATTTACACACTTGATAAAATTTCTTAGACGATTTACCATCTTGGATCTGTATCATATTTAAAATTACTATTCCATACATTTTTCTGAATATACAATTTAGGGAAAGGTTTTTCATGTGAATTTTTTGTATCAGTTTAAAGTTCATATATTGAAAGGGAAAATAAAGATTCAATTTGTTTTCATCACATAAATCTAGATAAAGTGAAAGCTTTTCCAAAAAATACATAGTATATTGAGCTTTACATTTACACTAGTCATTTGATTTAAGTGAACTGAAAACATAATAGAAATGTTGTATTACAACCCTGAAATACAAGAAATATTCTGAATTTATTAGTTTGATGAACAGTTTTATGCTGTCTTCATCTTACATGCTCAGAAAGAGAAATTAATCAGCTTTATTGTCATTGTTAATTTACAAAATATATGTTACTCATAAAACTTTTGGCTTTACAAGCGAGTTATAAAATCGTATATATTTTTGTTGTTTTTTCATCAGGTTGGAGGAAGAGACATTTTTGTATTTCTATTCACTCTTCAGATGCAGGTCTCATAGCTATGTGTTGCGGATATAAAATGATGGAGGACTTTGTAGTAAAAACAAATGTCATCTTCAGTTTGTTCAATAAATGACTTCATGTGAACTTAATATTTACGTTTTACTGTAGCAATTTGGTTTTGTCTGTGTTTCTTGACAATTAACTAAAGCCTTCTGTTTTCTTCTTATTCAATTAAGCATCTTAGAAATATCTTTAGAAACTAAAACATCTTAGGTTGTTTTTTTTGTAATGAGGTTAATTTTACAGAGAAAGGATTATTTATGTGTTATAGTGAGAATTGTATGGTTACAAAACAAGTGTTTATAATAGAATAGGCAGTGAAATGGGCTCTATCAATTGCATAATAACAAGAGGCTTGGGAATTCGCGGGGGGGGGGCACTTCCGTTGGTCCTTCATTTATTTATTTTCATCCATCTTTGTTCCCCGGCCCGTGTGGGCCTCCCATCCCAGTGGCCTTGCTCGATGCAGAGCACCGGTTCTGGAAGCATGCGCTCCAGAACTCCGGCTCGGTAATTGGACATATTGGTCCAGTCGCTCTGCGGCACGTGGAATCCTCCCAAGCCAGGGATCAAACCGGCACCCCTTGTACTGCAAGGTGGTGTTCTTACCCATTGGACCACCAGAGAAGCCTGCTTGGAAATTTTTTAATACAGTGCTTTAGAAGTTATCAATTAGCTCTTTGGGAGAGGGGCACTTTGTTGTTTTGCTTTTACGTTTGTTAATATGGAACTTTCTGTAAGTCCTGTGGAAAATTTTCCTAAGACTTCATTGACATTAAAGTACACCTGGAAAGAAGAAGTCCAAAATCATATATTTTTTAAAGGAAGCTGGAGTTTCCCTACATGGGCCCTCTATTTTCTTGTTAAATGGATTTCTCATGTGAAAATGCAAAGCCTGTCAATCAGTATTCAGTTAGTAAACCTTCATCATCAGAGGTGAAATAATGTGGCACTTGATTTTTAACTGTCTGCCATATTCAGATTAAACAAGTGTAATGAGTTTTCTGTGGTTACTGTAAAAAGTTACCACAATCTTAATGGCTAAAAGCAACACACATTTGTGATCTGATGACTCTGTAAGTCCAACATCCAGTACTGGTCTCGATGGACTAGAAGCAAATTGTCAGCTGTGTTCTTTCTGGACAATCTAAGAGAGAATCTATTTCTTTGGTGTTTCCAGCTTCTAGAGTCCTTGGTCAATGGCATCTTTTCTCCAACTTCAATGCCAGCGACCACTGACTGGTCAAGTCCTCCTCATATGGGATCACTCTGACCCTCTCTTTTAGCTCCTTTTTACAAATTTAAGGACATTTGTAATTACATTGGCCCTAACTGAATAATTTAGGATAATTCTCCCACTCAAGTTTCTTAATTTTAAAAAAGTCCTTAGAGATATGGTAACATATTCACAGGTTCTGGGAGTTAAGAAGCGAACATTTGAGGGGGGCATTATTTAACCTACCACAGTTATTACTGGATTTCAGTTAATTTTTATCATCCTTTTTGTCTAAGAGGGTTTAATATATCACCTGAACTAACAAGGCGTGTCCTTGTTTGTAGCAGTTATCTGTGTAAAGATTCTATCTACATTCACATAAATAATTGCATATAAGGGAAATTCTTGTTATTTCAAACATTTATGTGGTTATTATAGTGCCTTGGAATCCAAAGGGTTAGATTGTGTTTATGTCAGACAGGCACTCAGTGGGGTGGAGAGCAGGACATCTGGTGCAGATTCTTCCTAGCTGAAGTGTGTTTTCTCTGGGGACAATCATCTACCATTTAATTGTTTTGCTTCCTTTTTTGGGAATATATGCCCATTCTGTGATGTCTTAAGTCTCCAAGCATTTCATTTGACCTGCTTATACACATTTGACTAAATATCCATATATGACTACATTGACGTGGTAAAGCTTTTACATTCCTGTCCAGATTGAATCCTTACATCTGTTATCAGTTAAGCAATGGAAAAACTGGTACAGAAAGCAAATATGTTTTGATACATTTAATGTGTAAAGTAGGAACCTACACTCTGGAATGCTGTTGATCAATAAGTGAACTAGAATCTCTTCAAAACAACACTTAAGCCCCACAGTTTTGCTTTACATACCAAGTTTGGCTGTGGCTGAATGAAGAACCCCAGCATTGATCTTTGCTTTGCACTTGTACAAGAGACTATTTGCAAGGAGCCAAATATAGCAACAAAGGATTTAATATCTTGCCAAACAACACAAAATCTGTTCCCCTTTAAGCCCGACACTCTATCCTTTTCTTGTGGATCTTGCTAAAAGGAAAATACAGCTTTCAACTACCCCATTCCTTCTGCTAGAAGTTCCTTAATCTTTTTCAAATGGGCTATGTGTGGTTTTGAGGAGATTTATGTTTCCAAAAGAAAATGGTTATATGAGAAATCCATCCAGTGTTAACGTTTCTCTTACAAAAAACAACTTCTAAGTCAAGAATGAGTCAACAGTAACTAAGGAAATCACACTTCTGTCGTTAGTGCTTGGACTAACCAAAGATCTCTGGGTGATCTTTTGTGTTTCATTTTGCATTGAGCCAAAAGTAATAATAAAAAATTGGCTTCAACCAACCAGGTGTTTTCTCTGTACAGTTTCACTCTGAATGTTGTCTGATGGATAAATGAATAAGTTTAGATTTATCTATAATGAGGGCAATGACAGTGCCTCTTCTGTCTCATGTTGTATATACAGAATTTTGAGATGAGTTTTGCAAACATTTCCAAGAAATAATTTTTTCACAGTGACAGCTTTACCAGACATCTCCGTGTGGGATTTTAAAACAAACATAATGCTGTTTGGAAATACTTGGTATATGTAAATATGCAAAATATGCTGACCAGTGCTAACAGCTGGGGGGTATACTTCCTCATCCTTGAGCAGAATATTTTGGTGGCAATAGAGGTTATTTTTTCCATTTTACTTGTCATTTCCCCCTTTTGTCTCCACCCACTCACCCATCCACTACCTCCTCTTAAAACAGGCACTTAACACCCTTCCCCCATACATTTACACTGCTTCCAAGAGAGTCACTTCAGTAGATTCCCACTGGAAAAAACGGGTGGTGCACTGAAGGAATGTTTGAGTTGTACTCCGTTGTAAAGGCTGAGCTTCAAGGAACTTGCTTACACTTGCTCTGACACCAGTTCCACAAACACAGCCCAGACACACTGCAGACCAGATTCCATTAAGGCTTGTCATTGCCCAGGAGGGAAGAGGGACCTTCCTGCTGTGAAGATTCCAAAGATCAGTGGAATCAATTTAAGTGTGTGTTATCAGGTTCTGCAACAGCAAGGCACTCATCCATTCATGAAACTAACCATATGCCTTTCTGCTCAAAGCCTGAAAAGGAAGGGAGGACTTAAGAGAAGTTAAAAATGAAAGTCACTTCTTACAGGATTTTGACAGGTTTGAAGAGGAAAAAAGCTGACAGATGAAAAAGGAGAAACCCTGGGTCTTAGGATCAGTTCTGTGAGAAATTTGTTGATATTGTTGAGTCTCAAAGTTTGGGTTTCTCTGTCAGATGATCAAATGAAATAAAAGGTGTAAAGGACTTTGATAAACTAAAAGTAGATACAGAGAGAGAGCAAGTGATATTTACTAAAAGTCCTCTATATACCATGAACATGACATGAATTTATCTCAAGGAATGCTCACAAATAACATGCAGATAGCACTGTTTGGGAAGCTGTGAGCAGTATTTTAAAAATGGGGATTTGAGGTTAAGTGATGTTAATTAGGATTTGTATATCCTTGGACAATTTCCTTAAACCTTTTAAATCTCATTGTGTTCATGAGATGAGTTTTGCAAACATTTCAAGAAATAATTTTTTCACAGTGACAGCTTTACCAGACATCTCCGTGGGATTTTAAAACAAACATAATGCTGTTTGGAAATACTTGGTATATGTAAATATGCAAAATATGCTGACCAGTGCTAACAGCTGGGGGGTATACTTCCTCATCCTTGAGCAGAATATTTTGGTGGCAATAGAGGTTATTTTTTCCATTTTACTTGTCATTTCCCCCTTTTGTCTCCACCCACTCACCCATCCACTACCTCCTCTTAAAACAGGCACTTAACACCCTTCCCCCATACATTTACACTGCTTCCAAGAGAGTCACTTCAGTAGATTCCCACTGGAAAAAACGGGTGGTGCACTGAAGGAATGTTTGAGTTGTACTCCGTTGTAAAGGCTGAGCTTCAAGGAACTTGCTTACACTTGCTCTGACACCAGTTCCACAAACACAGCCCAGACACACTGCAGACCAGATTCCATTAAGGCTTGTCATTGCCCAGGGAGGGGAAGAGGGACCTTCCTGCTGTGAAGATTCCAAAGATCAGTGGAATCAATTTAAGTGTGTGTTATCAGGTTCTGCAACAGCAAGGCACTCATCCATTCATGAAACTAACCATATGCCTTTCTGCTCAAAGCCTGAAAAGGAAGGGAGGACTTAAGAGAAGTTAAAAATGAAAGTCACTTCTTACAGGATTTTGACAGGTTTGAAGAGGAAAAAAGCTGACAGATGAAAAAGGAGAAACCCTGGGTCTTAGGATCAGTTCTGTGAGAAATTTGTTGATATTGTTGAGTCTCAAAGTTTGGGTTTCTCTGTCAGATGATCAAATGAAATAAAAGGTGTAAAGGACTTTGATAAACTAAAAGTAGATACAGAGAGAGAGCAAGTGATATTTACTAAAAGTCCTCTATATACCATGAACATGACATGAATTTATCTCAAGGAATGCTCACAAATAACATGCAGATAGCACTGTTTGGGAAGCTGTGAGCAGTATTTTAAAAATGGGGATTTGAGGTTAAGTGATGTTAATTAGGATTTGTATATCCTTGGACAATTTCCTTAAACCTTTTAAATCTCATTGTGTTCATAAGATGAAGGTTTTGAAAGTAGCTACTTCATGAAGTTATGAAGATGAATAAAGTAAGCAGTTTAACACTAGGTAAACACTGTGATTTTTAAAATTAATCTGATTTTTCATTAATTTGAGTACTTGAAGAAATCATGAGAAACCCTGCCCAAGGGCACTTGGCCCCAAGTGAAAGCCAGGATTCAATTCCCTCAGAATAGAATCTTAGAACACCACCCTACTCTCAAGATTTTGCTCTGGTCCCATCTGAATGTACCCGTTGTGAAAATATTTTAAGTATCTCCTAGCTAACTGGAATAAAAGAGGCAGTAGAAGGAACTAAAAATGTCCAGAAATAGATAGGTTCTTTATAAGAGTGAGAGTAATATGGCTTTCAGAAGCTGAATAGATTTCTGACAGATTTTGCAAATGTGGAGCATTATTTGTAATTTGGGAATACAGAATTAATTCACTCAACATATTCTTCTGGTCTCAAGGATATCGATTATTTTCTACTCAGGTCAATCTCAAGTCTCATTAAAATAGTGAATAATGGGTTGGAAGAAATATAACTTCTTTCTTCTGACATCTTATCATATTTTTTCATCTGACAACGTCAACTCCCTAATCTCTTTAGGGATGAGCTCTCATTCACGGTGCTGAAAGAATGTAACATTTTACTCCTGACTTTCTTTTTGAATAATTAAGGTATTGTTTATGAAGTATTCTCATTCCTCGTAGCCTGAGTATGTTTTGGGGAAGGACTAATGGTGATGAAATAAATCATTTAAGAACATGTGCTATCTTAACTTGCAGATTATCTGTCAGAGAGCTAAGAAATTGCAAGATTTGGTTTTGATATTTTTCACTGTCTAATTGTCAGTTGTTTGATATGTGAAAAGTATTCTTCCTCATTAGTTAAGAAAGGATATGATACTCCCTATGCTGTAAGGTAGAATTGTGGATTAAATGAGATAATGTATAAATGCCTAATCTCTACTTCCTGAGAAGGGTATGATTTCTTGTATCAGTTATTAATGGCAGCAATTTACTAGACATTTGTGACAAGGAGATTTATAATAGTCAACCCATTGAATCTTCATACAACTTTCCAAGGTGAGTTTTTAATTCTCATATTACAAAGGAGAAAGCTGAGCTGTAGCGATTTTAGATCACTTTCTCAAACCAGAATTAGGACTGAATGGTCAGTCTGTGTACCTTCAAAACTCACATCTTTCCTACTGCACCAGTTTGCTTCTCAATCTACCTACAAATTAATATTGTGTGCCTGCTGTTTGCTCATTTTCACATATTAAATGTAAGGAAGAATATAAATGCCCTACTCTGGGCGATGGGATGCTTGGCTTCTAAACAGCTTATATTGCAGACAAGCTGTGCTGCCTGAACTAAATTACTGGGCAGCTAATTTCGTGACTGAGACACTATGATGAATAATCGAAAGTCTAGTCAAATTTTTGCATCAGAAATCAGATTATCATAAACTTGTGCAAGAGGGAATTAAATCCCATTTTCTTCTTCCTCCAAATCCAGAGCAGAGCAGAGGAAATCACCCTCTCTCAGAATCCTAGAGTGTGTGTGTGTGTGTGTGTGTAACATATTTTTCAACTATATATGCTAAAAATACTAATACAAGTAAAACAGCATAGTGATTTTAATCCCTAGGGACTGTGTTATTGAAGTCATGTGTGTGTTAAATCTTTTTCCCTTGACAATTGTCAGTGGACAGAGTATCTGTACTGACAATTTGAAATAAGCCATACTACTCTTCTATTAGGCAGTACACATTCATAACAACAAGTTTTAGAAATGCCAGTTTATTCATGGAAATGTTGTTTGGTATAACCACTGCTCCTTGCTCTCTGCAGTGTAGATGGGCCTGTGAAGCTTCTGAACTCATCTGTTTCCTGGCTCTGTGATGATCCCCTTAGACTTATCAACAGTCTCTGATGTTGATCTTTTTATTGCACTTCTCAGAAGAGGTTTTTACCTGCATTGACTTCTTTGGTTGTTCATAATAGTTCTTTCCTGCCACCTTGCTGAGTTCTGGCTCCTGGAATGAGCCCAGATCAGGCTGTGCTGAAGCCTGAAAGAATTATCTTTGGAAAGTTAATCACCCAAGGGCAGATCTATACATAAAAGTTGGGGGTGAGGAGATTTTAATGAAAAAGAATAAAACATTGATGCTAAATTATGTATAAAAGTGAATATTTAGAATGAGAAATTACAACATATTTTGAAAAACTGATGAATACTATAAACAGAAAACTTAGAAAAATGATGTAAATTTGTATTAACTACCTGCTCAAGATACAAGTATGGTATAACATGCTACTCTTCAAAGAGCTAGTTTTTATTGTCACATTTCAAACATGGTCCTTTTCCAGTACCTTGTTATACTAGGTAGTAGAACCTTCATAGGCCCTGTTCATAGAGTAATAAGCCCTCAGGACCCTTTTGGAACAGCACAGTGAGAGGCTGAAGTATTCCTAGGAACCTCTCACATATTGGGGTATGGTTATTTATCTTTCTCTGGAGGTGTTTGAGAATGTTACGAATATTTACCATTCAATCCAAATCCAAGCTATGCGTATCTACCAACTCAATTTTCCCTTAGCTTAATCTCCGCATCCCCCTGCAGGAAAAGTTCAATAGGGACATCTAGTTAGAAAAAAAAAAAAAAAAGAATACTTTGAAACGATTGTGGTTAAAATAGCTTATTTTTGAAAAATTTGCAAAAGCATATGTCTGTGGTAAAAAAAAAAAAAAAAAGCATATGTCAACATGAATGCTGGAATTCATTCCAGGTCATCAGAAGGGGCCTGAAGCTTTAGCTTCATTAGTTTCAGGGCAAATCTGTCTGTGTGCATGCCACTTCAGCATCTCCCCCAGGATAAAGAGGAGGTCCTCCTTAAAAGAATATTGGTGAGTGGCTTGACATTTTTTTCAGTTATTGTAATCTCCTTTATTACTTAGCATGCACCACAGTTCCTTTGTGTATCATTAGATAAATTCATGGTATTTTTTGCAAAGACCTCTCTCCATTCCCATCATACAATGCTAATCCATCCTTGATTGCTGTCTTTTATTTCTGTTGAGGTAAAACTGTGGTATAAGCACTGTGATGCCTTGGATCTCCTGAGGACAGAGGTCCTGTTCACTTGTGGACAGGTATTCACACCATGGGTCATCTCTGAGGAGACCAGGGACTAAAGGACCCAAGGACAAAGGGTAGAATTCTGAGGGAAGTCCTTCACACAATTCTGAAGACACCACGTGATTTTCTCCATGGCTGCAATGTGTGCTGTAGGCGACACAGCACCGCCAACTCCAGGATGAACTCTGACCCTAGGAATTGGCCCAGTGGAGCCTGCAGTTCTGGATGTTCCCTCCCTAAATCTTCAGGCAATGCAGAAGACTCTGATGTGCTGTGTGGAACACCTTAAGCTCAGTGCGGCTGAAAACAAACCTGCAGGAGCAAGAGCAGCAACAACAAAACACCTGTTAAAGATGTCATTTCGTGGGCCCTGTTGCAAACTTGCAGGATAGTAACTTTGAGACTGAGGTCCTGATCCTCAAGAGATTTGCATATAAAGCTTCAGAAGAAATGCTCAGCTACATGGTTCACATTAGTTTCCCATTAGGATTACCTGAGGAGTTTTTAAAATACCATCACCTATGCCTTTCCCTTAGTGTCTGTCTATTGATCTGGGTGGAGGCATCAGTGCTATTTTAATTACCTGCTCCAGGTGATTCTAGGGTGAGGCCAGGATTAGGCACAAGGGCTACTGGGTAGATCTGTGAGAGTTGCTTCCAGGCTTTTGTCTGAGTTGGGGTTGACGGTATCTGCCCTGCATGCATTTAGAAAAGACAAGTCAGTGCAGCCCACATACTTCATGCTGGAGCAGAACTTTTTGGTGTTTGTGCGAGGGGAGAGCACTGAAGACGAGAAAGAAAGCACATCACAATTTGGTTTTCCTGTAGGAGCTTGTTGTTCCTAAATTTCTCCTGAGACAAAAAGCTGGAGAGATGAGCAACTTCAGCATGTCAAGGTACTCCTGTCTCTGGTGGGAGCTGGTGAAAGAATTGTGCTGATTCCTTTGAAGGTATGTTCTCAAGATGTAGATGTGATTCCTCAGCACAGCCTTTCTGAAAACACAGTTCCATGCAGAGGGAGGAAGGGGAGTAAATGGCAGGATTGCAGGTAAATGCCCTGTCCTGGTCCAGAGGCTGTGTCTGTTTGTTCTCCTGAAACGCCATAGACTGAGGACCTGCAGATGTGTATTCTCTGCTTCTTCTGTTCCTGCCTAGTAAGGTAGTTTTCAGTTACTTTTTAAAATTGAAATATAGTTGATGTAAAATACTGTTTCAGCTGTAGAATGTAGTGATTCACAGTTTTTAAAATTTTATATTCTATATATAGCCATCATAAAATTGGGCTATATCTCAACATTGTGTAATATTTCCTTATAGTTTATCTTATACATAATCATTGTACTTCTTAATCTCCTACTATATATGGCCCTCCCTCCTTCTCCCCACTGGTAACCACTAGTTTGTTCTCTATGAGTCTGCTTTTATTGTTGTTGTTGTTGTTGTTATATGCATTAATTTGTATTTTTTTGATCCCACATATAAATGATATCATACAGTATTTTTCTATGTCTAATTTCACTTAGCATAATACCCTTAAAGCCCATCCTTGTTGTTGCAAATAGCAAAATTTCACTCTTTATTCTTATGTCTATGTGGTATTGCATGTATGTACTGCATCTTCTTTAACCACTCATCTGTTAATGAACACTTAAGTTGCTTCCATATCATGGCAATTGTATATAATGCTGCTGTGAAAATTGGGATGCATGGATATTTTCAAATTAGTGCTTTTTTCTTTTTCAGATATATGACCAGGAGTGGAATTTCTAGGCCAAATTATAGTTGTATTTTTAGTTTTTTGAGAAGCCTCATTCTGTGTTCATAGTGACTGTACTAATTTACATTCCCACCAACAGTGTACAAGGGTTCCCTTTTCTCCAAATCCTTGCCAACATTGATTTTATATTTGACGACAGCTGTTCTGACATGTGTGAGCTGATATCCCATTGTGATTTTGACTTACATTTCCCTGATGATTAGGAATATTGAGTCTTTTCATATACCTGCTGGCCATCTGCATTTCCTCTTTGAAAAAAGATTTATTAAGGTATTCTGACCATTTTTAAATTGGATTGTTTTGTGTTTTGATGTTGAGCTTTAGGAATTTTTTTACATATGTTGTATATAAATACTTTATTAGCATAACATTTGCAAATATTTTCTCCCATTCAATAGGCTTTTTATTTCATTGATGGTTTCCTTTGCTGTGTGAAAACTTTTAAGTTTAATTAGGCACAATTTGTTTATTTTTGTTTTTTATTTCCTTTGCTTTAGGAGACAGATCCAAAAAAAATATTGCTACAATTTGTGTCAGAGTGTTTTGCATAAGTTTTCCTCTAAGAGTTTTATGGTTTCTGGTCTTACAGCTAGGTATTTAATCCATTTTGAATTTATTTATGCATATGGTGTTAGAGAATGTTCTAATTTTGCTCTTTAACCTGTAACTATCCAGTTTTCCCAATATCACTTATTGAAAAGAATGTCTTTTCTCCAATGCATATTCATTCATGCATCCTTTGTCATAGATTAATTGACCATATGCACCTGGGTTTATTTCTGGACTGTTTTGGCTTTGCATTTTTAATTTTCCAGTTCCTATCTGTTATAGTACACTAAATTATAAAGCAGAAGAGTATAAGAGAGTTCCATCCTGGATAATCAAGATTTAAAATGGCTTCAGGTTGAGAGAGAGAGGCAGAAGTGAAAACTGAAAAAATTTGGAACGAATTCAACATAGACAAACAAGGGAAAACAATTTGTAAGATGACTCTAAACTGAAGAATTTATGTGCAAATAACCTGAAGCTGAGAACAGTGAGGAATGAGTTATCCACTGGAAAAATCAGTTTTGTTTTTCTTCAAGAGTAAAAAGTTTATGTAATGTTTGTACTGATTCATAATCATGAAAAAGAACTATATCACATATGTGCTCCACCCCACTAAATGAAATCTTACTATATAATGAAACATTACTGAAAGAATGATTTCTTAGATTCTCTGAAAAACAAAATGGATTCCTGATCTGGCTCTGTCGCTAAAACTCTATGTGCTTCTGGAAAAATTGCTAAATATCTTTCCTGTGTTTCCTCATCTATGAAACTGGATTAAAAAAGAAAAAAAACTGGGCAATCTTGAAGAATTCTTCTACCTCTAAAAGCTTTCTGTTTCTATGCATTTATCAAAAAATATAATGCTATAATACTAACCTAGTTAGACATCACCATTAATATTTTCCTGGGATCAGAATATTTTGAAAAGAATAATCTAATTGGAAAAGTTTGACAAGTTCTTCAGAATGGAAAGCAGGACTATAAAAATTCAATAATGATAATAGAACAAAAAGAAAAATGTGAAATCTCTGCAACAAAATACCATTGGTGTTTATGTAATCTTAAGGGGGGAAAAAGCAGGAGAGATACAATTCCCTTAGGAATTTGAAATCTTGGAATTTATATTTCTTTCACAGTTAGTCCTTCAAGGAGCTGATGTTCAAATCTGTTTATAATTTAGGCTTTTCACTCATACCATGCATTTAGAGTGCTTGATTGAATTGCTCAATGGTTGGAAACAAGAAATGTAGAATTAAAAAAAAAAAAAGTTTACAGCATTATTATAAAAATGACCAAGACAATAGATAAAGTTATAGACATAAACCTCTAATGACACCTTGCCCCTACTTGTTTAGTTCTATCTAGTTTTTTTAAAAAAATCTTTTGTGGTGTGTCCAGCCTAATTTTAACAGTCATGTTGGCTTCTATGACGTCCACTGGATAATTAGTAATCTAATTTCAATCAAAAAAATTTTTAAGCTTTTATTTTAGATGGCTTACAGTTCTGATTTACAATATTGTGTTAGTTTCAGGAATACAGCAAAGTGATTCATTTACAAATATACATATTTCCTTTGTTTTCATATAGGTTATTACAGAGTATTTAGTAAAGTTCCATGTACTGTAAATGGTGGTTATCTATTTTATTTATAATACTGTGTATATGTTAAAAGTTTATGTAATGTTTGTACTGATTCATAATCATGAAAAGAACTATATCACATATGTGCTCCACCCACTAAATGAAATCTTACTATATAATGAAACATTACTGAAAGAATGATTTCTTAGATTCTCTGAAAAACAAAATGGATTCCTGATCTGGCTCTGTCGCTAAAACTCTATGTGCTTCTGGAAAAATTGCTAAATATCTTTCCTGTGTTTCCTCATCTATGAAACTGGATTAAAAAAGAAAAAAAACTGGGCAATCTTGAAGAATTCTTCTACCTCTAAAAGCTTTCTGTTTCTATGCATTTATCAAAAAATATAATGCTATAATACTAACCTAGTTAGACATCACCATTAATATTTTCCTGGGATCAGAATATTTTGAAAAGAATAATCTAATTGGAAAAGTTTGACAAGTTCTTCAGAATGGAAAGCAGGACTATAAAAATTCAATAATGATAATAGAACAAAAAGAAAAATGTGAAATCTCTGCAACAAAATACCATTGGTGTTTATGTAATCTTAAGGGGGGAAAAAGCAGGAGAGATACAATTCCCTTAGGAATTTGAAATCTTGGAATTTATATTTCTTTCACAGTTAGTCCTTCAAGGAGCTGATGTTCAAATCTGTTTATAATTTAGGCTTTTCACTCATACCATGCATTTAGAGTGCTTGATTGAATTGCTCAATGGTTGGAAACAAGAAATGTAGAATTAAAAAAAAAAAAAGTTTACAGCATTATTATAAAAATGACCAAGACAATAGATAAAGTTATAGACATAAACCTCTAATGACACCTTGCCCCTACTTGTTTAGTTCTATCTAGTTTTTTTAAAAAAATCTTTTGTGGTGTGTCCAGCCTAATTTTAACAGTCATGTTGGCTTCTATGACGTCCACTGGATAATTAGTAATCTAATTTCAATCAAAAAAATTTTTAAGCTTTTATTTTAGATGGCTTACAGTTCTGATTTACAATATTGTGTTAGTTTCAGGAATACAGCAAAGTGATTCATTTACAAATATACATATTTCCTTTGTTTTTCATATAGGTTATTACAGAGTATTTAGTAAAGTTCCATGTACTGTAAAGTGGGTCCATGGTGGTTATCTATTTTATTTATAATACTGTGTATATGTTAATCACCAAATTCCTAATGTACCCCTCTGCATACTTTCCTTTGGTAAGCCTAAGTTTGTTTTCTGTGTTTTGGGGCCTATTCTTGTTTTGTGAATAAATTTATTTGTATCTTTTTTTCCAAATGCTGCATGTAAGTAACATCATATGTATTTGCCTTCCTCTGTCTGACTTACTTGACTTAGTATGATAATCTCCAAGTGCATACATTCTGCTGCAAATGGCATTGTTTAACTCTTTTTAATGACTGAACTATATTCCATTGTATATGTGTACCATATCTTCTTTATCCACTCATCTATTGATAGACATTTACATTGTTTCCATTTCTTTAGCTATTATAAATAGTACTGCAGTAAACATTGGGATGCATGTATCCTTTTGAACCATATTTTGTTCCAAGTGTGTGCCCTGGTGTGGGATTGATGGATCATATAATCACTCTATCTTTAGTTTCTTAAGGAAATTCCACATTGTTTTCCGTCATAGCTGTATCAATTTACATTTCCACCAGTAGTGTAGGAGGATTCCCTTTGCTCCACACCCTCTTCAATATTTATTGTTTGTAGGCTTTTTAGTCAGATGATGGCCTTTCTGACTGGTGTGAAGTGATATCTCATAGTTTTTATTTGCATTTGTCTAATAATTAGCAATGCTGAGCAGCTTTTCATATGCCTGTTGGTCATCTGTATGTCTTCTTTATAGAAATATCTACTTAGGTCTTCTAACCATTTTTTGATTGTGTTTTAGTTTATTTTTTTTAGTATTGAGCTGCAGAAGCTGTTGATAAATTTGGAGATGAATCCTTTGTCCATTGAATTGTCTGCAAATATTTTCTCCCATTCTGTGGGTTGTCTTTTCATTTTGTTTATGGTTTCCTATAAAGTGCAAAAACTTTAAGGTTTAGTTAGGTCTCATTTGTTTACCCTTGTTTTTAGTTTCATTTCTCTTAGAAGAGGAATCAAAAAGATATTGCTATGATTTACGTCAATGAGTGTTTCACATATGTTTTCTCCTAAGAGTTGTATAGTATCTGGTCTTGCATTTAGTCCTTTATTTTGAGTTTACTTTTGTGTATGGTTTAGACAGTGTTCTAATTTCACTCTTTTTCATGTAGCTGTCCAGTTTTCCCAGCCTCACTTATTGAATTCTCCATTGTATATTCTTCCCTCCTTTGTCATAGATTTATTGACTGTAGGTGTGTGGGTTTATTTCTGGGCTTTCTATCCTAATTCAATGATCTATAAGTCTCTCTTTGTGCCAGTACCATACTGCTTTCATTATTGCAGCATAATTTTACAGTATTGTATGAAGTCAGGGTGCCTGATTGCCCCAGCTCTTTTTCTATTTCTCAAGATTATTTTGGCTATTAATAGTAATTTGTGTTTCCATACAAATTTAAAAAAATTTTTTTTGTCTGTTTTAGATCTACAAAAAACTTCCGTTGGTGATTTGATAGGGATTACAGTGAATCTACACAAATCTATAGATAACTTTGAAAGGTACAATCATTTTGACAATATTGATTATTTGAGTCCAAGAACATGATATGTCTTTCCATCTGTTTGTGTCAACCTCAATTTCTTTCAGCAAAGTCAGAATAGTTTTCAGAGGCTTTTTCCCTAGTTAGGTATATTTATTGGTAAGTACTTTATTCTTTTTGATGTGATGGTGAATGGGATAGTTTCCTTAATTTCTCTTTCTTTTATTGTTATTGTATAGAAATGTAGCAGATTGCTCTGTGTTAATTTTGTATCCTGTAAATTTATTGAATTTATTAATGAGCTCTGGTAGTTTTCTGGTGGCATCTTTAGATCTTTTCGGCATTTGGTGGCATCTTTTTTTACATACTGTATCATGTCACGTAAAAACAGTGAAAGTATTACTCCTTCTTTTCCAATTGGGATTTCTTTTTTTTTTTCTTCTCCAATTGCTGTAGTTAGGACTTTTGAAACTATTTTGAGTAAAATTGCAAGAGTGGACATCTTTGTGGTGTTCCTGATCTTTGAAGAAATGCTTTCAGTTTATCTTCATTGAGAACAGCGTTAACTATGGGTTTGTCATATATGGTCTTTTTTTCATTTTGGTAGTTTCCCTCCATGTTCACTTTCTGGAGAATTTTAATTATAAATAGGTGTTGAAATTTATCAAAAGCTTTTTTTTCATCTATTGAAATGATCACATGGTCTTTACTCTTCAATTTGTTGGTGTTGGATATTACACTAATTCATTTGTAGATACCAAAAAATCCTTGCATCTCTGTGATAAATCTCACTTGATTGTGGTATATGATTCTTTTAATGTATTGTTGAATTCAGGTTGTTAGTATTTTGTTGAGGATTTGGGGGTCTGTGCTCACAGTGGTATTGGCTTGTAATTTTCATTTTTTTGTGTGTTATCTTTGGTTTTGGTATCAGGGTGATGGTGGCCTCATACTATGGATTTGAGAGTGTTTTTTCCTCTACAATTTTTTGGAGTAGTTTGGGAAGGATCCTATGATTGCCCCGGGGCTCTTTTCTATTTCTCAAGATTATTTTGGCTATGAATAGTAATTTGTGTTTCCATACAAATTTAAAAAAATTTTTTTTGTCTGTTTTAGATCTACAAAAAACTTCCGTTGGTGATTTGATAGGGATTACAGTGAATCTACACAAATCTATAGATAACTTTGAAAGGTACAATCATTTTGACAATATTGATTATTTGAGTCCAAGAACATGATATGTCTTTCCATCTGTTTGTGTCAACCTCAATTTCTTTCAGCAAAGTCAGAATAGTTTTCAGAGGCTTTTTCCCTAGTTAGGTATATTTATTGGTAAGTACTTTATTCTTTTTGATGTGATGGTGAATGGGATAGTTTCCTTAATTTCTCTTTCTTTTATTGTTATTGTATAGAAATGTAGCAGATTGCTCTGTGTTAATTTTGTATCCTGTAAATTTATTGAATTTATTAATGAGCTCTGGTAGTTTTCTGGTGGCATCTTTAGATCTTTTCGGCATTTGGTGGCATCTTTTTCTACATACTGTATCATGTCACGTAAAAACAGTGAAAGTATTACTCCTTCTTTTCCAATTGGGATTTCTTTTTTTTTTTCTTC
The DNA here is from genome assembly GCA_022376925.1 of Tragulus kanchil. Classification (NCBI taxonomy): domain Eukaryota; kingdom Metazoa; phylum Chordata; class Mammalia; order Artiodactyla; family Tragulidae; genus Tragulus; species Tragulus kanchil. The sequence goes on along the minus strand of JAIOJX010000028.1, from coordinate 87,219,450 downwards.
TCCAATTGCTGTAGTTAGGACTTTTGAAACTATTTTGAGTAAAATTGCAAGAGTGGACATCTTTGTGGTGTTCCTGATCTTTGAAGAAATGCTTTCAGTTTATCTTCATTGAGAACAGCGTTAACTATGGGTTTGTCATATATGGTCTTTTTTTCATTTTGGTAGTTTCCCTCCATGTTCACTTTCTGGAGAATTTTAATTATAAATAGGTGTTGAAATTTATCAAAAGCTTTTTTTGCATCTATTGAAATGATCACATGGTCTTTACTCTTCAATTTGTTGGTGTTGGATATTACACTAATTCATTTGTAGATACCAAAAAATCCTTGCATCTCTGTGATAAATCTCACTTGATTGTGGTATATGATTCTTTTAATGTATTGTTGAATTCAGGTTGTTAGTATTTTGTTGAGGATTTGGGGGTCTGTGCTCACAGTGGTATTGGCTTGTAATTTTCATTTTTTTGTGTGTTATCTTTGGTTTTGGTATCAGGGTGATGGTGGCCTCATACTATGGATTTGAGAGTGTTTTTTCCTCTACAATTTTTTGGAGTAGTTTGGGAAGGATAGGTGTTAGCACTTCTCTGAATGCTTTATAGATTTGCCTGTCAAGCTTCTGGTCCTGGACTTGTATTTGTGTGAGTTTTTAAATCATAATATCAGTTATATTTTGTTTTTCTTCCTGGTTCAGTTTTGGGAGATTGTGCCTTTCTAAGAATTTGTCCATTTCTCTAGGTTGTCCATTTTATTGACATATAGTCACTTATATCATTCCCTGGTGGCTCAGATGGTAAAGAATCTGCTTGTAATGCAGGAGACCTGGGTCCAGGAAGGTCACCTGAAGAAGGGAATGGCAATCCACTGTAGTGTTATTGCTTGGAGAATTTCATGGACAGAGGAGGTGGATATGACTGAGCAACTGACCATTTAATTTTCAATCTCTTATGATCCATTGTATTTCTTTTTATTTTTTTCTTTTTTTTGACCACTTCTATTGGTCTTTCATTTATTCATTTTCATCCATCTTTCTTCTTTGGCCTGTGTGGGCCTCCCATCGCAGCGGCCTCCCTTGCTGCAGAGCACCGGCTCTGGCCGCTTGCGCTTTAGAGCTCTGGCTCTGTAGTTGGACACATCGGTCCAGCCACTCCGCCACACTTGGGATCTTCCCAGGCTAGGGATCAAACCAGCACCCCTTGCACTGCAAGGTGGTGTCCTTACCCACTGGACCACTAGGAAAGCCCGGTCCATTGTATTTCTGCTATTTCTGTCATAACTTCTTTTCCAAATGTAATTTTGATTTGAAACCTCTCCCTTTTTTTCCTTGATGAGTCTGGCTAACGGTTTATCAATTCTGTTTATCTTTTCAAAGAACCAGCTTTTAGTTTCACTGATCTTTTATATTGTTTCATTTGTCCATTTAGTGAGCCATAGCTGCCCTCCCCACCTCCCCAGGAGATGCTCCAAGTCCAAGTGCAACAGGTAGATGTGGCCTAGGCGCTGTGAAGTCATGGCTTTTGCCCCTGGATTCCAGTGCACACAAGATATTGTGAGTACCCTCCAGAATGGAGCTCTGTTTCGCCCAGCCCTGCAGTATTCTTGCGTTTAAGTCCTACTGGGCTTCAAAGCTAAGTGCTGTAGGGGCTCCTCCTGGTACCAGATCACCAGCACTTCTCTGAATGCTTTATAGATTTGCCTGTCAAGCTTCTGGTCCTGGACTTGTATTTGTGTGAGTTTTTAAATCATAATATCAGTTATATTTTGTTTTTCTTCCTGGTTCAGTTTTGGGAGATTGTGCCTTTCTAAGAATTTGTCCATTTCTCTAGGTTGTCCATTTTATTGACATATAGTCACTTATATCATTCCCTGGTGGCTCAGATGGTAAAGAATCTGCTTGTAATGCAGGAGACCTGGGTCCAGGAAGGTCACCTGAAGAAGGGAATGGCAATCCACTGTAGTGTTATTGCTTGGAGAATTTCATGGACAGAGGAGGTGGATATGACTGAGCAACTGACCATTTAATTTTCAATCTCTTATGATCCATTGTATTTCTTTTTATTTTTTTTTGGCCATTGCTATTGGTCTTTCATTTATTCATTTTCATCCATCTTTCTTCTTTGGCCTGTGTGGGCCTCCCATCGCAGCGGCCTCCCTTGCTGCAGAGCCCCGGCTCTGGCCGCTTGCGCTTTAGAGCTCTGGCTCTGTAGTTGGACACATCGGTCCAGCCACTCCGCCACACTTGGGATCTTCCCAGGCTAGGGATCAAACCAGCACCCCTTGCACTGCAAGGTGGTGTCCTTACCCACTGGACCACTAGGAAAGCCCGGTCCATTGTATTTCTGCTATTTCTGTCATAACTTCTTTTCCAAATGTAATTTTGATTTGAAACCTCTCCCTTTTTTTCCTTGATGAGTCTGGCTAACGGTTTATCAATTCTGTTTATCTTTTCAAAGAACCAGCTTTTAGTTTCACTGATCTTTTATATTGTTTCATTTGTCCATTTAGTGAGCCATAGCTGCCCTCCCCACCTCCCCAGGAGATGCTCCAAGTCCAAGTGCAACAGGTAGATGTGGCCTAGGCGCTGTGAAGTCATGGCTTTTGCCCCTGGATTCCAGTGCACACAAGATATTGTGAGTACCCTCCAGAATGGAGCTCTGTTTCGCCCAGCCCTGCAGTATTCTTGCGTTTAAGTCCTACTGGGCTTCAAAGCTAAGTGCTGTAGGGGCTCCTCCTGGTACCAGATCACCAGGCTGAAAAGCCTGACATAGGCTTAGAACTCCTATGGGAGAACTCTGTGATATGATTATTTTCCAATTGGTGGTTCACCCACCCATCAGATATGGGATTTGATTGTATTGTGAATATATTTCTACTACTGTCTTTGGAAGTAGAATACCTTTTTCAGTAGGTTCCAGTTTCATTTTTTTCTTTTTCTTCAATAGTTGTTCAGCAGTTTGTTGTGATTTTGGTGTTATCGTGAGACAAAGTGAGTTAAGGTCCTCTACCCCATTATCTTGTCCTAAGACACCAAACTCAATTAACATTTGTTGACCATTTAATTTTCTTATTTCCAAGTTTCATATAACTACCTATAGTCTTTTACCATTTCATCAGAAAGAACGATTTTCACCATAATCTAAAAACTACCACCTTCTTACAATGTCATCTCTCATATGGGATAAAACAGTTAAGTGGACACAATTCCAGTGTCCTAAAAACAGCCTCATCCACCTTGATCTATCTGAACTGTGTATGCTTCTGTTATGTTGTCTTTATCACTAATTTGGCCAAGTCTTGTTTCCTTCATTTTTTTAAAGTTAAATGCTTGTTTCTCCTCAATTTCGTTCTCCTTGTAAAAGTCCTAATGCATACTTGGCTGGTTTTCCTTTCTCCTAATGACTTTATTCTAGGTAGATTATCCATATGGTGCCTGATGGCCTCCTTACTACACAGTGGTAATTGCTTAGTGTAACCAAAGCAGTTCACTACAAAGTGGAGGGGAAAATACTTTTTTCTTCCTAAGTAAACAGCTCTGTTCTAGAAAGGACTACATTTATTTCTTTATAAATCCAGAGATTGTTTGCTCCCATGTTTCTTCCTAAACTCACCAGTATTTCACTCATTATCCTAGAAGGACTGACCCCCCAGCAATTGTAGGGAACTGAGAAATGAAACTAGGACTTTGGGAGAAGTTGGGACATTTCTCCTTCTCCTATTCTACTTTGAATAACATCTCTGGCAGCAGTTATGTCTCCAGAGATGACCATGGCCTTTCTGCGGCCTCCGTTCCTGCCATACTCCCAAGTAATGCTGGGTACCCTGACCTCAGGCTCCCTTAACACTGATTCTCACTTATGGAGGGAAGTGGCTTCCTGTTGTTACTAATCTCTGGTTTGCTTCTCCATCTCAGCTCTTCCATCACTTTGAAACCAATATCTTGAATTGAGTTTGCTACTTTGAGTAATCAGAATGATTTCTGTTTACCTGGGTGAAATGTGGCAGACACAATTTTGCCTATAAAGAATGTGCTTAATTGCTCAGTCGTGTCTGACTCTTCAGCCCCATAGACTGTAGCCCACCAAGTTCCTCTGTCCATAGAGTTCTCCAGACAGGAATACTGGAGTGGGTTGCCATTTCCTTCCCCAGGGGATCTTCCTAACCCAGGAATTGAACCCAGGTCTCCTACATTGCTGGCAGATTCTTTACACTCTGAGTTACCAGCCCTATAAGGAATATTCCTAGGGAACAAACCCTCAAGAAAGGATATGGCACAGAGTTGTTCACGTGTTAAAGCACGAATGTAGGAATGACCTCTTTTCAGGCAAAAAAGGGAATTTTAACAATGTATGATATGCAATAGCATTAAAACCATTTGAAATATCAGAGCTCTAATAACTAAATAATTTGAACTTGTCCACAGTGGCAGTCATAATGGTTGTAAATACTGTAAGCATTATAAGATTATTTCAACCAGCATTGAAGGCATTACAAAAAAAGGATTAACTCAAAATTTTGAGTGTTAGTGGTGAAAATGAGAGAACAAATGCATTAATGATATTAAATGGATTTTTAAATTTGTAGACATAATTGAAGATTAGATTGAAGTCTTAGGGTACAGTTTGTAGGATGTTAAAACAAGTTGACAGAAAACTTTACCAGTTTTCTTTATGAAGAAGGAATGGTTTCCTGAGACATGGACATATTTGCCTGTTCTCAAAGCTGGAAACCATGGGCCCTTGTAATTAAACAAATCCCATAATTGAGCCCTCAAATTTATTTGCTAGTTGAAATAGCTCCCTACCTCTTTGGAGGAAACTAACTTTCTTTCATAAAAGACTCACATCATACTTCAAAAATTAGAGTCAGTTTTCAATACGACCCAGGGAAGACTCATTAATTATCTTGACGGAAGGCACCTTATAGAGTACAGAGATTGAAATGACTTGCTTAGATTTGCCTTGTGGAAGCTGATGCTTGCATGTACATGATGAATCCTGAGCATGTTGGACCAAAGAGGTGGAATAGAAAGCTAATTAAGCTATATCTACAGATACAGAATTTAATGCACTAGTTCAGTTGGTTGAAAATGACTAACAGTTTGCTTGGTTGACTAATTAAAGCATCTGTTCCACAAAGGACTATGTTTTATGAGCTTCCTGTAATTATTTAGAGGAAGGAATCCAACAGACTTAATCTGGTGACATTACGAGTCCCACCAAGTTCCTCTGTCCATGGTTCCAAAATTTTCCCCCCAGGGATCTTCCTAACCCAGGAATTGAACCCAGGTCTCCTACATTGCTGGCAGATTCTTTACACTCTGAGTTACCAGCCCTATAAGGAATATTCCTAGGGAACAAACCCTCAAGAAAGGATATGGCACAGAGTTGTTCACGTGTTAAAGCACGAATGTAGGAATGACCTCTTTTCAGGCAAAAAAGGGAATTTTAACAATGTATGATATGCAATAGCATTAAAACCATTTGAAATATCAGAGCTCTAATAACTAAATAATTTGAACTTGTCCACAGTGGCAGTCATAATGGTTGTAAATACTGTAAGCATTATAAGATTATTTCAACCAGCATTGAAGGCATTACAAAAAAAGGATTAACTCAAAATTTTGAGTGTTAGTGGTGAAAATGAGAGAACAAATGCATTAATGATATTAAATGGATTTTTAAATTTGTAGACATAATTGAAGATTAGATTGAAGTCTTAGGGTACAGTTTGTAGGATGTTAAAACAAGTTGACAGAAAACTTTACCAGTTTTCTTTATGAAGAAGGAATGGTTTCCTGAGACATGGACATATTTGCCTGTTCTCAAAGCTGGAAACCATGGGCCCTTGTAATTAAACAAATCCCATAATTGAGCCCTCAAATTTATTTGCTAGTTGAAATAGCTCCCTACCTCTTTTGGAGGAAACTAACTTTCTTTCATAAAATACTCACATCATACTTCAAAAATTAGAGTCAGTTTTCAATACGACCCAGGGAAGACTCATTAATTATCTTGACGGAAGGCACCTTATAGAGTACAGAGATTGAAATGACTTGCTTAGATTTGCCTTGTGGAAGCTGATGCTTGCATGTACATGATGAATCCTGAGCATGTTGGACCAAAGAGGTGGAATAGAAAGCTAATTAAGCTATATCTACAGATACAGAATTTAATGCACTAGTTCAGTTGGTTGAAAATGACTAACAGTTTGCTTGGTTGACTAATTAAAGCATCTGTTCCACAAAGGACTATGTTTTATGAGCTTCCCTGTAATTATTTAGAGGAAGGAATCCAACAGACTTAATCTGGTGACATTACAAGAAAACTATTATATGCAACTTTCTCTCCTTTTGACAATGTTGCCTGAAAGTTACAGAAAATACTCCCTCCTCTGGGGCATTATGAAATGCATTATGAGAGGAGTAGCAGAATCTTCACAAACTTGATGTTAACTGTCCTAAATAGATTGGGCATGATGGTAGGATCTGCCACTGAAGTAGTCTACATGATTTTAATGGAAATGGTGGAATCCCAAAATGACAGAAGCAAGGTGACAGAACTTAACCATCAGAGAGATAAGAATAACTGCCATTGTAAGTGTTCTAGTGTCTAGGAATCTGGAGCATGGATGATTGGTTATAGTGTCCTAGGAAAAATAATCATAAAATGTAAATATGTGGAACAAAATCTCCACCACTGCCATAAGAAGTTCTCTCCTCCCACCCAATTCCTCTACAATAGGTAGTCCAGAAACATGAACCCCTTGATTGAAGAAGGGACCAGGACTCCTTGAGGAAGGCATTGCAATAGCTATGTATACAGTCTGTAAAGCATCCTCAAGCACCCACTGATAGGTATAGAGTCATTTTGTCTGTGACTCTGTCCCAGAGAAAGAGAAAAACCCCAGACAGTGACTCTGAGTTGACTTTAAGCCCTGTGGACCTGAAGTGCCACTATGGTTCACTGAAGCATATGGGAACTGGTAAATAGAGGTTTGGCCAAAGTCTATTTCAAAGTGAGTCTATTGAATCTATCCTTTGCTTATATTTCCAGTTTCTGAGAACTACCTAGTTAGGTAATGTGGATGAAGAAAATAATGATATTGTTCCAGTTCAAAGTGAAAAATTAGGGAAACCTTGAACTAACCTGTCCCATGGACGTGAACCTATACCGACATACAGAACAATTCATCCTGAAGGCCTAAAGTTTGCTTGGTTGACTAATTAAAGCTATATCTACAGATACAGAATTTAATGCACTAGTTCAGTTGGTTGAAAATGACTAACAGTTTGCTTGGTTGACTAATTAAAGCATCTGTTCCACAAAGGACTATGTTTTATGAGCTTCCCTGTAATTATTTAGAGGAAGGAATCCAACAGACTTAATCTGGTGACATTACAAGAAAACTATTATATGCAACTTTCTCTCCTTTTGACAATGTTGCCTGAAAGTTACAGAAAATACTCCCTCCTCTGGGGCATTATGAAATGCATTATGAGAGGAGTAGCAGAATCTTCACAAACTTGATGTTAACTGTCCTAAATAGATTGGGCATGATGGTAGGATCTGCCACTGAAGTAGTCTACATGATTTTAATGGAAATGGTGGAATCCCAAAATGACAGAAGCAAGGTGACAGAACTTAACCATCAGAGAGATAAGAATAACTGCCATTGTAAGTGTTCTAGTGTCTAGGAATCTGGAGCATGGATGATTGGTTATAGTGTCCTAGGAAAAATAATCATAAAATGTAAATATGTGGAACAAAATCTCCACCACTGCCATAAGAAGTTCTCTCCTCCCACCCAATTCCTCTACAATAGGTAGTCCAGAAACATGAACCCCTTGATTGAAGAAGGGACCAGGACTCCTTGAGGAAGGCATTGCAATAGCTATGTATACAGTCTGTAAAGCATCCTCAAGCACCCACTGATAGGTATAGAGTCATTTTGTCTGTGACTCTGTCCCAGAGAAAGAGAAAAACCCCAGACAGTGACTCTGAGTTGACTTTAAGCCCTGTGGACCTGAAGTGCCACTATGGTTCACTGAAGCATATGGGAACTGGTAAATAGAGGTTTGGCCAAAGTCTATTTCAAAGTGAGTCTATTGAATCTATCCTTTGCTTATATTTCCAGTTTCTGAGAACTACCTAGTTAGGTAATGTGGATGAAGAAAATAATGATATTGTTCCAGTTCAAAGTGAAAAATTAGGGAAACCTTGAACTAACCTGTCCCATGGACGTGCTGAACCTATACCGACATACAGAACAATTCATCCTGAAGGCCTAAAGTTTGGTTGAATACCTTCAGTACATTAAATGATAGAAAAAACACATGATAAAGGGCAGACCAGTCATGGACACAATATCTATGGGAATCCCACCATTGATGTGGCAACGTGAAGTAGGGTGGGCTATCCCTGAGGGAACTGTGTGCATACTTGCTGGGCCTGGGGCATAGCAAAACACTCACAATTTATTTTCATAAAGATAGATGTATATTTCATTTGTGGATTTGCCTTAACTGTCCGCCTTGCTTCCTCCTCCTCCACCATCATACACACAATTGAAGAGCACCTTACTCTTGGTCATACATCCCACACCTCAGTCCTTCTAACTGAGAAATCTACTTCAGCCAGAGAGGAAGAGAGCAATCCGCATCCACAAAATGTACTTAACTCATATATTGGCTGAACCAGGAGAACAGTCGAAAGACTGAAGCTTTAGTTTGGGGACCACGTGGGAGATAATACCTCCAAGGTTGGTTGTGCCACTTTACAAGCTTTACTGAATTTGCTTTGAAATAGTGATTTGCTACTATTGTTACATGCTACTAATGTACATAGAGTACACTGGTCTGGGAGCTAAGGGAAGTTGGAGAGACCCTTCACATTTTGCTTGATAAGATAGCAAATATGCACAATAAATTCAATGAGTCAAGTCTAGTCAAGAATCTTGAAGGCTCATTTGCTCTCCCCTTGATATATGACTCCTAGTGCTAAGAGCCTATAGAGAAAGAAGAAGCCCTTCATGCAAGACTGTCCCAGGGAATTCAGTATGCAGAACTGGGTAATCTTTTTGAAGCTTCTATGACATTCTACATGGGCCTAGAGATATTTTGATGTATTTTTTTTGTTTCTTAGTGAAGCTAGACTTTTCCAGTCATTCCTGAGGCTCACTTGTGAATATGAACTAAAGTTTGGTCTTGGGCTTTTTTGCTGTCCTAAGAGTTTTCTCAGTCACTCTTCCAGCCTTCGAGTTCTGCTGGCCCACTTTGGTTGAACAGTGACCAGAGTGTATTCAGAACATCTCAACTCTGCCTAAGTTCTGCAATAACAATAGTTCAGGAAGCAGTGCGCACTGTGCTACTTCTCTATTGTGAGTTATTCATCAATAAATGCTATATATACTTCTCTAGCAAACATTATATGTATACTGTAAGTACATGTCTTCCTCACAGTGTGTGTTTATGATTCTCTTGCAACAAACAACCTACTTCGTAGGGCGTTTTGCTTTTCCTTCCTGCACACCAGTGGATGCTGTTTTGCTGGTTATCTTAGTTCCTAATAAAGGAATGTTTTAATCTGGGGGATGTAATTATTTGCTTAAATTGGAAATGGACACTGACATCTGGCTATTTTAAACTGCTCATTCTGTTGAGCCATCACGAATGGAGGGGGAAGATTACAAAACAAAGGGGAATAAAATAGATTACTAATAATTTGTGGAAAGAAGTATGTATGGAATCCAGGAGATTCCTAGGGTGCATCTTTTTTTCCTGTATTTCATAGTAAAGGTTAATGGAAGATAACATAAAACCTATAAAAGTTAGGGTTCAGGAAATCAGACCCTTCAGAAAAGCAAGTTTGATTACTCCAACAGATAATGAACATGACTATCCTAAGTATAGGCTGAGGGCAAGAGTAATACAGTTTAACAGTTCAATAACATAGCTCTCAAGCTCCAAAGACATAGTACCATTAATGCATGTTATGTGCACAGTATATGGCAATATGACTACCCCAACTATTTCCTTGTTCCTTGAGCTTTGTTTTCAGGAGAGAGAAATAATTCAGATATTGGTTCATACCATAGTATCTCAGGTTATATAAGATAGAAAAATATCCAATTTTCTTTTCTTCTTATCACTTAGACTTGTAAGGAAGGGTCAGTGTTGTTATCTCAGTTTCATCCCTGAAGCAACTACTTTTACTCCACGTGGTATAAGAAGTCTTAAGATCTCACTACTTTTATTAAGACCATCCTGAATGAACTGGTCCCATTTAAAAAACTCATTACTTCTGACTTTACAGACACCAAATAATTAGTTTTATATACTCCCACTTTGCATATATGTCATGATCATTATTTAGCACATGTAATTTCTCCCAACTTGATTAAAAAAAAAAAACAAAAACAAAAATTGGGATTTATCTTCCTCATTTAGTGAAAACCTTCTTCCTAGAACAGAATAACCTTATCAGTCCTTGTATCATGGGCAAGACTTGAACATGAATGAAACTCTCATTTTTTCCCCTCAAATAGTTTCATATTTCTTTTAAAATACTAACCATTTTGAATTTAAGTTATAATATCATAGTTCTTTAGTATATGAGTGTACACTTAAAGTGTATACTTAAGTTATATTCTTATTTTCATATATAATTTGTCTTAACATTTTATGATCAGCTGTTAACAATCTGCCTGCATTGCAGGAGACCTGGGCTTCGTCCCAGGGTTGAGAAGATTCTCTGGAGAACGGAATGGCTACTGACTCCAGTATTCTTGCCTGAGAATCCAATGGACAGAGGGGCCTGGATGGCTACAGTCCATGGGGTCACAAAGAGTGAAACATAGTATAAGTTGATTACTCCAGGACCAAGAATAATGAAACATCCTATAAAAGACAGGAAATCAGACCCTTCAGAAAAGCAAGTTTGATTACTCCAACAGATAATGAACATGACTATCCTAAGTATAGGCTGAGGGCAAGAGTAATACAGTTTAACAGTTCAATAACATAGCTCTCAAGCTCCAAAGACATAGTACCATTAATGCATGTTATGTGCACAGTATATGGCAATATGACTACCCCAACTATTTCCTTGTTCCTTGAGCTTTGTTTTCAGGAGAGAGAAATAATTCAGATATTGGTTCATACCATAGTATCTCAGGTTATATAAGATAGAAAAATATCCAATTTTCTTTTCTTCTTATCACTTAGACTTGTAAGGAAGGGTCAGTGTTGTTATCTCAGTTTCATCCCTGAAGCAACTACTTTTACTCCACGTGGTATAAGAAGTCTTAAGATCTCACTACTTTTATTAAGACCATCCTGAATGAACTGGTCCCATTTAAAAAACTCATTACTTCTGACTTTACAGACACCAAATAATTAGTTTTATATACTCCCACTTTGCATATATGTCATGATCATTATTTAGCACATGTAATTTCTCCCAACTTGATTAAAAAAAAACAAAACAAAATTGGGATTTATCTTCCTCATTTAGTGAAAACCTTCTTCCTAGAACAGAATAACCTTATCAGTCCTTGTATCATGGGCAAGACTTGAACATGAATGAAACTCTCCTTTTTTCCCTCAAATAGTTTCATATTTCTTTTAAAATACTAACCATTTTGAATTTAAGTTATAATATCATAGTTCTTTAGTATATGAGTGTACACTTAAAGTGTATACTTAAGTTATATTCTTATTTTCATATATAATTTGTCTTAACATTTTATGATCAGCTGTTAACAATCTGCCTGCATTGCAGGAGACCTGGGCTTCGTCCCAGGGTTGAGAAGATTCTCTGGAGAACGGAATGGCTACTGACTCCAGTATTCTTGCCTGAGAATCCAATGGACAGAGGGGCCTGGATGGCTACAGTCCATGGGGTCACAAAGAGTGAAACACAACTGAGTAACTAAAGCTTTCAGTTTCACTATTTTATGGACTGGGCCACATATAATTACATTTTAGAATCTTTATAAAATTTTGCTTTTTTGACTTAGCAGTTGTACATATCAATACATTTCTCCTGTTTAATAAGTAATTAAAATCCCATATTCTGGAGATGATAAAATGCTATTCACACATACAATATTATTATTTCTGCAGGTAGTATCATAAAATTGTCCCCTAATTAATGAATGCACCTTACTTACAGTTAATCACACACAATGCCTGCACAAATCATCCTGGCTTTTGGTTTTTGTCTTTAAAATCTGACATTTTGCTAGTTTCTCCCCAATGAATGAAATCTAACTTGTCAGGTATTTTATTCATGGAACCTCTTTAGAGGTCTTATTTGAAAATAATTTTGGTATTGGTTGTCGCGAAAGATCTTTTTCATATCAGTCATTGTTACTTTACTTGCTCCATTACCTTTGTAGAAAGAGTTGAGATTATATGAAAAATTTTCTGAAAATAACATTTCTTGACTGTAAATGATGTTTTCAATTCTCATTTCCAGTGCTATAATTAATGTAGGTAGTTTTTCTTGAAAACAACTAGCAGTGCTAGCTAAATTTTTGCAAACCAAAGATAAACTCACTGAAATTCATTTTTTAGCTATCTAGAATGACTATTTAGAAATATAGCTCAGTATTATAATTTCAAGAAAATATAGGGCATTAATATATTTCTTAATACTTAGGTCTAAATATATTCTCCTTTAAAGTTTTAAAGAAATTTACTGTTCAGAATTTAAAAATGATTTATATTTTCAATGAGAAAATATTTGACTGATTCAGTTCATAATATTAAATATGATAAAGCTTCTTGACAATGGTCTAGCATTCCAGTGTGTTCCAGCCATAGTTCTATGTGTCACTGTTATTAGAATTATGTAAATTGTTTTACTGGTATTTGAACAATTCTTCTAAATATCATCAGAGACATTGAAACTGATTTTTTAAAAAATCAAACTCTATTACTTTTTCATTACCTGAATTGAAGCAGTATTCTTCAATTCTGATAGCTGAAGAATAATATCAGTATTCAAATGCTGATAGAATCCCAATCTTAAGTCATGTTTGAGTGACAGTGGAAATGGTATTACACCTTTCTGAACCTAAATTTTTAAATTTTTTCAGATAAAGTGTTTACCTTAAATATTAAAATGTACCTTCTAATTAAAAGTACCAAGCTTACTTAATACATTTTAGTCTCCTTAAAGTTAAGTAAACCTACTCTAAAGAGTTTTTAAATAAATTTTATCTGAGGTACAAAGTATATAAATTCCCTGAAGGTCAAACTCCAAAAGCAAATGTATAAACAAAATGTTAAAAGGAAAATATTCTTTTCAATCTGATCCACCTCTTTATTTTGTCATAGTACAAATTATGTCAATTATTCCATATATTTTACTTAATGATTGTTTGGAATCAGGTTATTTGGGAATATCATTGATTATTCTTATTGAAGGGTAAGCTTGGTGTATCATTGTTTTAAACCAGACAAGAAAGTAAGCCTGAGATTACAGCCATTGGTCATCAGAGGCTTCATGTAAGAAACATTTATTTCAATTACCTCACTGAAGACCTTCTTTACATCTTGAAGCTGCAACATCTGAAAATATTATGCTTTTTTTTCTTGAAAACAACTAGCAGTGCTAGCTAAATTTTTGCAAACCAAAGATAAACTCACTGAAATTCATTTTTTAGCTATCTAGAATGACTATTTAGAAATATAGCTCAGTATTATAATTTCAAGAAAATATAGGGCATTAATATATTTCTTAATACTTAGGTCTAAATATATTCTCCTTTAAAGTTTTAAAGAAATTTACTGTTCAGAATTTAAAAATGATTTATATTTTCAATGAGAAAATATTTGACTGATTCAGTTCATAATATTAAATATGATAAAGCTTCTTGACAATGGTCTAGCATTCCAGTGTGTTCCAGCCATAGTTCTATGTGTCACTGTTATTAGAATTATGTAAATTGTTTTACTGGTATTTGAACAATTCTTCTAAATATCATCAGAGACATTGAAACTGATTTTTTAAAAAATCAAACTCTATTACTTTTTCATTACCTGAATTGAAGCAGTATTCTTCAATTCTGATAGCTGAAGAATAATATCAGTATTCAAATGCTGATAGAATCCCAATCTTAAGTCATGTTTGAGTGACAGTGGAAATGGTATTACACCTTTCTGAACCTAAATTTTTAAATTTTTTCAGATAAAGTGTTTACCTTAAATATTAAAATGTACCTTCTAATTAAAAGTACCAAGCTTACTTAATACATTTTAGTCTCCTTAAAGTTAAGTAAACCTACTCTAAAGAGTTTTTAAATAAATTTTATCTGAGGTACAAAGTATATAAATTCCCTGAAGGTCAAACTCCAAAAGCAAATGTATAAACAAAATGTTAAAAGGAAAATATTCTTTTCAATCTGATCCACCTCTTTATTTTGTCATAGTACAAATTATGTCAATTATTCCATATATTTTACTTAATGATTGTTTGGAATCAGGTTATTTGGGAATATCATTGATTATTCTTATTGAAGGGGTAAGCTTGGTGTATCATTGTTTTAAACCAGACAAGAAAGTAAGCCTGAGATTACAGCCATTGGTCATCAGAGGCTTCATGTAAGAAACATTTATTTCATACTCACTATAGAGGTTAACAAGGGACCTCTTCTCATCTGCTCTTGAACCCACAGTAAGGAAGACCTTCTTTACATCTTGAAGCTGCAACATCTGGAACACTTAGTCTTCCACTTCTCCTTTTTCTGATGAATTCATTTTGGACATTAAACATGTTTTCCTTCTTTGTAACTAATTGGCTCAAACTATTCACATGGTTCTCTCAAGCTTCAAGAACATGGAGAAGTGTAGGAAGAAATGGTTGGTGAACACTTTCTCTGCCACAGCTGTAAACAATAACATTTATCCATTGCCTTACTTGTGTTAATCACTGAGCAAAAAACTGAACACATATTAAGATATTAATTCTCACTTGATTCCAGGAAGTTTATAAGCCAACCATGGAAGTATCTCTTCAATAATCCAATCATCCAATTGAAATTATACAATAATTTTTCCAAAGAATTCCAAGAGTCTGTTCACATTTCTAAGAAAGAAAAAATCCAGTAAAAATGAATTGGAACTCTGTATTTTCCTGTGGATAGCAACATAGCTTCTTAATGTTATAGTCATACATAATTTCAAAATCAATCACAACTTTAAATTGATGAATCTGTGATCTAGAGAGCTTATATGTCTTACTCAACACATACAACCAATAAATACTAAGACAAAGTATAACTTATTTCTCAGTCTACAGTCCAAACTACTTGCCTTTATGGAACTTAACAACTACTTCCTTTATGGAACTTAACAACTTTCTCTCTAAAGAGTTTTTAAATAAATTTTATCTGAGGTACAAAGTATATAAATTCCCTGAAGGTCAAACTCCAAAAGCAAATGTATAAACAAAATGTTAAAAGGAAAATATTCTTTTCAATCTGATCCACCTCTTTATTTTGTCATAGTACAAATTATGTCAATTATTCCATATATTTTACTTAATGATTGTTTGGAATCAGGTTATTTGGGAATATCATTGATTATTCTTATTGAAGGGGTAAGCTTGGTGTATCATTGTTTTAAACCAGACAAGAAAGTAAGCCTGAGATTACAGCCATTGGTCATCAGAGGCTTCATGTAAGAAACATTTATTTCATACTCACTATAGAGGTTAACAAGGGACCTCTTCTCATCTGCTCTTGAACCCACAGTAAGGAAGACCTTCTTTACATCTTGAAGCTGCAACATCTGGAACACTTAGTCTTCCACTTCTCCTTTTTCTGATGAATTCATTTTGGACATTAAACATGTTTTCCTTCTTTGTAACTAATTGGCTCAAACTATTCACATGGTTCTCTCAAGCTTCAAGAACATGGAGAAGTGTAGGAAGAAATGGTTGGTGAACACTTTCTCTGCCACAGCTGTAAACAATAACATTTATCCATTGCCTTACTTGTGTTAATCACTGAGCAAAAAACTGAACACATATTAAGATATTAATTCTCACTTGATTCCAGGAAGTTTATAAGCCAACCATGGAAGTATCTCTTCAATAATCCAATCATCCAATTGAAATTATACAATAATTTTTCCAAAGAATTCCAAGAGTCTGTTCACATTTCTAAGAAAGAAAAAATCCAGTAAAAATGAATTGGAACTCTGTATTTTCCTGTGGATAGCAACATAGCTTCTTAATGTTATAGTCATACATAATTTCAAAATCAATCACAACTTTAAATTGATGAATCTGTGATCTAGAGAGCTTATATGTCTTACTCAACACATACAACCAATAAATACTAAGACAAAGTATAACTTATTTCTCAGTCTACAGTCCAAACTACTTGCCTTTATGGAACTTAACAACTTTCTCTCTGCAAAAGAACATTCCAGGCACCACAGTTCAAGATAATAATCACATGGTCACAGCGATAGCTCTCTATTGATCTCCATATCTCTTTTGTGTTTTCTGTCAAAGCATTGGGATGAATCTTCCTTTGAGCAGTCAATGTTTATATTTTATTAGATTTATAAGTTGATGTAAGTCATGGTTCACCAGAGAGAGAAACAAAAGCAATATAATTTGTGTGTGTGTGTTTGCATTTATTCATTAATTTGTTCAATGTGCAAGTTGAAGATCAGCAGAGTGGGCTGGCAGGTGGGAGACTTAAAGTTGTAAGGAAGATCTAATGATGATGGAGAAGAGCTAATGTTGTAGATTGAAGGCAGAATTTTCTCTTCCATGGGGAATGTCATTCTTTTTTCACTTAGCGTATTTTAGACAGGAGAGGAGTGTTAGACAGTGATTACAATCATCCAACTTCATTTGTTTAATGCAAGAAATATTTCAACTGATTGTATGAGGCCTACCTATATTATGAGGCTACCTTGCTTTATTCAGAGTCTGCTGATTTGAATGTTAAATTTATCTAGAGACCACCTTCAGTGTTTCCCTGATGGCTCAACTGGTAAAGAACTCACCTGCTGGCACAGGAGATGCAAGAGATAGGAGTTTGATCCATGGGTTAGAAAGATTCCCTGGAAAAGGAAATAGCAACCCACTGCAGTATTCTTGCCTAGAAAATTCCGTGGGCAGAGGAGCCTGGTGGGCTACAGTCCATGGGGTTGCATGGAGATGGACACAATTGTGTGTGTGTGCACACGTGCACACGCACACAAAGTACTTTACAGCAATATCTAGATTAGTGTTTGACCAGATATATCCGAATGTCATGGCCTAAAGAAGTCAATGTATAAAATCACCATTGCAAATCAGAAAGCTCCTGATAAAATACTTAGAAGATTATTTAAAGGTAGAATTTTTCTCATATATTAACATAAACTGTGCTTTTAATATAAAGCTTTTAGGATAAATGCTTACCACAGAACTGTCTTTCCAGACTTATTTTGCATTTAAATATTTTTAAAAATATCCATGATTAGGCCCTAGTCTGCAGATACTGGCAATGTTGATTTATTCCTTCCCCTTCCCAGAGAAGAAGCTGCTGTCCAAGTGAAAAGACTCAGTTGCAACTCAAGAAATATTCAGAGCACCTTTTGAAAGCCAGGTACAAGCCCAATCCTTTTTACTTTCCCTCATACATAGCCTCACAGTCTTAATTAGAGTTTCCCTTACTTAGACCTTGATTTCCCAAGATAATTTCCCCCCAGAATGATACGCTTATTGACATAAGGGACAATGTGTTTTCTCAGTGGCTGTATAACACTGTTCACAAAGCCAGTACCCTAAAATATGACTTCAATATATTAAAAATAAAATTCCTTCTAATTTAGAGATTTTTAGTTGATGAATAATGAGTTACAACAAAATTGACTTAGTTCATTTTTATATTTTTACTGAAGTATGGCTGATTTACAATGTTGTGCCAATCTCTGCTATAAAGTGACTCAATCATACGTATCTGTATGTTCTTTTGTATATTCTTTTGTATTATAGTTTATCATAGGATCTTGGAAATAATTTTCTAGGCTATATATTATGACTTTGTTGTTTATCCATTTTAATGCAACAGTTTTCATCTACCAACTCCAGACTCCCAATCCATCACTCTTCCTCTCTTCTTCCTCTTGGAAACCACATGTGTGTTCTCTATATTTATGGATCAGTTTCTGTTTTGTAGATAAATTCATTTGTGCCATATCTTAGATTCCACATATATATTATATAATGTGGTATTTCTCTTTTTGCTACTTAGCATGATAATCTCTAGTTGCATCGATATTGCTGCAAATGGCCTTATTCTTTATATGACTGAATAGTAGTCCATTGTATAAATGTACCACATCTTTATCACTTCACCTGAAAAACTGACTTATGTGTCAACTGAAAATTTGACTTATGTGTCATCTGAAAAATTTTGAAAGATTGACTTATGTGTGACTTATTTGTTAAAAATACATCTCAGGAGAAATTTGGTGGAAGCAGTACACAATTGAGCATCAGGAGAGCTGGCATCTCCTCTGGCTCAGTGACAAACAAAAGTCCTCACTGCACCTGAGTTCCCTGCTTGGCAAGGAGGCTTAGACCAACTTTGAGCCTGTAGAGATTCTAAGATTCTATAATTCTTTGAAACAGTCTAGGAATTTATGTACATTTTTATTTCTACTAAATTATCTTGGTCATGTTTTATTCAGGCTGAGATAAACTCTCTCAAGTATAGTATTAAAATAATACCTTTAAATTGTTTTGTTATTTTTAGAAGAAAAATTTTGTAGAAAGAAGAACTCTATAATTAATAAAGGAAATCCAGATGGCACATAATAAACAGAAACATCTTGATTTTGTATCATCTGGTTGTAGTTGAAAGATATTTTAAAAAGAAAAATAAAAGCAATGCTAATAGTTTTAAAGGACTTACTTCCTTCAGCATTCTGGCTGACATTTTTGATTATTTTGTATGTTGTTATGATTGACAGTTTGAATAACCCTAGATGAAATATTAGCAATCCAGCCCCAAATAGTGTCAGAATCTCCACGCTCGGAATGAGTGTCAAATTCACAACATAATCTACAAGTACAAGACTCCTGCAAATCAATAGTTTAGTCTTTTTTTTTTTTAATGGGAAATCTATAAGCATAATAATTGCTTCTTGGTAGGATACCTTTTTTCCCCCTGAGGGGTCAAATTTAAACCATCTGCAGACAGATGGAAGGGAAAGTGGAATTAGGACTGCTACCAAAACCTTTTGCAGCTGTCAGGATGTATTTGAGCCTGTCCCAGTGGTCCTAACAGGCAGTGCTACATCCTGGGAGAAAGAAGCAAGGTCTTTGGGGAGAGGAATGCTCTTCTCCTGGCTGATTTTTTGGGCAGACATGAGGAAGTGATGACTGGATTCAACCTAGCAGAAAACTATTTCTATGTGCCAGACCTCCTGTAGGTTTTACTCAGAGTTATTGGTGTACTTTCCAGTGATCCAGACACACTGGTTTCCAATCATTCAAGGGAGAATCAACTCAAGTCCCAGGCTCTGATTTCCCACACCTCCCAAACCAATATTCTTGTTACGATCATCATCTGATGTCTCTTATTTGTTTTAATCTTCATATAGAATGAGGAAAAAGAATGAGGAGTCTAGTGTACCACAGAGAATAGCCATTTCATGAAATTCAACAAAGCTAGCCTGTGCAAAGGTCTTCTGGAAATACCCACAATCAGTTTCTAGACTCTTCAGGTGACAATCATTCTAGTTTGCTGTATGTTTTTCTTTTTATATTTCCTATTTATTTATTTCATGTAAGCAAATTAAACCTGTTTCTGCTTGGTGTCTTACAGAGCTTGCTAAAGTCAAATGGATTCTTGGAGCATTAGGTCCCTATTAAAATGAAAAGAAGAAAGGAGAAAAAACAAAAGAAATATTAGTTTACAGCAAGAAGAAAATTTTCCTAATAGCCATCATCCATACTGCTTTTGTGGGTGTCTGTTTTTTTTTGGGGGGGGGGGTCTTTTACTTATTTATTTATTTACTTGCTTTCACCTGTATTTATTCTTTAGCCTGTGTGGGCCTCCCACTCCAGTGGCCTCTCTCCCTGCAGAGCGCCTGCTCCAGGCGCATGCACTGCAGACTGCTGGCTCATAATTGAACACACCGGTCCAGCCGCTCCAAGGCATGTGGGGTCTTCCTGGGCCAGGGATCGAACTAGTGCCCCTTACACTGCAAGGTGGACTCTTTATCCACTGGATAGTCAGGGAAGCCCAGTGGTTGGGTTTTTTCCCCTCTTCTCTTATGAACTCTGTGGTGTTTACTAGAGGAAAAAGTGATTCCGTGATAAAACTACTCACAGTGGTCATTTAAATCATCCTACTATTTTTCAGACATGTCACATGCCTTCTAGATTCTACAGTGGTTACTCACTATGTACCTCCTTTTGAGGATGTTCTGATAGACTCATGTTCCTTGTCTCAATCTTCCTCAACTTCTAAGACTCTTCAAAGCATGTAGCATTAATTTCCTGCTGTGGTTATTAGACACACAGTAAATTTTACCTAGGTCTGTAATGTTTTGGTGTACTTTCCAGTGATCCAGACACACTGGTTTCCAATCATTCAAGGGAGAATCAACTCAAGTCCCAGGCTCTGATTTCCCACACCTCCCAAACCAATATTCTTGTTACGATCATCATCTGATGTCTCTTATTTGTTTTAATCTTCATATAGAATGAGGAAAAAGAATGAGGAGTCTAGTGTACCACAGAGAATAGCCATTTCATGAAATTCAACAAAGCTAGCCTGTGCAAAGGTCTTCTGGAAATACCCACAATCAGTTTCTAGACTCTTCAGGTGACAATCATTCTAGTTTGCTGTATGTTTTTCTTTTTATATTTCCTATTTATTTATTTCATGTAAGCAAATTAAACCTGTTTCTGCTTGGTGTCTTACAGAGCTTGCTAAAGTCAAATGGATTCTTGGAGCATTAGGTCCCTATTAAAATGAAAAGAAGAAAGGAGAAAAAACAAAAGAAATATTAGTTTACAGCAAGAAGAAAATTTTCCTAATAGCCATCATCCATACTGCTTTTGTGGGTGTCTGTTTTTTTTTGGGGGGGGGGGTCTTTTACTTATTTATTTATTTACTTGCTTTCACCTGTATTTATTCTTTAGCCTGTGTGGGCCTCCCACTCCAGTGGCCTCTCTCCCTGCAGAGCGCCTGCTCCAGGCGCATGCACTGCAGACTGCTGGCTCATAATTGAACACACCGGTCCAGCCGCTCCAAGGCATGTGGGGTCTTCCTGGGCCAGGGATCGAACTAGTGCCCCTTACACTGCAAGGTGGACTCTTTATCCACTGGATAGTCAGGGAAGCCCAGTGGTTGGGTTTTTTCCCCTCTTCTCTTATGAACTCTGTGGTGTTTACTAGAGGAAAAAGTGATTCCGTGATAAAACTACTCACAGTGGTCATTTAAATCATCCTACTATTTTTCAGACATGTCACATGCCTTCTAGATTCTACAGTGGTTACTCACTATGTACCTCCTTTTGAGGATGTTCTGATAGACTCATGTTCCTTGTCTCAATCTTCCTCAACTTCTAAGACTCTTCAAAGCATGTAGCATTAATTTCCTGCTGTGGTTATTAGACACACAGTAAATTTTACCTAGGTCTGTAATGTTTTGGCCTCTGTATCAATACAATTTCCCCAAATGGATTCTTCATCTCTCAGTAGTCAAGATCTTGTGACACACTTGTCAGTGTTAAGGTCTTTAAGGCAGCTTACTCAATGGGAGTTCATGAAAAGATGATGTGATGATGGTCATAACTTGAGGTCCCATTTGGAACAATACATTTAGGATGGAAAAAATACTTTAAAAAAGTATTCACGGAGATAATTCCATTGTATGCTATTGTCAGGATATCAGGGTAAATATATGTTCAAAGATAAAAATCCTGTGGATTTAAGTTTCACCATTTATTGTGATTCAGTAGTATCCAGTTTGCCTTTTATTTAAGAGCAGAGCTGTTTTCCAGAAAGAAGATAGAATGCAGTGCATTACTCAGAGCAAGAATGAAAAGGTAGCTTAACACTTAACATCTTTGAAAATTAAAACAAAGGCCTTGACTGGAAGTGTAGGTAGAAAGAAGATTGGCACCCAAAGATGAAAGAAAGAGTTTGAGGAAAGAAAATATGTGGTTGACCTCAACTATACTGATATCCAGATCAGCTTCTAAACTGAAAAAGCTGGGGGCTACAGGGACTACTGAGCCCCTATAGCAGAAGGGGCTAATTATGGTCAGACTTTCTACATGAGGTCATTTGAGGATGAGTTTGCAGTGTTCTCAGTTGAGTGTCATGGAAGTACTTCAAGCATCTGTCAACCTCATGACTACTAAAATTTTTTAAAAATAATTATTAACTTAAGAGTTATTCATATCAATATATTGATGCACTGACTTGTTAGTCTTTCATTTATTACTGTAAAGAAAGGAGACAGGAATCTGTAGAAAATCACATTTGCATTCTTTTGTTGCCTTTTGCCTTGTGTATATTGGCCCTCTTAATTCTTACAGTAACCTTAAGAGGTGTGTGCTGTTATTATCCTAGTTGTTCAGAAAGAAAAACAGAGGTATACAGAGGTTAAGCAATAGGATCAAGTTTACACATAGCTGATGAGTGGAGAAAGTGGAATTCAAACACAGAGTTAATTTCCTGCTGTGGTTATTAGACACACAGTAAATTTTACCGGTCTGTAATGTTTTGGCCTCTGTATCAATACAATTTCCCCAAATGGATTCTTCATCTCTCAGTAGTCAAGATCTTGTGACACACTTGTCAGTGTTAAGGTCTTTAAGGCAGCTTACTCAATGGGAGTTCATGAAAAGATGATGTGATGATGGTCATAACTTGAGGTCCCATTTGGAACAATACATTTAGGATGGAAAAAATACTTTAAAAAAGTATTCACGGAGATAATTCCATTGTATGCTATTGTCAGGATATCAGGGTAAATATATGTTCAAAGATAAAAATCCTGTGGATTTAAGTTTCACCATTTATTGTGATTCAGTAGTATCCAGTTTGCCTTTTATTTAAGAGCAGAGCTGTTTTCCAGAAAGAAGATAGAATGCAGTGCATTACTCAGAGCAAGAATGAAAAGGTAGCTTAACACTTAACATCTTTGAAAATTAAAACAAAGGCCTTGACTGGAAGTGTAGGTAGAAAGAAGATTGGCACCCAAAGATGAAAGAAAGAGTTTGAGGAAAGAAAATATGTGGTTGACCTCAACTATACTGATATCCAGATCAGCTTCTAAACTGAAAAAGCTGGGGGCTACAGGGACTACTGAGCCCCTATAGCAGAAGGGGCTAATTATGGTCAGACTTTCTACATGAGGTCATTTGAGGATGAGTTTGCAGTGTTCTCAGTTGAGTGTCATGGAAGTACTTCAAGCATCTGTCAACCTCATGACTACTAAAATTTTTTAAAAATAATTATTAACTTAAGAGTTATTCATATCAATATATTGATGCACTGACTTGTTAGTCTTTCATTTATTACTGTAAAGAAAGGAGACAGGAATCTGTAGAAAATCACATTTGCATTCTTTTGTTGCCTTTTGCCTTGTGTATATTGGCCCTCTTAATTCTTACAGTAACCTTAAGAGGTGTGTGCTGTTATTATCCTAGTTGTTCAGAAAGAAAAACAGAGGTATACAGAGGTTAAGCAATAGGATCAAGTTTACACATAGCTGATGAGTGGAGAAAGTGGAATTCAAACACAGAGTTTAGATCAAAGGGAAAAGTCCATAACCATTGCACTAAACCAGTCCACATGTCATTGAAAATTTCAAGTAATTTTGAGACAAGAATTGGGCAAAAATGGGACAGATTCTAAGTTTATAATTGGTAACCTGAATAGAAAATTGGACTTTGAGAGCAGTTGATAAAGGCAGGCAACTAGGACTTTAGTTATTTATGGGTTGCTTTCTGGTCTTTAATGAGGGTATCTTTGCGAGAATGTGTTTTAATACATCCTCACGGTTCTTGATGGGTTCTAGGTCAGGCCCCTGACCATCAGCAGGCTGTGTGCTGGCAGTGATGCTGGCCCAAGAACAGTCCAGGAAGCCATAGTTTCCACACCCCTGGCTTTAGCACAGTTGTGATTCTGACATTGATAGAAGGCCTAGTTCTGTTGTGATTGCCTCTTTACTGACAATACATAGATAAAGACGCCCTGGAGTGTGTCTGCAGTTAATGCTGCTTGGTGGAATAGAGCACTGAATGCAGGTCAAGTCACATTCTCAGTCTAACAGATTTCATTCCTACAGTGCTTGTAGAAACATGACATTTATGCTTATCCAATGCCCACTATATTCATGCATCACATCTTGGTATTTTGTTGAATGTTTAACACAGAATCTGAACTATTAAATAAGTCAATTTGTTTGGATTAAAATTTATATCCTTAAATTATTTTCGTCATTGGAAAATATTAAAAGCCTAAATAGTGACCACTGCAACTTGCATATAATCTCATGTTCCAAATTTATTCTCTCATTTGACAGTTAGATTAATTGAGTCTCTATTGCTTAATGTATGATCAGGTCACTCATGTTGGTTGCTCTCTTGCTGTCTGGGCATCCCTTTTAGGATCAGCACCTGCCTCACCTTTATCCTACTCACAGGACTGACCTTCCTGCATACTTGCTCTGGATCTCAGCTAGTGACTGTTCTTCCGAAAGGGGCAATGAATGTGTGACCTTTTGGTTTCCTGGTAACTAGTGACCCCACATGAAGTCATGTGCACATGCTAAGTTGCTCCATTCATGTCCAACTCTTTGCTACCCTAAGGATCATAGCCTTCCAGGCTCTCGTGTCCATGGAGTTTTCTAGGAAAGAATACTGGAGTGGGATGCCATGCCCTCCTCCGGGGGATCTTCCCAACTCGGGGATCAAATCCAGGTCTATGGCATCTCCTGCATTGGCAGACAGGTTTATTACCACTAGCACCATCTGAGAAGCCCGCACGTGACATCAACTCCCCTTTAACTGGTAATCTCCCCCTCCCCGCTGGGAGCAAAGACTGCACCATGTCCTGCCTGCAACATACCACACATGCCAGGATGTTACTTCCGGACCTGGCTTCAAACGTGTAAGTGATGTCTCTGTTGCTAATTCTGGGTTCTTCCTTTGATCTCGAAGCTGGGCAAGTACAGGCCTTGCAGCCCAACACTTAACATGTTGCCTTGTATTTATTTCTCATTCTACCATCTTTGTATAGGATGTCAATTTAACTTTCAACTGAAGTGTAATTTCATTTCATCTGAAGTGTTATTTTCTTGCAAATATTTCAGATTTCAGTCCACTAAATACCAGGAGGTCTCTTTCACAGCATTTTTGTTGTCGTTACATTTTGTTGACCATTCTTAACATTCATCTGCCCTTCTGGTTGCCACTGTTTCTCTTCCTAGAGATGAGATTCTTTTCCTTAGGTTTTCTTGTCATTTCCATATCCATCACAGAAGATCTTTGTGATCTTCTCTACAAATAGAGAAGACCACAAGCAGAGTAATGTTAAATTAAAATCCAGGTTTATATAATCTCCAGTTCAAGTTGTAACAGAGAGCACATAAACTGATAGCACTTCTTTTCCAAAAATTAAGTGAAGTAAAAATACAAATGACAAGAAAGGAGCTGAGTAAAGTGAAGCTATCATCAGAAAAAAAGATTTGGTTGATTAATGAAAGTCAGAGAGAATTATTTGAAAGATAAATCAGATGGAGGCTACACAACTTTAAAGCCATGAAAGAAAAAAAGTTTCATAACAAAATAAAAATAAACTGGTATGTATAAAAAATGACAATAACTGACATTAAATGTTAAAAATATACTTGAAGAAAAAAATCCATGAAAATTACTGAAATATACACAAAAAGAGAAAGGGATGAAAAAGCAAGAGATCTGTAATAGAGATACAGACAGTCATTCTGGGAAGGACGACATTTATGAAAAGAATTCCAAAAATACAGTATGAAGAAAATAAAGTATGTGGTAGGTAAGAGTGCTTCCAAAAATGTCTATGTCTTAATTCTCAGAGCTGTTTACTTACATAGCTAAAGTGAATTTTCAAATGTGATTAAATTAAAGAACTTAAAATGGAAAGAGTCCCCTGTATTAATTAGGTTGGTTCAATGTCTTTATAAAAGGAAAGTAGAGAGGTCAGCGTCAGAGAAAGTGATGATGGTAGCAGAAGTTTGAATCAACTGAGAGAAGAGCCATGAGCCAAAGAAAGGAGCCTCTGGAAGCTGGAAAAGAAAAGGAAGTGGATTCTGTTTTAGAGCATCCAGAACAAATTCAGCTCTGTTGACACTTTGATTTTAGGACTTCTGATCTCTAGAACTACAGATAATATCTGTGTATTGTTTTAAGCCACTAAGTTTGTGTTCATCTGTTACAAATGGAGTGGGAAATTAATAGAGGATGAAGTAATCAATAGAGTGGAATTTCCCAAAGGCAAAAAAAGAACAGTGCATTCAAGGTAGAATGAATTTCTCTAGTACAGAATAGCATTCTATGAAAAAAATAACACAACTAGATATATTATAAAATTTAGAACAAGAGACCTTAAATGTTATTGGCAGGAGAATTTTTTAAAAGTTAGAGTTATACTAAACAGCCACATGTTTTTGCTGCTTAGTTGCTAGTGTGTGTCCAACTCTTTTGTGACCCCACGGACTTTAGCCCACCAGGCTCCTCTGTGCATGGGATCTCCCAGGCAAGAGTACTGAGTGGGTTGCCATTTCCTTCTCCAGGAAATCTTCCTGACCTGGATCAAACTCACAACTCTTGCATTGGCAGGCAGATTCTTTACCAATAAGCCACCAGGGAGGCCCAAACAGTGACATACAAAGATCAATTTAAAGATAGGCATCATATTTCTTACAAGCATCATTGGATAGATGATGGAACATCCCTTCAAATGAATGTCTAGGCCAAATGGTTTTAGAAGTTCATACCTATCCACAGGAAAACTGTTAATCAGTGAAGAAACAAAGGCGTTTAGAAATGTAAAACTCAGTTCACCAGCTGTAAGTGAAAGTGTTAGTCACTCAGTCATCTCTGACTCTTTGCAAACCCATAAATGGGGATACATGTGATTCTTTCCATGGGATTCTCCAGGCAAGAATATTGGAATGGATTGCAATTCCCTTTTCCAGAAGATCTTTCTAACTCAGGAATTGAACCTGGGTCCCCTGAAATGCAGACAGATTCTTTACCATCTGAACCACCAGGGAAGCCCTTACAAGCTGTAAATCCTTCCTTAAAGAAATACATGAAAGTAAATTGTGGAAAAATAAAGCCTGAATTGGAGAGAAAGGAAAATAAGGAATTTAAGAACCCATGTACTAGATTCAGGAAAATAAAGAATAGAAATTTCTGGATAGCAGATAAGTAGCAATATAGAAACCAAGCAAATAAATAGGAAGTCCATGAGTTTTGAGAAAAAAGCTTGTTCAAAAAGAAAATGAATATCCTGGGACCAATGATGTAGTGAGGATGCTGGATGGTCTTGGAGACAGCATAAATGCATATTAAAATATAAAATTCTGTAAAAACTACACTATACCCTTACAATTATACCAATTTGCAATATTTCTTTGTTAATTGAATTTGAATTATCTTACATATTTTAAGAATTCATTTAAAAAATATGTGTTTGGTCATAGCAAGAAGCATGGATTACTTGAAAAATCTTGCAAGGCAGAGGAGGCTTGAACCCAGGCTCTTATTTTTAGTGAATATTGAATCTGATGCTGTCATTACTGAGTTTTATTTTTATCATCTCAAGCCTGGACAATAAATTTCAATTCCTACATATGCTAAATAATTACTTTAAGTAAGATACCAGGTAAAAGGCTTTATCATAATATAGGCATTTATCATGTTTTTTGCCTAGGAAGCATAAATTTGAACTCTCTTACTATTCACTCTTCTCCATGAAATCTTAGATTCTCACAATTTATAAGAACATCCTCACTTAAACTTAGTGTTGAGCTTCTCTTTAGAGTTGCATGAGACATAATTCCTTTTCTAGGTGTCTACTTATAGCCAGAGTCTAAATATCAATAGCAAGTACTGATGAGAAGATTCTTCACATTTGCAAGTAAGATTATTTATTTTCCCTATTGTAGTTAAAGAAATGCTTGTTTAGGGAATAATGGGGATACATGTGATTCTTTCCATGGGATTCTCCAGGCAAGAATATTGGAATGGATTGCAATTCCCTTTTCCAGAAGATCTTTCTAACTCAGGAATTGAACCTGGGTCCCCTGAAATGCAGACAGATTCTTTACCATCTGAACCACCAGGGAAGCCCTTACAAGCTGTAAATCCTTCCTTAAAGAAATACATGAAAGTAAATTGTGGAAAAATAAAGCCTGAATTGGAGAGAAAGGAAAATAAGGAATTTAAGAACCCATGTACTAGATTCAGGAAAATAAAGAATAGAAATTTCTGGATAGCAGATAAGTAGCAATATAGAAACCAAGCAAATAAATAGGAAGTCCATGAGTTTTGAGAAAAAAGCTTGTTCAAAAAGAAAATGAATATCCTGGGACCAATGATGTAGTGAGGATGCTGGATGGTCTTGGAGACAGCATAAATGCATATTAAAATATAAAATTCTGTAAAAACTACACTATACCCTTACAATTATACCAATTTGCAATATTTCTTTGTTAATTGAATTTGAATTATCTTACATATTTTAAGAATTCATTTAAAAAATATGTGTTTGGTCATAGCAAGAAGCATGGATTACTTGAAAAATCTTGCAAGGCAGAGGAGGCTTGAACCCAGGCTCTTATTTTTAGTGAATATTGAATCTGATGCTGTCATTACTGAGTTTTATTTTTATCATCTCAAGCCTGGACAATAAATTTCAATTCCTACATATGCTAAATAATTACTTTAAGTAAGATACCAGGTAAAAGGCTTTATCATAATATAGGCATTTATCATGTTTTTTGCCTAGGAAGCATAAATTTGAACTCTCTTACTATTCACTCTTCTCCATGAAATCTTAGATTCTCACAATTTATAAGAACATCCTCACTTAAACTTAGTGTTGAGCTTCTCTTTAGAGTTGCATGAGACATAATTCCTTTTCTAGGTGTCTACTTATAGCCAGAGTCTAAATATCAATAGCAAGTACTGATGAGAAGATTCTTCACATTTGCAAGTAAGATTATTTATTTTCCCTATTGTAGTTAAAGAAATGCTTGTTTAGGGAATATGGAGAAGAATTTTAAATTGTTCCACAAGCACATTCCTTTGTATACCTACTTCTAGGATTCATTGCCCAGAGAGTTGGAAAGAATGTCTCAGGACGCCTGACAGTGTAGTTGCAAAATCCTTAGCAATTGAAATGGTCCAACCATTTTTATAAAATTTGACTTTCAGTTGAGACTTTTAAAAGCTTTGACATTATTTGCAAATCCAGGAATTGTTTTTAAGGATAAAGGGAAAGAACTTGAATTCCCACTAAACAATAATTCTTCAGTCTAATCTGGTTTAACTATTTATAGCCTCCCATTATCTGACCCCCCTAAGAAATATACATGTTCTTTTATGATTTTCTCCATCTTAAATGCCCAGTAAAGTTTTTTGCAACATATTTTCTCCATAGACGGTATATTTCTAGTGTTCTGAGTCATAACCATATCAAAAAGATTTTTTGTGTGATCATATTTTATCAGATGCTATTAGTCTGTGCATTTCAAATGGACATTTCTCTCAAAATAAATCCTGAGGGTAAAGCTTTTTCTTTACCCTTGGCACTTCCATGTGGTGCTGAGTCTGAGTAGCCAATGAGGGCAGCATGGACTCCACAGTGAGTCTCACTTTGAAGAGCCAAATAATGCTTTGCAATTGTGATGTTTTGTGTTCTCTCATCCACAAAGACGCATGCACAAATATAATGAATCCTGTCTCTCTGAGTCCTGGTAGCCCACTGCAAAAGAGCATGGGGAGACTTCCTGTTTCCAGTTCTGCATGGAAGAAGACTGGAAATCTCTCCTCAGTCCTAGGGTTTCCCAAGTGGCACTAGTGGTAAAGAATCCACCTGCCAATGTACGAGATGCAGGAGACACGGGTTTGGTCCCTGGGTCGGGAACAGCCCTGGAAAAAGAAATGGAACCCACTTCAGTATTCTTGCCTGGAGAATCCCATAGACAGAGTAGCCTGGTGGGCTACAGCCTATGGCATCACAAAGACTCAAACACAATTAAGAGTCTGAGTGCTATCAACACTCAGTCCTCATAACAAGTAAAAAAAAAAAAAAAAAAAAAAAAACTGAACAGACTGAAAAATCAACAACTCTAGTGAGAGGACAGTCTGAAAGGAAACTTCTGCTCCCAAGACTGGAGAGAGAATAAGGCAGATACAGGGAGTCCTGGCTTATAGAAGTAGAGACTCACCAGAAGAAACTACTGTAGGAGCCAGTGCTGGGGTAGAAAAGCCTCAATCATTGTTGACACAGTTTTGGAGGCTTTGTGTGGACAAGACTGAGAATTGAAAATTCTAGAGAGACTCAGTCAGGGGGTGCCTCACCGTGTTGCGATAACAAGCAATGTTGTGACTTGCCCAGTTTCCTGCAATAAATGCCTAAGAAAAATGGCCTCGGATCCCATACATTGGGAGGGGGGAAAAGAGTCGTTAGGAAATGTCCAAGAGTACTGATTTCCCTGATGTTTCAAAGTAGGGATTCATGAAACCTTTCTTAAACTAAAATGATGTAAATCAGGGATGCTATTACCCTAGGATACATTTTGCCAATGGATGCACAACATAAATTGAGATAAAGCACAGATTCTCAGAGACACAGTTTAAAACCTCAGTGGTTGCTAGAATGTAGTTCCTAGGGAAGGAGCTTGGTGGGGCCACCCTCACTGCTGTGAGTAGACACTGCCTTTACGATGTCTCATGGCAAAACAAACACTGAATGCTAATTTTGTTTTTTGCTTTCTTTCATAAATGTCAAAATCCTCTTCAGTTTCCTTTGGTTAGTGAAGACAGATATTAAGGTAGATCTTTCATAAAATTGAAGGTTGTAAAGTGAACTTTCACAAAGAAGGGGATTCCTATACCCTGTTCTTTTTTTTTTTTTTTTGCATTTTTATTTCAGATTGGAGCACAGTTGATTAACAATATTAATAATTTAGGTATACAGCAAAGTGACATATATATACCTATATATCTACTCTTTTAAAAATTCTTTTCTCATTTAAATTATTACAGAATATTGAGCAGTGTTCCCTCTGTGATACAGTAGGTATCTGTTGGATTTATTTTAAATATAATGATGTGTACCTGTCAATCTTGAACTTTCTCTGTTATTTTAATAAGACTTGTCTTCAGGGCAATCTAGTTAACCATAGCCTAACCTGCTGGGGTTTTATCAGAGCCTAAATGATGTGGGGGAAGAAAATATCCAGCTCTAGCCCACTCTAGCTTTCCATGTGACAGAGGGAAATACCACTGATCCTTGAACAACATGGGCTTGAACTTCCTGGAGTCTCTTATTGATGAACTTTTTTGAATAAAAACTACAGTACATGATCCCTGGCTGGTTGAATTTGCAGATGGGGAACTATGGATACTGAGGACTGATGGGAGGACTTGAGCATCTTCCAAGTATGGTAGATGTGGCGGGTCCTGGAACCA
Source organism: Tragulus kanchil (assembly GCA_022376925.1). Taxonomy (NCBI): domain Eukaryota; kingdom Metazoa; phylum Chordata; class Mammalia; order Artiodactyla; family Tragulidae; genus Tragulus; species Tragulus kanchil. Next base: position 87,187,734 of record JAIOJX010000028.1, on the reverse strand, counting down.
ATCCCCACAGATGCTAAGGGATGACTGTCCTTAACTCATGCCCACTCTAGCCATCTTTTCTCAGCCAAGTGAGGAGAAAGAAACTTGTGAAACACCTGTGAAGTGTTTCACAGTCCAGAGACATAGTCCAATCATAAGTCAATAGAAAGTTTCTCCTCCACCTGTACTTCACCACCACATCACTAAAGACGTATTTACAACAGTTCCTTTTACTCAGTATTGTCATTGTTCATCTCTGGAGAAAAATTTCAAGGCATAGTAAAGGCAAAAAACACAATCTGAAGAGACAGAGCAAGTATCCGAACCAGACATAGCTGAGGCATTGGAATTATCAGACTGGGAATTTAAAGCAACAGTGATTGATATGCAGTTATGGATAAATTAAACAGCCTGGAAGAACAGACAGAAAATGTAAGTAGAAAAGGAAATTCTAGGAAAGAATGAAAAAGAAATGCTAGAGATAAAAAATGCTGTAATTATGAATGAAAAAGGCCTTTGATAAGCTTATTGGTAGACTGGATACAGCTGAAGAAAGAATTTCTGATCTAAAGGATACATCAATAGGATCTTCAAAAATTTAAAAGGAGGGCTTCCCTGGTGGTCCAGTGGGTAAGGACACTGCCTTGCGGTGCAAGGGGCGCTGGTTCGATCCCTGGCCTGGGAAGATCCCACGTGACGCGGAGCAGCTGGACTGATGTGTCCAATTACCGAGCCGGAGCTCTGGAGCGCATGCGCCCAGAGCCGGCGCTCTGCAACGACAGACGCCACCGCGATGGGAGGCCCACAAGAGCCAAAGAACAAAGACGGATGAAAATAGACAAATGAAAGACCAATAGAAGTGGCCCACCCATACCCCTCCCTCCCCACCTCATCCCCCCAAAAATAAATAAATAAATAAATGTCTAAAAAAAAAAAAAAAACTTAAAAGGAAAGAGAGAAAGACCAAGAAAAACAGAATAGGATATCCAAGGACTGTGAGGAAACAAAAAAGGTATGACATACATGTATTGGAAATTCTAGAAGGAGGGAAAAACAAAGGAACATAAGATATATTTGAAGCAATAATGACCAAGAATTTCCCCCAAATTAATGTAAGACGTCAAACCATAGTTCCAAGAAGGTCAGAAAACACCAAGCAGGATAAATGCCAAACCAACCAAACAAAATACACCTTAGGATAATTCTTCTAAAATACAAAAACAAATCAAAGATAAAGAAAAAATTCTGGAAGAATTTTTCCAGAGGTGGGGAATAAAAACAACATACCTATAAAAGGAGTAAAGAGAAGAATTGCATCCAACTTCTTTTTAGAAACCATTCAAGTAAGAAGAGAAGGAATGGCACATTTAAAGTGTTGAGAGAGAAAAAAGAGAATTCTGCACTCTGTTTTATAAAATTTGGGAAAAAGAAAGGAAATTAAAGCAACAGTGATTGATATGCAGTTATGGATAAATTAAACAGCCTGGAAGAACAGACAGAAAATGTAAGTAGAAAAGGAAATTCTAGGAAAGAATGAAAAAGAAATGCTAGAGATAAAAAATGCTGTAATTATGAATGAAAAAGGCCTTTGATAAGCTTATTGGTAGACTGGATACAGCTGAAGAAAGAATTTCTGATCTAAAGGATACATCAATAGGATCTTCAAAAATTTAAAAGGAGGGCTTCCCTGGTGGTCCAGTGGGTAAGGACACTGCCTTGCGGTGCAAGGGGCGCTGGTTCGATCCCTGGCCTGGGAAGATCCCACGTGACGCGGAGCAGCTGGACTGATGTGTCCAATTACCGAGCCGGAGCTCTGGAGCGCATGCGCCCAGAGCCGGCGCTCTGCAACGACAGACGCCACCGCGATGGGAGGCCCACAAGAGCCAAAGAACAAAGACGGATGAAAATAGACAAATGAAAGACCAATAGAAGTGGCCCACCCATACCCCTCCCTCCCCACCTCATCCCCCCAAAAATAAATAAATAAATAAATGTCTAAAAAAAAAAAAAAAACTTAAAAGGAAAGAGAGAAAGACCAAGAAAAACAGAATAGGATATCCAAGGACTGTGAGGAAACAAAAAAGGTATGACATACATGTATTGGAAATTCTAGAAGGAGGGAAAAACAAAGGAACATAAGATATATTTGAAGCAATAATGACCAAGAATTTCCCCCAAATTAATGTAAGACGTCAAACCATAGTTCCAAGAAGGTCAGAAAACACCAAGCAGGATAAATGCCAAACCAACCAAACAAAATACACCTTAGGATAATTCTTCTAAAATACAAAAACAAATCAAAGATAAAGAAAAAATTCTGGAAGAATTTTTCCAGAGGTGGGGAATAAAAACAACATACCTATAAAAGGAGTAAAGAGAAGAATTGCATCCAACTTCTTTTTAGAAACCATTCAAGTAAGAAGAGAAGGAATGGCACATTTAAAGTGTTGAGAGAGAGAAAAAAAGAGAATTCTGCACTCTGTAATATTATACTTCAAAATTGAAGGAGAAATAGAAATTTTCTTAGACAAAGTAAGTTGAGGAAATTTGTTGCCACTAGACCTTCTTTGCAAGAAATATTAAAAAATATAATCTTGGGCTTCCCTGGTGGTCCAGTGGGTAAAGAGTCAGCCTTGCAGTGCAAGGGGTACCAGTTTGATCCCTGGCCTGGGAAGATCCCACGTGCCATGGAGCAGCTGGACCAGCGTGTCCAATTAGGAGCCAGCGGTCTGCAGTGCATGTGCCCAGAGCTGATGCTTTGCAATGAAAGAGGTCACTGTGATGGGAGGCCCACATAGGCCAAAGAATAAAGATAGATGAAAATAAATAAAGAACCAATAAAAGAGGCCAAAATAAAAAGTTTATAAATATATATATATATTTTTTTCTCTTTTTGAGAAAAGGAAAACAATATAGATAATCAGAGCTACATAAAGAAAGGGAATAAGTGAAGGTAAAATAAAAACTTTTATTTTTCTTAGTCTTCATTGTTCTTTTTTTTCAAATTAATAACAGAAAAAAGCTTCTGAATGCTTATATATGTACCTTATGTATATCTGCTATGCATGCTTATAGATAAGTGAATGATGACAGTAATGCAAAGAAAAAGGGGAAGGAATCAGGATTATTTTCTTATTTTAAGTTATTCACACTACCCATGAAGTATTAACTGAAAGGGACTTGGATATAATGTACAATGCAGAGAATACACCCTATATTTTATAATAAATTTAGATGGAGATTAACCCATAAAAATATTAAATCACCATATTATATGACAGAAACATAACATTATAAATCAATTATGTTTCAATTTAAGAATGCAAAATTGAAAAAAATGGCCTTGGGAGTGTAACTGATATGCAAAGTAAGAAAGAAAATGAGATGATATAAAAATGCTCAATTAAAACCACAAAAGGTAGATAAAAAGTTGAACACAGAAATGGGAACAAAGAACATGCTCAGAAAACAGAAACTGGATTCAGCTATTTTCTTCTTTACTTTACCTACTAAGAAGCTGAATTTTAGGTATGTCAAAAACTAAGTTTTATCTTATTTTGGTTTGCTCTCCTCTGTAATATTATACTTCAAAATTGAAGGAGAAATAGAAATTTTCTTAGACAAAGTAAGTTGAGGAAATTTGTTGCCACTAGACCTTCTTTGCAAGAAATATTAAAAAATATAATCTTGGGCTTCCCTGGTGGTCCAGTGGGTAAAGAGTCAGCCTTGCAGTGCAAGGGGTACCAGTTTGATCCCTGGCCTGGGAAGATCCCACGTGCCATGGAGCAGCTGGACCAGCGTGTCCAATTAGGAGCCAGCGGTCTGCAGTGCATGTGCCCAGAGCTGATGCTTTGCAATGAAAGAGGTCACTGTGATGGGAGGCCCACATAGGCCAAAGAATAAAGATAGATGAAAATAAATAAAGAACCAATAAAAGAGGCCAAAATAAAAAGTTTATAAATATATATATATATTTTTTTCTCTTTTTGAGAAAAGGAAAACAATATAGATAATCAGAGCTACATAAAGAAAGGGAATAAGTGAAGGTAAAATAAAAACTTTTATTTTTCTTAGTCTTCATTGTTCTTTTTTTTCAAATTAATAACAGAAAAAAGCTTCTGAATGCTTATATATGTACCTTATGTATATCTGCTATGCATGCTTATAGATAAGTGAATGATGACAGTAATGCAAAGAAAAAGGGGAAGGAATCAGGATTATTTTCTTATTTTAAGTTATTCACACTACCCATGAAGTATTAACTGAAAGGGACTTGGATATAATGTACAATGCAGAGAATACACCCTATATTTTATAATAAATTTAGATGGAGATTAACCCATAAAAATATTAAATCACCATATTATATGACAGAAACATAACATTATAAATCAATTATGTTTCAATTTAAGAATGCAAAATTGAAAAAAATGGCCTTGGGAGTGTAACTGATATGCAAAGTAAGAAAGAAAATGAGATGATATAAAAATGCTCAATTAAAACCACAAAAGGTAGATAAAAAGTTGAACACAGAAATGGGAACAAAGAACATGCTCAGAAAACAGAAACTGGATTCAGCTATTTTTCTTCTTTTACTTTACCTACTAAGAAGCTGAATTTTAGGGGTATGTCATTCATATAATTTCATGGTGACTCAAGTTTTATCTTATTTTGGTTTGCTCTCCCTCTGTTTATTGCACATATGCTAACTTTTCTACCAGTCTTGCTTACTTTGTTGCTGGGCCTCCTACATGCCTCTGAAGCTAAAGTTTGAGGTTTTGAACTTAGGCGTATGACTGTGCCTCTGGGAGCATAGCCATATCCCACCTGGTTAATTCATCTGACCCTCAGTGTCAATTGGCAGAGACATGCAGTTCTGCATGCATAGGCCTGGTTTTGGCCCAAGGTGACTCATCTCACTACATTAGGGATACTCACAGACCTGGTGACTTCCAGTGTGGTCCTCTATGTTAAAACTATGGGAGAACCAAGAGGGTGTCAACCATGTCTCTGAGTCATAAGTCTCTGGATTTGGTATCTCCTCACATTGTCTAATAGACTTTCCTCACCCCCATGTCAAACTCAGAGAGGGAATTTTGAGTCACAAGGTGATCTCCTTCTCTCCTCTACCTCCATTTTCTGACCAGTCTTCAAGGTCATGGTGAAGTGTTATTTCATTTATCAAATTGTCAGCTTCCTTTCCATATTAACCTCAGGGGAACATGGTTGCTTTCTCCAGCTACTGGAAAACACTTAGTTTAGTCCTTCATATATTAAACGAAAACTAAAGAAATTAAGCTAATCTTTATTTTCTCTACAGTGTTGAGTTTTAAGATCTAGCTCCCTCCCAGATCAGGGATCAAATTGTCCCCTGCATTGGGAGTGCAGTCTTAGATCCCAATCACCAGGGAAGTCCTTCAGTATTATGATTTCAAATTACAAAGTTTAAAAAAAATCACTGTCTTATTATAAAATGTTACTGATGATTTGTCATCATTTTTTTCTTTGCATTTCTTCTGAAACACACTTTAGTTTTCTTATCTCCCAATGACTGACACCTATAACCCTCCATCTCAGGTCAATTAGTGTGATGATTATTTATACAGAAATGTAAAAGAGTAAAGTTCATTAATACTTATCAAATCATTGCCTTCATTACCATTTTTATCTATATTCTCTTTCAAATTTAGATGTATATTTCAACTGCCCATCTAAAAGTTTCTATTACTAGGAAGTCCAATAATCAGTGCAAAGTCTTTATGCAAAATCTGAATTCCTTATGTCTTCTTCTACCCCTCATACTCTCCTGTAAATCCTAATTTACAGTATCATTTATAGCTCATTGCCTTACCCCAGAAACCACAGTCACACTTGACTTCACGATTTATTCCTTCTTATCCTTCTCACCATTTAAGATGTGGTAATTAGGATACTGTCTCCAGAGTTGCCTTCTCCAAATACTTAGGAAAATAATTGACCTCTTTAAATGTATGCTGCTTTTTTTTCCAAAGAAGGATGCTATTACATAGGATCATAGGTTGCTGAAAGAATTCTGAGATGATGGATGTAAATTTCTTAGTAAATAGTAGCATTACTCTTGTTTTTCTCCTCAAAAAACTTCCACAAAACTTTCCTTTCCTACTGGATCCTTCTGAGTTACATTCAAGCTATTAGCAAAATAGTTAAGCTCCTTCACCACATGCTGCCCTCTTTAACACCTTGAACACATGATACTCAAGCCTCTCTGGATTTTTCTTCTACAGCATCAAGCCTTGCTTTTTCATACCTAAGTGTGCTCTCCACTGTTTTGTGCCATGGCTTAAAATGCATGTCTGCCCATGCTTGCTGTGCAGCTCTGCCTTTAACTCTCCCAGTGACCTTGGGAAATTGTCAGAATCTCTCTGGCCTTCAGATTCTTAAATTCAAGGCTAGAGATAAACATGAAACTGTTTCTGTTTTGTAAATAATTTCATTTGTTTCATATTTAAGATTCTACATATAAGTGATACCTATATTATATTCATCTTTCTCTGACTTTCTTCCCTTAGTATGATTGTCTCTAGGTTCATCATAGAAAACAAGCTCATGGTTGCCAAAGGGGAAGAGGGAGGGTAAATGAGCTTGAGACTAACATTTACACACTAAAACATATAAAATAAATAACAAGATCTTACTCTATAGCACAGGGAACTATATTCACTATCTTGTCATAATGTATAATGGAAAAGGACCTGAAAAAAGAATATATATATACATACCCAAATACACACACATGCACGTGTGCCAAGTTGCTTCAGTCATATTCTGACTGTGACCCTATGGACTGTAGCTCACCAGGCTTCTCTTCAGAAAATACTCTTACTTAACCTTCAAGAGCTAGTTAAAATATCATCTCATTTGAAAAGACTGCTCCAGGAAAATTTCTCAGCATCTTGAAACAGAAGCAGTCATTTTTATACTAGTACCTGGTCAGTGAATGAATACAGTTGGTACTCAATAAATAGTTGCCAAAGGAAGGAAAACAAACAAAAATAATAAAACCTATTATGTTTCAATGTATGGCAAATTGTTCTAAAATCTCCTATGTATTAAGTCACTCAGTTCTCCAATAACTTTATAATTAGGTGCACCTATTATTATCCTATTGCAAAGTGAGAAATTGAGGGATGTAAAAGTTCAGTAACTTGGTCATAACCAGGACTGGAACCAAGCTTATTTAAAGACTCTCTGTTTAAACCTTAATTCTGCGTTACTTTTCCTGGGATGAAGGACAACAGAAGGACAGAATACAAAATTAGAGACTCCCTAAGGTCCTTCCTGTTGAACATTCTATAATCCTAGGATCTCTCTAGAAGTTTGAATCTAATATATGCAGACATAATATATAAAATATTATTTCTTCAGGCGTTTTATAAAAGGTCCTAACTATTCACATTTATTCGCTGGACATACCTAGTCTGATAAAATGACTATGCCTCCTATCAATTAGCCATAACATGCCTACTCATACTTTTACCTACTTATAATTTTATTCAAGCTCATTTTCATGAGATAAGTGATTCTGTTTTAAATGACATCAATTAGGAGTCACCTTGAATCTGGAATTTTACATATCCTGAAGTTTAAGCTCTGTCTTCATCTTAAATAAAAGTTTTACGCCAAGTTTGACTATGCTAGACTCACAAATTTAAAAATACATCAGATTGAGGTAGGTGCTACTGGAGAGATGAGATATAAAGAGGCAGGCATTTCTTATAGGGTTTTAAACAGCTTGCCTGAGCAGAAAGGACCTAGTTATATGAACATATTTGTTTATATAACTCCTGTAAAGTCATAACAATTGACAGACTGTATAATGGAGTAAGCTGAATGAGGCATGGAAGAACTAGATGGCAATAAAGAGCATATTATCACTGAAAGCAACTGGGATTCAGTCCCGCTAAGGACCCTTAGAATTGTTTCTCTGAAGGAGAGGAAGCTGGGTTCTTCCCCGTCACATTTGTTCATCATTGCTGAAGTTTGTACCTATGGGAATTAGTTATTTCACACTACTGTGTGTGCAAGGTGAGTGAGCTTCTTGTAACTTCCACAAAAACTATCAAGCAGACAAGCAGAACAGCAGGCACATGATGGGAGATGTTGCTGGAGTGCGTGGATCAGAGTCCACAATAGCAGCTAACCCTATTGGTTTGTTTAGGGAACCTTAACACAAACCACCCCCCAATCATTTTCTATTGCATTCCTTTTTGCTGCTCAGAAATGTCACTGCATCACATGAAGTTCAGTTTGTGTGTGTGTGTGTGTATGTGTTTAATTTTGGCCTCTTTCTTATTGTTTTTTTTTATTTATTTATTTGTTTTCATCCATCTTTATCCTTTGGCCTGTGTGGGTATCCCATTGCAGTAGCATCTACTGTTGCAGAGCACTAGTTCTGGGCTCATGCATTCCAGAATGCTGTCTCCTAATTGGAAACACCAGTCTAGAAGTTCTGCGGCATGTGGGATCTTCCTGGGCCAGGGATCGAACCAGTGCCCCTGGCACTGCAAGGCGGATACTTTACCCACTGAACCACTAGGGAGGTCCTGAAGTTCAGTTTTTTAACAACTTCTCTAAGGTATGTTTGGCCAGCACTTCTTGAGAAAAGGATTAAAAACAGGTTGAGTGTAGTAGGTTCTGGTTTCTGGTACAGCTGTGGGTCCCAAGGTTATAACTGCTATCCTTCATCTCTGTCCCCTTCCTCTCGAGTCCTTTCACGCCTGACCAGTCTTCCAGTTGACATATAAGCTTCTTGTCTGAAAGCAGAACACAGACCTTCATTCCTTAGACATCTGAGTCTTTGCCTGTTTTGCCCCTTTTCAGGAAATTAATGCTGACAATGCCCTCTTCTGTTTTCATTGAGCATAGAAATGCTGACAGATGACAGAGTGACCCACTTCAGTGAACCATAGACTCCTCTTCCATGCCTTCACAACATGGAAGCCACCACAGAAGCTCAAGATAATCCCAGTAACAATGCTGCCAACTTACCAGTTCTTTTATTTACTTGCTGGTCTACAGATTAAAGGAGCTCTGAGTAACTAGGACTGAAGGACTCCTTAGTATTAATATATCCCTTAGAAGAATATTTCCCTGCCAGGGTTAAAGATGTCAAATTCTGTAGAATTTAAAGTTGCAGGAATGAGCAGCACAAACTCCACTATGGGTCATCGAGAGGTATGGTGACAGTGGTTAATCCTTCTTTGTTTCCCACACCTGGGTATACTAGAACGAAGGCAGACATCAGATAATACCTGTTGATTAACTATGAATATTTCACCAGAGAAGGCAGTGTGCTAACCAGAGAATATGTCTTTCCCATAGTGACATTTTGGCTGTTTTTTGAGGATATTCTTACATTCTGTCAGATTTTCTCTGATCCTGTGATCACTCTCTTCTACCTTGGACATAGCATTACATCTGATTCAGTACCATGATTGGGAGGAATAGGGTAACCTCAAACTTAATCTTGATATTTTACCCTTATTATCTTATTTTATATGATTCTCTAGATCAGAAACTAGTAATATTTTCAATAGATTTAAATATTTATGATCTGATTAAAAACTCAGGATTTTAGAAAATGCTGGATAGTAAGTCTGTGAAATGTTTGGATTTGTTGCAGCATAGGTTTAGGCCAGAAATCCAGTTGCTGCTTTGCAGCAATATGTTAGTTGTGGGGCTCTGAATTGAAAGAGGACTGTTTTAAGCATAAAGAAGCTTAAGCACATGTTTGCAGTTTGGAGCTAAGATGGCGCCTACAGGGAGGGGTGTAGGAGTGAAAAGAAGCTTAAGCACATTGTTTCAGCTTGCAGCTAAGATGGCGCCTACAGGAAGAGGCAGGGCGTGATCTAAATTGTTAATTGATGGTCAAAATTTCTGATTGGTCCCCTTGGTTTCCGCGCTCGTGAATGATTGCTTGGTCTTTAGCTTGATTGGTGTAATCTATAGGAAGTCCCGTGCAAAACCCCCTTCACTTGCCTATAAAAGCTGTGGATCTTCACAGAGTGACCCACTTCAGTGAACCATAGACTCCTCTTCCATGCCTTCACAACATGGAAGCCACCACAGAAGCTCAAGATAATCCCAGTAACAATGCTGCCAACTTACCAGTTCTTTTATTTACTTGCTGGTCTACAGATTAAAGGAGCTCTGAGTAACTAGGACTGAAGGACTCCTTAGTATTAATATATCCCTTAGAAGAATATTTCCCTGCCAGGGTTAAAGATGTCAAATTCTGTAGAATTTAAAGTTGCAGGAATGAGCAGCACAAACTCCACTATGGGTCATCGAGAGGTATGGTGACAGTGGTTAATCCTTCTTTGTTTCCCACACCTGGGTATACTAGAACGAAGGCAGACATCAGATAATACCTGTTGATTAACTATGAATATTTCACCAGAGAAGGCAGTGTGCTAACCAGAGAATATGTCTTTCCCATAGTGACATTTTGGCTGTTTTTTGAGGATATTCTTACATTCTGTCAGATTTTCTCTGATCCTGTGATCACTCTCTTCTACCTTGGACATAGCATTACATCTGATTCAGTACCATGATTGGGAGGAATAGGGTAACCTCAAACTTAATCTTGATATTTTACCCTTATTATCTTATTTTATATGATTCTCTAGATCAGAAACTAGTAATATTTTCAATAGATTTAAATATTTATGATCTGATTAAAAACTCAGGATTTTAGAAAATGCTGGATAGTAAGTCTGTGAAATGTTTGGATTTGTTGCAGCATAGGTTTAGGCCAGAAATCCAGTTGCTGCTTTGCAGCAATATGTTAGTTGTGGGGCTCTGAATTGAAAGAGGACTGTTTTAAGCATAAAGAAGCTTAAGCACATGTTTGCAGTTTGGAGCTAAGATGGCGCCTACAGGGAGGGGTGTAGGAGTGAAAAGAAGCTTAAGCACATTGTTTCAGCTTGCAGCTAAGATGGCGCCTACAGGAAGAGGCAGGGCGTGATCTAAATTGTTAATTGATGGTCAAAATTTCTGATTGGTCCCCTTGGTTTCCGCGCTCGTGAATGATTGCTTGGTCTTTAGCTTGATTGGTGTAATCTATAGGAAGTCCCGTGCAAAACCCCCTTCACTTGCCTATAAAAGCTGTGGATCTTCACTAATAAAGCGGAACTACTTCGATGGAACCCCTGTCGCGTCTGATTGTCCCCTGCCTCAGCCAGGGGGCTGCGGGGCGGACAGTTCAAGATTTGCCTTTCTCCGAGATCTCCCGGTTCAGCCGGGGGTAATCCCTGCTGCCTTCCCTTTCTGCGAAAGGTCCCCACATTAGTTACTTTAATTTCAGTATCAGGTAAGGCTCAGTTTTCAGCACATGATGATGGATCTTCGATAGTCTTCCTGCTCAAGATGCAGTTACTTTAAGGCCATATAGGCTTTTTCAATGAGATATTGGTTAAATGTTTATTTTGTGTGTTTTTGGTGATATGATAGAGTATTTCCTCAAGAGAATTTGTCTCCCCTCAGGTCACCAGGCCCTATGTGTCAGGTTAGCGTAGATCTGGAAACTGGGCAAGGAATAGTGATGTTTCATTGTGCAGAGGGTAATAGAAGCCTTGGCCCACTATTTCTTGAGGATTTTTATTCATAGCAAACATCACTTCCAGCTGCTTGTTTGTTTCACTTCTAGATAGATCACTGTGTCTTACAATCACCCCAGAACACTGTAAGCTAAGGACCCCTTGTTTATCATATTGCTATTATTATTGTGCTTTATAGTAATTATATTAAGCTGCTCTGCTATTCTGTACCCTGTCATCTTCATGGACACCAGGAGTCTCTCTCTCATGAAATTATCTCTTCCTGCTATTTCTGTCCAACAGAGGCCACTGAACTACTCAGAGATACTAGTGTTCTCCACTAATGTGTGCCTTCTTACGTATACCAAGTATTATCATTCCAGACCTCAGGCTCTTGCTTATTCTGTACCTTCAACATAATTTTAGCATAAAAGATCCACTAAAGCTGAACATTAAGTCTCCTTTGCACTTTTTCTCTATTTACTCTTAAATCCTGTGTGTGAATTTCACCAAAGATCATCCCTAGATATAGGAAATGAAACATTTTTTTATGATTATTTTTGTTTAACTTTCAGAGTTTTGTTGTTTACAGCTATACATAAACCCGAATCAGTCATAGGTATACCCTTAAATGTTCCCACGTGAATCCCCCTTCCGTCCCCTCCCCATCCCACCCCTCCAGATTATTGTATAGCCCCTATGTAAATTCCCTTAGTCTTACAGCCTATACACAATGGTTGTCTCTTACACATGTTAGTATAAGTATCCATGTTACTCTTTCCATACCTCTCACACACTCCTCCCTCCCCCTACTGTCCATAAGTCTATTCTCTGTCTCTTTCTCCATTGCTGCTATGCAATATGCATTTATCAGGAAATGTAAGATTTTTTTAAAATGTTTTAAATTCTGATCTCTTTATTGATTTTTTATTTGTTTATTTTTCATCCAACTTTATTCTTTGGCCTGTGTGGGCCTCCTATTGCAGTGGCGTCTCTTGTTGCTGAGCACTGGCTCTGGGCACATGAGCTCCAGAGTGCTGGCTGGTAATTGGACACACTGGTCTAGCAGCTCCGTGGCGTGTGGGATCTTCCTCAGCCAGGGATCAAACCAGTGCCCTCTGCACTGCAAGAGACAGAGGGACTGTCTACGCACTGGACGACCAAGGACAGTCACAAAATGAAAGTTTCGAAAAATTTTCACGACGGTCTTTTGGCTTTCACATCATTCCCTGAGATAATAGGTATATAACTTCATAATTGTCATTCTCTTTCTTCCAGGTTTCCAATATGAATCAATAAATAAGCAAACAAAATAAAAAGTTGACTAATTCCATGGTTATCAAAATTATTATTATTCCCATTCTATCTACTCTACTTTTTCATCTTCATCAAGAGGTTCACCTTCTAAGGAGCTTCTTGATGAACATAAAAAAGGAAAGTGAAAAAAGACCTTAAATCTCAAATGTTCAAAAAACTAAGATAATGGCATCGGCTCCCATGATTTCCTGGCAAATAGAAAGGGAAAAAATTGAAACAATGATAGACTTTATTTTCTTGGGCTCCAAAATCACTACAGAGGGTGAACAGGCATAAAATTAAAAGACACTTGCTCCTTGAAAGAAAAGATATAACAAACCTAGACATCCTATTAAAACCATAGTCAAAAGCATATAACAAGATAGTGTTAACTTTCAGAGTTTTGTTGTTTACAGCTATACGTAAACCCGAATCAGTCATAGGTATACCCTTAAATGTTCCCACGTGAATCCCCCTTCCGTGCCCTCCCCCTCCCCCCCCTCCCGATTATTTTATAGCCCCCTTGTAAAATCCCTTTGTCTTACAGCCTATACACAATGGTTGTCTCTTACACATGTTAGTATAAGTATCCATGTTACTCTTTCCATACCTCTCACACACTCCTCCCTCCCCCTACTGTCCATAAGTCTATTCTCTGTCTCTTTCTCCATTGCTGCTATGCAATATGCATTTATCAGGAAATGTAAGATTTTTTTAAAATGTTTTAAATTCTGATCTCTTTATTGATTTTTTATTTGTTTATTTTTCATCCAACTTTATTCTTTGGCCTGTGTGGGCCTCCTATTGCAGTGGCGTCTCTTGTTGCTGAGCACTGGCTCTGGGCACATGAGCTCCAGAGTGCTGGCTGGTAATTGGACACACTGGTCTAGCAGCTCCGTGGCGTGTGGGATCTTCCTCAGCCAGGGATCAAACCAGTGCCCTCTGCACTGCAAGAGACAGAGGGACTGTCTACGCACTGGACGACCAAGGACAGTCACAAAATGAAAGTTTCGAAAAATTTTCACGACGGTCTTTTGGCTTTCACATCATTCCCTGAGATAATAGGTATATAACTTCATAATTGTCATTCTCTTTCTTCCAGGTTTCCAATATGAATCAATAAATAAGCAAACAAAATAAAAAGTTGACTAATTCCATGGTTATCAAAATTATTATTATTCCCATTCTATCTACTCTACTTTTTCATCTTCATCAAGAGGTTCACCTTCTAAGGAGCTTCTTGATGAACATAAAAAAGGAAAGTGAAAAAAGACCTTAAATCTCAAATGTTCAAAAAACTAAGATAATGGCATCGGCTCCCATGATTTCCTGGCAAATAGAAAGGGAAAAAATTGAAACAATGATAGACTTTATTTTCTTGGGCTCCAAAATCACTACAGAGGGTGAACAGGCATAAAATTAAAAGACACTTGCTCCTTGAAAGAAAAGATATAACAAACCTAGACATCCTATTAAAACCATAGTCAAAGCTATGATTTTTGCAGTAGTCAGGTACAGATGTGAGAGCTGAACCATAAAGAAGTATGAGTACTGAAGTACTGATGCTTTCAAACTGTGGTGTTGGCACAGCAAGGAGATTAAAGCAGTCAGTTCTAAGGAAATCAACTCTACATTGGAAGGATTAATGCTGAAGTCAATATTTTGGCCACCTCATCTGAAGAGACGACTCATTGCAAAAAACCCTGATGCTGGGAGACATTGAGGGCAGGAGGAGAAGGGGGTGACAGATGATGCAATCGGTGGATGAGACAGATCATTGACTCAGTAGACTTGAGTTGGGGCAAACTCTGGAAGTTAGTCAAGGAGAGGGAAGACTGGCCTACTGCCATTTATGGACTCTCAAAGAGTCAGACATGACTAAGCAACTGAACAACAACCACTCACTTCAATATCAGAGTTACTCCATAAACCACTTTTCTCTCTCCTCCTTTACATTCCATTCTAAAGAGATGAAAGTACGAGTAATTGTGGAGCCAAATGCAGAACTTTAGACACGGACTTATTAAAGTGCAGCTTATTTGGAAGGTGATACCCAGAAGCAGAAATGAAGAGATGAAAAAAGTGACACAGGAAAGGCAAGCATTTGTTCTCACCACAAGCAACAAGCAACTGGCACTTAATCCCTCTGTGGGTTTAACTGAAGCCTCTCTAAAGAGCTGTGTTGAATGACTTGTTGAATGAAGAACCAGTGCCTGGGACCTTGTCAGTAACCTAGCTCCACTGACTGATGGACTCATCCAAGGGCATTGACTCTGCATTTCTGGACTGCTTTGCTGATACTTCTGGATACTTCCTGACTTGCTATAAGAAAAAATGTAGGGAAATATGACTGGTGTTTCATATGGGATGTGACAAGTGTGATGACTTCTGTTTAAGAAAAATGCAACTTAGACTGCAGTGGGCTGAGGTGCAAAAAGAAGCATTTCCCACATAATCATGGTCACATTTTTACTTACTATATCCTTTTTACAGATGAGAACATCTAGGTTCCAATTCTAAAATAATTCACACAAGATCACACAAAAAAAGTGACAGAATATAATCAAAGCTCGTAAGAAAGTAAGACTATTCAGCCCCACTCTAGACCTATTAAATCAGAATCTGCATTTAATAGGATCTCTAGATGCTATATATGCATATGTATGTTTACTAAGTTCTGGCTTAAAATTTTTTTTGATTAATAACTATAGCCATAAATCACACAAGAAAAATGTATATAGTATCAGGTGATTAAACCAAACAGATTTTCCTAAGCATTTTCTTTTGCAAACCTTAACTGATTAAAATATTTTGCTGTGAGGAACACAGTGCAATTAAAAAAATATTTCTGTGGATTAGAGTTAGATTGGGAACTGACATCTAGGGAGTGCTATTATTGTAAGTAAGTAGTGTGCCCATCAGAGGTGGTGGCAATTACACACATAGGTATAACTCATAGACAACCTATCTGAGAGTGTATTGATTTTCTATTGCTTCTATAACACAGTATAACATTTAGCTTAAAACAACACAACTCTATTATCTTACCATCCTGTTGATTTAGCTAGTTACTCTGCTCTGTTTCTCTTCTCTGTTCTGGAGTAATGTTGTTCAACGGGGCTTTTATCAAAAGGCCATCGAAAAATCTGCTAAAATTTCTGGAAGAATCCAGTCTCTTGTCATTGTGGGGCTGCATTTCCCTGCTGGCTGTCTCCTGGGGGCTGTTACCAGCTCCTAGTGGCTCGTAGGTCTTTCCCTGTGGGTTCCTGCATCTCAGAGTCGGCAAAGGAGCATTAATTTGGCTCATGCTTGGAACCTCTGATTTTCCCTTCTGCCACATATATCTTGTTTTCCCTCTGTCACATTTTCTTAGTCAGTAAAGACTCTCTCTTAGTAAGTTGTCATGTGACTGTATTGAGTACACGTGGATAATTCATATCATGCTTCCTATTTTAAAGTCTGTAACTTTGATTTAAATCTACAAAATTTCTTTTGTTGTGCAGCATTACATATCCATCGGTCCTCATGATAAGGGGATGGATATTCTTGAGAGCCATTCTGCCTACCCCAGAGGTTGCGTGCTACAGAAAGTAGTAGAGGTGGTTTGGAGATAGGTTTTAGACAACTAAAAATGAAAGGAATACTTTCAGTCTTTCCACAAACATTCACTGAGTAAATACTGTTTTCTAGTATGCTGGGCTAGGATTTTAGCTTTCAAGCAACAAGATGTTTTCAAAGATTATTAAGTGGAAAAGCGGTAGAATGAACAGTATCAGCAAAGCAGCCCAGAAATGCAAATTTAGTGTCCATCTCCTAAGTTGCAGCCAGTAAGCTGTGGGTTCATACTTGAAGCGGAAGAGAGACGGAAGATTTATTCCCTTTGGTACTTGCAGGTTAGAGATAAAGTCTTCCTTTGGGAAACTGGGAAAGAAAGGATGAGTTTGAGGAAAGGAGCAGATAATCACTGACAAAACTCTCTGCTTGGTATAAAAGAGATAAGCTTGACAGAACCAGTGCATGATGATTGGGAGAATGTGAGGAATAGCAAAATGCTCGTTATGTCAGTAATGCAAGGACAAAGGAATGACCCCAAATCACTGAAATGAAATGAATGCTTAAACAGAAACACCAGGTGAGATAGCAGTGACAACAAAAATGAAAACATCAATTTTGTGATGTTATTTCCACTTGTTACAGACCATGAAAACGGTCATTGCTTGTCATTATGCATGTTCTGTAATCTTTAGTTACCCAATCTCAAAATAACCCCGCTCTGCCTATTCACAGGAACAAAGTGTCACCTTAGAAAATGTCTTTCCAACAAATATATAGGCAGTGGTTTGAATAAATCATGGGCCAAAATATTAAAAAAAAATAACTCAAATTAAGAATACATTTGAATTGTTTGAAGACTACAAGAAAGTTATCCTACCACTAAGGGAAGGTTGATGCTTTTTCAAAGACACATATTCTGATGTCGTCTCTTCTAATATGTGACCCAGAAACATTATGAAGAAATAATGGAATAAACACAGAGTATGGCACATATGGCAGACATTTTTTCAAACATCTCTGTTTGGAAAATTATTAAAAGAGAACTCAATAAAATCTTTAAGAAATTATTCATTCATCTTTATAATTTGGTGTATATTTTATAGCTTCATTTATCCTAGTGAAAAATAGTGTCTATTTTTAGGTTAATAAACAAACATAACAGTATTGAAGGTCATACTACAATCTGTAACTGTCTCAAATGTTTTTAATTTGGCTTTATAAAAAATTCATTTTGCCAAACAGTTTTTCTCCTTAATTTTTAAACCCTTGTATATTTTTAAAGAAAATATGACCCACATGTTTCTTATGCATTTACACTTAACTCATCAAATTCCTCTTATGCAAAAGTGACATGGAGAGCAAAAGACTTTGGATTTTTTTTTTTTTTTTTGCATTTGAAGCTGATTCTTTTTATTTGGAAAGCAACAGCATATTCACTGGTATAGTTCATGTTAGATACCGAGGTATTAGGCTTTTCACATATATGGATAATATAATCTTTATATCTATATCTGTCCTTATATCTTGCTTTCTCTAGCCTACCAATATAATGGTAATCTCCAACATCTTCATCATTATTATCTACTGTAGTATTATGAATTTGTTACTAGTTACTATTGTTGTTATAAATTTCAAAATAACATTAGTGGCATTAAAGAATATCTACATATTCACAACACCTTCATTTACAAAGTGGTTTTATCTCTCCATTCCTTAAAGACTTGTGCAGAGAGAAGGTCCCAAACTTTTTAGTATACTCACCTATTTCACGCCTGATAGAATGTCAAACAGGAGAATTTTCCAATTGCTTTACATCATCCAAAATTTTCATCCAAAATAAGTTTATCTATCTTATTTCTACTTTCTTGATTAAGTGTGCTGTTTATCTCTCATAGATATTATTAATCTCTCATCAAATCCTTGCACAATTATCTGATTTTATTTTTGTTCAGTCAGTTAATCATTTCTGACTCTTTGCAGTCCTGTGGACTGCTAGGCTTCCCTGTCTGTTACTATCTGCCTGAGTTTGTTCAGACTCATGGCCATTATATCAATGATGCCATGCAACCATCTCATCTTCTGTTATTCCCAGCATCAGAGTCTTTTCCAATGAGTCAGCTCTTTGTATCAGGGGGCCAAAGTATTGGAGTTTCAGCATCAGTCCTTCTGATGAATATTCAGGGTTGATTTCCTTTAAGATTGACTGGTTGAGCTCTTTGCTATTCAAGGGACTCTGAAGAGTCTTCTCCAGCACCACAGTTCGAAAGTATCAAATTCTTCAGTGCTCAGCTTTCTTTATGTTCCACTTTTCATATCCATGCATGACTACTGGAAAAACTGTAGCTTTGACTATGTGGACATTTGTCAGTAAAGTGATGACTCTATTTCTTAATTTGCTCTCCAGGTTTCTCATAGCTTTTCTTTCAGGGATAAAGTGTCTTTTAATTTTATGGCTACAGTCAGCATCTGCAGTGATTTTGGAGCCTAAAAAAATAAAGTCTATTACTGTTTCCATTTTTCCCCATCTATCTGCCATGAAGTGATGGGACTGGATACCATGATCTTAGTTTTTTCAATGTTGAGTTTTAAGCCTGCTTTTCCACTCTCCTTTTTTCTATCATTAAGAAGTTCTTCACTTTCTGCTATCAGAGTTTTATCATCTGCATGTCTGAGGTTATCGATATTTTTTCCCAGCAATCTTGATTTCAGCTTGAGCTTCATCTAGCCTGACATTTCACATGATGTACTCTTCGTAGAAGTCAAGTAAGTAGTGTGAAAATATACAGCCTTAAAGTATTCCTTTTCAAATTTTGTACCAGTTCATTGTTCCACGTGCATTTCTAACAGCTGCTCCTTGACTTGCATACAAGCTTCTCAGGAGGCAGGTAAGGTGGTCTGGTATTGCTGTCTCTTTTAGAATTTTCCACAGTTTGTTGTGATCCACACAGTCAAAGGCTTTAGTGTAGTCA
Organism: Tragulus kanchil; assembly: GCA_022376925.1. Classification (NCBI taxonomy): domain Eukaryota; kingdom Metazoa; phylum Chordata; class Mammalia; order Artiodactyla; family Tragulidae; genus Tragulus; species Tragulus kanchil. The sequence continues at coordinate 87,168,359 of JAIOJX010000028.1, read as the reverse complement.
ATGAGACAGAGACAGATGTTTCTCTGGAATTCTTATGTTTTCTCTGATTCAATGAATGTTGCCAAGTTGATCTCTGGATCCTTTGCCTTTTCCAAAACCAGCTTATACATCTGGGAGATCTCAGTTCATGTACTGTTGAAGCCTAACTTGAAGGATTTTTAACATTAGTTTGCTAGCATGTGAAAAGAGTGCAATTTTTATATTGAGCGCAGTTAGCAGCAGCATTCCTGTCTGTTACTATCTGCCTGATTTGTACTTCCCAGCCATGCAACCATCTCATCTTCTGTTATTCCCAGCATCAGAGTCTTTTCCAATGAGTCAGCTCTTTGTATCAGGGGGCCAAAGTATTGGAGTTTCAGCATCAGTCCTTCTGATGAATATTCAGGGTTGATTTCCTTTAAGATTGACTGGTTGAGCTCTTTGCTATTCAAGGGACTCTGAAGAGTCTTCTCCAGCACCACAGTTCGAAAGTATCAAATTCTTCAGTGCTCAGCTTTCTTTATGTTCCACTTTTCATATCCATGCATGACTACTGGAAAAACTGTAGCTTTGACTATGTGGACATTTGTCAGTAAAGTGATGACTCTATTTCTTAATTTGCTCTCCAGGTTTCTCATAGCTTTTCTTTCAGGGATAAAGTGTCTTTTAATTTTATGGCTACAGTCAGCATCTGCAGTGATTTTGGAGCCTAAAAAAATAAAGTCTATTACTGTTTCCATTTTTCCCCATCTATCTGCCATGAAGTGATGGGACTGGATACCATGATCTTAGTTTTTTCAATGTTGAGTTTTAAGCCTGCTTTTCCACTCTCCTTTTTACTATCATTAAGAAGTTCTTCACTTTCTGCTATCAGAGTTTTATCATCTGCATGTCTGAGGTTATCGATATTTTTTCCCAGCAATCTTGATTTCAGCTTGAGCTTCATCTAGCCTGACATTTCACATGATGTACTCTTCGTAGAAGTCAAGTAAGTAGTGTGAAAATATACAGCCTTAAAGTATTCCTTTTCAAATTTTGTACCAGTTCATTGTTCCACGTGCATTTCTAACAGCTGCTCCTTGACTTGCATACAAGCTTCTCAGGAGGCAGGTAAGGTGGTCTGGTATTGCTGTCTCTTTTAGAATTTTCCACAGTTTGTTGTGATCCACACAGTCAAAGGCTTTAGTGTAGTCAATGAGACAGAGACAGATGTTTCTCTGGAATTCTTATGTTTTCTCTGATTCAATGAATGTTGCCAAGTTGATCTCTGGATCCTTTGCCTTTTCCAAAACCAGCTTATACATCTGGGAGATCTCAGTTCATGTACTGTTGAAGCCTAACTTGAAGGATTTTTAACATTAGTTTGCTAGCATGTGAAAAGAGTGCAATTGTGTGGTATTTGGTGACATATTGAGCGCAGCATTTTAGCAGCAGCATCGTTTAGTATTTGAAATAACTTATCTTGAATTCAACAGAATTCCATTAGCTTTTTTCATAGTGATGCTTCCTAAGACCCTCTTGATTTCACATTCTAGGGTGTCTGGCTATTGTTGAGTGATTATGCCATGATGGTTATCCAGGTCATTAAGACCTTGTTTGTATATTCTTTTGTGGATTCTTGCCACTCTTCTTAATATCTTCTGCTTCTGCTAGGTCCATACCATTTCTGTTCTTTATTGTGTCCATCCTTGTGTTACCATGGTACCTCTAATTTTCTTGTAGGGATCTCTAGCCTTTCTCATTCTATTGTTTTCCTTTATTACTTTGTACTCAAGAAGGCCTTCTTATCTCTCTTTGCTATTTTTTGGGACTCTGCATTCAGATGTGTATATCTTTCTTTTTCTCCTTTGCCTTTTGCTTCTCTTGTTTTCTCACCTAATTGTATGGCCACAACAGACAACCATTTTGTCTTTTTGTATTGCTTTCTCTTGGGGATGGTTTTGATCACTGTCTCTTGTACAGTGTTACAAAGCTCTGTTCATAGTTCTTTAGACACATTGTCTATCAAATCTAATCCTGTGAATCTATTTGTATGTTCCACTATAAAATAATAAGGGTTTCAATTCGGTATCTGAATGACCTAGTGATTTTCTCTACTTTCTTTAAATTAAGTCTGAATTTCGCAATAAGGAGTTCATGATCTTTTCACAGTCAGCTCCCAGTCTTGACTGTGTTGATTGTATAGAGCATGTCCATCTTCAGCTGTAAAGAATATAATCACTCTGATTTCAGTACTGACCATCTAATGATGTCCATGTGCAGAATCATCTCGTGTTATTGAAAAAGGGTGTTTGCTATGACAAGTGCTTTCTCTTGGTTTGCCAACTCTGTTAGCCTTTGCCTTGCTTCATTTTGTACTCCAAGGCCAAACTTGCCTGTTACTCTAGGAATCTCTTGACTTCCTACTTTTGCCTTCCCGCCCTTTATGATGAAAATGACATCTTTTTTTCTTGTGTTAGCTCTAGAAGGTCTTATAGGTCTGACCTTATAATCTGAGTTAAAAGTCATATATAAGATATCTTATTGTTCAGCTGAAAGATTCTGTTCTACTAATTCTATTTATGTATTCTTTACAACTATAGACACTACATTGTTTTAGTTTGCTTTTCTCTAAATTATAACCTGTTGCCGATCTTTATGTCTTTTGCAATAATCTTGTTTACATGTGCTCTGAATCTTTAGAGCAAACTAAGCCCCTTTAAAATTAGTGCCTGTCTTTTTTTTCTTTCAAGTCTTTTTATCACACTACAACTTTTAATCTTTCAATCTTAGTAAATGTGACCAGTGGGTTGTTAATTTTTAAAGTATTATGTGGCAAGTGCTACTTGTTTTCCCCATGAAAATAATATAGTATCTTACCAGATAAAAGTAGATTCTGGGCTTCCATGGTCGTCCAGTGGATAAAGAGTTTACCTTGCAATGTAAGGGATGTTGGTTCAATCCCTGGCCTGGGAAGATCCCACATGCTGTGGAGCAGCTGCATCTGTGTGTCCAATTATAAGCCAGTGCTCTGGAGCACATGTGCCTAGAGTCGGTGCTCTGCAACGAGAGAAGCCACTGCAACGGGAAGCCCACACAGGTCAAAGAACAAAGATAGATGAAAATAAATAAATGAAACACCAATAAAAGAGGCCAAAATTTAAAATATATATATATATATATATGTAAAAGTAGATTCTTACTCAATATCTTTTAAAAATTATATTGCATGCTTATAATCTATTGCAAGTCTTGGTTCTTGAAATATATTTTTTAAAATTTAACTAGAGTCTTGAAAACATAGTGCGCATAAAAAGAACAAGTAGTAAAGAAGACCTTCATCAAAATTGCCAGTTCATTTGTCACACTGATACTGATGGCTCACAAGCAATAGGGCCTTGCTTAGGTTTTGTGTTAGATTCTGAGACTGAATAGAGGAAATACAACCTCTTTCAGATATCGTGTTATTGAAAAGGGTGTTTGCTATGACAAGTGCTTTCTCTTGGTTTGCCAACTCTGTTAGCCTTTGCCTTGCTTCATTTTGTACTCAAGGCCAAACTTGCCTGTTACTCTAGGAATCTCTTGACTTCCTACTTTTGCCTTCCCGCCCTTTATGATGAAAATGACATCTTTTTTTCTTGTGTTAGCTCTAGAAGGTCTTATAGGTCTGACCTTATAATCTGAGTTAAAAGTCATATATAAGATATCTTATTGTTCAGCTGAAAGATTCTGTTCTACTAATTCTATTTATGTATTCTTTACAACTATAGACACTACATTGTTTTAGTTTGCTTTTCTCTAAATTATAACCTGTTGCCGATCTTTATGTCTTTTGCAATAATCTTGTTTACATGTGCTCTGAATCTTTAGAGCAAACTAAGCCCCTTTAAAATTAGTGCCTGTCTTTTTTTTCTTTCAAGTCTTTTTATCACACTACAACTTTTAATCTTTCAATCTTAGTAAATGTGACCAGTGGGTTGTTAATTTTTAAAGTATTATGTGGCAAGTGCTACTTGTTTTCCCCATGAAAATAATATAGTATCTTACCAGATAAAAGTAGATTCTGGGCTTCCATGGTCGTCCAGTGGATAAAGAGTTTACCTTGCAATGTAAGGGATGTTGGTTCAATCCCTGGCCTGGGAAGATCCCACATGCTGTGGAGCAGCTGCATCTGTGTGTCCAATTATAAGCCAGTGCTCTGGAGCACATGTGCCTAGAGTCGGTGCTCTGCAACGAGAGAAGCCACTGCAACGGGAAGCCCACACAGGTCAAAGAACAAAGATAGATGAAAATAAATAAATGAAACACCAATAAAAGAGGCCAAAATTTAAAATATATATATATATATATATGTAAAAGTAGATTCTTACTCAATATCTTTTAAAAATTATATTGCATGCTTATAATCTATTGCAAGTCTTGGTTCTTGAAATATATTTTTTAAAATTTAACTAGAGTCTTGAAAACATAGTGCGCATAAAAAGAACAAGTAGTAAAGAAGACCTTCATCAAAATTGCCAGTTCATTTGTCACACTGATACTGATGGCTCACAAGCAATAGGGCCTTGCTTAGGTTTTGTGTTAGATTCTGAGACTGAATAGAGGAAATACAACCTCTTCTGTCAGATACCTCTTTTGGGAATCATAAATGCATATAATTTCACTACTTTGTGCAGAGTAATAAAACAAAAGTTAAAGAGCTGACACAGGTATCTCAGCCTAGTTTCATAAAAACACTTTTGGAGTAATCTCAAAGTTAAATAGGCTGTGCAAGCTAAACATTATAGCAGGCAGCATGAAAGTCTTAACTTAACAGACACTTTACATGGCACTTACTTGTGTGGGTTGCTGTTCCAAGCCTCTTGCAAACATGAACTCATTCAATCCTCATCACGATTCTATGGGTAAGCACTGTTTCTAGGCTAATTTTATAGGTGAGGTACCTGAAGCACGTAATGTTAGGTGAATTTCCCAAGGTCCACACCAGGCCAGGCCAGGATTTAAATATAGGTTTAGTGTATCTCCAGAGTCCCTACAGGAGGCTTTTAACAGTCAGGGAAGAACAAATGGGCGGGCATTTCCTAAGGGCCAGTTATACCTGCGACAATGTCTAGAGATGAGGGAAGCTAGAGGAGGGAGTAAGAATAATGTTAACTGAAAAACCAGGGTTTTATTTTAACAGGATTTATCTCAGTGTTAGGGAGAAGGTTCTCTAGTATCATGGAGGTTGGATACAAGATGGCTGGAGCAGAGGTGGAAAGACATTGAAGAGGCTATATGCAATAATACAAGTGAGAGAGACAGAGGAAATATGACTGGAGGAAAACTGAAGCTTGTGTCAGTTATTCTTTTGGTAAGATTTGACATTGGACAAAAGAGAGAAACTTGTGTCTGAACTGATTCCTCTGAGTTTCTGATGAAGGTAACAGTGTAGACAGGAGTGACTATTCAGATACGGAAGTAAAAAAAGAGAACTGAACATTAGAAAATTCCTCTGATACAATATAAAGAAAAAAGAAAGTAGAGCTCAAAATTGTAGTTTTGTATTGTCCTTTACAGCATGTGTGTAACACAGAAAAGGTCTTACGAATACAAGAAAAGCAACTCTTTGTGAATGGTAAAATGATTTAATAGAAGTTTTCATTTTTCACTGTATCCTCTAAATTTTTTGCAATAAACATGAACTAGTTACCATTAAACCAAAATTATTACTGGAAAGTTTCTAAAAAGTGATCTTATTTATATTTAACTTCTACAGTCTTCCTGGAAAGCAAAATAAAGCACTTAGCAAAAGTAGATTTATTAACTTTGGATTAGGAATTTCCTTTTTAGGAAACTGTTTTAAAGTAATACATAAATTCCCATGTTTGTTTATAAATATATTGTTATACATTAAAATTGGCATTAACATGGCTTTCCTGATGGCTCAGATGGTAAAGAGTCTGCCTGCATTGCAGAAGACCTGGGTTCGATCTCTGGGTTGGGAAGATACCCTGGAGGAGGGAATGGGAGTCTATTCCATTATTCTTTCCTGGAGAGTCCCATAGAGAGAAAAGCCTTGTGGGCTTCAGTCCATAGAGTTGCATATAGTCAAACACAACTGAGCAAGTATCACTTTAACTTTTCAGCATCAACAGTTGGGAATGTTGAAAACAATAACACAGCTCTGTGAATGTGTACCACATATTCATTTTAATACTTATAAAATACTTAATCATCAGGGAAAACACTTCTGATATATGAAAATAGCAGGCTATGAGTTCTTCAATGCTATTTATATAGGATATCTCTGAGCAAAATATGATACTAATTTTGACTTATATTTAGCAAGATCTGCAAAATATACACACATATTTACTTATGATAAAAAACATAATGTGAGCACTATCCCTACTGTTTAATCATTGAAGGCTATAAGCAATAATACAAGTGAGAGAGACAGAGGAAATATGACTGGAGGAAAACTGAAGCTTGTGTCAGTTATTCTTTTGGTAAGATTTGACATTGGACAAAGAGAGAAACTTGTGTCTGAACTGATTCCTCTGAGTTTCTGATGAAGGTAACAGTGTAGACAGGAGTGACTATTCAGATACGGAAGTAAAAAAAGAGAACTGAACATTAGAAAATTCCTCTGATACAATATAAAGAAAAAAGAAAGTAGAGCTCAAAATTGTAGTTTTGTATTGTCCTTTACAGCATGTGTGTAACACAGAAAAGGTCTTACGAATACAAGAAAAGCAACTCTTTGTGAATGGTAAAATGATTTAATAGAAGTTTTCATTTTTCACTGTATCCTCTAAATTTTTTGCAATAAACATGAACTAGTTACCATTAAACCAAAATTATTACTGGAAAGTTTCTAAAAAGTGATCTTATTTATATTTAACTTCTACAGTCTTCCTGGAAAGCAAAATAAAGCACTTAGCAAAAGTAGATTTATTAACTTTGGATTAGGAATTTCCTTTTTAGGAAACTGTTTTAAAGTAATACATAAATTCCCATGTTTGTTTATAAATATATTGTTATACATTAAAATTGGCATTAACATGGCTTTCCTGATGGCTCAGATGGTAAAGAGTCTGCTTGCATGCAGGAGACCTGGGTTCGATCTCTGGGTTGGGAAGATACCCTGGAGGAGGGAATGGGAGTCTATTCCATTATTCTTTCCTGGAGAGTCCCATAGAGAGAAAAGCCTTGTGGGCTTCAGTCCATAGAGTTGCATATAGTCAAACACAACTGAGCAAGTATCACTTTAACTTTTCAGCATCAACAGTTGGGAATGTTGAAAACAATAACACAGCTCTGTGAATGTGTACCACATATTCATTTTAATACTTATAAAAATACTTAATCATCAGGGAAAACACTTCTGATATATGAAAATAGCAGGCTATGAGTTCTTCAATGCTATTTATATAGGATATCTCTGAGCAAAATATGATACTAATTTTGACTTATATTTAGCAAGATCTGCAAAATATACACACATATTTACTTATGATAAAAAACATAATGTGAGCACTATCCCTACTGTTTAATCATTTCAAACGGGCTTGTAAGTACACAGCCAAAGAAGAATGGAAAAGCTGCCCGTGCTCTGAGGCTGGCTGTGTGAGGGGAAGCAGTTGGTTAAAACCATGATTGTAGACAAGAATAAGTAGAAGGACCAATGATTACATTAAATGTATGTTTTTCAGGAGTATTTGAATGTGATAGGAGAGATAATAGTTTTAAAGAAGCACAAAATTTTGGAATTTTGGATATTAAAAAAATAAAAGATATTTGTTGAGATATTATCATATGCTTAGGACTTCTAAAACACAATGATCAGAGTCTATACATAGATAGTGGATTTATTTGTGTTTTAGGCAAGCATTTCCTGCATTATTATAATTTGTTTGGATACATTGACCAACATTCAGATATGGTAGTGCTATGACTTCACTTTTAGGGAAAATGTGAATATTGAGGTAGCTGTGTTTTTCCTTTGTCCTATGAAAAGTAATAGAATCTGCAAATTTTAATAATCTTTAATAAATTTTATCAGTTTTTGAAGAAAACAAATATTTTAGGCTATTTTCATGTAGCTAAAATTCTTAGGATTTTAAAATAATTGAAATGATGGTATTCACACATAAATATCTTTACCTGCATGTTAATAGAACTGTTAATTTGTATACTATTATTTATTGATATTTGTTAAATGACTACTGTATGCAAGTGCTTTAAATGCATTATCTCATTTAATGCTCAGAAAAGATTAAAACTTGTACATACTAGAGCTAATCAATGAATTCAGCAAAGTCGCAGGATGCAAAGTCAACACACAGAAATCACTGGCATTGCTAGACACAAACAATCAAAAATCAGAAAACGAATTCAAAGAGGCAATCCCCTTCACCATTGCAACCAAAAGAATCAAATATCTAGGAATAAACCTACCCAAAGAAACAAAAGAATTGTACACAGAAAATTACAAGACACTCATGAAAGAAATTAAAGAAGACTTAAACAGATGGAGAGATATTCCATGTTCCTGGATCAGAAGAATCAATATTGTGAAAATGACCATACTACCAAATATGATACTAATTTTGACTTATATTTAGCAAGATCTGCAAAATATACACACATATTTACTTATGATAAAAAACATAATGTGAGCACTATCCCTACTGTTTAATCATTTCAAACGGGCTTGTAAGTACACAGCCAAAGAAGAATGGAAAAGCTGCCCGTGCTCTGAGGCTGGCTGTGTGAGGGGAAGCAGTTGGTTAAAACCATGATTGTAGACAAGAATAAGTAGAAGGACCAATGATTACATTAAATGTATGTTTTTCAGGAGTATTTGAATGTGATAGGAGAGATAATAGTTTTAAAGAAGCACAAAATTTTGGAATTTTGGATATTAAAAAGATAAAAAGATATTTGTTGAGATATTATCATATGCTTAGGACTTCTAAAACACAATGATCAGAGTCTATACATAGATAGTGGATTTATTTGTGTTTTAGGCAAGCATTTCCTGCATTATTATAATTTGTTTGGATACATTGACCAACATTCAGATATGGTAGTGCTATGACTTCACTTTTAGGGAAAATGTGAATATTGAGGTAGCTGTGTTTTTCCTTTGTCCTATGAAAAGTAATAGAATCTGCAAATTTTAATAATCTTTAATAAATTTTATCAGTTTTTGAAGAAAACAAATATTTTAGGCTATTTTCATGTAGCTAAAATTCTTAGGATTTTAAAATAATTGAAATGATGGTATTCACACATAAATATCTTTACCTGCATGTTAATAGAACTGTTAATTTGTATACTATTATTTATTGATATTTGTTAAATGACTACTGTATGCAAGTGCTTTAAATGCATTATCTCATTTAATGCTCAGAAAAGATTAAAACTTGTACATACTAGAGCTAATCAATGAATTCAGCAAAGTCGCAGGATGCAAAGTCAACACACAGAAATCACTGGCATTGCTAGACACAAACAATCAAAAATCAGAAAACGAATTCAAAGAGGCAATCCCCTTCACCATTGCAACCAAAAGAATCAAATATCTAGGAATAAACCTACCCAAAGAAACAAAAGAATTGTACACAGAAAATTACAAGACACTCATGAAAGAAATTAAAGAAGACTTAAACAGATGGAGAGATATTCCATGTTCCTGGATCAGAAGAATCAATATTGTGAAAATGACCATACTACCAAATATCATCTACAGATTCAATGCAATACCTATTCAACTACCATTGACATTCTTCACAGAACTAGACCAAAGAATCACACAGTTCATATGGAAACACAAAAGACCTCGAATAGCCAAAGCAATCCTGAGAAAGAAAAACGGAGCTGGAGCAATCAGCCTCCCTAACTTAAGACTCTACTACAAAGCAACAGTCATCAAGACAGTATGGTACTGGCACAAAAACAGAACTATAGACCTATGCAACATGATAGAGAACCCAGAGATCAACCCACGCACCTATGGGTACCTTATTTTTGATAAAGGAGGCGAAACTATAAAATGGGACAAAGACAGCCTCTTCAACAAATGGTGCTGGGAAAATTGGACAGCTACATGCAAAAGAATGAAGTTGGGAACATTCCCTGACACCATACACTAAGATCAACTCAAAATGGATTAAAGACCTAAATGTAAGACCAGAAACCATCAAACTCTTAGAGGAGAATATAGGCAAAACCCTCAAGGACATCAATCAAAGCCAGATCTTCTCTGACCTACTAAAATAGCGGAACTGAAAAGAAAAATGAACATGTGGGACCTCATGAAACTTAAAAGCTTTTGTACAGAAAAAGAAATGACAAAAATGCTGAACAGACACCCCACAGAGTGGGAGAAAATCATAGCCAATGAAACAACAGACAAAGAATTCATCTCCAAAATCTACAAGCAACTCAGACAACTCAGCACTGGAAAAACGAACAACCCAATCAAAAAATGGGGAAAAGATCTAAAGAGACGCCTCTCCAAAGAGGACATACAGATGGCCCAAAAGCACATGAAATGATGCTCAACCTCGCTTATTATTAGAGAAATGCAAATTAAAACTACAATGAGATATCACCTCACACCCGTCAGAATGGCCATCTTCAAAAAATCTGCAGACAATAAATGCTGGAGAGGGTGCAGAGAAAAGGGAACCCTCTTGCATTGCTGGTGGGAATGTCAATTGATACAGCCTCTATGGAAGACAGTATGGAGATTCCTTTAAAAATTCAAAATAGAAGCACCCTATGACCCAGCAATCCCACTATTAGGCTTATATCTTGATGAAATCAAAACTGAAAGAAACACCTGTACCCTAATGTTCATTGTAGCTCTCTATACAATTGCCAGAACATGAAAGCAACCTAGATGTCCATTGATGAATGAATGGATACAGAAGTTGTGGTACATATATACAATGGAATACTACTCAGCTGTTAAAAGAAATGCAGAAGGCTCAGTCCTAATGAAGTGGCTGACTCTACAACCTATCATAAAAAGTGAAGTAAGTCAAAAAGAGAAAGACAAATACAGTATACTAACGCACATATATGGAATCTAGTAGGACAGTCTTGATAACACACTCAGGGAACTCACGTAAAAACAGACAGAGCATAGACATAGGGACATTGTGGGGAAGAAATAGGGAGGGGGAGGCATGGAGGGAGTAACATGGTAACCTATACTGTCATGTGTGGAAAAGATAGCTATTGTCATTGTGCTAAGGGAATAGGAGTGCTCACAATGGCATGGGGAGATGGTCCGGAGGGGTGGGATGGGGGGAACTGAGGGGGTGGAGACCAGAGGTATGCATATGACTGATCTGGGAACATACATGTCTGTGAACAACAAAACTCTATAAAACCTTTAAAATAAAGAATTAAAAAAAAAAAAAAAACTTGTAGATAGATCAGCAACTGACTAAGAGTGGTTAAATTGATTTTACTTTTGCATAGTTTTGTTGTTTACAGATATACATAGACCCAAATCAGTCATAGGTATACACTTGACCCCTCCCATCTGAACCCTCTCCCAGTCCTTTCACATCCCACCCTTCCAGGTTTTTGCATAGCCCCCATGTAAGTTCCCTCAGTCTTATACTGTCTCTTTTATATACAGTAGTGTAGGTTTCCATGTTACTTTTTCCATACTTCTCATTCACTCCTCCCTCCCCTCAATGTCCATAAATCTATTCTCTATGGCTGTTTCTCCATTGTTGCTCTGCATATGCACTTATTAGTGCCATCTTTCTATTAGGCATATATAACATTGAGGAAATAAAAATTGAAAGAGACACATGTACCCCAGTGTTCATTGCAGCACTTTTTCTAATAGCTAGAACATGGAAACAACCTAGATATCCATCAACAAATGAATGGATAAAGAAGCTATGTTACATATATACAATGGAATATTTCTCAAAAAAATGCATTTGAGTGAGGCCTAATGAGGTGGAGGCCTGATGAATCTAGAACCTATTATACAAAATGACGTAAGTCAAAAACAGAAGGACAAATATAGCATGCTGACACATATATATGGAATCTCTTGTCTTTTTGATAATAGTATTCTAACACTTGTGAAGTGGTATTGTGACTGAAACTCAAAGAGATTAAATGATGCATCCAAAGCCATTCAGCAAGGAAGTATTCTGAATATGAATTTGTACCCAGATCTCCCTGGGGTCAATACTAATGATATTTTTCTGTTCATATACTCACTTCCTTTATTTTAAACACAGGATTATGAGACTTCAGAGATGAAAGAGCATTTGACATTGCTTATTCCAATTATTTCAATTCATGTTTTAGAGAACTGTAGCCTAGAAAAGTTGGACTACTTACTTAAGGTCATATAACCAATTACTAATACTAGGGTGCCACCATGAATTGTAGTTATTTTCTTTCCACATTTCAGGAACTTACAAGTTGGCCTAAATTCTTTGGCTTACTGGGTTTAAATTTGATAAATTAACTCCTACACTTTTGTTTTCCCCAACAAGATGGGAAAATACAACTTGACTACTCAACGCACTTTTTGGATCAGCTTCCAGTCTCTCCACTGCTTGAGTTTCCCTCTAAAGCAAATATACAATGAACAAATTATAAAAGAAATTTGGTTCTTAGTGATACCAACATGGTAGACTTTACTACTGATGTGTTCAAAAAACCTTATTCTGATGATATTCCTCATGCTTGGAGAGAAAAAAGAACCAGCATTGTTTCACAAATGAAACAGCTTCAGGCATCAACAGAACAAATTGTGAAGATAGTGGAAGATCCAGAAACTACAGAGGAAGTACAATTAACCAGGGATGTTTGGACACAGTTTTATTACCTGGTAGATAAGTCTGGTTTTATGTAGGAATATTTAGATACATACTAGGTAAGCAAAATTTCAGCATGAATATGGAAATTACTTTGGAGCAGTAGAAAATTTTTACTTCTTTAGAGTGTTGGTTCCAGTAATGGATAGAAATGCTGTTAGTTCCTTCTGGGGAAAACTTAACTGCAGAAATATTAATACATAATTGGAATGCAGTCATGGAAGACTTTGCATGGCTAAAAGGTAAATAATAATTCTGTGAATTCTCCACTTCAATGTCTTCAGCAGTGAATGTGGCTCATTCATTGGTCTCTGTTTGCTTTCTTTAATTACCCCAAACTGGGATAACAGTATGGATCGAATCTTTTACCAGCCACAGTATCTTAGTGCAATTCCAATTATGTGCCCACATATTCTCTGCCATTTAACCACAACAGTCATAATAAAAATGTTTGAAAATGCCAGCAGGCGCTAAAAGATCTGGTCAAAGTTATTCAACAGGCGCCTTACACATATTTATATAAAGACCCAATTACAGAGTTTGTTGACTCTGACTTTGTTGAGGCTCATAAAAAGCTGAAGAGGGGCTTCCCCTGGTGGTCCAGTGGGTAAGGACACCGCCTTGCAGTGCAAGGGGCGCCGATTCGATCCCTGGCCTGGGAAGATCCCACGTGACGCGGAGCAGCTGGACTGATGTGTCCAATTACCGAGCCGGAGCTCTGGAGCGCATGCGCCCAGAGCCGGCGCTCTGCAACGACAGACGCCACCGCGATGGGAGGCCCACAGGAGCCAAAGAACAAAGACGGATGAAAATAGAGAAATGAAAGACCAATACAAGTGGCCCGCCTGCCCCCCTCCCTTCCCAACCCGACCCCCGCCCAAAATAAAAAATAAAATTAAAAAAAAGCTGAAGAGATGTGAATCAATGCAAGTGAATAATTTCTTCCTGGTTGCTTGTTTGAGGATTTCAAGGAAATCCTCAAATTTCATTGAAGAAAATTTTTGTCTCTTCATATTTGAAACTTTTGTCACATCCATCAGTGTTTCACCATTAACATGCTGGCAGATAAACTGAACATGACTCCAAAGAAGCTGAGAAGTAGATTATAAATTTGATTTCAAATGCAAGACTGGATGTCGAATGATTCTAAATTGGGTCATTTGGTTACGAGTAACAATACCATCTCACTGTATCAGCAAGTGATTGAAAATGCCAAAAGACTTTTTGTTTAGAAGCCAGATGTTGACTGTGAATATTGAGAAGAAATTTCATCAGAATAGTAGGGCGGAGGCTCCTAACTGTGTAACTTGGGACTCTGACTTCTATGAACTGTACAGAAAAAAATGAAAAAAAAGAAAAAGAAAAAAACTATAAAAGAAAATGACATAATAAAGCTATTATATAAAGGTGAAACATTTTAGAAACAATTAACATATTAAATATAAATTTAGTGAGTTTGAATAAAATTGACTATTTTATTAAAAAATAAAATGATAAACTAAAAAATAAACCCCTGAAGTGAGGAGATGAGTTAGAAAAAAGGTGTACTACTTGCAAAAATGATTTAATGCAAGTAAAACTGCACCAATGTCAGGTATAAGAATACAGATATCATAGGTGAACTTTTGAATCCCCCTGTCCACTTCAGCTGGACACCTTTGAATTATGTACCAATATTTGACCCTTTGTAGTCAGTCTTCAAATAGAGACTTCAAAAACTTTCTTTTGTCTCTTCTTACACAGCATCTTTCTTAAAGTATGTCACATGGTGTTGCTCTGCTGCCTCTTTCCATTTGGGATGGATAGTTGATATGTTAGTATAATCATGGAACTGATTGTTACTTCAAGTATTGATGTTAGAACTGTCTCGGTCTTATGCCAATATCAACAGTGCTTTCATCTTTAGGGCTCTAAGCAGGCACTGTATTATACAGGCATATGAACTGAAGACTCCATTGTAATAAATCTGTTCACAATAGATCCTTTAAGCCTAAATGCAATTACTGTTTTACTTATAGGATTTTAACATTAGGCCAAAATTTAACATCTTGTTCTGCTAATTATAAACAATAAAAAAAATTTACACTCAATTTAATTTTAATTTAGAAGCAAATTTAGCAACTCATACCTCTAAACCAGTAGTTCTCAAAATATACTTGGTGACTCAGAAGTATTAACATCACCTGGTCACTTATGAGAAGTAAAAATCCTTGGGCCCACTCAGGAAACCAGTGAGTGATTCCAATGTGCACTAATGTTTGAGAGTAACAGATTTAAACCATGATGTTTTATTTTCTTTACTCCTCAAATATTCTATATTATGATTTCCTTATGGCTCAGAGGTAAAGAATCTGCATGCAATGCAGGAGACATGATTTGATTCCCTGGTCAGGAAGGTACTGTGGAGAATGAAATGGCAACATGTAAAAAAATTGAAAAAAGAATTTCATCAGAATAGTAGGGGAGGCTCCTAACTGTGATGAATTTTTAAAAAATAAAAGCTATTATATAAAGGTGAAACATTTTAGAAACAATTAACATATTAAATATAAATTTAGTGAGTTTGAATAAAATTGACTATTTTATTAAAAAATAAAATGATAAACTAAAAAATAAACCCCTGAAGTGAGGAGATGAGTTAGAAAAAAGGTGTACTACTTGCAAAAATGATTTAATGCAAGTAAAACTGCACCAATGTCAGGTATAAGAATACAGATATCATAGGTGAACTTTTGAATCCCCCTGTCCACTTCAGCTGGACACCTTTGAATTATGTACCAATATTTGACCCTTTGTAGTCAGTCTTCAAATAGAGACTTCAAAAACTTTCTTTTGTCTCTTCTTACACAGCATCTTTCTTAAAGTATGTCACATGGTGTTGCTCTGCTGCCTCTTTCCATTTGGGATGGATAGTTGATATGTTAGTATAATCATGGAACTGATTGTTACTTCAAGTATTGATGTTAGAACTGTCTCGGTCTTATGCCAATATCAACAGTGCTTTCATCTTTAGGGCTCTAAGCAGGCACTGTATTATACAGGCATATGAACTGAAGACTCCATTGTAATAAATCTGTTCACAATAGATCCTTTAAGCCTAAATGCAATTACTGTTTTACTTATAGGATTTTAACATTAGGCCAAAATTTAACATCTTGTTCTGCTAATTATAAACAATAAAAAATTTACACTCAATTTAATTTTAATTTAGAAGCAAATTTAGCAACTCATACCTCTAAACCAGTAGTTCTCAAAATATACTTGGTGACTCAGAAGTATTAACATCACCTGGTCACTTATGAGAAGTAAAAATCCTTGGGCCCACTCAGGAAACCAGTGAGTGATTCCAATGTGCACTAATGTTTGAGAGTAACAGATTTAAACCATGATGTTTTATTTTCTTTACTCCTCAAATATTCTATATTATGCATTTCCCTTATGGCTCAGAGGTAAAGAATCTGCATGCAATGCAGGAGACATGATTTGATTCCCTGGTCAGGAAGGTACTGTGGAGAATGAAATGGCAACCCACTCCAGTATTCTTGCTTGGAAAACTCCATGGACAGAAGAACCTGGTGGGCAGCAGTCCATGGGAGTCACAGAGTCAGAAATGACTGAGCAAGCTCTCATTAATTCTATATTACAACCAAACATGATGACCCATGCATTTCCCATTATGGTACTATAGTTACCTGTGTTTCTCTTTCCAAATGATAAGCGTAAGTTCACTTCAGTTCAGATTCTCAGTCGTGTCTGACTCTTTAAGACCCCATAGACTGCAGCATACCAGGCTTCCCTGTCCTTCACAGTCTCCCAGAGCTTGTTTAAACTGATGTCCATTGACTCAATGAGGCCATTCAAGCATCTCATCCTCTGTCATCCATTCTCCTTTGCCTTCCATTTTTCCCAACATCAGGGTCTTTTTCAATGAATCATCTCTTTGCATCAGGTGGCCAAAGTATTGGAGCTTCAACCTCAGCATCATTCCTTCTAATGAATATTCCTATGGATTAATTGGTTTGATCTCCTTGCATTCCAAGGTATTCTCAAAAGACTTCTCAGCACACAGTTCAAAGGCATCAATTCTTTGGCACTCAGCCTTCTTTATCATCTAGCTCTTATATTCATACATGACTAGTGGAAAGACTGTAGCTTTAACTATAACAGACTTTTGTCAGGAAAGTGATGTCTCTGCTTTTTAATATGCAGTCTAGGTTTGTCATAGCTTTTCTTCCAAGGAGCAGGTGTCTTTTAATTTCAGGGCTGCAGTCACCATCCGCAGTGATTTTGGAGCCCCAAAACACTAACCTCTGCCACTGTTTCCATTGTTTGCTCACCTCTTTAGCAACTCATATCTAACCAGTAGTTCTCAAAATATACTTGGTGACTCAGAAGTATTAACATCACCTGGTCACTTATGAGAAGTAAAAATCCTTGGGCCCACTCAGGAAACCAGTGAGTGATTCCAATGTGCACTAATGTTTGAGAGTAACAGATTTAAACCATGATGTTTTATTTTCTTTACTCCTCAAATATTCTATATTATGCATTTCCCTTATGGCTCAGAGGTAAAGAATCTGCATGCAATGCAGGAGACATGATTTGATTCCCTGGTCAGGAAGGTACTGTGGAGAATGAAATGGCAACCCACTCCAGTATTCTTGCTTGGAAAACTCCATGGACAGAAGAACCTGGTGGGCAGCAGTCCATGGGAGTCACAGAGTCAGAAATGACTGAGCAAGCTCTCATTAATTCTATATTACAACCAAACATGATGACCCATGCATTTCCCATTATGGTACTATAGTTACCTGTGTTTCTCTTTTCCAAATGATAAGCGTAAGTTCACTTCAGTTCAGATTCTCAGTCGTGTCTGACTCTTTAAGACCCCATAGACTGCAGCATACCAGGCTTCCCTGTCCTTCACAGTCTCCCAGAGCTTGTTTAAACTGATGTCCATTGACTCAATGAGGCCATTCAAGCATCTCATCCTCTGTCATCCATTCTCCTTTGCCTTCCATTTTTCCCAACATCAGGGTCTTTTTCAATGAATCATCTCTTTGCATCAGGTGGCCAAAGTATTGGAGCTTCAACCTCAGCATCATTCCTTCTAATGAATATTCCTATGGATTAATTGGTTTGATCTCCTTGCATTCCAAGGTATTCTCAAAAGACTTCTCAGCACACAGTTCAAAGGCATCAATTCTTTGGCACTCAGCCTTCTTTATCATCTAGCTCTTATATTCATACATGACTAGTGGAAAGACTGTAGCTTTAACTATAACAGACTTTTGTCAGGAAAGTGATGTCTCTGCTTTTTAATATGCAGTCTAGGTTTGTCATAGCTTTTCTTCCAAGGAGCAGGTGTCTTTTAATTTCAGGGCTGCAGTCACCATCCGCAGTGATTTTGGAGCCCCAAAACACTAACCTCTGCCACTGTTTCCATTGTTTGCTCATCTCTTTGTCATGAAGTGATGGGACCAGATGCCATGATCTTCAGTTTTTGAATGTTGAGGCCAGCTTTTATGCTCTTTTCTTTCACCTTCATTGAGGGCTCTTTAGTTTCTCTTCACTATCTTCCATAATGGTGATATCATCTGCATATCTGAGGTTATTGATATTTCTCCCAGTAATCTTGATTTCAGCTTGTGCTTCATCCAGATTGGCATTTTGCATTATGGATTCTGCATTTAAATTATATAATCAGGGTGACATTCACAGCCTTGTTGTATTCCTTTCTAAATTTGAAGCCATTCCATTGTTCCATGTCCAGTTCTAACTGTTGCTTCTTGTTCTGCATATAGGTTTTCAGGAGGTAGGTATGGTGGTCTGGTATTCCTATCTCAGAATTTTCTGCAGTTTGTTGTGATTCACACACTGAAAGGTTTTAGTCTAGTCAATGAAGCAGAAGTAGATTTTTTTCTAGAATTTCCTTGCTCTTTCTATGATCCAGTGGACACTGGCATTTTGATCTCTTGTTCCTCTGCCTTTTCTAAATCCGGGTTGTACATCTGGAAGTTCTCAGTCCACATACTATTGAAGCCTAACTTCAAGAATTTTGAGCATTACTTTGCTAGCATGTGAAATGAGTGAACTGGTACCATACTTTGGATATTCTTTGGCATTGTTCTTCATTGGGATTGGAATGAAAACTGGCCTTTTCCCATCCCAAGGTCACTGAAAATTTTTTCCAAATTTGCTAGCATATTGAGTGTAGCACTTTGACGCATCACCTTTTAGTATTTGAAATAGCTCAAGCTGAATTCCATCACCTCTGCTAGCTTTGTTTGTAGTAATGCTTCCTAGGGCCCACTTGACTTTGTACTCTAAGATATCTGGCTCTAGGTGAGTGATCACATCATCATCGTCATCCAGCTCATTAAGATGTGTGAAATAGGGAAACTTAAAAGCACACTGAAAAAAAAACTAATCGCCTGGTTGTAATCATGCAACTTCCTTTATTGGCTTCATAGTAAACACAATTTGCCAAATTTTTTATAGAGGAAAACACTACAGCATGCTTTTTTGTATATTTCTTAAATTTATTTCATTGTTCATCAGAGGAAAAAAATATATCTTGGGTTGGCCAAAAAATTCCTTTGGGTTTTTCCATAAGATGTTACAGGAAAACCAGGATGAATTTTTTGGTGGTGCTAGTAGTAAAGAACCCATCTGACAATGTAAGAGACATTAGAGACACACATGCAATCCCTGAATTGGGAAGACCCCCTGGAGAAGCAAATGGCAATGCACTCCAGTATTGTTGCCTGGAGAATCCCTTGGATGGGGAGCCTGGAGAGCTACAGTCTATAGTCCATAGTGTCACAAAGAGTTGGACATGCCGGAAGTGACTTAGCACAGCACAATTTACCAAAGGTTTGAGAATAAATATACACTTTTCAGTTATCACATTTGTTGCATTGTAGTTTACTTTAAAATTAGACAGTGTAAATGTAAAGCTTCTTGGGTTAAATGCACTGATTGCAGAAAGGGTCATTAATTTGTTTTGAATCACAGCTCCCCATTAGGAAAGTAGAGAGGTGTATTTTAAACTGAACAACAGATTAATACTAAAATCAATTTTCCATTAATTTATAAACTATATATGTATATTTTGTTCTAAACTGTTTTAGACTAAGTTAGTTTCATTTTGTAATATCTAATTATGCTAGTTTTGAGTCTCTTGACCACTGATCAGTTGAGCACAAGCATATTGGCACCATTCCAACATAGATACCTGATTACAATACAATTGCATCTGCTGAAGCATAGCACAACTTAAACATTGTCATTCTTTAGTTTTCTTCATAAAAAGTACTTGTCTATGTGTTGATCATAAGTTAGTTTTATGCCATTTATATTGCTGAGTTTAATTTTTATATTTCAAAAGTAAATCTACTTTTGCAACAAAAGAAATAATATATATCCTTTTAGTTAGCTACTTGGGAAACAAAGTTATTTCTTGAATATACCTTTTCTTTCTTTTCAGAAATCATAACATTCACTTAATGATATTTAGATTCTTTGGTGGAGTGTTGTAATCATGCAACTTCCTTTATTGGCTTCATAGTAAACACAATTTGCCAAATTTTTTATAGAGGAAAACACTACAGCATGCTTTTTTGTATATTTCTTAAATTTATTTCATTGTTCATCAGAGGAAAAAAATATATCTTGGGTTGGCCAAAAAATTCCTTTGGGTTTTTCCATAAGATGTTACAGGAAAACCAGGATGAATTTTTTGGTGGTGCTAGTAGTAAAGAACCCATCTGACAATGTAAGAGACATTAGAGACACACATGCAATCCCTGAATTGGGAAGACCCCCTGGAGAAGCAAATGGCAATGCACTCCAGTATTGTTGCCTGGAGAATCCCTTGGATGGGGAGCCTGGAGAGCTACAGTCTATAGTCCATAGTGTCACAAAGAGTTGGACATGCCGGAAGTGACTTAGCACAGCACAATTTACCAAAGGTTTGAGAATAAATATACACTTTTCAGTTATCACATTTGTTGCATTGTAGTTTACTTTAAAATTAGACAGTGTAAATGTAAAGCTTCTTGGGTTAAATGCACTGATTGCAGAAAGGGTCATTAATTTGTTTTGAATCACAGCTCCCCATTAGGAAAGTAGAGAGGTGTATTTTAAACTGAACAACAGATTAATACTAAAATCAATTTTCCATTAATTTATAAACTATATATGTATATTTTGTTCTAAACTGTTTTAGACTAAGTTAGTTTCATTTTGTAATATCTAATTATGCTAGTTTTGAGTCTCTTGACCACTGATCAGTTGAGCACAAGCATATTGGCACCATTCCAACATAGATACCTGATTACAATACAATTGCATCTGCTGAAGCATAGCACAACTTAAACATTGTCATTCTTTAGTTTTCTTCATAAAAAAAGTACTTGTCTATGTGTTGATCATAAGTTAGTTTTATGCCATTTATATTGCTGAGTTTAATTTTTATATTTCAAAAGTAAATCTACTTTTGCAACAAAAGAAATAATATATATCCTTTTAGTTAGCTACTTGGGAAACAAAGTTATTTCTTGAATATACCTTTTCTTTCTTTTCAGAAATCATAACATTCACTTAATGATATTTAGATTCTTTGGTGGAGTGTTGTTACTTTAACATCAAAACAGGTTTATGGTGCCTGTGCAACTGCAATATCAACTAGAAACAAAGTCAAAGTGTGTAAAATCCCCTATACTTTCTTGGGTACTTCTCAAATTCCATGGAGTATTTTGCAATGTAACATAAATGTGTGCCCCATTACGCACTACTGTCCCATTTTGTCTGATTGAGCTTAATATTGTAACTATCAGATATGCTTCATCTTATTGTCATCTGATATCAATACAAGAAGTACCATTCATCATTTCTACATAACAAAAAGCATGTATCTTTTAAATGCTGGTCCCTTTGGACAAACTAGTTGTTTCTTCTATATAATGCTTTCCACCTCTGCTATCTTGTGGGAAGCATAAATCTATTTTCTCTTACTGAGGTTTCCTTTAAGATATACAGTATTAACTTAGAATAGTTCCAACATGCAGTGGATTATTCAGAAGTTGAATTTTTTTATATCTGAAGAGATAGCATATATTTATTATAAAGACAAAATTGCACACAAGCATGGACAAGCTCATACACATAACACACACATATGCGAGACTACTGGTGCTGGTTTGAATACATGAGACTTAAGGCAGTCCTAAATGATGACTTTAGCATAGTCACCCTATCTAAGGTAGTTGCTCACTTGCCTTGTTCATCTCTATGATCTGTAACCTCTGAAGGAAAATTTGTATTTGCTATTCTTGGGATAGACATGGAAAATTCTGAAGGTTTAAAAAGGAAGAGTCTACTAGGGGTTAGGTTTCCATCTAAATGAGAAACATTCCAAGTAATTTTTGATTTTATGTAAATCATAGATACCTGATTACAATACAATTGCATTACATAAATTGTCATTCTTTAGTTTTCTTCATAAAAAGTACTTGTCTATGTGTTGATCATAAGTTAGTTTTATGCCATTTATATTGCTGAGTTTAATTTTTATATTTCAAAAGTAAATCTACTTTTGCAACAAAAGAAATAATATATATCCTTTTAGTTAGCTACTTGGGAAACAAAGTTATTTCTTGAATATACCTTTTCTTTCTTTTCAGAAATCATAACATTCACTTAATGATATTTAGATTCTTTGGTGGAGTGTTGTTACTTTAACATCAAAACAGGTTTATGGTGCCTGTGCAACTGCAATATCAACTAGAAACAAAGTCAAAGTGTGTAAAATCCCCTATACTTTCTTGGGTACTTCTCAAATTCCATGGAGTATTTTGCAATGTAACATAAATGTGTGCCCCCATTACGCACTACTGTCCCATTTTGTCTGATTGAGCTTAATATTGTAACTATCAGATATGCTTCATCTTATTGTCATCTGATATCAATACAAGAAGTACCATTCATCATTTCTACATAACAAAAAGCATGTATCTTTTAAATGCTGGTCCCTTTGGACAAACTAGTTGTTTCTTCTATATAATGCTTTCCACCTCTGCTATCTTGTGGGAAGCATAAATCTATTTTCTCTTACTGAGGTTTCCTTTAAGATATACAGTATTAACTTAGAATAGTTCCAACATGCAGTGGATTATTCAGAAGTTGAATTTTTTTATATCTGAAGAGATAGCATATATTTATTATAAAGACAAAATTGCACACAAGCATGGACAAGCTCATACACATAACACACACATATGCGAGACTACTGGTGCTGGTTTGAATACATGAGACTTAAGGCAGTCCTAAATGATGACTTTAGCATAGTCACCCTATCTAAGGTAGTTGCTCACTTGCCTTGTTCATCTCTATGATCTGTAACCTCTGAAGGAAAATTTGTATTTGCTATTCTTGGGATAGACATGGAAAATTCTGAAGGTTTAAAAAGGAAGAGTCTACTAGGGGTTAGGTTTCCATCTAAATGAGAAACATTCCAAGTAATTTTTGATTTTATGTTAATAAGAAAAATCTATCATTAAGACTTTATAGTCTTTAGAATGTTTTTAATTTTTGTGTGGTATCTTGTATCTTTTGATAGTTATAGGTCAAAGAAAGTTGTGACAGTCTCCATGAGGAGATTTGGGATTTAAATGGCAACAGGTCACCTAGTATTGCACAGTGGAACAATCAGTATACAGGCCACTGACTCCTAAATCAATAATCTTCAAATTAGACCAACAAGTATCTCAATAATTAAAACAAAGAAAAGATTTTCTATCATAGCAACTATAATATTAAATGGGCATCCATGGTCTTGTCTCCCACTGTGGTCTTATTCATTTGGTTTTGCTCATAAACAGCTGAGGTGGCTTGGTCATTCATTTATTCTCTAGTTTACTTCATAAACATGAAGATGGACTAAGATAGGAATTTATTATCTGTATATATAATCAGAGAATTTCTTCCATATAAATTTATGAAAGTTAGTGACTTACAAATGTGACATATTGATTAAAGTAGCCAATTTGTTGGTCCATCTAGACAATCTAAAACAAAAATATGGATTCTAAGAATATTATAATAGAATTAGAGTTTTACATTAAGCCTCTAAATCATTTGTTAACATTTCTATGATAAAATATAACTTTTGATTTATAGTTATTTCTGTTGCTTTGCATGTAGTAATCACCCTGATGAATGTTCAGCTTTGAAAATAGAAACAATTATAAAAATAATGAAAATACAAACATGGCTGTGTTTTGCCTTTCTTTTATGAAGAATATGTGATAGTGCTTCTGCTTTTGACAAGGAACAGTCTGTTCTATGGTCATGATGTGGCTCTCTGATATACAAGCAGCTAAGAGCATCCAAATTACATAATAGGAACAAAATTGTGGCTCTTAGTGAGTCTGTTCCATCACAGTCATATCTAAATTGTCCCAACTGAGGTAGTAATAAGAGCACTTTTTTTGGTGATTTAAATACATGTGCTGTTTTCTACTCATTTCAAGACAATAACGGTTTAGGTTTATTCCTTAATTTAGTATTTCTTATAGAATTTTTAGTGATATTTTGACTTACATTAGAGAAAGAACAGTATAAAAGAAAAAAAAAAACTTTTATTCGCCTTAAAAATACTAGAATATCATGAATAACTAGACCTGTATCCAGGCAAGACCATGTAAGCATTTTTGGGAAGCAGGGAAAAAAAATAAATCAAAGTATTCCCATATGAGAAACTGTGCTTAAAAATGAACATTTTTCAAAATTCTTCAAGCTTTCACATCTCTGGGCATATACCAAAAAAGGAAAAGTAAGATTTTAAAAAGAAATAGACTCCTAAATCAATAATCTTCAAATTAGACCAACAAGTATCTCAATAATTAAAACAAAGAAAAGATTTTCTATCATAGCAACTATAATATTAAATGGGCATCCATGGTCTTGTCTCCCACTGTGGTCTTATTCATTTGGTTTTGCTCATAAACAGCTGAGGTGGCTTGGTCATTCATTTATTCTCTAGTTTACTTCATAAACATGAAGATGGACTAAGATAGGAATTTATTATCTGTATATATAATCAGAGAATTTCTTCCATATAAATTTATGAAAGTTAGTGACTTACAAATGTGACATATTGATTAAAGTAGCCAATTTGTTGGTCCATCTAGACAATCTAAAACAAAAATATGGATTCTAAGAATATTATAATAGAATTAGAGTTTTACATTAAGCCTCTAAATCATTTGTTAACATTTCTATGATAAAATATAACTTTTGATTTATAGTTATTTCTGTTGCTTTGCATGTAGTAATCACCCTGATGAATGTTCAGCTTTGAAAATAGAAACAATTATAAAAATAATGAAAATACAAACATGGCTGTGTTTTGCCTTTCTTTTATGAAGAATATGTGATAGTGCTTCTGCTTTTGACAAGGAACAGTCTGTTCTATGGTCATGATGTGGCTCTCTGATATACAAGCAGCTAAGAGCATCCAAATTACATAATAGGAACAAAATTGTGGCTCTTAGTGAGTCTGTTCCATCACAGTCATATCTAAATTGTCCCAACTGAGGTAGTAATAAGAGCACTTTTTTTGGTGATTTAAATACATGTGCTGTTTTCTACTCATTTCAAGACAATAACGGTTTAGGTTTATTCCTTAATTTAGTATTTCTTATAGAATTTTTAGTGATATTTTGACTTACATTAGAGAAAGAACAGTATAAAAGAAAAAAAAAAAAAAACTTTTATTCGCCTTAAAAATACTAGAATATCATGAATAACTAGACCTGTATCCAGGCAAGACCATGTAAGCATTTTTGGGAAGCAGGGAAAAAAAATAAATCAAAGTATTCCCATATGAGAAACTGTGCTTAAAAATGAACATTTTTCAAAATTCTTCAAGCTTTCACATCTCTGGGCATATACCTTAAGAATATGTAAAAGGAAAAGAAAATACTATAGATTTTCAAATATTGAAAACAATTATATTATTTGTATAAAATACTTCAAATAATTATCTTTTCCAGCCTTGTACTTTTGATTCTAGTTGTTGTTTAGTCATTAAATCATGTCTGACTCTTTGTTGACCCCCCTTGGACTGAAACCCACCAGGTTCTTCTGTCCGTAGAATTCTCCAGGCAAGTATACTGGAGTGGGCTTCCCTGGTGGTCCAGTGGGTAAGGATACCGCCTTGAAGTGCAAGGGGCGCCAGTTCGATCCCTGGCCTGGGAAGATCCCACGGGCCGCGGAGTGGCTGGACCCATGTGTCCAATTACCGAGCCGGAGCGCTGGAGCACACGCGCCCAGAGCCGGTGCGCTGTGACAACAGACGCCACTGTAATGGGAGGCCTACATGGGCCAAAAAACAAAGATGGATGAAACTAGACAAATGAAAGACCAATAGAAGTAGCCCGCCTGCTCCCCTTCCTCCCCACCCCCACCAAATAAATAAATAAATAAAATTTTAAAAAAATAAAATTAAAAAAAAAGAATATACTGGAGTGACAAGCCATTTTCTTTTCTAGGAGATCTTCCCAACCCAGGGATCAAACCCATGCCTCCTGCATTACAGGTGGATTCTTAACCACTGATCAACCTTGGAAGCCCAAGTCTTAAGGGAATAAATTTGCTACAGCAAAGGCTCTAAATTGATTAAACATATTTTAGTAGCACATTATTTTTAAAAAATATTAAAGCAATGAGTGTGGTATAAACACCTACTACTGTACCAGCAAAAATAGCCTTGTCAAAAACTATGAGACAGTATACTGACAATTCTGAGTCTGACAAATCTAATCCCATTACTAGTGAATAAACTAGGGCAAATTCTTTCATTTCTCTGGGTCTAGGTTACCAGGGATGATACTCATAATACCTACGTCTTAGCATTATTATGAGATTTATATAAAATAAAATGATGGTTAAATGATATTTAACAGGCAGAGCTCTGTTAAAAAATTGCTTATAACTGTCCGACTGAGCACACACCCACGCATCAGGCATCGTGCATACAAACTATTAATGGTATTTTAAAAATGGAAAGTTGAACATGTAAATTAGCATTTCCGCAAAGAGAACAGCTGGAAGAACAAACTTACTTTCTTCGAGATTTAACCAAAGAAATCCATGACGCTTGTAATAAAAAGAGAACAGTGACTAAAGTTTTTGGCACACTGGGAAACTAGCATACCTATCAAAAATCCTTGGAGATTTGTTAAAGGAAAATATTTTTGACTGTTTTCAATGAGTATATTCCTCACTCTAACAGTTTTTAAAATATCCTCTAAATGCTAAGCAGAAGCAGTTTAGTATATTCAGATATTCAGTCATTTTTCCATTCAACAAATATTTTTAACTGTCTACTGTATATCAGAGAATGTGCTAGACTCAAGATAAAACCATATATTTCCAGTCTTGGGGATTTTCTGATGTTCTCAAAAAACACTGGCAAGATAGTATCTTTAAAATGCCTGCTTTTTTATATCAATACCCAGAACTAAATCCTTTATGATATCCATAAAAGTTATAACTTCTAAATTTATCAGTTCACTGATCACATGATAAAGCTAAAAACTGTGGGTGAAAAAAAAAAAACTTGGTTCACTTCAGAAGAGGTTATAATAAGGACCTATTTGGGGACATAGTTATTGTTTTTCTAAATCAGAATTTCTCAAATTTATATTATAGTAAATCCAAACCTTACCAATCAGAGCAGAAAAATCACAGCATGTAAGAGCAATTTAAGTAAAATGTGCTAGTCATTTTACTCATGCTAGGAGCTCATATATTTCCTTCATGTGCTAATTTTTTAAATTCCACAATAAAGTCTCCATTTAACAAGTCTTAAGAAACTATGAATTTGAAAAATGTTGTCATGCTATTTATATCAGTATATTTAAGACATATGCTCATAGTCTATAAGTACTCATTTTTAAGCATATTTTAAAATCACCTTGGAAATTTTCTAAAGTAGATTTTGCTATATATCTCATATCAAAAATGCATAGTATCAAAATCCACTTAAGTCTTATGATCAGTTATTAAAATAAGAAAAGCAATTATTACTTTGAGATCAGATTTTTACTTTTTCTTAGAAATACATCAGCCACTTAAGCAGTGCATGCTGTTGAACACCAAAAATGTGAAATACTTCTAACTTTTAATGGTTTCCCCTCTCTAACCCTGCCCCAGCCCTTCTGGAATATCTTCATGAGGTCACAGAGAGTAGAACTTTAATTAAGGGAAAAGAAAGTCTAAAATGTAATTCAACCCAATTCTCTTTTCCTTCTAGAAACTCCCTAGAACAAGGCAAACTTAAAGGGAAAATTATATTTTAAAATGTAACAATCATAGTTAACATTTCTAGCCAAATGCTTATAATATATTGAACACTGAAAACTTTGCATAGGATTGTCCATTACCAAAAGAGGTTATGATTAGAAGTTCACACAGGCTCTAAGGTGTGAATAAGTCTGAGTTTAGCATAAACAAAGTTCATAGACCTGAAAGCTTGAACAGTACATAATGACTCATACAAAGCAATTTCAGATATTTTGGCTCCGTTATGACTTAAGTTCACTGAATGTTTATAGATAGTTTTTTCCTAAATCTAATATAAAGAGGAAGACAGTGTCACAGATAAGGACCAGACAAGCTGAAGAGTCTGACTTCAAATCCTGATTCTACCATTTGTTGGCTCTGGATTAGAACCCTTATCTGTATTTGAGGAGTACTCTACTCCTCTTCAAAAATGTATCTTCCTTATAAGGGCTTCCCTGATGGCTCAGCTGATAAAGAATCTGCCCGCAATGCAGGAGACCTGGTTCCAGTCCCTGAGTCAGGAAGATCCCCTAGAGAAAGGAATGACTACCTACTCCAGTATTCTTACCTGGAGAATTCCATGGACAGAGGAGCCTGGGGGACTACAGCCCATGGGGCTGCAAAGCATCAGACACGACTGAGCAATTAACACTCTCACACTTTATAGGAGTATCATGAAAATTAAATGAGTTAGTAGTCAAAGAAGGATTTAGAGTGACATCTCAGTAAGAGTTAGTTTTTATTTTTAATGCTCATGGATCCACAAAATTACCTTTGGCTTCAGGAAAATAAAATTGGTATCAGTTATTAAAATAAGAAAAGCAATTATTACTTTGAGATCAGATTTTTACTTTTTCTTAGAAATACATCAGCCACTTAAGCAGTGCATGCTGTTGAACACCAAAAATGTGAAATACTTCTAACTTTTAATGGTTTCCCCTCTCTAACCCTGCCCCAGCCCTTCTGGAATATCTTCATGAGGTCACAGAGAGTAGAACTTTAATTAAGGGAAAAGAAAGTCTAAAATGTAATTCAACCCAATTCTCTTTTCCTTCTAGAAACTCCCTAGAACAAGGCAAACTTAAAGGGAAAATTATATTTTAAAATGTAACAATCATAGTTAACATTTCTAGCCAAATGCTTATAATATATTGAACACTGAAAACTTTGCATAGGATTGTCCATTACCAAAAGAGGTTATGATTAGAAGTTCACACAGGCTCTAAGGTGTGAATAAGTCTGAGTTTAGCATAAACAAAGTTCATAGACCTGAAAGCTTGAACAGTACATAATGACTCATACAAAGCAATTTCAGATATTTTGGCTCCGTTATGACTTAAGTTCACTGAATGTTTATAGATAGTTTTTTCCTAAATCTAATATAAAGAGGAAGACAGTGTCACAGATAAGGACCAGACAAGCTGAAGAGTCTGACTTCAAATCCTGATTCTACCATTTGTTGGCTCTGGATTAGAACCCTTATCTGTATTTGAGGAGTACTCTACTCCTCTTCAAAAATGTATCTTCCTTATAAGGGCTTCCCTGATGGCTCAGCTGATAAAGAATCTGCCCGCAATGCAGGAGACCTGGTTCCAGTCCCTGAGTCAGGAAGATCCCCTAGAGAAAGGAATGACTACCTACTCCAGTATTCTTACCTGGAGAATTCCATGGACAGAGGAGCCTGGGGGACTACAGCCCATGGGGCTGCAAAGCATCAGACACGACTGAGCAATTAACACTCTCACACTTTATAGGAGTATCATGAAAATTAAATGAGTTAGTAGTCAAAGAAGGATTTAGAGTGACATCTCAGTAAGAGTTAGTTTTTATTTTTAATGCTCATGGATCCACAAAATTACCTTTGGCTTCAGGAAAATAAAATTGGTACTTTTAAAGGAACATTCAGGGTCATGAATGTTTCCTATCAATTGTTCATTCCAGTATTCTAGCCTGGGAAATCCCATGGACAGAGGAGCTTGGTGGGCTACAGTCCATGGGGTCACAAAGAGTCAGACACAACTTAGAAACTAAACAGCAACAAGAATTGTGGCAGCTTTGGAAAAGTTAAATTATAGATCAAGAAAAAGAACTGTAAAATAAAGCAAACAGACAAAATTTTGAAGACTACTGAGGCTTTAAAAATAAGGTAATTGAGACTCTAGGGGATCAGATCAAGATGATGAAAGAGTAGGACATGGAGCTCACCTTCTCCCACAAATATATCATAAATATATTTACATATTTATGATATTTATATATTTGTATTCTCCCAGAACATCTACTGAACACTGGCAGGGAACCTCAGACTTCCAAAAGGACAAGAAAATATCCATGTAACTGGATAGAACAAGAAAAAAAAAAGAAATTGTGAAAAAAAATTTGGGGGAGGACCTGCACAACCAGAAGTGTGTTGTAAAAGAGGAAAGGTTTCTACACTGGTGAGGGAAGTCCCCTCACTAGTGGGGAGATCACCTGGGACAGAGGAGAGCTTCAGAGTCTCAGAGAGGAGCACAGCAACCTGTTATAGGAGGTCAAATTTGTAGACATATTTTAAAGAGTAAGTGAATTTGTTCCATGAGACCAAAACAAGAAGAAAGTAAACTTGTTTCATTTTTATTTCAATTGACACATGTCTTGGGTCAGTTTCTGAATATTTTTTGTGTGTTTAATGAGCAAAATGCAAGTGGAACTGTTGTTTTCCAACACATGCGGACATGTGTCTTCCAGGTTCTTTAGCTTAAAAATTAGTTATGAGAAGTTAGGCATTGAAATATACTGCCAAATTAATACAGGCTCTAGTCATACCTAGTGTCACAGGAACTTCAAATGGATAAAAATGAAAGAAAAATGTCTAAAGCTGCACACTGAGCAATTAACACTCTCACACTTTATAGGAGTATCATGAAAATTAAATGAGTTAGTAGTCAAAGAAGGATTTAGAGTGACATCTCAGTAAGAGTTAGTTTTTATTTTTAATGCTCATGGATCCACAAAATTACCTTTGGCTTCAGGAAAATAAAATTGGTACTTTTAAAGGAACATTCAGGGTCATGAATGTTTCCTATCAATTGTTCATTCCAGTATTCTAGCCTGGGAAATCCCATGGACAGAGGAGCTTGGTGGGCTACAGTCCATGGGGTCACAAAGAGTCAGACACAACTTAGAAACTAAACAGCAACAAGAATTGTGGCAGCTTTGGAAAAGTTAAATTATAGATCAAGAAAAAGAACTGTAAAATAAAGCAAACAGACAAAATTTTGAAGACTACTGAGGCTTTAAAAATAAGGTAATTGAGACTCTAGGGGATCAGATCAAGATGATGAAAGAGTAGGACATGGAGCTCACCTTCTCCCACAAATATATCATAAATATATTTACATATTTATGATATTTATATATTTGTATTCTCCCAGAACATCTACTGAACACTGGCAGGGAACCTCAG
This sequence comes from Tragulus kanchil, assembly GCA_022376925.1. Classification (NCBI taxonomy): domain Eukaryota; kingdom Metazoa; phylum Chordata; class Mammalia; order Artiodactyla; family Tragulidae; genus Tragulus; species Tragulus kanchil. The sequence goes on along the minus strand of JAIOJX010000028.1, from coordinate 87,136,754 downwards.
ACTTCCAAAAGGACAAGAAAATATCCATGTAACTGGATAGAACAAGAAAAAAAAAAGAAATTGTGAAAAAAATTGGGAGAGGACCTGCACAACCAGAAGTGTGTTGTAAAAGAGGAAAGGTTTCTACACTGGTGAGGGAAGTCCCCTCACTAGTGGGGAGATCACCTGGGACAGAGGAGAGCTTCAGAGTCTCAGAGAGGAGCACAGCAACCTGTTATAGGAGGTCAAATTTGTAGACATATTTTAAAGAGTAAGTGAATTTGTTCCATGAGACCAAAACAAGAAGAAAGTAAACTTGTTTCATTTTTATTTCAATTGACACATGTCTTGGGTCAGTTTCTGAATATTTTTTGTGTGTTTAATGAGCAAAATGCAAGTGGAACTGTTGTTTTCCAACACATGCGGACATGTGTCTTCCAGGTTCTTTAGCTTAAAAATTAGTTATGAGAAGTTAGGCATTGAAATATACTGCCAAATTAATACAGGCTCTAGTCATACCTAGTGTCACAGGAACTTCAAATGGATAAAAATGAAAGAAAAATGTCTAAAGCAAGTGTATTGCATCCAGACTAGTGCCATAGCTATTTTCAAAATTTCCTGAATGAAAATAAATAGGAATCCATATTAAATCTCAAATGATTTCATGAGAACTATAGATCTTACCATCCAAACAGACAAGACTTTAGATAACTCAGAAACCTGTTATAGTAGAGCCAATACTGTTCCAGTATTTTACATGTTGTTATTTAAGATACCTGCTGACAGATTAGCTAAGCTACTCTGTGGTATTATTACCTCTTCATTCATTTTGTTTGGTTTAATGGTCTGTGGGAGTCTTAAAATGACACTAGCAACTCATGCAAGTGCCTCACTAACAGTCTATAGAGTCATAAGCAAATTCAGTTTCTAAGAATACTTTCCCAAAGGCTCTGTGATCAACAGTCTTCCTCACCTCTCAGGACCTTCTCTGTGTGCTGCCTTTAGATAAGACTCTTGCGGAGTTTACCAAAACCCCACCTTTTTAATTGAATTAGCAGGTTTTGTGTTAGCCTGGTAAGCCGAAAATACCTCACCCAAGAATCCTAACAAAGGCATGTACTTTAGGGCATGTTTCTTTCTATGCCTGCATTCTGCCTTGATTTCTCCCTATAATTTTATTTTATTTTAATTTTTTTTAAATTGGAATATCATTGACTTACAATGGTGTTAGTTTCAGGTGTACAGCAAAGTGATTCATGTATACATATAATAGTTATATATATATATATATATATATATATATATGTATACACATACACACATATATATAATTTTTCCCTATAGATTGTTATATGATACTGAATAGAGAGCCCTGTGCTCTATAGATGGTCATTGTTCATCTATTTATATATAGCGATGTGTATATGATAATCCCAAACTCCCAAACTTTCCACATTCCCCATTGGTAGCCATGACTTTATTTTCTGTGTCTTTTGGTCTATTTCTATTTTTTGTATAAATTCATTTGTATCTTTTTTATATATATTTCACACATAAGTGATATCATATGTTTTTCTCTGATTTACTTCACTTAGTATGATAATCTCTAAATTGATTCATGTTACTGCAAATGGCATTATGGTACTCATGGTAAAAAACCCACATGCCAATGCAGGAGACATTTAGAGATGTAGGTTTGATCTCTGGGTTGAGAAGATCCCTTGGAGAAGGGCATGGCGACACTCTCCAGTATTCTTGCCTGAGAGAAGGCATGGGAAACAGACAAGACTTTAGATAACTCAGAAACCTGTTATAGTAGAGCCAATACTGTTCCAGTATTTTACATGTTGTTATTTAAGATACCTGCTGACAGATTAGCTAAGCTACTCTGTGGTATTATTACCTCTTCATTCATTTTGTTTGGTTTAATGGTCTGTGGGAGTCTTAAAATGACACTAGCAACTCATGCAAGTGCCTCACTAACAGTCTATAGAGTCATAAGCAAATTCAGTTTCTAAGAATACTTTCCCAAAGGCTCTGTGATCAACAGTCTTCCTCACCTCTCAGGACCTTCTCTGTGTGCTGCCTTTAGATAAGACTCTTGCGGAGTTTACCAAAACCCCACCTTTTTAATTGAATTAGCAGGTTTTGTGTTAGCCTGGTAAGCCGAAAATACCTCACCCAAGAATCCTAACAAAGGCATGTACTTTAGGGCATGTTTCTTTCTATGCCTGCATTCTGCCTTGATTTCTCCCTATAATTTTATTTTATTTTAATTTTTTTTAAATTGGAATATCATTGACTTACAATGGTGTTAGTTTCAGGTGTACAGCAAAGTGATTCATGTATACATATAATAGTTATATATATATATATATATATATATATATATGTATACACATACACACATATATATAATTTTTCCCTATAGATTGTTATATGATACTGAATAGAGAGCCCTGTGCTCTATAGATGGTCATTGTTCATCTATTTATATATAGCGATGTGTATATGATAATCCCAAACTCCCAAACTTTCCACATTCCCCATTGGTAGCCATGACTTTATTTTCTGTGTCTTTTGGTCTATTTCTATTTTTTGTATAAATTCATTTGTATCTTTTTTATATATATTTCACACATAAGTGATATCATATGTTTTTCTCTGATTTACTTCACTTAGTATGATAATCTCTAAATTGATTCATGTTACTGCAAATGGCATTATGGTACTCATGGTAAAAAACCCACATGCCAATGCAGGAGACATTTAGAGATGTAGGTTTGATCTCTGGGTTGAGAAGATCCCTTGGAGAAGGGCATGGCGACACTCTCCAGTATTCTTGCCTAGAGAATCCCAAGGACAGATGAGCCTGGCCGTCTACAGTCCAGAGTTACAAAGAGCTGGACATGACTGAAGCAACCTAGCACTCATGCAGTATTCCATTGTATATATGTACCACATCTTTATACATTCACTCTGTCGATGGACATTTAGGTTGCTTTCATGTCTTGGCTGTTTTGAACAGTGTTACAATATCATATGATCCTGCAATAACTCTCTGGAGCATATATCTGAAGAAATCCATATAACTTCTTGAGAATTCTATGTACTTCCCTAGGATTTGTGAGTAAAAACCTTCTCTAGTTCAATTTTCTTGTGTTCTGTGGTTGAACCTACCTGGGTATCCTGTGCTCCACCTAACAAATGCTAATTTAACAAAATTATAATAATACCCTGGTGAAAGTTTGGCAGTTTAAATCTCATAGGTAAAACATTTTAAATAGAAAAAAAAAATATTAACTCACAGCTACCATTAGATCCCAGTTATCATGTCATTAACAGTTCCCCAAATTAAGGATTTGCATGACTATAACAGATAATCTCAGTGATTTTATCTGTTTTATTAAAGTAGACCTAGTGAATGAAAGTGAATGAAAATTGTACCACAGTTAGGGAAAATTCTTCGATGATTTTATTGCTCCTGTAGGTGAAATTAGTTGAGCAATTTACTGGAATTTAGAATTATCTATCAAAGTAGACATTAGAAGCAAAGACTACACTGATTCATTAGATTGACAATTTAGGGCTACCAAAAGAGTGGTTTGGGAATTCTCAAGCATGTAAAAACACAGCCTTTTAGTCAAATAGAAGCAGCATAATTATATATTTTTTCCAGTAAGAATTTAAAGATAAAGGAGATCATTATATCACAAGTGGTCATTGTATCTTTACATAAGAGTTGAAATATCCAAAATCAGCATTGAGATGAAAATAAACCATCTCTAAGTCCTTTTATAAGACAAACAGAAATAGAGAATTGATTTCTGCTGCATTTCACTGATATATATCACAAGCCTCAATATATGATTAAATATGATTCTTTGGAACAAACAGGAAATAGAGAATTGATTTCTGCTGCATTTCACTGATATCCAACAAGCTTTAGAGAATCCCAAGGACAGATGAGCCTGGCCGTCTACAGTCCAGAGTTACAAAGAGCTGGACATGACTGAAGCAACCTAGCACTCATGCAGTATTCCATTGTATATATGTACCACATCTTTATACATTCACTCTGTCGATGGACATTTAGGTTGCTTTCATGTCTTGGCTGTTTTGAACAGTGTTACAATATCATATGATCCTGCAATAACTCTCTGGAGCATATATCTGAAGAAATCCATATAACTTCTTGAGAATTCTATGTACTTCCCTAGGATTTGTGAGTAAAAACCTTCTCTAGTTCAATTTTCTTGTGTTCTGTGGTTGAACCTACCTGGGTATCCTGTGCTCCACCTAACAAATGCTAATTTAACAAAATTATAATAATACCCTGGTGAAAGTTTGGCAGTTTAAATCTCATAGGTAAAACATTTTAAATAGAAAAAAAAAATATTAACTCACAGCTACCATTAGATCCCAGTTATCATGTCATTAACAGTTCCCCAAATTAAGGATTTGCATGACTATAACAGATAATCTCAGTGATTTTATCTGTTTTATTAAAGTAGACCTAGTGAATGAAAGTGAATGAAAATTGTACCACAGTTAGGGAAAATTCTTCGATGATTTTATTGCTCCTGTAGGTGAAATTAGTTGAGCAATTTACTGGAATTTAGAATTATCTATCAAAGTAGACATTAGAAGCAAAGACTACACTGATTCATTAGATTGACAATTTAGGGCTACCAAAAGAGTGGTTTGGGAATTCTCAAGCATGTAAAAACACAGCCTTTTAGTCAAATAGAAGCAGCATAATTATATATTTTTTCCAGTAAGAATTTAAAGATAAAGGAGATCATTATATCACAAGTGGTCATTGTATCTTTACATAAGAGTTGAAATATCCAAAATCAGCATTGAGATGAAAATAAACCATCTCTAAGTCCCCTTTTATAAGACAAACAGAAATAGAGAATTGATTTCTGCTGCATTTCACTGATATATATCACAAGCCTCAATATATGATTAAATATGATTCTTTGGATTTTAATTTTTGGGGTTCTAGAGCAAGCAACTGGAAAAATTCCATAGTCATATGATACCAACATTATTTTTAGATTTGGTTCAAATACTATGCACACAAACATACACAGCAAATGCATCACATAGAGCTATCCAGCTGCTTTAGGTGGGTTTGTTTATAAGATCATTGTTTTTTAAATTTGCAATTTTTAAAATAGATTGTATGGCATATTAAAGGTAGCCACACACTATTCTGAGGAATTGGGTCCTATAAATCCGTGTGAGCACTGTGACTGCTTTGATCAGTAACATACAGTCACAAGGATGCCGTGGATAGGTTTTGGATCTGGACCTCGAGAGGCTAAAAACATCTACTGTTTCTTGAAACATTCTCTCAAGTAGCCCTGAGCCACCAAAATAATTCTAACTGCCCTGAGTCTATGTAGTTGCTATAAATAGAGCAGAATTCTTCCATTCTATCTTATAATTTCCCGGCAGTTTTGGCTTTTCCTTAATTTCAGAATAATAAAATTATTAAATAATTCTCCAAAAAAAACCCACCAGAATCAAACATAGGGCCCTGCTTAAATGTCACCTCTGCAGAGAGGACTCCCCTGACAAACCTACTTGTACATGTTTTATCACTCTACTTAAATTTTCCTGTTACATTTATCTCTACTGATGTTACAGCTGTCCACCTTCTTTTGCATGTCATCTCCCTGAGTGCACTGTATTTTGTCTATTGCATAGGACAGTTATTGGCACATAATGCCTTGATAAATATTCCCTAAAGCTTTAAAATTTTGTATTGGGATATTTTGACTAACTCTGGTGGCTCAGATGGTAAAGAATCTGCCTGCAATGCAAGAGACCCAGGTTTGATCCCTGGGTAGGAAAGGTCTCCTGGAGAAGGAAATGGCAACCCAGAGATGTTTCACCTGAAGATTAGAAACTTAGTTTTCACAAATAAAGCTATGAACCACCCCAATAATTTTAAAAAGGAAAGTATTCTAATTTCAATAAATAGTAATTTGTATTTATTAATGTTTTGATGTTAGGAATAAATTACTGCGAATGTTTACTTGATGTTCACTTACAGGACCCACTAATCAAAAGCCATTTAAAAATGAACATACTTTCAAACATCATTAAGTCTGAGTTCTCTCTGGAATTAGTAATCAGCTAAATCTTTGCTTTTTCTTCCCATGATTTATGTTTAATTTACATGATGGTAAATTATATATGAAATACTAGCCCCCTTATTTCATGTGGTCATCTGTATAATCCATGATCCTGAGAGTGTCAAGACATTTATTTTAGCACATGTGAGTTTATAATGCATTAAAGCCTATGTTGGTAAAATTAATTGTCCTGTTTGACAAAGGGTGGAAAAAATCTAGAAGGCCTTTAAGTAGAAATGAAATTGACTTTAAAATGGCAAAACATACAGTGGCTCCCCATTTGGTTTAAATGAACATGCTATTATCCACCTATTCATAAAATCTCAGTATGGTACCATTTCCCTATTAAAGCTTTATGCAGAGGGAGTGGAGCTATTTTGTATGCTTATGCTTTGTTCTTCTACCACTTTCTCTTTCCTATGTTTACATTACAAGAGGGAAGTTAAGAAAAGAAAAGAAGAAGCCAACTGAGAAAGGCCACATAGAAGATTTGAAGCTTCAGGAGTGGGAGCAGAGAGCACAAATCCTTCAGGCATGTTGCTTGCATGGCTAACAATACATTTCTCTTTAAAATTCAGTTGAACTGCATGAGAAGCTACATCATTATTTTCCTGAATTAATTTCTCTTTCCCATGCAACAATAACTGTTCTTCTTATCAACCACTCTCATGATGGGGAGTAAACAACCAACTACCTCAGCAACATATATTATTAAGATTCTTCCTTTTTTAGGCCAGCTGTCCCTGCAATTATATTTTACAAATACAATTCTACACAGCTCCTCTCCGTTGAACACAATAATGTAATTTTACTGAATGACTCTGCAGAAGGCCTAATTATTTCTTGAAATAGGGCTCCTGATGTTATTTTGCATTTAATTCACGACCACATGCTGAAGGTTATTATCTGTATAGCAACCAATTGAAATGTTTTCTGAAGTATTTCACATACTTTTTAACCAGTGACTTTAAAAACAATTGTTTGGCAGAAAATGAGGACTCCTGCCAGAGTCCCAGAGTGGACTCTTTTCCTCGGAAATGAATTGTCTGAGGAGACACATGTGCTGACAAAGCAAGAGATTTTATTGGGAAGGCTTGCCTGGTCAGAAAGCAGCAGGGTAGGGGAGCCTGGGAGAACTGCTCTGCCACATGTCTCAGTGTCTCCAGGTTTTATGGTAATTGGGTTAGTTTTAGAGTTGTCTCTGGCCAATCACTCTGACTCAGGGTCTTTTCTGGTAATGCACACACTGCTCTGCCAAGATGGCTTCTAGCAAGAAGGATTCTGAAAGGTTGGTGGATATGTGGACTGGAGTTTCCTCTCTCCTTTTGACCTTTCCCACATTCTTCCAGTTGGTAGTAGCTTACTAGTTCAGCATTCTGTCCCAGGAGCTCATGTTCAAGGAAACTCTGGCAAGGGATTAAATATGGTGCCCAGCCAGGGTGGGTAGTTTCAGTCAGTGGTTCCCCTAACCATTGTACTTGATGTTGCTTTGCCTCTCAAATACACCTAAAGGACTGAAATATAATATAATAGAGAATTAAATTATAAACTTATTTGCACATGCATGCCAAATCACTTCAGTCATGTCCAACTCTGCCACCCTATGAACCCTAGCCTGCCAAGCTCCTCTGACCACGGGATTCTCCATGCAAGAATCTGGAGTAGGTCGTCATGCCCTTCTCCAGGGGGCATGTACTAATTCTAGTGTTACTGAATGTACCCTTTTGTCATTTAATCAATTATTCATATATTTTGGGAAATAAATAAGCTTATGAAACTGTTTCAGTGACTGGTAAGAATGTTATTTATTCATGGTATCTTTTTAGGAACCTTTGATTAAAAATGATCTCTTCTTGAAGTACCTAGGGCCTGTTTAGATTTTCTTGTTTCATTCAGCGTTATACTATCTTAAATGGTGGCATTTTTTTTCAAAGACATACGTATTTATATGTGTATTCTTATCTTCTATTTAAAAGCATTTAAATAGGGCTCCTGATGTTATTTTGCATTTAATTCACGACCACATGCTGAAGGTTATTATCTGTATAGCAACCAATTGAAATGTTTTCTGAAGTATTTCACATACTTTTTAACCAGTGACTTTAAAAACAATTGTTTGGCAGAAAATGAGGACTCCTGCCAGAGTCCCAGAGTGGACTCTTTTCCTCGGAAATGAATTGTCTGAGGAGACACATGTGCTGACAAAGCAAGAGATTTTATTGGGAAGGCTTGCCTGGTCAGAAAGCAGCAGGGTAGGGGAGCCTGGGAGAACTGCTCTGCCACATGTCTCAGTGTCTCCAGGTTTTATGGTAATTGGGTTAGTTTTAGAGTTGTCTCTGGCCAATCACTCTGACTCAGGGTCTTTTCTGGTAATGCACACACTGCTCTGCCAAGATGGCTTCTAGCAAGAAGGATTCTGAAAGGTTGGTGGATATGTGGACTGGAGTTTCCTCTCTCCTTTTGACCTTTCCCACATTCTTCCAGTTGGTAGTAGCTTACTAGTTCAGCATTCTGTCCCAGGAGCTCATGTTCAAGGAAACTCTGGCAAGGGATTAAATATGGTGCCCAGCCAGGGTGGGTAGTTTCAGTCAGTGGTTCCCCTAACCATTGTACTTGATGTTGCTTTGCCTCTCAAATACACCTAAAGGACTGAAATATAATATAATAGAGAATTAAATTATAAACTTATTTGCACATGCATGCCAAATCACTTCAGTCATGTCCAACTCTGCCACCCTATGAACCCTAGCCTGCCAAGCTCCTCTGACCACGGATTCTCCATGCAAGAATCGGGAGTAGGTCGTCATGCCCTTCTCCAGGGGGCATGTACTAATTATAGTGTTACTGAATGTACCATTTTGTCATTTAATCAATTATTCATATATTTTGGGAAATAAATAAGCTTATGAAACTGTTTCAGTGACTGGTAAGAATGTTATTTATTCATGGTATCTTTTTAGGAACCTTTGATTAAAAATGATCTCTTCTTGAAGTACCTAGGGCCTGTTTAGATTTTCTTGTTTCATTCAGCGTTATACTATCTTAAATGGTGGCATTTTTTTTCAAAGACATACGTATTTATATGTGTATTCTTATCTTCTATTTAAAAGCATATTGATATAAAAAATACCACAATAAAGTAATAGTTAAACAAGTGCTTACATCAAAAAATACATCACCTTTTTTGTATGAAGAAAAAAGTGTTGCTAAGCCATGTCGAATTCTTTGCAACACCATGGGTTGTAGCCCACCAGGCTCTTCTGTCCATAGAATTCTTCACATAAGAATACAGGAGTGGGTAGCCTTTCTCTTTACCAGGAAATTTTCCAATCCAGGAACTGAACCCAGGCCTCCTGAAATGCAGGCAGATTCTTTACCAGATGAGCCACTCCCTAAATCTTCATAGTGGGTATAAGTCCTATTGAGCAGATAAAGATTTCAAAACTTGGAAAGAAAGTAACTTGCAAATGGATGAATGAGTAATAAATGGAGAACATAGGATTCTAGTCGAGAGATCACTGTCACAAATCTAGCTCATAACACTCTGATATATAGTTGGATCAACTTTTCATTACAGAGACATGTGTGTGTATATGTTTGCATAATCATCAAGATGAGTAGATTTCTTTAGAAGAAATATAAGGTTAATATTAAAATTTCCTATGTGGATATTGAGTCTTAAAAACCAACAAAGAAGTACAGCAATACCATTAACAAAGTATTAGTATTCTAAAATCTAGAAAAGAGGGCATAAAAAAAATTTGTCTTTACCAGGGAAATTAAATGTAGTGCTTTATTTCCCATAGATGATAATGTAAAGGACTCACTCTCTGAAAAAGTACATAGTTCCATATGAGGAGAAAATGTACCCTGTTGGAAACTGAAGATGGAAATATTATTTAGACCTAGAATAAAAGAAAAAATGAAGTTACAAATAATAATGCAGTAGTAAACTTAAAATATAAGCATGTTTTCTAGAAAAATGCAGTAGTAAACTTAAAATATGAACATGGTTTTTAGAAAAAAGAGTCTATTTCCAATAGTGCTAGGAGCTCAGGAAACCATCTTCATAATTTAGGTGTATTTTTCTTTACAGAGGTACATTTATTGAAATGACATTAAAATAAACCTACAAACCTCACAAATTCTACTATGGAAGCTTATCTATAAGAATAATTAGCTATTTGTGAACACTGCCTGCAAGAATATATTTATTTATATTCACACTGAAATTGGGCTGTGACAAGTAAAATTATAAGCTAAGAAGACATAAAAATATCTATGCTAATGAATTTCAAAGAAAAAGTATTCTTCTGTTCCAGAGAAATATCATGTGTCATTTTCTTGGTCTGCAAATGGTGAAAGTCTGATAGTTGTGACTTTGGTAATAATTCACAGAGATATGCTACTTATGTTTTTTAACATATTAATAGGAAACTTAGGAAACATTATTACTTAATTAATAGTTGCTGGACTAAAACTAAGTAATACTGTTCAAATGAAAATTACAGTAATGGTATAAGTCCTATTGAGCAGATAAAGATTTCAAAACTTGGAAAGAAAGTAACTTGCAAATGGATGAATGAGTAATAAATGGAGAACATAGGATTCTAGTCGAGAGATCACTGTCACAAATCTAGCTCATAACACTCTGATATATAGTTGGATCAACTTTTCATTACAGAGACATGTGTGTGTATATGTTTGCATAATCATCAAGATGAGTAGATTTCTTTAGAAGAAATATAAGGTTAATATTAAAATTTCCTATGTGGATATTGAGTCTTAAAAACCAACAAAGAAGTACAGCAATACCATTAACAAAGTATTAGTATTCTAAAATCTAGAAAAGAGGGCATAAAAAATTTGTCTTTACCAGGAAATTAAATGTAGTGCTTTATTTCCCATAGATGATAATGTAAAGGACTCACTCTCTGAAAAGTACATAGTTCCATATGAGGAGAAAATGTACCCTGTTGGAAACTGAAGATGGAAATATTATTTAGACCTAGAATAAAAGAAAAAATGAAGTTACAAATAATAATGCAGTAGTAAACTTAAAATATAAGCATGTTTTCTAGAAAAATGCAGTAGTAAACTTAAAATATGAACATGGTTTTTAGAAAAAAGAGTCTATTTCCAATAGTGCTAGGAGCTCAGGAAACCATCTTCATAATTTAGGTGTATTTTTCTTTACAGAGGTACATTTATTGAAATGACATTAAAATAAACCTACAAACCTCACAAATTCTACTATGGAAGCTTATCTATAAGAATAATTAGCTATTTGTGAACACTGCCTGCAAGAATATATTTATTTATATTCACACTGAAATTGGGCTGTGACAAGTAAAATTATAAGCTAAGAAGACATAAAAATATCTATGCTAATGAATTTCAAAGAAAAAGTATTCTTCTGTTCCAGAGAAATATCATGTGTCATTTTCTTGGTCTGCAAATGGTGAAAGTCTGATAGTTGTGACTTTGGTAATAATTCACAGAGATATGCTACTTATGTTTTTTAACATATTAATAGGAAACTTAGGAAACATTATTACTTAATTAATAGTTGCTGGACTAAAACTAAGTAATACTGTTCAAATGAAAATTACAGTAATGGTATAAAAATAAATCCTGAAGTCTATTCTACAAAATGAGAGTCAAAAATAGAGAATATGGGGTTTCAATAAACATGCCAAGACTGCAATGTTATTAATGATATGATTAATATAGTTATTTTTATGCTTTATATTCAGGTGGATAAAAAATGAATTGTTTAATTTATGCAGTCATATAAAACTACCATAAATATTTAAGATGTGTTTTATCAAAAGAGATACTGTGACATCAAACATTAGATGCTGCATATGTAGAAAGAGGCATCCTATGAATAAAATTATAACTGTCATTTTAGTCTTAGTATATTCAAAGAAGATTTCTTAAGTATTTTTAACTACTTATATGAGGTAAATCAAATTCAGATATAATTTTTTTTAGCAACCAGAAGCAAACTATAATTTAGGACTGGAATGATTCTAGATGTAAGAGATTAATATCTTGCCTATTCACAGTAATGAAGAAAGCATAAAATGATCTTCTATATGGAAATACATTGAATGCATTTTTCATATTATATTTTGCCAAATACTAATTTTATAGGAACAGAACATTTGAATGAAAATGTTGCAATTTTACAAAAGAGTTATTTTATAGCAGTTCTCAACAGTGAGTCCGTTGTAATGATTTTGTTATATATTAAAAACTTCAGTTAATCAGGTAATTGGCATATTACACTTAGAGAAAAAGAACATATTTGCATAACTAATAGTCACTAGCTATATTAAAGACGAAACACTAGGCTGAGCAACTAAACACTAATAATACAACTTTATATAAAGAGTTCATGAAAAACTCTTCAAAAAAGTGAATTTTGATCACATCGTACATGAAACTTCAAAGTCTTTTTCAAAGAAGAAATGATAGAATTCCCATTGTTTAACTTAAATAATCAAAATTAGATGTTAGAAGAACACCTCAAAATATTGAAAATAAATAGAGAAAAGAAACAAAGCAAATCTCTTCTAGAATAAGTATAAAATAGAAAACAAATTATGATAATTGATTATTTAGTGGTCAGCATCCTTGTAAAATATCTATGTTCAAAACCCTAGACACATGCACCCCCATGTTCATTGCAACTCTACTTACAATAGCTGGGACATAGGAGCAGCCTACATGTTCATCAACAGAAGAATGGATGAAGAAGATGTGGTACATATTTACAGTGGAATATTACTCAGCCATTAAAGGAACAAAATTTTGCCATTTGCAGAGATGTGGATGGACCTGGAGACTGTCTTATGGCAAAAATGGAAGTAATTATCAGAACCAAAGGAATTGTTTAATTTATGCAGTCATATAAAACTACCATAAATATTTAAGATGTGTTTTATCAAAGAGATACTGTGACATCAAACATTAGATGCTGCATATGTAGAAAGAGGCATCCTATGAATAAAATTATAACTGTCATTTTAGTCTTAGTATATTCAAAGAAGATTTCTTAAGTATTTTTAACTACTTATATGAGGTAAATCAAATTCAGATATAATTTTTTTTAGCAACCAGAAGCAAACTATAATTTAGGACTGGAATGATTCTAGATGTAAGAGATTAATATCTTGCCTATTCACAGTAATGAAGAAAGCATAAAATGATCTTCTATATGGAAATACATTGAATGCATTTTTCATATTATATTTTGCCAAATACTAATTTTATAGGAACAGAACATTTGAATGAAAATGTTGCAATTTTACAAAAGAGTTATTTTATAGCAGTTCTCAACAGTGAGTCCGTTGTAATGATTTTGTTATATATTAAAAACTTCAGTTAATCAGGTAATTGGCATATTACACTTAGAGAAAAAGAACATATTTGCATAACTAATAGTCACTAGCTATATTAAAGACGAAACACTAGGCTGAGCAACTAAACACTAATAATACAACTTTATATAAAGAGTTCATGAAAAACTCTTCAAAAAAGTGAATTTTGATCACATCGTACATGAAACTTCAAAGTCTTTTTCAAAGAAGAAATGATAGAATTCCCATTGTTTAACTTAAATAATCAAAATTAGATGTTAGAAGAACACCTCAAAATATTGAAAATAAATAGAGAAAAGAAACAAAGCAAATCTCTTCTAGAATAAGTATAAAATAGAAAACAAATTATGATAATTGATTATTTAGTGGTCAGCATCCTTGTAAAATATCTATGTTCAAAACCCTAGACACATGCACCCCCATGTTCATTGCAACTCTACTTACAATAGCTGGGACATAGGAGCAGCCTACATGTTCATCAACAGAAGAATGGATGAAGAAGATGTGGTACATATTTACAGTGGAATATTACTCAGCCATTAAAGGAACAAAATTTTGCCATTTGCAGAGATGTGGATGGACCTGGAGACTGTCTTATGGCATGAAGTAAATCAGAAAAAGGGAAGCAAATATCGTATAATATTGCCTATCTGTAGAATCTAGAAAAGTGATACAGGTAAATTTATTTTCAAAGCAAGAAAAGAGCTACAGATATAGGGAACAAAGGTATGCATACCAAGGGAGGAAGGAGGTGTGAAGTGGATTGGGAGATTGGAATTAACATCTATACATGGCTACAAATGAAATAGATAACTAATGAGAATCAACTGTATAGCACAGGGAAATCTACTCAATACTTTGTAGGGACCTAAATGGGAAGGAAATCCAAGAAAGAGAGAATATATGTACATGTGTGACTAATTCACTTTTCTGTACAGTAGAAACCAATAGAACATTGTAAAGCAGCTATACTCCAAAAAGAAAAAACAAAAAACCTCAAGCATAATTTTTTTTTTTTTATTTTGGGTGGGGGTCGGGTTGGGGAGGGAGGGGAGCGGGCGGGCCACTTCTATTGGTCTTTCATTTCTCCGTTTTCATCCGTCTTTGTTCTTTGACTCCCGCGGGCCTCCCATCGCGGTGGCGTCTGTTGTCGCAGATCGCCGGTTCTGGGCGCATGCACTCCAGAGCTCCGGCTCGGCGATTGGACACATCAGTCCAGCCGCTCTGCGGCACGTGGGACCCTCCCAGGCCAGGGATCGAACTGGCGCCCCTTGCACTGCAAGGCGGTGTCCTTATCCACTGGACCACCAGGGGAAACCCCAAGCATAATTTTAATATTTTTCATATTTATAAATAGATAATAAAAATAAGTTAAATAAGAATTCACATTCATAGGCCGTACATGTGTGTGTGTGTGTTTGTGTGTGTGCTCCGTCCCTTCAATCATGTCTGACTCTTTGCAACCCTGTGGACTATAGCCCACCAAGCTCCTCAGTTCGTGGGATTCTCCAGGCAAGAGTACTGAAGTGGATTGCCAAGCTTCCCTCCAGGGTATCTTCTCCACCTAGGAATCAAACCTGTGTGTCCTGCATTACGGGTGGATTCTTTACCACTGAGTCACTGGGGAAGCCCCTGTGGGCCATCCCATACCAAAAGGGACAGGAAAGAAATTCCAACACAATTTAAGAAAAAATTAATTATCTGAAGAAAAGTAGATGAATGTTTGTAAAAGAAGTTTTGACAAACATGGAATATATAAAAACTTCTACAATCTATTATGAATTTATATACATTATAAAATATTGATTTCTAAGATATCATCTTTCAAAAAGCCTCATTTCTGCTCCTAGAGAAGTTAATGGCAACTCACTCCAGTATTCTTCCTGGAGAATTCTATGGACTGAGGAGCCTGATTTACACAAACACGCAGCTCTGCTCCTAGCCAACAGCCACCAGCAGTTGCCAAATAGCACCATTTTGGAAGTAATTTTTCCAGTCAAGTTGCTTTATATAATTCATGATGAACCAGAAAAATACTATTCCCAGCAAGTACTACCTAAATTATAGTAGGGTGAGCAAAAAAAGAAGCAGTTGATTTGAAGCCATTGAATTTTGAAGTCGATTATTTGACAGCAAAAGATCTTCACTAAAATTTTATTTCTTTGCAATTTATTTTTAGCTTTTAGTACCTTCTTTCAATTAGGTCTCAGCTTTGATCCTTAAATTCAATGACTACTGAAATAATATACAGTAATAATATAAAAACATTTAAAAGTTCCAACCATAGGGGAATATTTAAACCTGCTGTTCATATGTATGGATGGTCAGACCATTCAAGATGGCTATTCTCTTGCTCTCTGTGCATTCTCTGCTCAACCAGTCCCTGTCTCACCTCCACCCTACTCACTGGACTAAACCCTACTCCCTCACTGGACTAAACCCTACTCCACCCTACTCATTGGACTAAATCAGTAGCTGCCTATGTTAGCCCCAACCCTAGCTGCTGGTTTCCCTGGTAGCTGATGAGCCAATCTGACATCAGTTCTCCCTGTAATGGTGGCCTCCTTCTCCCTTGAGTAGAGGAATGGAGAGATTTTTGTTAAGTGGTGTCTTGCCTGCCTTCCATCTGCCAATCATGGTGGGGTGTTGCTCTATGACCTTTCACTTCAGACAGGTAGGATTCCCCATCTCATAAAGTATTAATGTCTCTTGTGCCATCACCCATCTCAAAGCTGAGCAGTTATAAGGCTTACAGGTCTTGGAGGTGCAGCCCAATAGTTTACAAGTATTAAGATGTTTAAAAAGATGTGTCATAACATAGGAAATAGGCATATGGCTTGATGTCTCTCATTGTTCAACATCCTTACCAGAAAAATCTTTCAGAGTGTCATTTTTGGTAGATATTGTTTTTAATATCTCCATTTTAAATCATCTCCATAGACCAAGCTCTTTTATCAGTTTGTAAATGGATGTAACCTTACTGAATTTCATTTTAGTTTTTGTTTTATGGGATTTATTGCTTAAATTTTTTTTAATTAGTAATGATTATCAGAATAAGAATCAATTAAGTTTTCTTACAACTTTTGCCATTTCTTCAACTAAGATCACTAGATCCAGAGTTGGGCCATTTTTGTCTATATGAAACAGAAAGATCTATTCCCAGCAAGTACTACCTAAATTATAGTAGGGTGAGCAAAAAAAGAAGCAGTTGATTTGAAGCCATTGAATTTTGAAGTCGATTATTTGACAGCAAAAGATCTTCACTAAAATTTTATTTCTTTGCAATTTATTTTTAGCTTTTAGTACCTTCTTTCAATTAGGTCTCAGCTTTGATCCTTAAATTCAATGACTACTGAAATAATATACAGTAATAATATAAAAACATTTAAAAGTTCCAACCATAGGGGAATATTTAAACCTGCTGTTCATATGTATGGATGGTCAGACCATTCAAGATGGCTATTCTCTTGCTCTCTGTGCATTCTCTGCTCAACCAGTCCCTGTCTCACCTCCACCCTACTCACTGGACTAAACCCTACTCCCTCACTGGACTAAACCCTACTCCACCCTACTCATTGGACTAAATCAGTAGCTGCCTATGTTAGCCCCAACCCTAGCTGCTGGTTTCCCTGGTAGCTGATGAGCCAATCTGACATCAGTTCTCCCTGTAATGGTGGCCTCCTTCTCCCTTGAGTAGAGGAATGGAGAGATTTTTGTTAAGTGGTGTCTTGCCTGCCTTCCATCTGCCAATCATGGTGGGGTGTTGCTCTATGACCTTTCACTTCAGACAGGTAGGATTCCCCATCTCATAAAGTATTAATGTCTCTTGTGCCATCACCCATCTCAAAGCTGAGCAGTTATAAGGCTTACAGGTCTTGGAGGTGCAGCCCAATAGTTTACAAGTATTAAGATGTTTAAAAAGATGTGTCATAACATAGGAAATAGGCATATGGCTTGATGTCTCTCATTGTTCAACATCCTTACCAGAAAAATCTTTCAGAGTGTCATTTTTGGTAGATATTGTTTTTAATATCTCCATTTTAAATCATCTCCATAGACCAAGCTCTTTTATCAGTTTGTAAATGGATGTAACCTTACTGAATTTCATTTTAGTTTTTGTTTTATGGGATTTATTGCTTAAATTTTTTTTAATTAGTAATGATTATCAGAATAAGAATCAATTAAGTTTTCTTACAACTTTTGCCATTTCTTCAACTAAGATCACTAGATCCAGAGTTGGGCCATTTTTGTCTATATGGCAAGTTTGGATGATGGAAAAAAATAAGATTAGGACTGTCAGAAATTCCTGGAAAATGAGAATAACCCATGAAGGTTTATTGAAGATAATGCTGAACAAGGCACAGAGTTTTTGGTTCCTTTGCCCTATCTTTCTTTCTTTTTTTTAATTTTATTTTTTTCCTTTATTTTAAAGATTTTACAGAGTTTTGTTGTTCACCAACATGTGTGTTCCCAGATCATTCATATGTATATCCCGGGACGCTCCACCCACCCAGTTCCCCCAATCACATCCCTCCAGACCATCGCCCCAAGTGGTTGTAGGTACTCCTATTCCCCTAGCACAGTGACAATAGCTATCTTTTCTACACATGAGAGTATAGGTTTCCATGTTACTCCCTCCATGCCTACCTTCCACTGTTCAGTCTCCACAATGTCCTTATGTCTATTCTCTGTTTTTTTGTGAGTTCACTGCGTATGTTATCATGACCCTTTTACTAGATCCCATATACATGAGTTAGTATACTATACCTGTCTTTCTCTTTTTGACTTACTTCACTTTTGATGATAGGTTCTAGAGCCAGCCATATCACTAGGACTGAGTTTTCTGCATTTCTTTTAACAGCTGAGTAGTATTCCATTGTATATATGTACCAAAGCTTCTGTACCTACCCATTCATTTGTCGATGGACATCTAGGTTGCTTCCATGTTCTGGCTATTGTATAGAGAGCTGTAATGAACATTGGGGTACAGGTGCCTCTTTCATTTTTGATTTCATCAGGATATAGGCCTAACAGTGGGATTGCTGGGTCATACGGAGCTTCTATTTTTAGTTTTTTAAGGAATCTCCATACTGTCTTCCATAGAGGTTGTATCAGTTTACATTCCCACCAGCAATGCAAGAGGGTTCCCTTTTCTCCGCACCCTCTCCAGCATTTGTTGTCTGTTGATTTGTTGATGATGGCCATTCTGACGGGTGTGAGGTGGGATCTCATTGTAGTTTTGATTTGCATTTCTCTAATAATAAGCGAGGTTGAGCATCATTTCATGTGTTTCAGTGCCATCTGTATATCCTCCTTGGAGAGTCGTCTCTAGATCTTTTTCCCATTTTTTGATTGGGTTGTTCATTTTTCTGGTGCTGAGTTGTCTGAGTTGCTTGTAGATTTTGGAGATGAATTCTTTGTCTGTTGTTTTCACATGCCATGATTTTCTCCCACTCTGTGGGGTGTCTGTTCAGCTTTTTGGTGATTTCTTTTGCTGTACAAAAGCTTCTAAGTTTCATGAGGTCCCACGTATTCACTTTTCTTTTCAGTTCCACTATTCTAGTAGGTGGGTCAGAGAAGATCTGGCTTTGATTGATGTCCTTGAGGGTTTTGCCTATATTCTCCTCTAAGAGTTGGATGGTTTCTGGCCTTCCATTTAGGTCTTTAATCCATTTTGAGTTGATCTTTGTGTATGGTGTCAAGGAATGTTCCCAACTTCATTCTTTTGCATGTAGCTGTCCAATTTTCCCAGCACCATTTGTTGAAGAGGCTGTCTTTGTCCCATTTTATGGTTTCGCCTCCTTTATCAAAAATAAGGTACCCATAGGTGCGTGGGTTGATCTCTGGGTTCTCTATCATGTTCCATTGGTCTATAGTTCTGTTTTTGTGCCAGTACCATACTGTCTTGATGACTGTTGCTTTGTAGTAGAGTCTGAAGTTAGGGAGGCTAATCCCTCCAACTCCATTCTTTTTCCTCAGGATTGCTTTGGCTATTCGAGGTCTTCTGTGTTTCCATATGAACTGTGTTATTATTTGGTCTAGTTCTGTGAAAAATGTCAGTGGTAGTTGAATAGGTATTGCATTGAATCTGTAGATGATATTTGGAAGTATGGTCATTTTCACAATATTGATTCTTCCAATCCAGGAACATGGAATATCTCTCCATCTGTTTAAGTCTTCTTTAATGTCTCTCATGAGTGTCTTGTAATTTTCTGTGTACAATTCTTTTGTTTCTTTGGGTAGGTTTATTCCTAGGTATTTGATTCTTTTGGTTGCAATGGTGAAGGGGATTGCCTCTTTGAATTCGTTTTCTGATTTTTGATTGTTTGTGTATAGGAATGCCAGTGACTTCTGTGTGTTGACTTTGTATCCTGCGACTTTGCTGAATTCATCGATTAGCTCTAGTAGCTTTGGAACCGTGTCTTTGGGATTTTCTATGTATAATATCATGTCATCTGCAAAAAGAGAGAGCTTGACTTCTTCCTTTCCAATCTGGATTCCTTTGATTTCTTTCTCTTCTCTTATTGCTCTTGCTAGGACTTCCAGGACTATGTTGAATAGTAGTGGTGAAAGTGGGCACCCCTGTCTTGTTCCTGATTTTAGAGGGAATGCTTTCAGTTTTTCACCGTTAAGGATAATGTTTGCTATAGGCTTCTCATAGATGGCTTTTATTATGTTGAGATAGGTTCCTTCTATGCCCATTTTCTGAAGAGTTTTGATCATAAATGGATATTGTACTTTGTCAAAGGCTTTTTCTGCATCTATTGAGATGATCATGTAATTTTTGTCTTTCAATTTGTTGATATGGTGTATCACATTGATTGATTTACGGATGTTGAAGAAGCCTTGCATGCCTGGGATGAAACCGACCTGATCGTAATGTATGAGTTTTTTGATGTGTCGTTGAATTCTGTTTGCTAGGATTTTGTTGAGGATCTTGGCATCTAAGTTCATCAGGGAAATTGGCCTATAATTTTCCTTTTTTGTGTTGTCTTTGCCTGGGTTGGGTATCAGGGTGATGGTGGCCTCGTAGAATGTGTTTGGAAGTTTTCCTTCCTGGGCAATTTTTTGGAAGAGTTTTAGAAGGACTGGCATTAGCTCGTCTTTAAATGTTTGGTAGAATTCGCCTGTGAAGCCATCTGGCCCTGGGCTTTTATTTTGGGGTAGATTTTTAATCACAAATTTGATTTCTGAGCTTGTGATTGGGTTGTTCAAAGTTTCTGTTTCTTCCTGGCTCAGTCTTGGGAGATTAATCCTCTCCAAGAAACTGTCCATTTCTTCCAGGTTGTCCGGTTTGTTGCCATAAAGCTGTTCATAATAGTCTCTTAGAATCCTTTGGATTTCTGCATTATCTGTTGTAATCTCTCCTTTTTCATTTTTGATTTTGTTGGACTGGTTCTTCTCTCTCTTTTTCTTGATGAGTCTGGCCAGTGGCTTGTCAATTTTGTTGACCTTTTCAAAGAACCAGCTTTTTGTTTTATTTATCTTTACTATTGTTTCTTTCGTTTCTTTCTAATTTATTTCTGCTCTGATCCTTATGGTTTCTCTTCTTCTGCTGGCTTTGGGGTGTTTTTGTTCTTCTTTCTCCAATTGTTTTAAGCGGAGGGTTAGGTCATCTGCTTCATATTTTCCTAGTTTCTTGAGGTGGGATTGTATTGCTATAAATTTCCCTTTTAGAACTGCTTTTGCAGTATCCCATAGGTTTTGCATGGTCATGTGTTCATTGTCATTTTCTTCTAGGAATTGTTTAATTTCTCCTTTGATTTCCTCAATGATCAGTTGGTTTTTTAGGCAAGCATTGTTTAATCTCCATGTGTTTCTGTTTTTAGGGTATTTTTTCTGGTAGTTGATCTCTAGTCTCATTGCACTGTGGTCCAAGAAGACGGTTGATATAATTTTGGTTTTCTTGAACTGACTGAGGTTTGATTTGTGGCCCAAGATGTGATCTATCCTGCAGAATGTTCCGTGAGCACTTGAGAAGAAAGTGTATTCTTCTGCTTTTGGATGGAACGTCCTAAAGATATCGATGAGGTCCATCTTTTCTAGTGTTGCATTTAAGGCTTGTGTTTCTTTATTAATTTTCTGTTTGGATGATCTGTCCATTGGTGTGAGAGGTGTTAAAGAATTTTAGGTCCTTATCTAATTTCTTATGTATTGAGGTGCCGTGTTGCATTTTGGAAGAGTTTTAGAAGGACTGGCATTAGCTCGTCTTTAAATGTTTGGTAGAATTCGCCTGTGAAGCCATCTGGCCCTGGGCTTTTATTTTGGGTAGATTTTTAATCACAAATTTGATTTCTGAGCTTGTGATTGGGTTGTTCAAAGTTTCTGTTTCTTCCTGGCTCAGTCTTGGGAGATTAATCCTCTCCAAGAAACTGTCCATTTCTTCCAGGTTGTCCGGTTTGTTGCCATAAAGCTGTTCATAATAGTCTCTTAGAATCCTTTGGATTTCTGCATTATCTGTTGTAATCTCTCCTTTTTCATTTTTGATTTTGTTGGACTGGTTCTTCTCTCTCTTTTTCTTGATGAGTCTGGCCAGTGGCTTGTCAATTTTGTTGACCTTTTCAAAGAACCAGCTTTTTGTTTTATTTATCTTTACTATTGTTTCTTTCGTTTCTTTCTAATTTATTTCTGCTCTGATCCTTATGGTTTCTCTTCTTCTGCTGGCTTTGGGGTGTTTTTGTTCTTCTTTCTCCAATTGTTTTAAGCGGAGGGTTAGGTCATCTGCTTCATATTTTCCTAGTTTCTTGAGGTGGGATTGTATTGCTATAAATTTCCCTTTTAGAACTGCTTTTGCAGTATCCCATAGGTTTTGCATGGTCATGTGTTCATTGTCATTTTCTTCTAGGAATTGTTTAATTTCTCCTTTGATTTCCTCAATGATCAGTTGGTTTTTTAGGCAAGCATTGTTTAATCTCCATGTGTTTCTGTTTTTAGGGTATTTTTTCTGGTAGTTGATCTCTAGTCTCATTGCACTGTGGTCCAAGAAGACGGTTGATATAATTTTGGTTTTCTTGAACTGACTGAGGTTTGATTTGTGGCCCAAGATGTGATCTATCCTGCAGAATGTTCCGTGAGCACTTGAGAAGAAAGTGTATTCTTCTGCTTTTGGATGGAACGTCCTAAAGATATCGATGAGGTCCATCTTTTCTAGTGTTGCATTTAAGGCTTGTGTTTCTTTATTAATTTTCTGTTTGGATGATCTGTCCATTGGTGTGAGAGGAGTGTTAAAGTCTCCTACTATTATTGTGTTATTGTTGATTTCTTCTTTTATGTCTGAAAGTACCTGTCTTATGTATTGAGGTGCCCCTGTGTTGGGTGCGTAGATATTCATGACTGTTATGTCTTCCTCTTGGATAGATCCCTTAATCATGATGTAGTGACCTGCCTTGTCTCTTAGAATCTTCTTTACTTTAAAGTCTGTTTTGTCTGATATGAGGATTGCTACTCCAGTTTTCTTTTGATTTCCATTTGCATGGAATATCTATTTCCAGCCTTTCACTTTCAGTCTATGAGTGTCTCTAGGTCTAAAGTGGGTCTCTTGTAAACAGCAGAGATATGGGTCTTGCTTCTGAATCCATTCAGCTAGCCTGTGTCATTTGGTTGGAGCATTTAGTCCATTTACGTTCAAAGTAATTATTGATACGAATATTCCTATTGTCATCTTCTTAGAAATTTGGGGTTTGATTAGTAAGGCTTCTCCTACTCTTGTATTTAGTGGCTATATCAGGCCCTTTAACACGTTGTAGGGCTGGTTTTGTGGTACAGAATTCTGTTAGTTTTTGTCTGTCTGTGAAGCTTTTGACTTCACCATCTATTCTGAATGAGATTCTTGCTCGGTGGAGAATTCTTGGTTGGAGGTTATTCTCTTCTAGCTGTTTAAATGTATCTTGCCATTCTCTTCTGGCCTGTAGGGGTTCTGTTGAGAGATCCGCAGTTAAATGTATGGGGTTTCCTTTATATGTTATTTGTTGTTTGCTCCTAGCTGCTTTTAGTAATCTGTCTTTATATTTAGTCTGTGTTAGTTTGATTAGAATGTGCCTTGGTGTGTTTCTTCTGGGGTTTATCCTGTATGGAACTCTTTGTGCTTCTTGGACTTGGTTGACTCTTTCCTTTCCCATGTTGGGGAAGTTTTCAACTGTGATCTCTTCAAGAATTTTTTCATAGCCTTTCTTCTCCTCTTCTTCTTCTGGAACTCCTATAATTCTAATGTTGGTGCGTTTAAGGCTTGTGTTTCTTTATTAATTTTCTGTTTGGATGATCTGTCCATTGGTGTGAGAGGAGTGTTAAAGTCTCCTACTATTATTGTGTTATTGTTGATTTCTTCTTTTATGTCTGAAAGTACCTGTCTTATGTATTGAGGTGCCCTGTGTTGGGTGCGTAGATATTCATGACTGTTATGTCTTCCTCTTGGATAGATCCCTTAATCATGATGTAGTGACCTGCCTTGTCTCTTAGAATCTTCTTTACTTTAAAGTCTGTTTTGTCTGATATGAGGATTGCTACTCCAGTTTTCTTTTGATTTCCATTTGCATGGAATATCTATTTCCAGCCTTTCACTTTCAGTCTATGAGTGTCTCTAGGTCTAAAGTGGGTCTCTTGTAAACAGCAGAGATATGGGTCTTGCTTCTGAATCCATTCAGCTAGCCTGTGTCATTTGGTTGGAGCATTTAGTCCATTTACGTTCAAAGTAATTATTGATACGAATATTCCTATTGTCATCTTCTTAGAAATTTGGGGTTTGATTAGTAAGGCTTCTCCTACTCTTGTATTTAGTGGCTATATCAGGCCCTTTAACACGTTGTAGGGCTGGTTTTGTGGTACAGAATTCTGTTAGTTTTTGTCTGTCTGTGAAGCTTTTGACTTCACCATCTATTCTGAATGAGATTCTTGCTCGGTGGAGAATTCTTGGTTGGAGGTTATTCTCTTCTAGCTGTTTAAATGTATCTTGCCATTCTCTTCTGGCCTGTAGGGGTTCTGTTGAGAGATCCGCAGTTAAATGTATGGGGTTTCCTTTATATGTTATTTGTTGTTTGCTCCTAGCTGCTTTTAGTAATCTGTCTTTATATTTAGTCTGTGTTAGTTTGATTAGAATGTGCCTTGGTGTGTTTCTTCTGGGGTTTATCCTGTATGGAACTCTTTGTGCTTCTTGGACTTGGTTGACTCTTTCCTTTCCCATGTTGGGGAAGTTTTCAACTGTGATCTCTTCAAGAATTTTTTCATAGCCTTTCTTCTCCTCTTCTTCTTCTGGAACTCCTATAATTCTAATGTTGGTGCGTTTGAGATTGTCCCATAGGTCTCTGAGGCTATCCTCAGTTCTTTTAATTCTTTGGGCTGTGTTCTGTTCTTCAGCACTTATTTCCACCATTCTGTCTTCCAGCTCACTTATCCATTCTTCAGCTTCTGATACTCTACTGTTGAGACCTTCCATAGTATTTTTCAGTTCAGCAGTTGAGTTAGTTGTCTCCATATGCGTATTTTTCATTTCTTGCATATCTCTTCTCAATGCACTAATTTCCTCTGATATTCTGTTTTTGGTTCTTTGCATCCTCATTATTATAGCTTTTCTGAATTCTCTTTCAGATGGTTTGTCTACCGCCTCCTCTGTCATTTGAAGCGGTGTTTCTCTAGCTTGGTCCTTCATTTGTGCAATGTTTCTCTGACGTTTCATTATTAGGTTAATTTTTGTTTCTTAGTGTGTGTCTGCGTGTGTGGAGTTCTTTTTCCCTCACCAGGCTTCTTGGTTGAATTCTCCCTTCCTTTGGGTTTCTGTGCTTCTAGAAGAGTTCAGTTGTTTGTGACTTGGATGGTGTTAGGTCTTGTTTACAGATGAATAATCTCTGGTGTTGTATGTTCTTTGATAGTGTGGGGTCTTGGAATCAGGGCTTCTGCTCCGAGGATCCTTGGATTGATGATTGGTCAGGAGGTGTAGGCTCTATGTCTGGTTTGCTATGGTGCTCTGTGATATTAGTTCACATACTAGCATCTGAGGAACAAGAGGTGCATCCCTGATGGGTGACAGTCATAAAAGCATGCAGATGTTTTCTAACATAATTGTAAGATATACATGCATACACAGCAATCCCCACAACTGACCAGTTTTACAGCGATAAGTCACAGGAAATCTTTCTGGCAATTCATGCAATCATAGATGGTACTTGCCCGTTAAACTTTGAATTAATTGAAATAGCGCCTGAATAAATAGATCCAGTGCAAGGTCCTGCTTGGATAATCTGTCTTTATATTTATGTGTTAGTTTGATTAGAATGTGCCTTGGTGTGTTTCTTCTGGGGTTTATCCTGTATGGAACTCTTTGTGCTTCTTGGACTTGGTTGACTCTTTCCTTTCCCATGTTGGGGAAGTTTTCAACTGTGATCTCTTCAAGAATTTTTTCATAGCCTTTCTTCTCCTCTTCTTCTTCTGGAACTCCTATAATTCTAATGTTGGTGCGTTTGAGATTGTCCCATAGGTCTCTGAGGCTATCCTCAGTTCTTTTAATTCTTTGGGCTGTGTTCTGTTCTTCAGCACTTATTTCCACCATTCTGTCTTCCAGCTCACTTATCCATTCTTCAGCTTCTGATACTCTACTGTTGAGACCTTCCATAGTATTTTTCAGTTCAGCAGTTGAGTTAGTTGTCTCCATATGCGTATTTTTCATTTCTTGCATATCTCTTCTCAATGCACTAATTTCCTCTGATATTCTGTTTTTGGTGCTTTGCATCCTCATTAGTATAGCTTTTCTGAATTCTCTTTCAGATGGTTTGTCTACCGCCTCCTCTGTCATTTGAAGCGGTGTTTCTCTAGCTTGGTCCTTCATTTGTGCAATGTTTCTCTGACGTTTCATTATTAGGTTAATTTTTGTTTCTTAGTGTGTGTCTGCGTGTGTGGAGTTCTTTTTCCCTCACCAGGCTTCTTGGTTGAATTCTCCCTTCCTTTGGGTTTCTGTGCTTCTAGAAGAGTTCAGTTGTTTGTGACTTGGATGGTGTTAGGTCTTGTTTACAGATGAATAATCTCTGGTGTTGTATGTTCTTTGATAGTGTGGGGTCTTGGAATCAGGGCTTCTGCTCCGAGGATCCTTGGATTGATGATTGGTCAGGAGGTGTAGGCTCTATGTCTGGTTTGCTATGGTGCTCTGTGATATTAGTTCACATACTAGCATCTGAGGAACAAGAGGTGCATCCCTGATGGGTGACAGTCATAAAAGCATGCAGATGTTTTCTAACATAATTGTAAGATATACATGCATACACAGCAATCCCCACAACTGACCAGTTTTACAGCGATAAGTCACAGGAAATCTTTCTGGCAATTCATGCAATCATAGATGGTACTTGCCCGTTAAACTTTGAATTAATTGAAATAGCGCCTGAATAAATAGATCCAGTGCAAGGTCCTGCTTGGATAATTGCAATGAGAGCAATTTTTAACTAGGACATGTGTTGGGGGTGATGAGGAGGAGAGTGTATAGGTAATGAGAAGGAATAGATTTGTCTTGGAAGGATTTTATAGGGTTAGGTACCAAAGATTAGTGTGTGTATTGTTTAGTGTATTTGGAAGAGAATAGTGGAGACAGGAAGATAGGAAATAATTTATCTAGAGGATACTGGTAGATAGGAAAATGTTTTACATTTAGAACATAGAGGGAGAAAGCAGTGGGAAAGAGGAAAGAGAATTAGAGGTTTTCAAGAATTAAAATTAAATTAAAAAATATATACAATAAAATAAAAGTCAAAAAAAGAAATTAAAAATTAAAAAGGGCTGAAAAAATTAATAAGTGACCAAAAAACAAAACAAACGAAAACCAAAAAAACCAAACAAAAAAAAACAGAATAAACAAACAAATAAACCCCACACCGGACGAATCAATTAAATAAGCAAAATAGTCCACCACAAATAACCAGCAAAAAAAAAAAAACTAAATACTGTCCTTGGTTTTTATCTTCTCATCTGCCTGTTGGAAACCAATCTGCTCTTGATGGTGGTGTCTTGATGGTGTAGTCTTTCCCTTATAAAGCCGGTTGCTATGGTTTCTGTTTTTGTGTTCAGCAAAATGAGGGCTTTGCTTCCATACTGGGCGCTGGCTGAGATGGTGGCTGATCCCAGTCTCTGTGCGGGGGCCCCGGCATGCGCAGCCCCGTTTTGGAGGCCCCCTGTGGGGTCTTGGAATCAGGGCTTCTGCTCCGAGGATCCTTGGATTGATGATTGGTCAGGAGGTGTAGGCTCTATGTCTGGTTTGCTATGGTGCTCTGTGATATTAGTTCACATACTAGCATCTGAGGAACAAGAGGTGCATCCCTGATGGGTGACAGTCATAAAAGCATGCAGATGTTTTCTAACATAATTGTAAGATATACATGCATACACAGCAATCCCCACAACTGACCAGTTTTACAGCGATAAGTCACAGGAAATCTTTCTGGCAATTCATGCAATCATAGATGGTACTTGCCCGTTAAACTTTGAATTAATTGAAATAGCGCCTGAATAAATAGATCCAGTGCAAGGTCCTGCTTGGATAATTGCAATGAGAGCAATTTTTAACTAGGACATGTGTTGGGGGTGATGAGGAGGAGAGTGTATAGGTAATGAGAAGGAATAGATTTGTCTTGGAAGGATTTTATAGGGTTAGGTACCAAAGATTAGTGTGTGTATTGTTTAGTGTATTTGGAAGAGAATAGTGGAGACAGGAAGATAGGAAATAATTTATCTAGAGGATACTGGTAGATAGGAAAATGTTTTACATTTAGAACATAGAGGGAGAAAGCAGTGGGAAAGAGGAAAGAGAATTAGAGGTTTTCAAGAATTAAAATTAAATTAAAAAATATATACAATAAAATAAAAGTCAAAAAAAGAAATTAAAAATTAAAAAGGGCTGAAAAAATTAATAAGTGACCAAAAAACAAAACAAACGAAAACCAAAAAAACCAAACAAAAAAAAACAGAATAAACAAACAAATAAACCCCACACCGGACGAATCAATTAAATAAGCAAAATAGTCCACCACAAATAACCAGCAAAAAAAAAAAAACTAAATACTGTCCTTGGTTTTTATCTTCTCATCTGCCTGTTGGAAACCAATCTGCTCTTGATGGTGGTGTCTTGATGGTGTAGTCTTTCCCTTATAAAGCCGGTTGCTATGGTTTCTGTTTTTGTGTTCAGCAAAATGAGGGCTTTGCTTCCATACTGGGCGCTGGCTGAGATGGTGGCTGATCCCAGTCTCTGTGCGGGGGCCCCGGCATGCGCAGCCCCGTTTTGGAGGGGGGCGCCCCAGCTCTACCACGCACCCGCCAATAATCTCCAATTCCTGCTCTTTCCCTGCTTCCTCTGCTGCTGCTGCAGCTCTAGTGGTGCGCGGGCTCCTCCGCCACTTGCACACGTGCACTGCTGGTTACGTGTCTAAGTCCCAAAGGCTGGCGCGAGCTTTCCCATCCAGCTCGTGCCTGGTCCCTGGTCAGCAACCCATGGGCGACTTCCCCTCTCCGTTCAGCAAGCCCTCCAGTTGGAGTGGTTGAACTTCGGCTTCTCGCCCCGGGTTCCGGCTTTTCTGCTTTTTAATATGCTGTCTAGGTTTACCATACATTTCCTTCCAAGGAGCAAGTATCTTTTCATTTAATGGCTGAAGTCATCATCCTCACTGATTTTGGAGCCCAAGAAAATAAAATCTGTCAACTGTTTCTGCTCTTTTTCTATTTTTCATGAATTGATGGGCCTGGATGTCATGATCTTTTAATGCTGAGTTTTAAACCAACTTTTATACTCTCTTCTTTCATCTTTATCCAGAGGCTCTTTATTCCTCTTCACTTTTTGTCATTAGAGAGCTATCATCTGCATATCTGAGGCTGTTGATATTTCTCCAAGCAATCTTGCTTTCAGCTTGTGATTCGCCTAATCTGGCATTTTGCAGGATGTACTCTGCACAGATATTCATATTCATTTTTCAAACATATTTTCTCCTTTTAAACCATCTATATTAAAAGTCAAATTGTTACGATATTACTTTGTGAGGAGAATATCAGAGCAAGGGGCTATTGCTGTTTGACCCTTACCTGTACGTATGTATGTATGTGTGTGTGTGTATACATACATATATATAGTTTCTTTCTGCAAAGCCTGATGGACAAGATGTCTTGCATAGGACCTCCGTTGCTTAGTAAACACCAGCCAATTCAGTCATATCCAAGAACCATTAAGAGTAAGTTTAACCAAGTCACAGATCATGTGCCAGTTACTTTTTCTATTTTATTCTTAGCTGAAGCATAACTTTTCCTTGAAGATACCACTGTATGTATCTTTCACTTTTGAAATTACTTTTCTAATATAGGAAGTAGGATTTTTGTTTTGTGGTATACTGCATGGCTTGTGGTAACTTAATTCCCCAATCAGGAATTGAATCCAGGTAATTGGCAGTGAGAAGAGAGAGTTCAAACCACTGGAATGCCAAGGAATACCCAGTACCGAGGTTTTTAAAGTAAAATGTTCTCTTCTGTTAATATTCACAGTTTACTGGAAATGATTCTATAGTGTTTCCAATTTATTCTAACAATGATCACAAGACTGATGTATAAAACCAATATATTTGATTTATTAATTCACATTAAGAAATACAGATATAGGAATATTGTTGTTGTTCAATAGCTAAGTCATGTTCAACTCTTTGTGACCCCATGGACTATAGCACACCAGGCCCCTCTGTTATATTCAGTTATGTTTTGCCTCTCCTTCATTTTTCTCTTCCTGATTCCTAGGTCAAGCCTCCTCATTCACTGAAAAATTTGGCAGGGAGTGAATCACATTCCTTTTCACTCAAATTTCTCACTATTCTGAACTAATATCAACAGTTCTATTAATATGGAATTCCCAAAGCCCAGAGGTTATTCTGAACTTTTATACTCTCTTCTTTCATCTTTATCCAGAGGCTCTTTATTCCTCTTCACTTTTTGTCATTAGAGAGCTATCATCTGCATATCTGAGGCTGTTGATATTTCTCCAAGCAATCTTGCTTTCAGCTTGTGATTCGCCTAATCTGGCATTTTGCAGGATGTACTCTGCACAGATATTCATATTCATTTTTCAAACATATTTTCTCCTTTTAAACCATCTATATTAAAAGTCAAATTGTTACGATATTACTTTGTGAGGAGAATATCAGAGCAAGGGGCTATTGCTGTTTGACCCTTACCTGTACGTATGTATGTATGTGTGTGTGTGTATACATACATATATATAGTTTCTTTCTGCAAAGCCTGATGGACAAGATGTCTTGCATAGGACCTCCGTTGCTTAGTAAACACCAGCCAATTCAGTCATATCCAAGAACCATTAAGAGTAAGTTTAACCAAGTCACAGATCATGTGCCAGTTACTTTTTCTATTTTATTCTTAGCTGAAGCATAACTTTTCCTTGAAGATACCACTGTATGTATCTTTCACTTTTGAAATTACTTTTCTAATATAGGAAGTAGGATTTTTGTTTTGTGGTATACTGCATGGCTTGTGGTAACTTAATTCCCCAATCAGGAATTGAATCCAGGTAATTGGCAGTGAGAAGAGAGAGTTCAAACCACTGGAATGCCAAGGAATACCCAGTACCGAGGTTTTTAAAGTAAAATGTTCTCTTCTGTTAATATTCACAGTTTACTGGAAATGATTCTATAGTGTTTCCAATTTATTCTAACAATGATCACAAGACTGATGTATAAAACCAATATATTTGATTTATTAATTCACATTAAGAAATACAGATATAGGAATATTGTTGTTGTTCAATAGCTAAGTCATGTTCAACTCTTTGTGACCCCATGGACTATAGCACACCAGGCCCCTCTGTTATATTCAGTTATGTTT
Organism: Tragulus kanchil; assembly: GCA_022376925.1. Classification (NCBI taxonomy): domain Eukaryota; kingdom Metazoa; phylum Chordata; class Mammalia; order Artiodactyla; family Tragulidae; genus Tragulus; species Tragulus kanchil. The sequence goes on along the minus strand of JAIOJX010000028.1, from coordinate 87,105,397 downwards.
TGCCTCTCCTTCATTTTTTCTCTTCCTGATTCCTAGGTCAAGCCTCCTCATTCACTGAAAAATTTGGCAGGGAGTGAATCACATTCCTTTTCACTCAAATTTCTCACTATTCTGAACTAATATCAACAGTTCTATTAATATGGAATTCCCAAAGCCCAGAGGTTATTCTGACCTCTTATTGTGACTGTATATATTTCTGTAGCAATTCATTAAACTTTAATGTTGAAGTTTAAATATTTTGGGGAAATATTATTTTCATGATCTTTAGGTTCTTAGAGTCATTCCTCAGTCTCCTCTATGTCCTGACTGCTATCAGCTAAACTTATGGCAGAAATTAAATGTTGGGTTTTGAGGGATGAGGAGTAGTAGAAGGGTTATTGAAGACTTAATCAGAGTTCAGTTTCAAAATTTTAGTAGGAGTCCACCATGCCAAAGGTCAGATACCTTTCAAGGGGGACCTTTGAGAACAAAGGTGTAAAGGCGTTGAATAGTGAAATGAAGTATGTGTGAAGGAATGGTTAGAAAGACTGTACATATAGGCAAAGATACTTGACCACTGTCTTCATGCTTGGTTTCATCTACTCACCTGTATATGTAAAATAAGCCTTTGATATGACCTTTATAAGGGATCAGTTTCTAGCCTTCTTATACTTCATCTGAGTTCCTGAACTTTATTTCATCCTATCCTTGAAAATATCCATGCTTCTTTTGCTTCCACATAGTCAGCACAACTGCCGTGCCTCAGACAGGTATTGGGCTAAAATGAGGTCATTGCCAGATAATGGAGAACTCATTTATGCAGATTTTTGCTTTCTTCCTGGTCATCAAGAAATCACTGAAGTGATTAGAAATTTAAGGGGAACTAGGGAACTTCAGTGACTGGGTAGCTAGGGCTAAAGGACAGTTTCACCACCCTTCATTAACATTAAAAATACAATTGAGTTTAACCTTAAGTAATTTCTTATTTTAAGTTATAAATTCTTTAGGATAAAGCTGTTCTGAAACAATGGACAATAAGGATAAGAGAAAACTGCCTTAGTAAACATTTGCCATTCCAATAGCTGACAGGAGAAAACTTTTTCAGTTGAAATGAACTTCTACAGGAAAGACTAGGTTTCTTCAGTTGGTGTTATGATAATATACATATCTTTTAAATGTACTTGAATAATTAAGAAATCTGTACCAAAAAAAAAAAAAAAAAAAACCAACAATTTTCCCTAATTCCTGATCAGTTGCCTAGGGATAAATAGAAGTTTACTACTAGAGAGAAAATATATATGTTGTTCTTGAATAGGAGAATACTAAACTTTTTCAACTTTCCCTAAATCAGTTAGTGTTAGGTCATCAATCCTGGTCAAATTCTTTAAGTAGTTTTTTTTTTTTTTTAAAAAAAAGAAAAGACTCTAAAGGGTATCTGTAGGACTAAGCCTAAGAAAAAAAAGAAAATAATAGAAAAAATAAAGATATATTTTACTAATAGTAATTATACTTTAAAATTTAATAAATTAAAATGTAATGTGGACATAGATCAATAGTCCACTGACCTAAATGGACTAGGTTAGATTCAAATATAATGGAAATTTTGTACCTTATAAATATCATTTTAACACATAAGTGGTGTTGAAAACAAATATGGGCTTTTCTTCACAATTTAAACAAAATAAGTAATAGATCTAAATGCATAGCCTGAAATCATGTAAGTGTCTGCAAAATCCTGGGTATATAATCTATAATCTCCATGTAGACAAGGTCTATTAACCACAAATTAAACATAAAATAAGAATACATTTAATGGCCACCATCAACAAATCTACAGACAATAAATGCTGGAGAGGGTGAGGAGAAAAGGGAGCCCTCTTACATTGCTGGTGGGAATGTAAATTGATACAGCCTCTATGGAAGACAGTATGGAGACTTCTTAAAAAACTAAAAATAGAAACACCATATGACCCAGCAATCCCACTCTTAGGCTTATACCCTGATGAAACCAAAACTGAAAGAAGCACCTGTATCCCAATGCTCATTGCAGCCCTCTATACAATAGCTAGAACATGGAAGCAACCAAGATGCCCATCGACGAATGAATGGATAAATAAGCTCTGGTACATATATACAATGGAATACTACTCAGCTGTTAAAAGAAATGCAGAAGAATCAGTCTTAATGAGGCGGTTGGATCTAGAACCTATTATAAAAAGTGAAGTCAGTCAAAAAGAGAAGGACAAGTACAGTATACTAACACACATATATATATATATGGAATCTAGTAAAAGGGTAATGATAACACATGCAAGTGAACCCATGGAAAAACAGATAGAGAATAGACATATGGACATTGTGGGGAATGAACAGTGGGTGGGAGGCATAGAGGGAGTAACATGGAAACCTATACTATCATGTGTGAAAAAGATAGCTACTGTCGTTGCGCTAAGGGAATAGGAGTACTTACAATGGCCAGGTGCGACGGCCTGAAGGGATGGGATGGGGGGGCCTGGGAGTGGGGGAGGGGACCAGGGATATGCATATGACCGATCTGGGAACATGCATGTCTGTGAACAACAAAACTCTGTAAAAACTTTAAAATAAAGAAATAAACATTAAAAAAAAAAAGAAGAATACATTTAATATCTCCAAGTTCCCAAACACCAGGTAGAAAATCTGTAGGCTACATTTGTAACACATAGGTTAAAAGGAATATCAAATATATGTTGAACTATTATAAATCAATATGAAAAATCTTTGGAAAATGTCTCTCAATAGTAAAGAAAGTGTAGGATCATTTCCATTCTCTCTTTCTCAAACTATCCTGACATACCAGTGGATATGTAATGTTTGGCTAGGTGAGTGTTGCGGTTATACCAGTTTCTTATATAAGACTCAAGTGGGCATGGGAGTTTAGCTTCTTTACATATTTTTGCCTCAACAATTAAGGAATAATTCTGTTGTTCAATTGCTCAGTTGTGCCTGACTATTTGCAATCCAATGAATTGCAGCAAGCTAGTCTTCCCTGTGTTTCAACATCTTCAGGAACTTGCTCAGACTCATGTCCATTGAGTCGGTGATGCCATTCACCCATCTCATCCTCTGTCACCCCCTTCTCCTTCTGCCCTAAATCTTTCCTAATATCAGGGTCTTTTCCAATGATTCAGCTCTTTGCATCAGGTAGCCAAAGTATTGGAGCTTTAGCATCAGTCCTCCAATGAATATTCATGGATGATTTCTTTAGGATTGACTAGTTTACTCTACTTGCAGTCCAAGGGATGTTCAAGAGTCTTCAACACCAAAGTTCGAAAGCATCAGTTCTTAGGCACTTAGTCTTCTTTATAGCCCAACTGTCACATCTATACATGACCACTGGAAAAACCATAGATTTGACTATATGGATTTTTGTCATCAGACTATTATCTCTGCTTTTTTAATATACAGTCTGGGTTTGTCATAGCTTTTCTTCCAAGGAGTAAGCATCTTTTAATTTAGTCACCATCCAAAGTGATTTTGGAGCCCCAAAAGATAAAGTCTCAGATGCTTTCCGTTGTTGACCCATCTGTTTGCCATGAAGTGATGTAACCAGATGTCATAATCTTAGTTTTCTGATGCTGAATTTTAAGCCATAGTTTTCATTCTCCTCTTTCACTCTTACTGTGAGGCTGTTTGGTTCCTCTTTGCTGTCTGCCATTAGAGTGAGATCATCTGCATATCTGAGATTGTTGGTATTTTTCCCAGCAATCTTGATTCCAGCTTGGGCTTCATCCAGTAAGCATTTCCCATGATGTGCTCTGCATATAAGTTAAATAAGCAAGGTGACAATATTCAGCCTTGACATACTCCTTTCCCAATTTCGAACCAGTCTGTTGTTCCATATCCAGTTCTAACTGTTGCTTCTTGTCCTGCATACAGGTTTCTCAGGAGGCAGGTAAGGTGGTCTTGTATTCCCCTCTCTTTTAGAATTTCCCACAGTTTTTTGTGATCCACACAGTCCAAGGCTTTAGCATAGTCAGTGAAGTAGAAGTAGAGGTTTTACTGGAATTCTCTTGCTTTTCTGTGATCCAGCTAATGCAGCAAGCTAGTCTTCCCTGTGTTTCAACATCTTCAGGAACTTGCTCAGACTCATGTCCATTGAGTCGGTGATGCCATTCACCCATCTCATCCTCTGTCACCCCCTTCTCCTTCTGCCCTAAATCTTTCCTAATATCAGGGTCTTTTCCAATGATTCAGCTCTTTGCATCAGGTAGCCAAAGTATTGGAGCTTTAGCATCAGTCCTCCAATGAATATTCATGGATGATTTCTTTAGGATTGACTAGTTTACTCTACTTGCAGTCCAAGGGATGTTCAAGAGTCTTCAACACCAAAGTTCGAAAGCATCAGTTCTTAGGCACTTAGTCTTCTTTATAGCCCAACTGTCACATCTATACATGACCACTGGAAAAACCATAGATTTGACTATATGGATTTTTGTCATCAGACTATTATCTCTGCTTTTTTAATATACAGTCTGGGTTTGTCATAGCTTTTCTTCCAAGGAGTAAGCATCTTTTAATTTAGTCACCATCCAAAGTGATTTTGGAGCCCCAAAAGATAAAGTCTCAGATGCTTTCCGTTGTTGACCCATCTGTTTGCCATGAAGTGATGTAACCAGATGTCATAATCTTAGTTTTCTGATGCTGAATTTTAAGCCATAGTTTTCATTCTCCTCTTTCACTCTTACTGTGAGGCTGTTTGGTTCCTCTTTGCTGTCTGCCATTAGAGTGAGATCATCTGCATATCTGAGATTGTTGGTATTTTTCCCAGCAATCTTGATTCCAGCTTGGGCTTCATCCAGTAAGCATTTCCCATGATGTGCTCTGCATATAAGTTAAATAAGCAAGGTGACAATATTCAGCCTTGACATACTCCTTTCCCAATTTCGAACCAGTCTGTTGTTCCATATCCAGTTCTAACTGTTGCTTCTTGTCCTGCATACAGGTTTCTCAGGAGGCAGGTAAGGTGGTCTTGTATTCCCCTCTCTTTTAGAATTTCCCACAGTTTTTTGTGATCCACACAGTCCAAGGCTTTAGCATAGTCAGTGAAGTAGAAGTAGAGGTTTTACTGGAATTCTCTTGCTTTTTCTGTGATCCAGCTAATGTTAGCAATTAGATCTCTGGTTCCTCTGCCTTTTATAAATCCAGCTTGTACATATGGAAGTTCTCAGTTCATATACTGCTGAAGCTGAGCTTGGAGGAGTTTGAGCATTGTCTTGCTGGCAATGTGAAATGAGTACAACTGTGTGGTACTTTGGACATTCTTTGGCATTGCCTTCTTTTTGGGATTGAAATGAAAAGTGAGTTTTTCCAGTCTTGTGGCCATTGCTGAATTTTCCAAGTCTGCTGGCATGTTGGGTGCAGCACTTCAACAGCATCACCTTTCAGGATATGAAATAGCTCAGCTGAAATTCTGTCACCTCCACTAGCTTTGTTTGTAGTGATATTTCCTTAGGCGCACTTGAGTTCACACTCCAAGATGTCTGGCTCTATGTTGGTGATTGCAACATTGGTGGTTATCTGGGTCATTAAGATATTTTTTGTATAGTTCTTTTGTGTGTTCTTTCCACCTCTTCTTAATATCTTCTGCTTCTGTTAGGTCCATACCATTTTAGACCTTTATTGTGCCATCTTTGGAAGAAGTGTTCCCTTGGTATCTCTAATTTTCTTGAAGAGATCTCTAGTTTTTTCCATTCTGTTGTCTTCCTCTGTTTCTTTGTATTGTTTAATTAGAAAGTTGTCTTTTTTTTAATCTCTCCTTGACATTCTTTGGAACTCTGCATTCAAATGGATATGTCTTTCCTTGTCTCCTTTGCCTTTTGTTTCTCTTCTTTTGTCATCCCCTTTCACCTAGTCGGGCCCCATTAGAGTGAGATCATCTGCATATCTGAGATTGTTGGTATTTTTCCCAGCAATCTTGATTCCAGCTTGGGCTTCATCCAGTAAGCATTTCACATGGTGTGCTCTGCATATAAGTTAAATAAGCAAGGTGACAGTATACAACCCTGACATACTCCTTTCCCAATTTTGAACCAATCTGTTGCATGTTCACTTCTAACTGTTGCTTCTTGTCCTGAATACAGGTTTCTCAGGAGGCAGGTAAGGTGGTCTGGTATTCCTATCTGTTTCAGAATTTCCCACAGTTTTTTGTGATCCACACAGTCCAAGGCTTTAGCATAGTCAGTGAAGTAGAAGTAGAGGTTTTACTGGAATTCTCTTGCTTTTTCTGTGATCCAGCTAATGTTAGCAATTAGATCTCTGGTTCCTCTGCCTTTTATAAATCCAGCTTGTACATATGGAAGTTCTCAGTTCATATACTGCTGAAGCTGAGCTTGGAGGAGTTTGAGCATTGTCTTGCTGGCAATGTGAAATGAGTACAACTGTGTGGTACTTTGGACATTCTTTGGCATTGCCTTCTTTTTGGGATTGAAATGAAAAGTGAGTTTTTCCAGTCTTGTGGCCATTGCTGAATTTTCCAAGTCTGCTGGCATGTTGGGTGCAGCACTTCAACAGCATCACCTTTCAGGATATGAAATAGCTCAGCTGAAATTCTGTCACCTCCACTAGCTTTGTTTGTAGTGATATTTCCTTAGGCGCACTTGAGTTCACACTCCAAGATGTCTGGCTCTATGTTGGTGATTGCAACATTGGTGGTTATCTGGGTCATTAAGATATTTTTTGTATAGTTCTTTTGTGTGTTCTTTCCACCTCTTCTTAATATCTTCTGCTTCTGTTAGGTCCATACCATTTTAGACCTTTATTGTGCCATCTTTGGAAGAAGTGTTCCCTTGGTATCTCTAATTTTCTTGAAGAGATCTCTAGTTTTTTCCATTCTGTTGTCTTCCTCTGTTTCTTTGTATTGTTTAATTAGAAAGTTGTCTTTTTTTTAATCTCTCCTTGACATTCTTTGGAACTCTGCATTCAAATGGATATGTCTTTCCTTGTCTCCTTTGCCTTTTGTTTCTCTTCTTTTCTCAGCTATTTGTAGGACCTCCTCAGACAAACATTTTGGCTTTTTCCATTTCATTTTCTTGGAGATGGTTTTAATCACTACCTCTTGTACAGTGTTACTAACCTCTGCCTATCACTACCTCTTGTACAGTGTTACTAACCTCTGCCTATAGTTCTTCAGGCACTTTGTCTGTCAGATCGAATCTCTTGAATATATTTGCAACTTCCACTGTATAATCATAAGGGATTTGATTTAGGTTATTCCTGAATACCCTGATAGTTTTCCCTCCTTTCTTCAATTTATGTCTGAATTATGGAGTAGGAGTTCATGATCTGAGCCACAGTCTGTTCCTGGTCTTGTTTTTCCTGACTGTGTAGAGCTTCTCTGTCTTTGGCTGCAAAGAATATATATAATCAGTCTGATTTTGTCATTGACTATCTGGTGATGTCCATGCATAGAGTCGCGTCTCTTGTGTTGTTGGAAGAGGTTGTTTGCTATAACCAGTGTATTCTCTTGGCAAAACTTTGTTAACCTTGTCCTGCTTCATTTTCTACTTCAAGGCCAAACTTGTCTGCTGCTCCAGATATGTCTTGACTTCCTACATCTGCATTCCAATCCCCTATGATGAAAAGGGCATCTTTTTGTGGTGTTACTTTTAGAAGATCTTGTAAGTCTTCACAGAACTGTTTAACTTAGCTTCTTAGGCATTAGTGGTTGGGGTATAGACTTGGAATAGTGTCATACTGAATGGTTTGCCTTTGCAGATCATTCTTTTGTTTTAAGAGTTGCCCAAGTACTGCATTTCAGACTCTTTTGTTGACTTTGAGGGCTACTCCATTTCTCCGAAGGATTCTTGCCCACAGTTATAGATATAATGGAAATATGAATTAAATTTCATTGTGCCATCTTTGGTAGAACTTTCCCTTGGTATCTCTAATTTTCTTGAAGAGATCTCTAGTTTTTTCCATTCTGTTGTCTTCCTCTGTTTCTTTGTATTGTTTAATTAGAAAGTTGTCTTTTTTTTAATCTCTCCTTGACATTCTTTGGAACTCTGCATTCAAATGGATATGTCTTTCCTTGTCTCCTTTGCCTTTTGTTTCTCTTCTTTTCTCAGCTATTTGTAGGACCTCCTCAGACAAACATTTTGGCTTTTTCCATTTCATTTTCTTGGAGATGGTTTTAATCACTACCTCTTGTACAGTGTTACTAACCTCTGCCTATCACTACCTCTTGTACAGTGTTACTAACCTCTGCCTATAGTTCTTCAGGCACTTTGTCTGTCAGATCGAATCTCTTGAATATATTTGCAACTTCCACTGTATAATCATAAGGGATTTGATTTAGGTTATTCCTGAATACCCTGATAGTTTTCCCTCCTTTCTTCAATTTATGTCTGAATTATGGAGTAGGAGTTCATGATCTGAGCCACAGTCTGTTCCTGGTCTTGTTTTTCCTGACTGTGTAGAGCTTCTCTGTCTTTGGCTGCAAAGAATATATATAATCAGTCTGATTTTGTCATTGACTATCTGGTGATGTCCATGCATAGAGTCGCGTCTCTTGTGTTGTTGGAAGAGGTTGTTTGCTATAACCAGTGTATTCTCTTGGCAAAACTTTGTTAACCTTGTCCTGCTTCATTTTCTACTTCAAGGCCAAACTTGTCTGCTGCTCCAGATATGTCTTGACTTCCTACATCTGCATTCCAATCCCCTATGATGAAAAGGGCATCTTTTTGTGGTGTTACTTTTAGAAGATCTTGTAAGTCTTCACAGAACTGTTTAACTTAGCTTCTTAGGCATTAGTGGTTGGGGTATAGACTTGGAATAGTGTCATACTGAATGGTTTGCCTTTGCAGATCATTCTTTTGTTTTTAAGAGTTGCCCAAGTACTGCATTTCAGACTCTTTTGTTGACTTTGAGGGCTACTCCATTTCTCCGAAGGGATTCTTGCCCACAGTTATAGATATAATGGAAATATGAATTAAATTTGCCCATTCTGGTCCATTTTAATTCACTGATTCCTAAAATGCCAATGTTCACTCTTGCCATCTCCTGTTTGACCACTTCCAATTTACTTTGATTCATGCACCTAACATTCCAGGTTCTTTTGCGATATTTTTCTTTATAGCATTGGACTTAATTTTCACTACCAGATACATCCACAACAGGGTGTTGTTTCTGTTTTGACTAGTCTTTTCATTACTTCTGAGGCCATTTTTTCACTCTTTTCTAGTAGCATACTGGGCACATACTGACCTGGGGAGTTCATCTTTAAGTGTCATATCTTTTTGCCTTTTCATAGTATTCATGGGGTTCTCAAGAAGAATGCTGAAGTGGTTTGCCATTCTCTTCTCCAGTGAACTACATTTTGTCAGAATTCTCCACCATGACCCATCCATCTTGGGTGGCCCTACATGGCATGGCTCATAGTTTCATTGAGTTAGACAAGGCTATGTTCCATGGGATCATTTTGGTTAGTTATCTGTGATTGTAGTTTTCATTCTGTCTGCCCTCTGATAGATCAGGGTAAAAGGTTTATGGAAGCTTCCTGATGGGATGCACTGGCTGTGGGTAAAACTGAGTCTTGGTTTGGTGGAGAAGGCCACACTCAGTAAATCCTTATTCCAAGTTTCTTCTAATGGATGGGAATGTGATGGATAGGAGTAATGGCAGTAATGGTGATGTCATTCACACACTATGCCTGTTGTAGTCAGTGTGACTGATCCCATGGCAGGCCATGGTTGAAATAATAAATTCCTCCAAATTTAATGCCATATTCTCATGATCTTCTTTTATCTAATTCTGTGTGTTGAGACACCCTGCAAAGCTTTTCTTGCTAGGGTCTCAGAACCCACATCTGCCATAAACATGAGAGGGTATATTTGTGTGGAAATGCTGAACTACCTCACTGTCAGGTTTTTACTCTTCTGGGTCATTGTGACCCAATCTTTTATTCTACAAGAGCTGGAGAGGCAGTCAGCAATTAGAAACAGACATCAACATCTATTGCTGATCAAGCAGAGGTTGAATGCAACTGCAGTACAGAAGCCACGTGAATCTCCTCAGTTAGTCAACTTGTGCTTGCCCATCGAAGTCTGAGGAGGTTGATATGTGCTCTCTTTCTTTTGACCCGGCACAGTAAATATGATTTTTCTGTAGGAGCGGCTTTGGAGAGTACATTTGATATTAGAAATCTAGAAAAAAGAATAACTTTAAACTTTGAAATATCTTGAATCCTTAGAGAGGCCTGTAATTAGTATTAATATTTGACCATGGCCTGATTTATTATCTACCTTAGAGCATAAAAATGACATGCATGTTCTATAATAGATTAGAGATTGGATATTATCATTCAATACTATATCAAATACAACAAAACAAAACATTACCAAACTTTTCTGCCACCTCTTTCTCTGGGCGATATTTTCTATGCAGATAGTTTTATATATCAGGAATGCAGTGAATGAAAATTTTGAAAAAGGAAAGCTGGTTAATAAGTTATTTTGTCTCTGTAATGCCAAATGTCTCACTAGCCTGTTCCCACAAACTTGTTGATGCTTTCCTTACCATAGAGATTAAACTGTCTGCTCATCTGCTTGTGATTAGAGTGTTTCAAAGACACAGATGACTTATTTCCACTAGAGTGAGCTGGCATTAACCTGCTCACAGAGACAAATACAACCACCTAAGAAAATGTCTCATGCCAGCACTTTGAAGCTCACTGTTTTAACTTCCATAAAGTGTTTAAGTGAATGTGAAGACGTTAATTAGCTAAAATAGTCATGCTAATTTTGTACTTCTCTGAAGACAATTCACAGCAGGAGAAAAAGACCTCTGCATAATGCAGGATGATTATTTTCCTTCTTTTTTTCTAATTTACTTAACAAATCTGTATAACACTTAACAACAAGCCAGATATCCTTATAGGAACTTTCATGATCTTTTATCTAATTCTGTGTGTTGAGACACCCTGCAAAGCTTTTCTTGCTAGGGTCTCAGAACCCACATCTGCCATAAACATGAGAGGGTATATTTGTGTGGAAATGCTGAACTACCTCACTGTCAGGTTTTTACTCTTCTGGGTCATTGTGACCCAATCTTTTATTCTACAAGAGCTGGAGAGGCAGTCAGCAATTAGAAACAGACATCAACATCTATTGCTGATCAAGCAGAGGTTGAATGCAACTGCAGTACAGAAGCCACGTGAATCTCCTCAGTTAGTCAACTTGTGCTTGCCCATCGAAGTCTGAGGAGGTTGATATGTGCTCTCTTTCTTTTGACCCGGCACAGTAAATATGATTTTTCTGTAGGAGCGGCTTTGGAGAGTACATTTGATATTAGAAATCTAGAAAAAAGAATAACTTTAAACTTTGAAATATCTTGAATCCTTAGAGAGGCCTGTAATTAGTATTAATATTTGACCATGGCCTGATTTATTATCTACCTTAGAGCATAAAAATGACATGCATGTTCTATAATAGATTAGAGATTGGATATTATCATTCAATACTATATCAAATACAACAAAACAAAACATTACCAAACTTTTCTGCCACCTCTTTCTCTGGGCGATATTTTCTATGCAGATAGTTTTATATATCAGGAATGCAGTGAATGAAAATTTTGAAAAAGGAAAGCTGGTTAATAAGTTATTTTGTCTCTGTAATGCCAAATGTCTCACTAGCCTGTTCCCACAAACTTGTTGATGCTTTCCTTACCATAGAGATTAAACTGTCTGCTCATCTGCTTGTGATTAGAGTGTTTCAAAGACACAGATGACTTATTTCCACTAGAGTGAGCTGGCATTAACCTGCTCACAGAGACAAATACAACCACCTAAGAAAATGTCTCATGCCAGCACTTTGAAGCTCACTGTTTTAACTTCCATAAAGTGTTTAAGTGAATGTGAAGACGTTAATTAGCTAAAATAGTCATGCTAATTTTGTACTTCTCTGAAGACAATTCACAGCAGGAGAAAAAGACCTCTGCATAATGCAGGATGATTATTTTCCTTCTTTTTTTCTAATTTACTTAACAAATCTGTATAACACTTAACAACAAGCCAGATATCCTTATAGGAACTTTACCTTTAATTTTCTTAATAGCCATTCTTATTTAATTTGGGTTGTTATAATAATAAGATGCCCTGAAAGAGCTTAAATAACAAATATTTCTCATAGCTCTGGAGACAGGGACGGGATGGCAGCATGGTCAAGTTTTGGTGAGAATCTTCTTCCTGGCTTCCCAAAAGAAACCCAACATAATACCGCCAAAAGAAATATACAAATAAATGTCACATCAATCTGTCTGTGGATTACACACTTAATTGAAAGATTTGAGTGATGATTTGTGATGATCAATAGAAGAGTAGTGATTAAGGTTCTAAATGGGAAGAACACCTGAAAATAATCATTTGAATCCAGCTGTATATGAAGATAATTCTTTTTAAAATTATATTTATTTATTTATTTGTTTATTTATTTATGGCTATTCTGGGTTTTCACTGCTGCCACAGACTCTTCTCTATTTGCAGGGAGTGGGAGCTACTCTCTAGTTGAGGTGAGCAGGGAGTCACCTCAAGAAGTCATTCTTGTTACAATGACTTCTCTCATTGTGGAACTCGGGCTTAGGGCACACAGGTTTCAATAGTTGCAGTACTTGGGCTCCAAAGTTGCGGTTCCAAGGCTCTAGAGCACAGGCTCCATAGTTGTGGCTCACGGGCTTAATTGCTCCACAGCATGTGGAATCTTTCTGGATCAGGGATCCAACCCGTGTCTCCTGCAGGGGTTGGCAAACTTTTTACCACTGAGCAATCAGGGAATATTTTTCTCTGTAATGCCAAATGTCTCACTAGCCTGTTCCCACAAACTTGTTGATGCTTTCCTTACCATAGAGATTAAACTGTCTGCTCATCTGCTTGTGATTAGAGTGTTTCAAAGACACAGATGACTTATTTCCACTAGAGTGAGCTGGCATTAACCTGCTCACAGAGACAAATACAACCACCTAAGAAAATGTCTCATGCCAGCACTTTGAAGCTCACTGTTTTAACTTCCATAAAGTGTTTAAGTGAATGTGAAGACGTTAATTAGCTAAAATAGTCATGCTAATTTTGTACTTCTCTGAAGACAATTCACAGCAGGAGAAAAAGACCTCTGCATAATGCAGGATGATTATTTTCCTTCTTTTTTTCTAATTTACTTAACAAATCTGTATAACACTTAACAACAAGCCAGATATCCTTATAGGAACTTTACCTTTAATTTTCTTAATAGCCATTCTTATTTAATTTGGGTTGTTATAATAATAAGATGCCCTGAAAGAGCTTAAATAACAAATATTTCTCATAGCTCTGGAGACAGGGACGGGATGGCAGCATGGTCAAGTTTTGGTGAGAATCTTCTTCCTGGCTTCCCAAAAGAAACCCAACATAATACCGCCAAAAGAAATATACAAATAAATGTCACATCAATCTGTCTGTGGATTACACACTTAATTGAAAGATTTGAGTGATGATTTGTGATGATCAATAGAAGAGTAGTGATTAAGGTTCTAAATGGGAAGAACACCTGAAAATAATCATTTGAATCCAGCTGTATATGAAGATAATTCTTTTTAAAATTATATTTATTTATTTATTTGTTTATTTATTTATGGCTATTCTGGGTTTTCACTGCTGCCACAGACTCTTCTCTATTTGCAGGGAGTGGGAGCTACTCTCTAGTTGAGGTGAGCAGGGAGTCACCTCAAGAAGTCATTCTTGTTACAATGACTTCTCTCATTGTGGAACTCGGGCTTAGGGCACACAGGTTTCAATAGTTGCAGTACTTGGGCTCCAAAGTTGCGGTTCCAAGGCTCTAGAGCACAGGCTCCATAGTTGTGGCTCACGGGCTTAATTGCTCCACAGCATGTGGAATCTTTCTGGATCAGGGATCCAACCCGTGTCTCCTGCAGGGGTTGGCAAACTTTTTACCACTGAGCAATCAGGGAAACCCTAAGGAGAGATTCTTGATCAAACAGAGAACTGTGATTGTGAGAGAATATGAACTGTATTACTACTGTCGACTACAAATTGGCATTTATCAATTATATTGCCAATGACTGATCAAGGGCTTTTGCCATCTGCCTCTGTGGAAATTGACCTCCGTGCTGTGACAGCTGCTGAACTTCAACACCCCCTGAGGCTGTTCAGGGTGGAGTAGGCACTCCATGCTTCAGGGAATGTGGTGGGGCAGGTCTTTAGATAGGTGGATGCTTTTAGGAACAGATTTTATTATCTCAATCCTTGCATCACCTCATATATAGAAAAGCACTAAATCTCCTCATGGTGACATCAGATCCTTGTGACTAACCAAAAACCATTTGTAAAATGTCTGTTTAATGATATTGAACTCCCTTCTCAACAAAATGCTTAAATATTGATCTTCCTCCCACTGCCTCTTTGGAGCAGTCTCTCAGAGCTATCTGGGGTGCTGCCCCCTGGGCTGCAGTCCTAATAATGCCCCCAATAAAACTTAACCCACAACTCTCAAGTTGTTCATCTTTTTTTAGTCGACACTACTTGGGACAGGAGATGCAATTCACAGAGTAACTTAGTGAAATGCTCCTCCCTAAAGTTGTGGGATGTAGTAAAGCATCTACAGAATCCAGACTGTATTAGTTGAACCACAACCTGAAAATAGAGTGTGAGCCAGCTCTGAGAGTGGAAAAGAAATGTTAAAGCTGTGAAAATACTGTAAAGGACGAATTGGTAAAATCTGATGATTTGAGTGTAGGACGTACAGGATTAGAGATTCAAAAAATAATATTTAGTTTAGGGGCCTGAAGAACACAGAGTTTGGGGTCTGAACCTCCAAAAAATTCATCTGGATTTTGAAACTCTTCCACAGTTTCCTGGAAGCACTATAATTGATTTTTGGAATGAATGGAATGGTTTGTATGTACTTGAGGCAAACCATAGTCCATTCTGCAATAATAAGTAGGCTGTCAGATTTATTATTGCATATAAGTGAAAAAATATTACTAGGAATAAATATTTAGATTTTCTGCATTTTTTTCATGTTGACATTGCAAATTCTAAACCACAATCAGCAAATATTACTTTTATACATGCCCAACCAGGTATCTAGTACCCTGTTTTATAATTTTATTACAATTGGTTTTTAGGTTTGTCTGTTGGAAATCTGCACTGCTACATTAATCTGAGGATCTATTGTTTGATTTTGAAAAGGGAAATATAAAGAGATATATAGTCAAAAATTGATGGGAACAGTTATTAATAAATGTGTCTGTGTATGCATGCTCAGTCCTGTCAGATTCTTTGCAGTCCTGTAGACTATAGCCTGCCAGGCTTCTCTGTCCATGGAATTTCCCATGCAAGAATACAGTAGTGGGTTTCCATTTCTGTCTCCAGCAGATTTTCCCAACCCAGGGATCAAATCTGTGTCTCATACATTGGCAGGCAGAATTTTTATCACTGGCTCCACACGGGAAGCTCTTAATAAATGTTTAGTCCTAATGGATTTTGTTAATTAAAATTAAATAGAAATATATTTTTTATAAATTATTACATAAGGAATATACTAAGGAAGAGATATATATAAGATTTCTTCTAGAAGTTTATTCAAAAGAATACTATAGTACTATACTACTAGTACTATACTATACTACTAGAATACTATGGTAATCCAAAGCATACTTATTTGTGTTGCTTTCTGGAAGTTCTAGAATATTCTGGGAAATGATACTCCTAAAAAAACTCTCTATCCTGGGTTTTTAGTATCAATGGAAGCATTGAACTGGTAGACACACCTTGGCAATTTTATTTGAATTAGATAGCAGATCTAATTGACACTGTGGGATTGTTAATACTCATCTCTTCTGTGGTATTTTCCAGGATCCAAGCCAACTAGCTCCAATGTCTTTTTTTTTTCTTTAAATAAACAACAACAACAACAACAGAAAACCCTTTATCCTACTAATACAGATTTAGCTCCAAGCTGCCTTCTTGATCCAGACACATCAAACAGCATTGATTTAAGAGCATGTACTCTGGACCCAAGCTCCTGTAGGTATTTATCTGTGGCTTGGACAGTAAAGAATCTGCCTGCAATGTAGGAGATCTGAGTTCAATTCCTGTGTCAGGAAGATGCCCTAAAGAAGGGAATGACAAACCACTCAAGTATTCTTGCCTGGAGAATTCCATAGACAGAAGAGCCACAGTCCATAGTGTCACAAAGACTCGGACATACCGGTGACTAATCAACATACTCTAACCCAAACTGCCGGTACAGTATTTATATCTTGGTCTTCTCTTTACTAGTTGTGTTAACTTGTATCAGTTACTCATAATCCTACGAATAACTTTAATTATTCTTAGAAACTATTCAGTTTTCTTACCTGTACTATGGGTAAAATTGTAGTAACAACCTCACAGGATTTTTATGAAAGTTAAATGAACATCTTAGTCTAGTTCTTGTAAAAAGCGAAGCATGAGGGAAGATTTAAGAGGCTATCCTTTTTTCGTGTTTCCAGCGTACAGTGATAAGAGTGAGAGAAAAAGGCAATGATTGTTCACAAATTAGGTAAAATGGTGCTGTATCATGCTTACCTATCTGAGTTCTATCACAATAAGCCATGTGAAAATAAGGCAGGTCTCTTGGGAGGCATGTTTATTCTGTACAGTGGTATTATCTGGAAGAGTTTATAATACGGGACAGCCACAGAAGAGAGTAAGGAGGGAGAAGTTATATTTATGACTCCTCATCTGTTCCCATCAGTCAAAATTTACCTCAGTGCAGAGGTGGTTTTCATGATTCTCATATATTGCAATTTGATGTTGTCATCCAGTCCTGGGTGTTTTCTCAAGGAATCCTGCAGCAAGGTTCATCTGAGTCTGACAGTGGAGGAGACCCAGACAAGAAGGACTTTGTGAGGAGGAGGCCATCAGAGAAATCTGAGGTATCCAGAGTGCTTAACACAATGAAAGAATATTTGTGAAGCACTAAGAAGTGTATCCAATGATGGTAAATATATGTGTTAGCTATTACTACTTGAGACAAACTGGGGAGAATATAAAGAATGACATTTATAAATAAAAGATTGTTCTTGATAGTGATTTTGATGAGATTCTAATTGCCCCAAGATTGTTTCTGATGTGTTTGGGTTTTTTTGTTTGTTTGTTTTTGTTCTGACTGTGCTGGGCCTTTGTTGCTCCATGGGCACTTCTGTAGTTCCAGTGCATGGGTTTCTCATTGCAGTGGATTCTCTTGTTGCGGAGCACTGGATCTAGGGTGTGTGGGCTTCAGGAGTTGCAGCTCCAGGGCTGTAGATCACCAGCTCAGTAGTTGTGGTGCATTGGCTTAACTGCTCCTTGCACGTGAGATTTTCCAGGATCAGGGATCTAATCTGTGTCTCCTGCATTGGCAGGCAGATTCTTGAGCCACCAGGAAAGCACTGTCTCAGATATCTTGGGTTAAACTGAGACAAAGTTATAACTCCTTTTAAAGATGAAAAGCCCAAAGAGGGAGCTAGAAATGATCAGTTCTTCCAAGTTTTCTTTCTTTTTTTCCCCAACCAAGACACAGATAGTGATTTTGGAACTGGCTCAGCTCTAATTTGGGTGATGGCCAATGTACTCAGCGGTGCTGACCACAGAGAGGAGCAAACAGTTCCACAATGGCTTTGGAGTGGATGCCAGAAGAATAAATAGGGAAACTTATTTGACTTTCTTTCTGAAAATCTATGTTTAATACTATCTTTTTGACCTGAAATCTTCTCTGGTAGCTTAGACAGCACAGAATCTGCCTAGAATGCAAGAGATGTGGATTTGATCCCTGGGTCATGAAGATTCCCTGGAGAAGGAATTGGCAACCCACTCCAGTATTCTTGCCTAGAGAATCCCATGGACAGAAGACCCTGGTGGGCTATGGCCCATGGGGTACCAAAGACTCAGATGTGACGGTTACTCCATTCCACTTTGATGCCATGGCATATGAGATGAGAGAAGGCATTCCCTAAAGAAAATAGGAATCATGGGATGTGTTCTGAAGGACAAACAGCTATAACTTGGGGAAGTAAAGCTTAGAAGTTTTCTAGGAAACGTGGTTCAGCCCAGAATCACAAGGATGGACCCAGCCAGTACCCTGGAGTAAGGATTTTCTGGTGAAAGTTATGGTATGCTTAAAGAAAACAAAATAAAAGCACAAATATAGAAGCCTACAAACTATCTATGTCCACTCAATGGCACCTCTTCTTTATTATAGCCCTATTGTACATTCAGGTCTTCCAAGTTTTCACCAAACTATTGCAATATAGTGTTTTCAAACTTAGTGTGTCAGATAGTGACATTCCATAAACATGCAATGTGATTTCAAACTTCCTTGTAAATCTGAATCGTCTAGATGCTGACATAAAATTTTTTTTTTACAAAGTAGTTGTGGTGCATTGGGGGCTTAACTGCTCCTTGCACGTGAGATTTTCCAGGATCAGGGATCTAATCTGTGTCTCCTGCATTGGCAGGCAGATTCTTGAGCCACCAGGAAAGCACTGTCTCAGATATCTTGGGTTAAACTGAGACAAAGTTATAACTCCTTTTAAAGATGAAAAGCCCAAAGAGGGAGCTAGAAATGATCAGTTCTTCCAAGTTTTCTTTCTCTTTTTCCCCAACCAAGACACAGATAGTGATTTTGGAACTGGCTCAGCTCTAATTTGGGTGATGGCCAATGTACTCAGCGGTGCTGACCACAGAGAGGAGCAAACAGTTCCACAATGGCTTTGGAGTGGATGCCAGAAGAATAAATAGGGAAACTTATTTGACTTTCTTTCTGAAAATCTATGTTTAATACTATCTTTTTGACCTGAAATCTTCTCTGGTAGCTTAGACAGCACAGAATCTGCCTAGAATGCAAGAGATGTGGATTTGATCCCTGGGTCATGAAGATTCCCTGGAGAAGGAATTGGCAACCCACTCCAGTATTCTTGCCTAGAGAATCCCATGGACAGAAGACCCTGGTGGGCTATGGCCCATGGGGTACCAAAGACTCAGATGTGACGGTTACTCCATTCCACTTTGATGCCATGGCATATGAGATGAGAGAAGGCATTCCCTAAAGAAAATAGGAATCATGGGATGTGTTCTGAAGGACAAACAGCTATAACTTGGGGAAGTAAAGCTTAGAAGTTTTCTAGGAAACGTGGTTCAGCCCAGAATCACAAGGATGGACCCAGCCAGTACCCTGGAGTAAGGATTTTCTGGTGAAAGTTATGGTATGCTTAAAGAAAACAAAATAAAAGCACAAATATAGAAGCCTACAAACTATCTATGTCCACTCAATGGCACCTCTTCTTTATTATAGCCCTATTGTACATTCAGGTCTTCCAAGTTTTCACCAAACTATTGCAATATAGTGTTTTCAAACTTAGTGTGTCAGATAGTGACATTCCATAAACATGCAATGTGATTTCAAACTTCCTTGTAAATCTGAATCGTCTAGATGCTGACATAACAAAATTTCTTTTCTAGAATTTTAGCTGCTTTTCAGAAAAAGAAAGATTAACAAAGAAAATGCCATTCTGTTTCATTCTAATTAATATCATTAAGATGGAAAGAAACTAAATGTATCAGGCTTGAGTGTTTGCATATTAAGTGGGATTCCCTCCTTGAAGAAATTTTTGCATCGTCAGGGGATTAAACTGGCAGCTGCGGGGCTGTTCTCATGTAGACCACAGAATTTGCCCCTCCTTCTCTGTGTCTGATGGAGATTTATGCCAGATGCTTAGAAGAAAGGACAGGATTTCAAAATCTTACAGTCAGCATCAGGCAGAAAGTGGGCTGCAGGAGAAAAAAAAAATTGGATTGTTTCAGTATTCTAAAATATTTGAAAGCTTGGCAATGTGTGGTGTTAGTATATACATTATGTCACACGAAAATATAGCTACCATCAAATTAAAGATTCAGAAAACTTATTTGGTCAGAGTGGGTTTTCTCCTGAGCACATTGTTTATTTGACTTCAGGAAAATGTGGATGGATTTTGAGATGTTTGCCACAAAAACTCCAAATTTTCTTTTATGAGTGCTTCACTGAAATAAACACAGATGACAGTACCAAGAAATGATCACTGTTCAAAGTTTAGGATCTATATTCTGTATAATTCATACTGATAATGTAAAGGAAAACTGCTGTGAAGATTTTTCTTTTCATTTTTATGTCTTTTAAAATGTAAATATCGGTACTCATAAGATTTGTGAGTTGACATTTTACTGTCTCAAATCCATGACTTACTTATTCATCCCCAGATTAATTGGGCTTCTCTAGTGGCTCAGACAGTAAAGAATCTGCCTGCAATATAGGAGACCTGGGTTTGATTCCCTGGTTGTGAATATCCCCTGTTGAGAAGAGAACTGAAACCCACTGCGGTATTCTTTCCTGGAGAATTGTATGGCTCATCCATGGGGTCGTAAAGAGTCAGACACAACCTGACCTAAATTATTAAAAATAAATTTGATCCAAAAAATATTTATTAATATTTTTTACTTTATTCATGCTCTTTGGAAAACTTTATTAATTTTACCATTCTACATCTATTTATGCTAAATTGTAAAACTTTTTTCTCGGGCTTCCCTGGTGGTCCAGTGGGTAAGGACACCGCCTTACAGTGCAAGGGACGCCGGTTCAATCCCTCACCTGGGAAGACCCCACGTGCTGCAGAGCGGCTGGACCGATTTGTCCAATTACCGAGCCGGAGCTCTGGAGCGCATGCGCCCAGAGCAGGCGCTCTGTGACAACAGAGGCCACCGCGATGGGAGGCCCACACGGGCCAAAGAACAAAGATGGATGAAAATGGACAAATGAAAGACCAATAGAAGTGGCCTGCCTGCTCCCCTTCCTCCCCACCCCACCCCCACCAAAATAAGTAAATAAATAAATCTTTAAAACAAAACAAAACAAAACTTTTTTCTCCACACTACCAGATTCTAGAGCTGAGAGGTAAATGCATTGATTTTTAAAATATAAAGTCCTATTCTTGAAATAATTAAATGAGATTAGATTCTAGGAACGAGTGTTTGGCATGCAGGACTTCTTGAACCAGCCATTTGATTCTTTCAATTACCTAAAATCTTACCTGATTCTCTGTTTTAGTGTTAAAGATGATATTTCTTCAAATTCAACTTTATCCATTCTGCTAATATTGTAAGCTTTAACTAAACAATATATCTTAGATGAGCCTCACCACAGTAAAAGTTTAAATACATATATGTGCATGAGTGCTCAGTCAGTCATGTCTGACTCTTCATCATTTCCTACTCCAAAGCATCTTCTGAACCCAGAGATCGAACCCGTGTGTGTTGTGTTTGCTACATTGGTGGTGTATATATATATATATATATTTTTTACCACTGTTCCACCTGGGAAGCCCAAATTCCTCAATAACAAAATTTTAAATTTTGCACAAATTCGTTACTAAATTTTCAGAGAATATTGATAACATTTACATTGCTAAAGAGCTGCAAAATTGCCATTTGTATGAAAGGAGAGACTGTAAGACTGCAACTTTCAGAGTGAAGCTCTTCAAATATATATATTCACATTCATTTTTGACTTAAGATAAGAAAGGCCACAAAGATTTTTAAAATAAATACCACTATTGAAATATATTAGCATGATTAACTCATGTCACTCCTTCCTCATTTCTTTTTTTTCAAGTTTCTAAATGTAAATAATCATAAGTTCTTTTATTTTGCTTTTTTGCTTTTTTTTGAGCTTCTTTATCATCCATTTGTCGATGGACATCTAGGTTGCTTCCATGATCTAGCTATGTATAGCGTGCTGCAATGAACATTGGGGTACAAGTGTCTCTTTCAATTTTGATTTCATCAGGGTATAAGACTAATAGTGGAATTCCTGGTTTAAATAGTGCTTCTATTTTTAACTTTTTGAGGAATCTCCATACTGTCATTCGTAGTGGTTGTATTAATTTAAATTCCCACCGACAATGCAGAAGTGTTCCCTTTTCTTTCTCATTTCTTTTGCAGTCATGTTTTGTTTCTGGTTTTGTTTTTTATCTTCAAAAATAAAACTTATTTAAAATTTCTGTAAGAAAAATTTTAATCTGCCAATTTCATACGAGATTAGATTCTAGGAACGAGTGTTTGGCATGCAGGACTTCTTGAACCAGCCATTTGATTCTTTCAATTACCTAAAATCTTACCTGATTCTCTGTTTTAGTGTTAAAGATGATATTTCTTCAAATTCAACTTTATCCATTCTGCTAATATTGTAAGCTTTAACTAAACAATATATCTTAGATGAGCCTCACCACAGTAAAAGTTTAAATACATATATGTGCATGAGTGCTCAGTCAGTCATGTCTGACTCTTCATCATTTCCTACTCCAAAGCATCTTCTGAACCCAGAGATCGAACCCGTGTGTGTTGTGTTTGCTACATTGGTGGTGTATATATATATATATATATTTTTTACCACTGTTCCACCTGGGAAGCCCAAATTCCCTCAATAACAAAATTTTAAATTTTGCACAAATTCGTTACTAAATTTTCAGAGAATATTGATAACATTTACATTGCTAAAGAGCTGCAAAATTGCCATTTGTATGAAAGGAGAGACTGTAAGACTGCAACTTTCAGAGTGAAGCTCTTCAAATATATATATTCACATTCATTTTTGACTTAAGATAAGAAAGGCCACAAAGATTTTTAAAATAAATACCACTATTGAAATATATTAGCATGATTAACTCATGTCACTCCTTCCTCATTTCTTTTTTTTCAAGTTTCTAAATGTAAATAATCATAAGTTCTTTTATTTTGCTTTTTTGCTTTTTTTTGAGCTTCTTTATCATCCATTTGTCGATGGACATCTAGGTTGCTTCCATGATCTAGCTATGTATAGCGTGCTGCAATGAACATTGGGGTACAAGTGTCTCTTTCAATTTTGATTTCATCAGGGTATAAGACTAATAGTGGAATTCCTGGTTTAAATAGTGCTTCTATTTTTAACTTTTTGAGGAATCTCCATACTGTCATTCGTAGTGGTTGTATTAATTTAAATTCCCACCGACAATGCAGAAGTGTTCCCTTTTCTTTCTCATTTCTTTTGCAGTCATGTTTTGTTTCTGGTTTTGTTTTTTATCTTCAAAAAAATAAAAACTTATTTAAAAAAATTTCTGTAAGAAAATAATCTTAAATTGAGTGTGATTCCTTTGTGCAGGACACTGGATTTAGATCTTTAGATCATCTCAGACCAAAATCAATCTATTTACTTGTGTGTGTTTGTGTGCGTGTGTGTGTACACAAACAATATATTCCTATTTGAAGATAATCAAACTGCTTTGGAAATTAACTTTTTGATCAAAGATCTTAGGTCCTCCTTCTTCTGCACTCATAGGAAGATTGTCCACTGAAGTTAGGCATGACTACGTAAATTGCTTTAGCCACTGGAATGTGAGCAGAAACATTTCAGAGCTAGGGTGAAGTTTACCTTGTCCCTCTTCCACATAGTGCTGATCCGGTCTCTGAATGAAAATGATATGGAAAGTGGTCTTTCACTGCTTGTGATAGATATTTGGTTTTAATCCTGCACAACAAATTAGTAAACCTTTCTTATTTAATCCATTAAGATTTGTTACCACAGCTATATTAGGCTTTTCTGATTTTTCTCTCCCTCTGTTTTTCTCTTCCTCATTTCTTCCTACTCAAATACTTACAAAGTATAAAGTGGTATAGTCAATCTTCTTTTCTAAATTAATAATATAACATGGAACAAAAAGACAGTGGACAATTGAAATCCAGTTAGAAAGACAACAGATTACTTTTTCTCTATATATTTCTCTCTCAATTAAAAAAAATTCAAATACTAAACCTTGTAATCCCCTCATATTTCCAATATAATCAATACTTCATAAGCACCCACTTCCTAATGTTTTTCACTGAGCTAGTTAAATAGATGTTCTTTAGTTGCTAAGTCATGTCTGATTCTTTTGTCCCAAAAAACCTTGTAATCCCCTCTATTTCCTTCCAGGATCTTCTAGACCCATGACCGAAAGTCGACTAATAGTGGAATTCCTGGTTTAAATAGTGCTTCTATTTTTAACTTTTTGAGGAATCTCCATACTGTCATTCGTAGTGGTTGTATTAATTTAAATTCCCACCGACAATGCAGAAGTGTTCCCTTTTCTTTCTCATTTCTTTTGCAGTCATGTTTTGTTTCTGGTTTTGTTTTTTATCTTCAAAAAAATAAAAACTTATTTAAAAATTTCTGTAAGAAAATAATCTTAAATTGAGTGTGATTCCTTTGTGCAGGACACTGGATTTAGATCTTTAGATCATCTCAGACCAAAATCAATCTATTTACTTGTGTGTGTTTGTGTGCGTGTGTGTGTACACAAACAATATATTCCTATTTGAAGATAATCAAACTGCTTTGGAAATTAACTTTTTGATCAAAGATCTTAGGTCCTCCTTCTTCTGCACTCATAGGAAGATTGTCCACTGAAGTTAGGCATGACTACGTAAATTGCTTTAGCCACTGGAATGTGAGCAGAAACATTTCAGAGCTAGGGTGAAGTTTACCTTGTCCCTCTTCCACATAGTGCTGATCCGGTCTCTGAATGAAAATGATATGGAAAGTGGTCTTTCACTGCTTGTGATAGATATTTGGTTTTAATCCTGCACAACAAATTAGTAAACCTTTCTTATTTAATCCATTAAGATTTGTTACCACAGCTATATTAGGCTTTTCTGATTTTTCTCTCCCTCTGTTTTTCTCTTCCTCATTTCTTCCTACTCAAATACTTACAAAGTATAAAGTGGTATAGTCAATCTTCTTTTCTAAATTAATAATATAACATGGAACAAAAAGACAGTGGACAATTGAAATCCAGTTAGAAAGACAACAGATTACTTTTTCTCTATATATTTCTCTCTCAATTAAAAAAAATTCAAATACTAAACCTTGTAATCCCCTCATATTTCCAATATAATCAATACTTCATAAGCACCCACTTCCTAATGTTTTTCACTGAGCTAGTTAAATAGATGTTCTTTAGTTGCTAAGTCATGTCTGATTCTTTTGTCACCACACAGAGTTTAGCCTGCAGGTTTCTCTGTCCATGAAATTCTGCAGGCAAGAAAACTGGAAGGGGTTGCTATTTCCTTCTCCAGGGGATCTTCTAGACCCAGGAGTTGAATGCTTGTCCCCTGCATTGGCAGGTGGATTCTTTACCACTGAGACACCAGGAAAGTCCATTTAAATAGACACTCAATCTAAAAACCAAATCAAAGAGAGGCACAGAGAGAGTAACAGAGAAAACTTGCTATAGAAAAGATTGTGAAAATAACGTTAAATGGAGCATAATCTATAAAAATACTTTGTCACTGTGTTGTGTACCTGAAACCAATATAATCTGGTAAATCAACCATACTTCAGTTAAAAAAAAGAAATATAGAAATAGTTCAAGGCTTATTGTTTCTGACTAGGTAACTTAAGAATTGAAATTCATAAAAATTATAAATATACAGAATACCTTGGATAATAGCCAAAAGGGCAGCTTTTACAGATGCCATAAATTGTCCTTTGGCAATAAAATTGGATTGACTCACCAAAAGAAAAGAAAGGGAAATATTCTAAAAATATAACTTGGTTTTCGTCAATATTGTTAGTCTGGTATCAGTTTTGCTACTATATAATCAGATAAATCAATAATCATTTCTTATTTGTCATAATCTGTCAAAAGCTATGATTCAGTGTATATTTTCAGAGTGGGACTTATAGATTTACATTTCAAGTATACATGTCCCAGGCCATACCTGAAATCATTTGATTTACAATCCCTCAGAGGTATTCTAATTCAGACCATTTTGGGGGTGTGCTATTCAAATAGGCACCAGGAACTGAATACATATTTTGACATGACTCTGATTATAGCATTAGAAATAAGAGTGGAAAACATGGACTTAAATGCAAACATACTTCAAGGATTATGCTATATCTTAATGTTTCTTCCAAGAGTTGTTTTGGTTGTAGCTGTTATTTTTTAATTCCAAGTGGCTCTAGAAACTCCTAGGTACCGCAAATGAATTTCGGGGTCAAGATGGATGATATGACACAAAGGGGTCCCTGGATTTTACTATATAAATGCCTTTGTTCACATAAGAATAACTGGGTAAAGCATTAGGATGACAGAGAAAATGTTTTAATTTTTTGTTTTGAGGAGAGATCTTCTCCTTACTCTTACCTTGCTTTTCTTTTCTGTTTTTCCTCATTTCTAGACCAACTAAATGACATAAGTAATTTTAATTACTTGGTTCTGAAACTGGTTTCTGAAGAGAAATTTGTATTATCTTCTGTATTGTAGCAAATTGCAGTTATTTAGGAACAGCTGCTGCCTGTGTCAGGTGTGCTAAGAGTGTCAAGGTATTCTATCTATTTGGATCTGAAGGTCAGGGACTATAGGTCATAGAGTTCCTACTATAAGGGTTTCACTTGTTTTTCTTTTGTCCAGCTCACATTTTATCTTTGCTCCTTTTCTATTTTCTACCTTTAAAGAATGAAGATACCTTGTAGTTCTGATTTCCATTGGCAAAAAATAGACTTCATTTTGATTGCAATATTTAAAGTCCTATATTCACTATAGGCTTTACTCCCCATTTTATTTCCAGAGTTTATTTTCTTGGAATCATTACCCTCATAGGTAAACTTATTTTTATGTATGTGTGCACTTAAACATATTTGATCACTGATTTTTTTTTTTTTTTAGAATTTTTTTTTTTTTTTTTTTTGGGTGGGGGTCTGGTTGGGGAGGGAGGGGAGTGGGCGGGCCACTTCCATTGGTCCTTCATTCCTCTATCTTCATCCGTCTTTGTTCTTTGGCTCCTGCGGGCCTCCCATCGCGGTGGTGTCTGTGGTCGCAGAGCACCGGCTCTGGCCGCTTGCGCTTTAGAGCTCCGGCTCGGTAATTGGACACATCGGTCCAGCCGCTCCGCGGCACGTGGGATCTTCCCAGGCCAGGGATCGAACCGGCGCCCCTTGCACTGCAAGGCGGTGTCCTTGGATGATAGGAAAGCCACAGAATTGATTGTACCTAAGGGAGGTGTGATTTTTAAAAGTGCGTAACATTTTTTAAAAATCATTTACTTAACTTATTTTTAATATAAAATAATTATTAAGAAATTGTTTATTGGTTTCCCAGAAAACAGACTCCGAGTGGATGTGGAGCATGCCGGTTATTTATGACAGGGCAACCCCAGATCAGCACCTGTGGAAAGGAGGGCCTGGAAGGAGGATTGGTCAGAGGAAGAAGCCAAGACAGTGCAGAGTCACCAAGTCTACACCTGTGGAAATATGAATGGGAAGTGGGATTGGGCTAATGAGAAAGCCAAGCTGCAGTTCAGACTCAACACATTTCACCTGAACCTTCAGGTTGTTTTGAAGCTCAAAAGCATTCCAGAGCTGCCCTGAGCTGGGTCATGATGACCCCTAGACATTTATTTTCCTACATCCACCAGTCACACCCTCCTGTGGGCAATTCATGAGTGGGAATGTGACCTTAGGGGGAGGTGACCTTGGGAAGCAGTACTGTGCATCTGATGTGATCCATAAAGAGCATTGTGAAGATTATCTGTTGACATATCTTCAGAAGCCAGTGTATCAAGCCCTACAGTGAAAGACTATCTGGATACTACATCACTGGGTAAGTTTGTATGTTTCATATACTAGGAATGTATACATATATGTTTATTTTGTTGAATAGATGTGAATAAGAGTACCCCAATGCCATTAAGAATGTTTCCAAAACTTATCTAAAATGTAATTAGTCCAATCATGACCTCTTTAATATCCTATATCAGTAGGTTACTCAATTTGCTGTTTTGCTTTCTATACAGTTTCAAGTGTACCAATCATCATTTGTGAAATGAAAAATATAAGAATGAAAGAAAATCCTTTAGAAAAATATTTTAAGTGAGAAAAACAAATTACAACCTAAAATAGAGTTATATACAAATAACTTCACCCAACATGTATATTATTGAGTTAAAATGTCCTTGTCTAATAGCTAATAGTCATTGTCTAATAAAAAGAAACAACAAGGTATGTTAAAAACTGAGAAAATAATACATATTCTGATCCGAGGCAAATATATGTGTGTGTGTGTGTGTGTGTGTGTGTGTGTGTGTGTGTATATATGTGTGTGTGTGTGTGTGTGTGTGTGTATATATATATATGTGTGTGTGTGTGTGTATTATTCCTCCATAGCCACCATTTTTGTCAGGAAAATGTAAAAGAACATGAGATAAGAAGGAATTAAAGGAAATTTTTGTGCTTGCATAAACTTTAGGTCCTAAAGAATATTTAGAAGAAATAGGTTGCACAGAAGAGTCAAGTGATGATAGGTGGAAAGAGGGAAGGAGCATCAAGGTGTGTTTTAAAATGTTTTCTTCTGACTCATGCTGCTCCAATTCTGAACTCTACAGAGATTCCTTTCCCCTAGGGAAAGGTTCTGTGATTTAAAGGGAAAAAATTAGATAAAGGCCTAAGAGTATAGATAAAAACCAGAAATATGAAAAGATAAAGAGAGAAAAGATAAAATGAAGAGAATCAATCATTAACAAAATTTTCAAAGAATAAAATGGTAGAAGAGAATGATCATTTAACTTTTCAACACCTTCAATGCAAACCTGTGATGTCCTCAGTCGTGTTTGACTATTTGTGACCCCATGGATTCTAGCCCACCAGGCTCCTCTATCCATGGGATTTTCCAGGCAAGAATACTGCAGTGGGTTGCTATGCTCTCCTCCAGGCAATCTTCCTGACCCAGGGATTGAACCCACATCTCCTGCATCAGCAGGCAGATTCTTTACTATTGAGTCACCAAGACAGCCCCACACAGCCAATTTAAGAATGTTTCCAAAACTTATCTAAAATGTAATTAGTCCAATCATGACCTCTTTAATATCCTATATCAGTAGGTTACTCAATTTGCTGTTTTGCTTTCTATACAGTTTCAAGTGTACCAATCATCATTTGTGAAATGAAAAATATAAGAATGAAAGAAAATCCTTTAGAAAAATATTTTAAGTGAGAAAAACAAATTACAACCTAAAATAGAGTTATATACAAATAACTTCACCCAACATGTATATTATTGAGTTAAAATGTCCTTGTCTAATAGCTAATAGTCATTGTCTAATAAAAAGAAACAACAAGGTATGTTAAAAACTGAGAAAATAATACATATTCTGATCCGAGGCAAATATATGTGTGTGTGTGTGTGTGTGTGTGTGTGTGTGTGTGTATATATGTGTGTGTGTGTGTGTGTGTGTGTGTGTATATATATATGTGTGTGTGTGTGTGTATTATTCCTCCATAGCCACCATTTTTGTCAGGAAAATGTAAAAGAACATGAGATAAGAAGGAATTAAAGGAAATTTTTGTGCTTGCATAAACTTTAGGTCCTAAAGAATATTTAGAAGAAATAGGTTGCACAGAAGAGTCAAGTGATGATAGGTGGAAAGAGGGAAGGAGCATCAAGGTGTGTTTTAAAATGTTTTCTTCTGACTCATGCTGCTCCAATTCTGAACTCTACAGAGATTCCTTTCCCCTAGGGAAAGGTTCTGTGATTTAAAGGGAAAAAATTAGATAAAGGCCTAAGAGTATAGATAAAAACCAGAAATATGAAAAGATAAAGAGAGAAAAGATAAAATGAAGAGAATCAATCATTAACAAAATTTTCAAAGAATAAAATGGTAGAAGAGAATGATCATTTAACTTTTCAACACCTTCAATGCAAACCTGTGATGTCCTCAGTCGTGTTTGACTATTTGTGACCCCATGGATTCTAGCCCACCAGGCTCCTCTATCCATGGGATTTTCCAGGCAAGAATACTGCAGTGGGTTGCTATGCTCTCCTCCAGGCAATCTTCCTGACCCAGGGATTGAACCCACATCTCCTGCATCAGCAGGCAGATTCTTTACTATTGAGTCACCAAGACAGCCCCACACAGGTGCAAACCCTTCCATCAAAGAGCAGTTTGGCAAATCTCTCAACTCCTTTATTTGTCTTTTGTGCTATTTTTCTGGAAAGATTTTTCATTGGGGAAAAAGTGAAATACCAAAGGGTAAGCTATGATTGAAAAGCTGTCAAAGCAGGTGTCACTAGTTCTTTTTAAAAAATATTTTTATTTATTTATATGGCTACACTATGTCTTGGTTGTGGTTTGCAGAACATTTTTGGTTGTGGAATCCTTTTGGTTGCAGCCTGTGGACTCTTAGCTGGGAATGTGAAATTTACTTCCCAAGACAATGTTCGAACCCAGGTCCCCTGTGTTGGGAGCACAAAGTCAGTCACTGGGCCGTCAGGGAAGTTCTACTGTATCTTACTATTGAGTTTTTCTGATCTTTGAGCATAACAAAAATCTCTGCCTCTAATTTCAACTCAGAAATAAACTACAAGTGCAATAGTGAAGATGTCTATAGCATAAATGTTGACAAATAATAACTGTTAACTGTAAGTCTAAGTAAAAAGAAAACTGAGAAACACATATTTCATGTTTAACATCTTCCTTAAAAATAGGTAAGTGTGCAGTTGCTGGAAATGATACTTGGGAGAGGAGTTAGCTTCTTACCAACTGCATGAATTATGATCCAGGTATTTAATTTTAACTACTTAACACTCAGTTTCCTCATCTTTTTAATTGAAATAGTAATCTGCATTCATATGGTGGTTTTGAAATTAAAACAGATAATGTTTTTAATGGATTTAGCATAATGCATGACACATGATACTTTATCAAAACACTTTATCAGTTAAATTATGACATTATATATTTTTAAATATTTAAAGTCACATGAAACATTTGAGGAGTTGATTAATTCTAATTACTGTCAATATCATCTATTCATTCTCAGTACAGATCAGCAAAATGCTGCCCTCAAGGTATAGGTCAGTGTGTTGTTATGCTAAGAATCCTGAAGATATTTTAAATATCTGACATTTGGGAGTACTGACTGCCTCTAAAAGCAGACTTTATGACTTCACAAAAAATGAGAAAAGCTATGGATAATTATATCCTAGTGATTCTGGTTTTGTAAGGAAGGCCTTCTGGAAAAATATGTAGAAAACTCCATGTAGTATCCACTGTAAATTTTTATTTAGTGATGGTATAGATGTGCTCAGATGGTAAAGAATCTGCCAGTAATTCTGGTTTTGTAGGAAGGCCAAATCTCTCACTTTATTTGTCTTTGTGCTATTTTTCTGGAAAGATTTTTCATTGGGGAAAAAGTGAAATACCAAAGGGTAAGCTATGATTGAAAAGCTGTCAAAGCAGGTGTCACTAGTTCTTTTTAAAAAATATTTTTATTTATTTATATGGCTACACTATGTCTTGGTTGTGGTTTGCAGAACATTTTTGGTTGTGGAATCCTTTTGGTTGCAGCCTGTGGACTCTTAGCTGGGAATGTGAAATTTACTTCCCAAGACAATGTTCGAACCCAGGTCCCCTGTGTTGGGAGCACAAAGTCAGTCACTGGGCCGTCAGGGAAGTTCTACTGTATCTTACTATTGAGTTTTTCTGATCTTTGAGCATAACAAAAATCTCTGCCTCTAATTTCAACTCAGAAATAAACTACAAGTGCAATAGTGAAGATGTCTATAGCATAAATGTTGACAAATAATAACTGTTAACTGTAAGTCTAAGTAAAAAGAAAACTGAGAAACACATATTTCATGTTTAACATCTTCCTTAAAAATAGGTAAGTGTGCAGTTGCTGGAAATGATACTTGGGAGAGGAGTTAGCTTCTTACCAACTGCATGAATTATGATCCAGGTATTTAATTTTAACTACTTAACACTCAGTTTCCTCATCTTTTTAATTGAAATAGTAATCTGCATTCATATGGTGGTTTTGAAATTAAAACAGATAATGTTTTTAATGGATTTAGCATAATGCATGACACATGATACTTTATCAAAACACTTTATCAGTTAAATTATGACATTATATATTTTTAAATATTTAAAGTCACATGAAACATTTGAGGAGTTGATTAATTCTAATTACTGTCAATATCATCTATTCATTCTCAGTACAGATCAGCAAAATGCTGCCCTCAAGGTATAGGTCAGTGTGTTGTTATGCTAAGAATCCTGAAGATATTTTAAATATCTGACATTTGGGAGTACTGACTGCCTCTAAAAGCAGACTTTATGACTTCACAAAAAATGAGAAAAGCTATGGATAATTATATCCTAGTGATTCTGGTTTTGTAAGGGAAGGCCTTCTGGAAAAATATGTAGAAAACTCCATGTAGTATCCACTGTAAATTTTTATTTAGTGATGGTATAGATGTGCTCAGATGGTAAAGAATCTGCCAGTAATGTGGCAGACTTGGGTTCAGTTCCTGGGTTGGGATGATCTCCTGGAGAAGGAATGGTGACCCATTCCAGTATACTTGCCTGGAGAATTCCAGGGACAGAGACACCAGGCAGGCTATAGTCCATGGAAACCACAAAGAGTCAGATATAACTGAGCAACTACTGAGAGAAAGAGAGACAGATGCAGTGAATAGTGGACCGTCTCCCAGAAATACTGTAGCCCAAATAGAGAGTAAACACCTAAGCCTAGGGGCCTTCCCTGGTGGTGCGAGTGGTAAAGAACCCATCTGCCAATGCCATGACATAAGAGATGCAGTTTCAATCCCTGAATCAGGAAGACCCCCTGGAGGAAGACATGGCAACCCAATCCAGAATTCTTGCCTAAAGAATCCCATGGACAGGGAAGCCTGGGAGGCTGCAGCCACAGGTTTACAAAGAGTCAAACATGACTGAAGTCACTTAACACCCATGCATGCACCTAAGCCTAGAGACCATTTATAGTAAAAATAAATAAAAAGTCCCTGAAATATAACTTGTCGATTTTTAAAAATTTATAGTTCGTGTTTCCACATAATACAAGTAATAAGAGAATGCAAGAATGTCAGATTTCTTTATCATGGTAAAAAGCACTTCCTTGAATTGTTATGGCTTATGGTAACACTTAAATATATGTAAAATACATGTAAATTTTAAGTGCATTTTCTCTCTTAAAAATTTTCAAGATCAACTTTTTAAAGAACTCTTAATCTTAGCCAATATAACTTTAAAAGGAAAATGCATAAACCTATTAAAATTCTGTACTTCCCAAAATTTGAATCTACCCATGTCCATTACATTGATTACAAGTTATGATAATCAAAAGCAATAGTTGATAGTAACATTAAATTCTCAGTACAGATCAGCAAAATGCTGCCCTCAAGGTATAGGTCAGTGTGTTGTTATGCTAAGAATCCTGAAGATATTTTAAATATCTGACATTTGGGAGTACTGACTGCCTCTAAAAGCAGACTTTATGACTTCACAAAAAATGAGAAAAGCTATGGATAATTATATCCTAGTGATTCTGGTTTTGAAAGGGGAAGGCCTTCTGGAAAAATATGTAGAAAACTCCATGTAGTATCCACTGTAAATTTTTATTTAGTGATGGTATAGATGTGCTCAGATGGTAAAGAATCTGCCAGTAATGTGGCAGACTTGGGTTCAGTTCCTGGGTTGGGATGATCTCCTGGAGAAGGAATGGTGACCCATTCCAGTATACTTGCCTGGAGAATTCCAGGGACAGAGACACCAGGCAGGCTATAGTCCATGGAAACCACAAAGAGTCAGATATAACTGAGCAACTACTGAGAGAAAGAGAGACAGATGCAGTGAATAGTGGACCGTCTCCCAGAAATACTGTAGCCCAAATAGAGAGTAAACACCTAAGCCTAGGGGCCTTCCCTGGTGGTGCAGTGGTAAAGAACCCATCTGCCAATGCCATGACATAAGAGATGCAGTTTCAATCCCTGAATCAGGAAGACCCCCTGGAGGAAGACATGGCAACCCAATCCAGAATTCTTGCCTAAAGAATCCCATGGACAGGGAAGCCTGGGAGGCTGCAGCCACAGGTTTACAAAGAGTCAAACATGACTGAAGTCACTTAACACCCATGCATGCACCTAAGCCTAGAGACCATTTATAGTAAAAAAATAAATAAAAAGTCCCTGAAATATAACTTGTCGATTTTTAAAAATTTATAGTTCGTGTTTCCACATAATACAAGTAATAAGAGAATGCAAGAATGTCAGATTTCTTTATCATGGTAAAAAGCACTTCCTTGAATTGTTATGGCTTATGGTAACACTTAAATATATGTAAAATACATGTAAATTTTAAGTGCATTTTCTCTCTTAAAAATTTTCAAGATCAACTTTTTAAAGAACTCTTAATCTTAGCCAATATAACTTTAAAAGGAAAATGCATAAACCTATTAAAATTCTGTACTTCCCAAAATTTGAATCTACCCATGTCCATTACATTGATTACAAGTTATGATAATCAAAAGCAATAGTTGATAGTAACATTAAATTCTATTTCTTTATGGAATGATACCATTTCTTTTTGTTTAATTAAATCTTTGTTATAACCTTCTGATGCTTCCATCCACAAACGCCTGATACATTTCAGGTACCATTGTGGGCACTAATAGATAATAAATAACAAAATGAATTAAAAAGTATGCTATCTCCTTTCCAAAAACTTACAGTCCTGCATAGGTGTGAACTTATTTTGACCTTAGGCATCTATTCTGGTAATAGACACAGAATATATTTTATTGTGGTAAAATACAGAACACATAAATTTTAACCATTTTTAAGTTCTTGCTTCTGTGGTATTAAGCACACTCACACTGTTGAGAGACACCCAACATTATCCATTTGTCCAGAAAATTTTCACCTTCCAGAACAGAAATGTACTACCCCTTAAACAATAAATCTCCCCATCCTTCTCCTTTTTGGCAACCGCTATTCTGCTTTCTGTGTCTCTGAATTCAACTGCTCTTTTAATATTCCTCTGTAACTGGTTTGTTTCACTTAGCATAATATCTATGTTACAACATATGTGAAAATCTCCTTCCTTTTTAAGGCTATCAAATAATATTATCTTGTACACATGATTTTATGAAAAAGGTGACTTTTACATTATCTTAATTGCCAGTGACTTCCTTTTTAAAAAATCATATTTTAAGATCTTTGATACAAACCATTTATTTTAGAATAGATTTAAAAAACTGTTGCAAAAAGTGTGGAGAATATCTGTATTCCTCACAGTTTTTCCTATTGTTAACACCTTATATTAATTAGTATGGTTCATTTGTTATAATCAATGAACTGACATTTATACATTATTTTTTTCTAAAGTCCGTATTTAGATTTTCTTAGTGTTTATCTTACATTTTCTTAGCAAGAATGTCAGATTTCTTTATCATGGTAAAAAGCACTTCCTTGAATTGTTATGGCTTATGGTAACACTTAAATATATGTAAAATACATGTAAATTTTAAGTGCATTTTCTCTCTTAAAAATTTTCAAGATCAACTTTTTAAAGAACTCTTAATCTTAGCCAATATAACTTTAAAAGGAAAATGCATAAACCTATTAAAATTCTGTACTTCCCAAAATTTGAATCTACCCATGTCCATTACATTGATTACAAGTTATGATAATCAAAAGCAATAGTTGATAGTAACATTAAATTCTATTTCTTTATGGAATGATACCATTTCTTTTTGTTTAATTAAATCTTTGTTATAACCTTCTGATGCTTCCATCCACAAACGCCTGATACATTTCAGGTACCATTGTGGGCACTAATAGATAATAAATAACAAAATGAATTAAAAAGTATGCTATCCCCTTTTCCCAAAAAACTTACAGTCCTGCATAGGTGTGAACTTATTTTGACCTTAGGCATCTATTCTGGTAATAGACACAGAATATATTTTATTGTGGTAAAATACAGAACACATAAATTTTAACCATTTTTAAGTTCTTGCTTCTGTGGTATTAAGCACACTCACACTGTTGAGAGACACCCAACATTATCCATTTGTCCAGAAAATTTTCACCTTCCAGAACAGAAATGTACTACCCCTTAAACAATAAATCTCCCCATCCTTCTCCTTTTTGGCAACCGCTATTCTGCTTTCTGTGTCTCTGAATTCAACTGCTCTTTTAATATTCCTCTGTAACTGGTTTGTTTCACTTAGCATAATATCTATGTTACAACATATGTGAAAATCTCCTTCCTTTTTAAGGCTATCAAATAATATTATCTTGTACACATGATTTTATGAAAAAGGTGACTTTTACATTATCTTAATTGCCAGTGACTTCCTTTTTAAAAAATCATATTTTAAGATCTTTGATACAAACCATTTATTTTAGAATAGATTTAAAAAACTGTTGCAAAAAGTGTGGAGAATATCTGTATTCCTCACAGTTTTTCCTATTGTTAACACCTTATATTAATTAGTATGGTTCATTTGTTATAATCAATGAACTGACATTTATACATTATTTTTTTCTAAAGTCCGTATTTAGATTTTCTTAGTGTTTATCTTACATTTTCTTACTCTGTTTAAGATGTTGTTTAAGATATCACATTACATTTAGTTGTCATATTCTCTTAGGCTTTTCTAGACTGTGGCTTTTTCTCAGACTTTCCTTGTTTTTGTTGTCTTAAAGATTATGGTAGTTTTTAGGAGTACTGTTCAGGTGTTTTGGATCCGTCTGATTTCTCACTCAGGATTAGACTAGAGTTTTGGAGGTTAGGAGGAAAAAACCATTGAAATAAAGTGCTATTTTCTTTACATCATATCAAGAGTACACACTATCAGCAAATATTATCATTAATGTTAATCCTAATCACCTGCTTAGAGCAGGTGGTTGCCATTTCCTTCACTGTAGAGCCACTTTCCCTCTCCATACTGTTGTATTTGGAAGCAAGACTTTAGGCAGTACCAATATTTAGCAGATAGAGAGTGAAGCTTCCCTTCTGAAGGAAGAAGTATTTATACCACTTACCTGAAATTGTTCCTTATAAAATGTTTATCTATTCTTCCACTCTTACGTATTTCTGCCTTCATTTATTTATATCAGATTGGATGAAGCCATTTTTAGGAAAGGAAATGATATCATTTAGTGTTTTCTGTGCCAAAGAACCTGTGTTAAGTGTAGTACTCATTACTTCTTCACGTAATCTTAGCCATAAACAATTTGGGGTATATGTACATATACTCACATTATTGATGAATAAATCAAATCTCAGCCTTAGTAACTTCAGTTCTATGAGAAATATATGTCTAACTATTTTGCTTATATAACTGAAATTTGAAAGCACTCTGTGACTCCAAGAAACAGAAGAGATTTTGAAACTAATTATTTTCTTTTCAGTAACATCTATGGTAAGAGCATTAAATATGAGCTTCATGGAATCCTTGTAGTCGTAGACCTAAGTAGCTTTGCTTATCTGTACAACTAATAAGTGTCTCTTCCACAGTAAGTGGGTAGGTGTGTCTGATCCCAACCACTGGCTATTCTATAGCTAGTTTCCATTGATCTCTATGCTGCATAGATCTATATCGTTTAAACACTGAATTTATGAAGGAGAGGTTAAAACTGTAGGCTTGGGTTCCTTGACTATCTGAGAGCCTTGGGAAAATTGTATATCTATTCAAAACTTTGGATTCTCTATCTATAAACTGCTCTTCCAAGGTTTTTCACCTAATGGTTATAGAGTTGGACTTTGTATATTGTATCAGTCATTGTCTAGCCGAGAAGATCGGGGGAAAGGTACTGGTGTCAAATTTTAGGCACAAGCAAGTTTTAGACACAATCAGAAAGTTCATGGACCATCTCCAGAAGAAGGTTTTCTAGGTGCCAGGCATCTCCAGCTAAGTAGTGCAATACCAGTAATGGACCCTGGAGGAGGTCAGGCACCAAAAGGGGCCCACAGTATTTCCTCTGCAACTGCATAGTAAGCTTCTATAGACAAGTCATTTAGTCAAATTACAGATACTTCTTAGACTCTGCAGATTTAGAACAATAAGTTTGCAAATGGAAAACTGGGCATTAGATGCCTGCTTTGGAACCTTTTAACAAAATAACCCAGTTAGTTGTGGTGATTGTATTTTTCACCATGAGTGTTTTGTTCATATTGGTCTGTGCTAGAGATGGCTTAGTTCTCTTCCTGGAAACTAAAATATTTATCAAGAACTATTCATAGAAACCACCTGTGGATGGAACTGGTACTTCCAATAACATATCAGTACGGTGCATTAATCCCCACCCCCTCCTTTGTTTAGTACCTTTGCTTTGGCCCCACCCACAGATACTCTGATTCATTTGGTGTGGGGTGAGGCCTCGGTTTTCATATGCTGTCAATGCTTCCTAGCCACGATTGAGAACAACCAGA
Organism: Tragulus kanchil; assembly: GCA_022376925.1. Taxonomy (NCBI): domain Eukaryota; kingdom Metazoa; phylum Chordata; class Mammalia; order Artiodactyla; family Tragulidae; genus Tragulus; species Tragulus kanchil. The sequence continues at coordinate 87,067,086 of JAIOJX010000028.1, read as the reverse complement.
TTGCAGTAAACATTAGCCAGTTTATATTGTCTGACTCCTTTAAAATGCAAGCAAAGAACTCTGCCTCATCTTGAAATTGTTGTATTTAAAAATACCAAAAGGTATATAATGACACTTTAATCTGTGACTCCAAGAAACAGAAGAGATTTTGAAACTAGTTATTTTCTTTTCTGTAACATCTATGGTAGGATCATTAAATATGAGCTTCATGGAATCCTTGTAGTCGTAGACCTAAGTAGCTTTGCTTATCTGTACAACTAATAAGTGTCTCTTCCACAGTAAGTGGGTAGGTGTGTCTGATCCCAACCACTGGCTATTCTATAGCTAGTTTCCATTGATCTCTATGCTGCATAGATCTATATCGTTTAAACACTGAATTTATGAAGGAGAGGTTAAAACTGTAGGCTTGGGTTCCTTGACTATCTGAGAGCCTTGGGAAAATTGTATATCTATTCAAAACTTTGGATTCTCTATCTATAAACTGCTCTTCCAAGGTTTTTCACCTAATGGTTATAGAGTTGGACTTTGTATATTGTATCAGTCATTGTCTAGCCGAGAAGATCGGGGAATGGTACTGGTGTCAAATTTTAGGCACAAGCAAGTTTTAGACACAATCAGAAAGTTCATGGACCATCTCCAGAAGAAGGTTTTCTAGGTGCCAGGCATCTCCAGCTAAGTAGTGCAATACCAGTAATGGACCCTGGAGGAGGTCAGGCACCAAAAGGGGCCCACAGTATTTCCTCTGCAACTGCATAGTAAGCTTCTATAGACAAGTCATTTAGTCAAATTACAGATACTTCTTAGACTCTGCAGATTTAGAACAATAAGTTTGCAAATGGAAAACTGGGCATTAGATGCCTGCTTTGGAACCTTTTAACAAAATAACCCAGTTAGTTGTGGTGATTGTATTTTTCACCATGAGTGTTTTGTTCATATTGGTCTGTGCTAGAGATGGCTTAGTTCTCTTCCTGGAAACTAAAATATTTATCAAGAACTATTCATAGAAACCACCTGTGGATGGAACTGGTACTTCCAATAACATATCAGTACGGTGCATTAATCCCCACCCCCTCCTTTGTTTAGTACCTTTGCTTTGGCCCCACCCACAGATACTCTGATTCATTTGGTGTGGGGTGAGGCCTCGGTTTTCATATGCTGTCAATGCTTCCTAGCCACGATTGAGAACAACCAGATTGCAGTAAAAATTAGCCAGTTTATATTGTCTGACTCCTTTAAAATGCAAGCAAAGAACTCTGCCTCATCTTGAAATTGTTGTATTTAAAAATACCAAAAAGGTATATAATGACACTTTAAATGGTGATGTGAGGAAAAATACATACTATTTCAGAGTGCAACAAAGTGTTCACTCAAGATGGTCCTGAAAACGGAGAAATTCTATCACCTTTCCTATGCTCTCCAAAACAGGGGTCCTTCATCTAAACGAATATTAAATGATTTTGAGTGAATTGACACCTTCACTTGGGCATTCAGATAATGTAGATATTATGCCAGATATACATACAAACACAGCCAGAGTTGAATTTTTGTATGTATTCAAAAATTAAGTACTCAGAACTGGACACAAATGCCAAAGAGAAACTCAACCTGTTGTAATAATTGATATAGTTAAACCAGCTCTAACATAATTCTAGTCAAATGGAAAGACAGTAAAATGCATGTCACAATGTTTTCCTTTGTCTGAAAGTAACATTAAGAGTTTTGATAGCATATTTACAATGAAAGCAAGTGAAACAGTTTTCATTACTTTATTTGCTCTTAAAGGAATAGCAATATTTTAGTTTCTAAATAATCATCATTTCCCCCCCACGTCTTCATCTGTCAACAATATTTTTAAGTCATTTTTGTAATCATAAGCAATATAATTTATAGAATTATCAAAGGTAAAAATACATGTTATATATCCTATAATATTATTATTTTATTAAACATTGAACTCTAGTTTTTCTCAGGGAATAGAAGCATTAGTGATGAACAGTACTAGAAAAGAATGTTTGACTATAGACTCTCCCCCACAAAACAATTTATTGCCCTCAATTAACGAAAATTCCACTCAGATTTTCACTATAATATTCTGAGGATTACCTTTAGAAAACTAGAGTTTTGTTTTCCCTGGCCATAATAAGCCCCAACCCCTCCTTTTTGTTTAGTACCTTTGCTTTGGCCCCACCCACAGATACTCTGATTCATTTGGTGTGGGGTGAGGCCTCGGTTTTCATATGCTGTCAATGCTTCCTAGCCACGATTGAGAACAACCAGATTGCAGTAAAAATTAGCCAGTTTATATTGTCTGACTCCTTTAAAATGCAAGCAAAGAACTCTGCCTCATCTTGAAATTGTTGTATTTAAAAATACCAAAAAGGTATATAATGACACTTTAAATGGTGATGTGAGGAAAAATACATACTATTTCAGAGTGCAACAAAGTGTTCACTCAAGATGGTCCTGAAAACGGAGAAATTCTATCACCTTTCCTATGCTCTCCAAAACAGGGGTCCTTCATCTAAACGAATATTAAATGATTTTGAGTGAATTGACACCTTCACTTGGGCATTCAGATAATGTAGATATTATGCCAGATATACATACAAACACAGCCAGAGTTGAATTTTTGTATGTATTCAAAAATTAAGTACTCAGAACTGGACACAAATGCCAAAGAGAAACTCAACCTGTTGTAATAATTGATATAGTTAAACCAGCTCTAACATAATTCTAGTCAAATGGAAAGACAGTAAAATGCATGTCACAATGTTTTCCTTTGTCTGAAAGTAACATTAAGAGTTTTGATAGCATATTTACAATGAAAGCAAGTGAAACAGTTTTCATTACTTTATTTGCTCTTAAAGGAATAGCAATATTTTAGTTTCTAAATAATCATCATTTCCCCCCCACGTCTTCATCTGTCAACAATATTTTTAAGTCATTTTTGTAATCATAAGCAATATAATTTATAGAATTATCAAAGGTAAAAATACATGTTATATATCCTATAATATTATTATTTTATTAAACATTGAACTCTAGTTTTTCTCAGGGAATAGAAGCATTAGTGATGAACAGTACTAGAAAAGAATGTTTGACTATAGACTCTCCCCCACAAAACAATTTATTGCCCTCAATTAAAAAAAATTCCACTCAGATTTTCACTATAATATTCTGAGGATTACCTTTAGAAAACTAGAGTTTTGTTTTCCCTGGCCATAATAAGTAAAAAAAAAAAGAAAAAAAAAAAGGCTACCATTAGGTTTCTGGCTTTGTTAGGCTGCTGGCACTGTTAGGTTTGTCAGATAAATGCCCTCGTTCAAAGCTGAGACTGTGATTTATTGGGCTTGAAATATGAAGCATATCTTTCACGCAGAAATTTTAAGTATCTTAAGTACCACAAAACAACTAAGTGTGGTACTTAGCCCTCCTTTAAGAACCACCAGCCAATGGAGATGGAGGAAGAAAATATTCTTAGATTCTAAAACTCTTATTTCACTTTCCAGCCGTGTTTCAAAAACTGCTGTCTCTCTAGATGTGCACACCTAGCAAATATTTGAATGCAGGTAAGTAAATACACATGCTTGCAAAAGCAACTTCCAGTGCATAGGACCTATATCATAAAAGAAAAAACAAACTCACCTATTATTGTCCTCAGTAAAATGACGAGAGTGGTCCTGAATTATTTTGAAAAGATGTTGAGATGTAGGTGCTATATGTTAACTAGTTTTTCACTCATACTTGAGAATACATTTTTCAAATCTTATAAAAGGGCAAATGTTTGCATGCTTCTGCCAGAAAAAAAAAATGCTTCATAGATATTTTAGATGCTTGGAAAATATCACTTCTTATTTTTTTCTTTTTTTAAAAAGTGAAATCTAGTCTTTGAAAAATATATATTCTTGTCTGATTTTTCCATCTTTTTTCTTCTCTGTAACAGCAGTGGTGTTTTAAGAGGTGAGGGGCAGTGCATTTTAAAAAGATGATATTTACACTTGTTAAATAACCTTAAATTTGTTGGAAGAAAATGGACAATGAAGAACACATGCTAGAAATACTATTATAATATTATCAAAGGTAAAAATACATGTTATATATCCTATAATATTATTATTTTATTAAACATTGAACTCTAGTTTTTCTCAGGGAATAGAAGCATTAGTGATGAACAGTACTAGAAAAGAATGTTTGACTATAGACTCTCCCCCACAAAACAATTTATTGCCCTCAATTAAAAAATTCCACTCAGATTTTCACTATAATATTCTGAGGATTACCTTTAGAAAACTAGAGTTTTGTTTTCCCTGGCCATAATAAGTAAAAAAAAAAAGAAAAAAAAAAAGGCTACCATTAGGTTTCTGGCTTTGTTAGGCTGCTGGCACTGTTAGGTTTGTCAGATAAATGCCCTCGTTCAAAGCTGAGACTGTGATTTATTGGGCTTGAAATATGAAGCATATCTTTCACGCAGAAATTTTAAGTATCTTAAGTACCACAAAACAACTAAGTGTGGTACTTAGCCCTCCTTTAAGAACCACCAGCCAATGGAGATGGAGGAAGAAAATATTCTTAGATTCTAAAACTCTTATTTCACTTTCCAGCCGTGTTTCAAAAACTGCTGTCTCTCTAGATGTGCACACCTAGCAAATATTTGAATGCAGGTAAGTAAATACACATGCTTGCAAAAGCAACTTCCAGTGCATAGGACCTATATCATAAAAGAAAAAACAAACTCACCTATTATTGTCCTCAGTAAAATGACGAGAGTGGTCCTGAATTATTTTGAAAAGATGTTGAGATGTAGGTGCTATATGTTAACTAGTTTTTCACTCATACTTGAGAATACATTTTTCAAATCTTATAAAAGGGCAAATGTTTGCATGCTTCTGCCAGAAAAAAAAAATGCTTCATAGATATTTTAGATGCTTGGAAAATATCACTTCTTATTTTTTTCTTTTTTTAAAAAGTGAAATCTAGTCTTTGAAAAATATATATTCTTGTCTGATTTTTCCATCTTTTTTCTTCTCTGTAACAGCAGTGGTGTTTTAAGAGGTGAGGGGCAGTGCATTTTAAAAAGATGATATTTACACTTGTTAAATAACCTTAAATTTGTTGGAAGAAAATGGACAATGAAGAACACATGCTAGAAATACTATTATAATATTAACAAAAATAATAAATAAGAGCTTTTTCCTCTGCAACATACTGAAAAATGAACATAACTGGATAAAAGTGAACATTTTGTTCAAAGAAAGCCATGAGCAACTCTAGAATGGTAACTAGAGAATTACACTCACCTTTATGTGAATTAAAGGACTTAAATATAACTGGCTATTTAATTGGTCTGGTTGTAACACTGCTGTTTCCTCCCTCAGGATGTGCAGAATTGGATAAATGGAAATACAGAGCTTTTATTAAATTTTAATTGTATTTTATTAAGGCACAGAAAAAAAGACATTTTTTGTGCCTTTATTATTATAATGGTAATTTGCCAAAAGAAGGATTTTAATGGTTTAAATGCTAATTATTCAAAGATAGATTAAGTTCTGCAGAAGAAAAATGGTTGCTCAGAGAGTTGGACATGCTGAGGAATAAAAGATAACATTTGATATAACAACTCACGCTGATCCTTAAAATAGGAAAACAGATTAAGAAAAATCTGCATTTTGAAAAGCCAAATGAATACATAAAACCATAACAAAGAAAAGTAAATATTTATTCATTCATTCATTCAGCAAATGTTTATTAATTGCTGGCTTTGTATACTACTGACTTTTAATCACTGGGTATACAAAGTCAAATTATACTCTGTCTTGCCATTGAGGGTGTTCTGTGGGAGGCAGTGAGAGATGTTAATCAATAATAATGTAAGACAGCACTGGAAAGAACTGAAGTTCTGCAGAATTGCAGAGGTGCTTGCCCTGGGAGCAAAGGAAAAAGGAAGGAAACTTTCTTTGGAGACTTATATTTATATTGAATTTTAAGGCATTAGGAAATAGCTCAATGTAAATAGGGCAAAGGCAGTACAGGTGCAATGTAGCAAAGCAGAGAAGTAGCAGGAACTGGAAAAGTAGACAAGGGCCAGATAAAAAAAGATTCTTCTTGTCAAGATAAAAAGCTTGAAATTTATCTGAAACTTTAGGAGAGAGTCTCTGGGAGACTTCCACCACCCTTAAATTGAGGTGAAATTTATGGATTGTGAAATATACTTAGGGCAAGATTCTTAGTAGCCCAAAGATATAGTGAGGTTTTCATTTTAGAAATATAAACCTTTGGCTTGCTAGAAATATATATAATAAACAAAAATAATAAATAAGAGCTTTTTCCTCTGCAACATACTGAAAAATGAACATAACTGGATAAAAGTGAACATTTTGTTCAAAGAAAGCCATGAGCAACTCTAGAATGGTAACTAGAGAATTACACTCACCTTTATGTGAATTAAAGGACTTAAATATAACTGGCTATTTAATTGGTCTGGTTGTAACACTGCTGTTTCCTCCCTCAGGATGTGCAGAATTGGATAAATGGAAATACAGAGCTTTTATTAAATTTTAATTGTATTTTATTAAGGCACAGAAAAAAAGACATTTTTTGTGCCTTTATTATTATAATGGTAATTTGCCAAAAGAAGGATTTTAATGGTTTAAATGCTAATTATTCAAAGATAGATTAAGTTCTACAAAAAGAAAAATGGTTGCTCAGAGAGTTGGACATGCTGAGGAATAAAAGATAACATTTGATATAACAACTCACGCTGATCCTTAAAATAGGAAAACAGATTAAGAAAAATCTGCATTTTGAAAAGCCAAATGAATACATAAAACCATAACAAAGAAAAGTAAATATTTATTCATTCATTCATTCAGCAAATGTTTATTAATTGCTGGCTTTGTATACTACTGACTTTTAATCACTGGGTATACAAAGTCAAATTATACTCTGTCTTGCCATTGAGGGTGTTCTGTGGGAGGCAGTGAGAGATGTTAATCAATAATAATGTAAGACAGCACTGGAAAGAACTGAAGTTCTGCAGAATTGCAGAGGTGCTTGCCCTGGGAGCAAAGGAAAAAGGAAGGAAACTTTCTTTGGAGACTTATATTTATATTGAATTTTAAGGCATTAGGAAATAGCTCAATGTAAATAGGGCAAAGGCAGTACAGGTGCAATGTAGCAAAGCAGAGAAGTAGCAGGAACTGGAAAAGTAGACAAGGGCCAGATAAAAAAAGATTCTTCTTGTCAAGATAAAAAGCTTGAAATTTATCTGAAACTTTAGGAGAGAGTCTCTGGGAGACTTCCACCACCCTTAAATTGAGGTGAAATTTATGGATTGTGAAATATACTTAGGGCAAGATTCTTAGTAGCCCAAAGATATAGTGAGGTTTTCATTTTAGAAATATAAATTTGGCTGCTGTGTATGCTCCTTGGGTGGCGCTAGTGGTAAAGAACCCACTTGCCAATGCAGGAGACATAGATTTGATCACTGAGTGGGGAAGATCCTCTGGAGGAGAGGATGAGAACCCACTCTAGTATTCTTGCCTAGAGAATCTCATGGATAGAGCAGCCAGGCAGACTATGGTCCACAGAGTTGCAAAGAGCCCCACACAACTGAGTGATTTGGCATGCACAGACACATGTACTTAGGCAAGGGAAAGAAACCATCTACCATCAGTCTTCATAATAGTCATCCTAAAGATACTGGGTTTCTCAGATTTGTTGCTCACCAAATGTCTATCGTGCTCCCATACTTTCCCTGCCTCCACTCAGTTAGGCAGGACTATATGATTAGTTCAGGCCAGCGAATTGCATCAAAGGATACAGAGAGTTGGCAAGGGCTCCTGCACCTTACTTTGTTCCCTTTGGTGCAGCCTTAGAGCCTGTGCTGTATGTGGTACAGCTTCAACATGGAGCGCCACTGCCAGCCTGTCTCCCTGAATGGCTATGTGGAGTGGGGTCCATTTAGCCCCTTCTCTAACCTCCACTCACCTCACTCGATGAGTTACACTGTGAATTTGTTCTTATAAAGTAGTCTAATCTAACATGACTGGTATACCCTGGCTGCTTGAACAGTTCAGTTCCTGTTACTTTCAAAATGATAATTTTGCTATATATGCTAATGGCACTTTCAATGCCCCACATATTGTTACCCAACCTTCTCTTGCCAAGTGGTCTTCTCTTCCACTCTACCCTAGGTTTTAATCCCATAGTCACACACTAGTACTTTTATGATTAACAATTTCAGTTTTGAGCGTCTTCATCTCTGGTTCGTTATCTATCCCGTTAGCCAATTCCAATAGCCATCCCATTGAGAAAGTAGACAAGGGCCAGATAAAAAAAGATTCTTCTTGTCAAGATAAAAAGCTTGAAATTTATCTGAAACTTTAGGAGAGAGTCTCTGGGAGACTTCCACCACCCTTAAATTGAGGTGAAATTTATGGATTGTGAAATATACTTAGGGCAAGATTCTTAGTAGCCCAAAGATATAGTGAGGTTTTCATTTTAGAAATATAAATTTGGCTGCTGTGTATGCTCCTTGGGTGGCGCTAGTGGTAAAGAACCCACTTGCCAATGCAGGAGACATAGATTTGATCACTGAGTGGGGAAGATCCTCTGGAGGAGAGGATGAGAACCCACTCTAGTATTCTTGCCTAGAGAATCTCATGGATAGAGCAGCCAGGCAGACTATGGTCCACAGAGTTGCAAAGAGCCCCACACAACTGAGTGATTTGGCATGCACAGACACATGTACTTAGGCAAGGGAAAGAAACCATCTACCATCAGTCTTCATAATAGTCATCCTAAAGATACTGGGTTTCTCAGATTTGTTGCTCACCAAATGTCTATCGTGCTCCCATACTTTCCCTGCCTCCACTCAGTTAGGCAGGACTATATGATTAGTTCAGGCCAGCGAATTGCATCAAAGGATACAGAGAGTTGGCAAGGGCTCCTGCACCTTACTTTGTTCCCTTTGGTGCAGCCTTAGAGCCTGTGCTGTATGTGGTACAGCTTCAACATGGAGCGCCACTGCCAGCCTGTCTCCCTGAATGGCTATGTGGAGTGGGGTCCATTTAGCCCCTTCTCTAACCTCCACTCACCTCACTCGATGAGTTACACTGTGAATTTGTTCTTATAAAGTAGTCTAATCTAACATGACTGGTATACCCTGGCTGCTTGAACAGTTCAGTTCCTGTTACTTTCAAAATGATAATTTTGCTATATATGCTAATGGCACTTTCAATGCCCCACATATTGTTACCCAACCTTCTCTTGCCAAGTGGTCTTCTCTTCCACTCTACCCTAGGTTTTAATCCCATAGTCACACACTAGTACTTTTATGATTAACAATTTCAGTTTTGAGCGTCTTCATCTCTGGTTCGTTATCTATCCTGTTAGCCAATTCCAATAGCATCCCAACTCATGTTTCAATTTCATTGAGACTTTTATCTCTGAAGAGATTAAAAAAGAAAAGGGGGAGGGGAGATATGAGGGAGGTAAGAAATAGAGAAAATGTAAGACTTTAATATATTGACCAGGGCTTCCCTTCTAGCTCAGTGGTAAAGAATCTGCCTGTCAATGCAGGAGACACAGGTTCGATCCCTGATCCAGGAAGATTCCACATGCTGCAGAGCAACTAAGTTCAGGTGCCACAACTATTGAGTCCACATGACGCAACTACTGAAGCTTGTGTGCCCTAGAGCCCATGCTGTGCAGCAAGAGAAGCCACTGAAATAAGAAACATGCTCACTGCAACATGCTCACTGCAAGAGAAAAGCCCTTGTGCAGCAACAAAGACCTAGAACGGTCATAAATAAATAAATAAATAAAATTATAGATAGGTAGATAGATAGATAGATAGATAGATACAAACATTTTGCAACATTTCTCACCTCTTATATGTCTTCCTTTTTATATCTCTCAGTTCCTTGCAAATTCCACTAACTCATTTGTCCCTTTTTGGTTTTCATTGCTACCCTGGAAAAACATCCAATCTAACTGAACTCAGATCAGCCATACCTGTGTCTAAACCTTTGCAAATGAATGTGACTGGCTGGCAAAAGCAGTCTAGAATAGTGATTGCTCTCATTTTAAAGTCATGACTTCTAAATATGTTTTCCTTGTTAAATTTTCCCTTTGATGCAGCCTTAGAGCCTGTGCTGTATGTGGTACAGCTTCAACATGGAGCGCCACTGCCAGCCTGTCTCCCTGAATGGCTATGTGGAGTGGGGTCCATTTAGCCCCTTCTCTAACCTCCACTCACCTCACTCGATGAGTTACACTGTGAATTTGTTCTTATAAAGTAGTCTAATCTAACATGACTGGTATACCCTGGCTGCTTGAACAGTTCAGTTCCTGTTACTTTCAAAATGATAATTTTGCTATATATGCTAATGGCACTTTCAATGCCCCACATATTGTTACCCAACCTTCTCTTGCCAAGTGGTCTTCTCTTCCACTCTACCCTAGGTTTTAATCCCATAGTCACACACTAGTACTTTTATGATTAACAATTTCAGTTTTGAGCGTCTTCATCTCTGGTTCGTTATCTATCCTGTTAGCCAATTCCAATAGCATCCCAACTCATGTTTCAATTTCATTGAGACTTTTATCTCTGAAGAGATTAAAAAAGAAAAGGGGGAGGGGAGATATGAGGGAGGTAAGAAATAGAGAAAATGTAAGACTTTAATATATTGACCAGGGCTTCCCTTCTAGCTCAGTGGTAAAGAATCTGCCTGTCAATGCAGGAGACACAGGTTCGATCCCTGATCCAGGAAGATTCCACATGCTGCAGAGCAACTAAGTTCAGGTGCCACAACTATTGAGTCCACATGACGCAACTACTGAAGCTTGTGTGCCCTAGAGCCCATGCTGTGCAGCAAGAGAAGCCACTGAAATAAGAAACATGCTCACTGCAACATGCTCACTGCAAGAGAAAAGCCCTTGTGCAGCAACAAAGACCTAGAACGGTCATAAATAAATAAATAAATAAAATTATAGATAGGTAGATAGATAGATAGATAGATAGATACAAACATTTTGCAACATTTCTCACCTCTTATATGTCTTCCTTTTTATATCTCTCAGTTCCTTGCAAATTCCACTAACTCATTTGTCCCTTTTTGGTTTTCATTGCTACCCTGGAAAAACATCCAATCTAACTGAACTCAGATCAGCCATACCTGTGTCTAAACCTTTGCAAATGAATGTGACTGGCTGGCAAAAGCAGTCTAGAATAGTGATTGCTCTCATTTTAAAGTCATGACTTCTAAATATGTTTTCCTTGTTATTAATTTTCCTACAACTTTTAATTAATATTTTAAACCTTTTCTTCCTTCTTAAATTTCCAACACAACATCCAGAACTAAACTCACTCATAGATAATTACTTGCTTTTGAAAAACTTAATTTGCAATCAGAAAACACCTTTCCCAAGCTACAACCACATGCGCTAGTTATATTCATGCCATGCACTCTTAAACTGTAACTGAGTAAGTCATCTATAATCCTTTTCTAGGCTACCTTCTCTGGGTTTTTTTGCACTTGATTTCAACTGTTTTTGCCTACTGAATGTGGCTCCAGAAACTCAGTTCTCTGCAATGATCAAAGCCTTTCCCTTGAGTCATTCTTGCCAACATGGAAAGATATTAGAGCAACTTCAAATATATTTCTTTGTCCCTATGTTTTCTTACTTTTACTACCTCCACACCTCTGCTCTTTACAGCAATCTCCTCAAAAAGTCATCTATACGATTTTACTACTGTTTCCCTCTTCCTTTTTTGAATTTAGTCCAATTAGCTCTTCCCCATCACTCTAACAAAGCTCTTCTTATCAAAGCTGCAGTAAGATTTATGTGTCTAAACACAGGACAATTCTCAGGTCTTAGATTTCTTGATAACTTGTACTGCTCATATTTGCTTCTACAGCCAGCATTGATTCCCTCTCCTTCAGATGTGTTCAAGTTGTGCACTCATTTTTTTGTTGTTTTAAATTTTGGTCTCTTTTTATTGATTGTTCATTTTTTATTTATTTTTCATCCATCTTTATTCTTTGGCCTGTGTGGGCCTCCCATTGCTGTGGCCTCTCTCATTGCAGAGCACCGGCTCTGGGCACATGTGCTCCAGAGTGCTGGCTCCTAATTGGACACTGGTCCAGCCCATCTGGGACACGTGGGATTTTCCCAGGCCAGGGATTGAACTGGTGCCCCTTGCACTTCAAGGTGGACTTTTTACCCACTAGACCACCAGGGAAGCCCACCCCCACCCACCTCCCGCTTTTTTAAAATTTCGCCCAGCACATTAAACATTTTTTTCTCTATCTCCTTATTTCACTCATCTTCTCTTACTGGATTGTTGAGCCCCCTAACATCTCTCCCTAGTTCAGTTCTTGCCCCGCTTTAGTTAATTCTCAAAATAAAAGAATTTTTTTTTTTTAAACTTAGGTAAATCCTGTCACTACTCTCTTCAAAATTCTCCAATGGGTATTTTTTTCAGAGTAAAGTTCTTCTAAAGTCCTATGTTTTCTGATCCCCAATATTTCTCTGATTTGAGTCATTTCTCCTCTTCATCACTCTGCTCTAGCAATCAGGAAAGTGCCTTCTTCAAGGCTATGACTCTAACACACCAGGAAAGTGCTTTCTTCAGGGCTCTCAGACTCCCTACTCATTGCATCTGGAATATCCTTCCCCAAGATCTCCTTAGGTCTGGTTCCTTCTTTGCATTTGGATATCTGTTCAAGCATCATTTTCTATACTAGGTCATCCCAAACCACCTGGAATCAGCATTCTTATTCTCTTGGCAGTTAATATCTAAGTTAGATATTATTTTTACATTAGAGTTGAGGGAAAATGTTCACAAGATGTTATCCCCACATTAAAAAGAAGGAAAGAGAAACTCACAGTATCATTATTACAGTGTTAGTTTGTACCAGGGATTCTATGCTCTTTATGCCTCTTAACCTATTTAACCATACTATGAACTCTGTTAATCACAAATATCATGTAAAATGTCTAGAATCACACAACCATTAAGCTGCATAAATAAGCTGAGACAACACCTTTGAATGAATAATCTTTCACTCTATTGGCTTCTGATGTTATCACTCAAATCACACTGAATCATATATTAATTATAAATAGGTGTTCAGGGATTGGTTACACATATTTTTCAGTTAAATCTCTCCTCAAATAATTGATATTACCTGGACTATAATTTTTAAACTGGTAATCCCAGAGTAATTGGAAATTTTTTGTTGCTGGCATATCCTTATGGGCTCTGTTGCTACACTATTGTCTATATTGTAAATTTTTATCACAATCCTGGTCTCCCTAAGAGATAGTCTGTTTCTCTTCTCACGTGGGATTTTCCCAGGCCAGGGATTGAACTGGTGCCCTTGCACATTTTTCCTTTAAACTTTCGCCCAGCACATTAAACATTTTTTTCTCTATCTCCTTATTTCACTCATCTTCTCTTACTGGATTGTTGAGCCCCCTAACATCTCTCCCTAGTTCAGTTCTTGCCCCGCTTTAGTTAATTCTCAAAATAAAAGAATTTTTTTTTTTTAAACTTAGGTAAATCCTGTCACTACTCTCTTCAAAATTCTCCAATGGGTATTTTTTTCAGAGTAAAGTTCTTCTAAAGTCCTATGTTTTCTGATCCCCAATATTTCTCTGATTTGAGTCATTTCTCCTCTTCATCACTCTGCTCTAGCAATCAGGAAAGTGCCTTCTTCAAGGCTATGACTCTAACACACCAGGAAAGTGCTTTCTTCAGGGCTCTCAGACTCCCTACTCATTGCATCTGGAATATCCTTCCCCAAGATCTCCTTAGGTCTGGTTCCTTCTTTGCATTTGGATATCTGTTCAAGCATCATTTTCTATACTAGGTCATCCCAAACCACCTGGAATCAGCATTCTTATTCTCTTGGCAGTTAATATCTAAGTTAGATATTATTTTTACATTAGAGTTGAGGGAAAATGTTCACAAGATGTTATCCCCACATTAAAAAGAAGGAAAGAGAAACTCACAGTATCATTATTACAGTGTTAGTTTGTACCAGGGATTCTATGCTCTTTATGCCTCTTAACCTATTTAACCATACTATGAACTCTGTTAATCACAAATATCATGTAAAATGTCTAGAATCACACAACCATTAAGCTGCATAAATAAGCTGAGACAACACCTTTGAATGAATAATCTTTCACTCTATTGGCTTCTGATGTTATCACTCAAATCACACTGAATCATATATTAATTATAAATAGGTGTTCAGGGATTGGTTACACATATTTTTCAGTTAAATCTCTCCTCAAATAATTGATATTACCTGGACTATAATTTTTAAACTGGTAATCCCAGAGTAATTGGAAATTTTTTGTTGCTGGCATATCCTTATGGGCTCTGTTGCTACACTATTGTCTATATTGTAAATTTTTATCACAATCCTGGTCTCCCTAAGAGATAGTCTGTTTCTCTTCTTAACATAGAGTTGTTTGAGAAATTTCAGTACTTCTAAAATAATGCTGTCTCAGATTTTTTACTGCTTTTCATCTTTGGATACTTTTTGAAATATTACTCATGCAATTAGTTGACTATCACAACACCAATAGTGCCTAACTAACAATAGCCGGCATTACACAAAGCCATAAAATATTCAAAACTGAAGAAACACAAACGTCCTCTGTAAAGCAAGAATTGATGTAACTCTCTAATCTGATAATAGTAATAGTTATAAAATTAACATAGACAGGTATAGGTTTAAATTTTTCTTTCAAAGTTGCAACAATTTAAGACATCATCTGGCTTCTTAAATTACATTTTGTTTATAAATTATCTCTTAAGATATTCCTATGTTTATGCCCATCACTTACAAAAGTATTATTTTGTGTTATACATAGAAAGCTGTATTAATGATACTACTCATTAGTCTATATCAAAACCTAATTTTTGTTCCATTTTTTTTCACTCCTAATCTCTATTTTCCTTCCTATCATGTGATTGAAACCCATTTTACTGTGTTTGATGTTTTTAAACATTCATGTAATCATATAAAATATTTAGAATTATTTATAATTGTGTGTTTTTAATTTTTAAATATGATATTGGGTTATAAATCTTACTCTGCTTTTTTATCTTTTTTAAGCTTAGGGCTGCTTTTAAGTGCTATGTAATTTTTTTCTTCTGTTTATCTAGTTGTTTCTAATTGGTGAATAAAATCCCACAAATGTATGCCCACCTCGTTTTGCTTACTAACCTTCCAGTTACCTGGGGCGTCATGTCCTTACTGAAAAAATTGCAATAAATATTTTCCCAGTTGCTTTCATACAGGCCATGTGAGAATTTCTCTGAGATACAAATTTAGAACTGTGATCCTTGCCTGTAAGGGCTCTGCTCTACTTAATTGTAGTAAGTACTGCCAGTTACTTCCAGAATGTCTGTGCGAATCTAAATGCTCACAGTAACTCATTTCTCTCATGTTTTTCGGTCTGCTTTGCATTCTCAGTCATTTATTTTCCTTGGTTATCCCTTCTTTTCTACATATTGCCTATCTCATATATGTTCATGTATTGGCACTTAATAACAGAATGATAGAGATTTGATTTAGACAAAATGCCTCTCTCCTAATAATAATCTGTAATTTTAGCAAGAATTACTCATGCAATTAGTTGACTACCCAACACCAATAGTGCCTAACTAACAATAGCCGGCATTACACAAAGCCATAAAATATTCAAAACTGAAGAAACACAAACGTCCTCTGTAAAGCAAGAATTGATGTAACTCTCTAATCTGATAATAGTAATAGTTATAAAATTAACATAGACAGGTATAGGTTTAAATTTTTCTTTCAAAGTTGCAACAATTTAAGACATCATCTGGCTTCTTAAATTACATTTTGTTTATAAATTATCTCTTAAGATATTCCTATGTTTATGCCCATCACTTACAAAAGTATTATTTTGTGTTATACATAGAAAGCTGTATTAATGATACTACTCATTAGTCTATATACGCAAACCTAATTTTTGTTCCATTTTTTTTCACTCCTAATCTCTATTTTCCTTCCTATCATGTGATTGAAACCCATTTTACTGTGTTTGATGTTTTTAAACATTCATGTAATCATATAAAATATTTAGAATTATTTATAATTGTGTGTTTTTAATTTTTAAATATGATATTGGGTTATAAATCTTACTCTGCTTTTTTATCTTTTTTAAGCTTAGGGCTGCTTTTAAGTGCTATGTAATTTTTTTCTTCTGTTTATCTAGTTGTTTCTAATTGGTGAATAAAATCCCACAAATGTATGCCCACCTCGTTTTGCTTACTAACCTTCCAGTTACCTGGGGCGTCATGTCCTTACTGAAAAAATTGCAATAAATATTTTCCCAGTTGCTTTCATACAGGCCATGTGAGAATTTCTCTGAGATACAAATTTAGAACTGTGATCCTTGCCTGTAAGGGCTCTGCTCTACTTAATTGTAGTAAGTACTGCCAGTTACTTCCAGAATGTCTGTGCGAATCTAAATGCTCACAGTAACTCATTTCTCTCATGTTTTTCGGTCTGCTTTGCATTCTCAGTCATTTATTTTCCTTGGTTATCCCTTCTTTTCTACGCATATTGCCTATCTCATATATGTTCATGTATTGGCACTTAATAACAGAATGATAGAGATTTGATTTAGACAAAATGCCTCTCTCCTAATAATAGACTAATAGAGAGTAAAAGTAATTTGTGAGCTAAATCTGCACTTTTATAATTAATCATTTATTTCTTTGTCTTATAGTTGTCATCTTTTGACTTATTAGATCCCACATATGCAAGCTTCTTAAAGATAGGATCTATGCCCTAGATATTCTAATATTCATCCATTCATTTATTAAAATACTTATTAACTGCTTGTCTCATTATAGTAGTTTTCTAGGTACAGAAATACAGAAATACTTGCTAATACAGATGTTAGTAAGACCCCGTTTCTATCTTAAGCAGCTCAAGTTAATAGTGGAGTAAAGCATGAAAATAAATGATCAAAATGCAAAATAACTGCTGCTGTATAAGTATGTATACTATAGGGGTCATCTCTTTTCCATTTTGTTTAAGCTTCTTTGGCCTTGAAGCTAAGAGAGTAGAGCAAGGTAAATGTGTCTGTTTTCCTTTTCTTCCTCTTTGTCTACTTCATTCTCTGTTACTGCAGAGCAAGGACTATAAGAAAATAAGCAAAATGACTTCTTATAGTTAAATAGTCAGAATTGAGCTGAAGACTATTTTCTTCAAATATGTGCCTAAATATTGACTCTGTAACCAGTACCCCTTGCACTGCAAGGTGGACACTTTACCCATGGGGCCACCAGGGAAGCACTGTTTTTTTTTTTTTTTTTTTTTAATTGTAATGTTACCTTTTCAGAAAGGGCTTTCCTTATCACCTTATTAAGAATCACTTCATCCTTTTTATGCTTTATGTCAGCTTAAAAGACACACAGCTTGAGAGTTGGGAATTAGGTTTTATTGGGGGCAAAATGAGGACTGCAGCCTAGGAGACAGCAACTCAGATAACTCTGAGAGACTGCTCCAAAGAGACAGTGGGGAAGGTCACTACATAAGATTTTGGTGAACGTCGTGTTCAAGGTAATCAAGTTCTTATTTTACAAAAGGTTTTCTGGTAGTCACAAGGAGCTGATGTCACCGTGAAGGGACTTAGTGATTTTCTAGGTATGAAGAGATGTAGGGATTGGAATCATGAGAAATAGTCTGACTATCTAAAGACCTGTTCCACCAGTTTCCCTGAAGCACAAAATGCCTTACTCTCCACCTTGAATTCCCCTCAGGGGTTGTTGAAGGTCAGCAGCTGCAGCAGCATGGGGTTCCATCTCCCCAGACGCAGATGGCTAGTGCTCTAGTTGTTGTTCAGTCGGTGGCAATGCTCTTGGCAAGTGCTGATTTGTAGTTGACATTTATTTTGCTTATTGTCAAATAATCATATAACTTATTTATTTGTTAATTACTATTTCCCTGTACTAAAGGGTAAGCCCCATGAGGGCAGGGCTGTTTTCTTTTTGCTGTTTCCCCAGTAGTACTATAGCACCATGTCATTACAGTTTTGCTGAGTACATAGCTGACTGAATAAAGAAGTCACATTGAAAATTATAATTTAATCATAATAAAATTTGATTGTCAAATTTAAAGTAAAATACATATTATATTCATATTTATATATTCAATATATAGAGAATACAAGTTTATGTAATTTTATAATTGTATTCAGTTTGTGCTTTGCCTGCATTGATGTATTTGCTTTAAATGAACAATGTTGTTGTTATTCAAGTCACGAGTGACTTGAGCTTAGAATGATGGAATCATAAAATTTATAACCATTATAGCATTAGAGCTGATTCTTGTATTATTTGACCAAAAATCCTAAGATTCTTACTGATGATATTTCATGTATTACTATATTTAGATGACACTCCACACTATTGAATTTCTTGCTGCATTGCTTGATGTCAGTCATAGTTTGTTTCGACTTGTGAAATTAAGAGATGAAAAGGAAGGGGAGGAAAAAAAACAGAGTTATTTTTAAAAATTTAAAATAATTCAAACTATTTATATTGAAAGTGAACACATGACCTCAAACACACTGCCACAAAATCTGGCACCTTGGCATATTGACTACTTTAAGATGAAGGAATTTGAGATTGACAGGCACATGAAGGACTCAGTGGCCTCCCTGTTTTACCCTGAAGCCATAACACCCTTAGAGGTATCCCCCACTAAACCTAGAAGAAGTAATAGTCACTCAGTCATGTCAGCCTCCTTGTGAACCCCCATGGACTATAGCCCACCAGCCTCCTCTCTTCATGGGGATTCTCCAGGCATGAACACTGGAGTGGGTTGCTAATTCCTTCTCTAAAACCTGGAAGAAAGGAATATCCTTATCTTCAAAGATGGTGGGATCCCAAGAGGAATCTCAAAGAATGTTCATCACTGCTTTGCCCAGTTCACCACCCTTAGCTCATTCCCCTTGTTTCTTCTGTTGTTTTTCTGTGACTATTCACTCTTCATCAAACCTAATATAAAAATGTTCACTAACGTAATGCAGCAGTTTTGTAGTTGACATTATTTTGCTTATTGTCAAAATATAACTTATTTATTTGTTAATTACTATTTCCCTGTACTAAAGGGTAAGCCCCATGAGGGCAGGGCTGTTTTCTTTTTGCTGTTTCCCCAGTAGTACTATAGCACCATGTCATTACAGTTTTGCTGAGTACATAGCTGACTGAATAAAGAAGTCACATTGAAAATTATAATTTAATCATAATAAAATTTGATTGTCAAATTTAAAGTAAAATACATATTATATTCATATTTATATATTCAATATATAGAGAATACAAGTTTATGTAATTTTATAATTGTATTCAGTTTGTGCTTTGCCTGCATTGATGTATTTGCTTTAAATGAACAATGTTGTTGTTATTCAAGTCACGAGTGACTTGAGCTTAGAATGATGGAATCATAAAATTTATAACCATTATAGCATTAGAGCTGATTCTTGTATTATTTGACCAAAAATCCTAAGATTCTTACTGATGATATTTCATGTATTACTATATTTAGATGACACTCCACACTATTGAATTTCTTGCTGCATTGCTTGATGTCAGTCATAGTTTGTTTCGACTTGTGAAATTAAGAGATGAAAAGGAAGGGGAGGAAAAAAAACAGAGTTATTTTTAAAAATTTAAAATAATTCAAACTATTTATATTGAAAGTGAACACATGACCTCAAACACACTGCCACAAAATCTGGCACCTTGGCATATTGACTACTTTAAGATGAAGGAATTTGAGATTGACAGGCACATGAAGGACTCAGTGGCCTCCCTGTTTTACCCTGAAGCCATAACACCCTTAGAGGTATCCCCCACTAAACCTAGAAGAAGTAATAGTCACTCAGTCATGTCAGACTCTTTGTGACCCCCCCCCCCCCATGGACTATAGCCCACCAGCCTCCTCTCTTCATGGGGATTCTCCAGGCATGAACACTGGAGTGGGTTGCTAATTCCTTCTCTAAAACCTGGAAGAAAGGAATATCCTTATCTTCAAAGATGGTGGGATCCCAAGAGGAATCTCAAAGAATGTTCATCACTGCTTTGCCCAGTTCACCACCCTTAGCTCATTCCCCTTGTTTCTTCTGTTGTTTTTCTGTGACTATTCACTCTTCATCAAACCTAATATAAAAATGTTCAAGCTTAACCTTTTCTTCAAGTATTCATTTCCTCATAGAGCCTCCCATGTCTCATAAAACTTCCATTAAATAAATGTGCATGCTTTTCTCTTATTAATATGTCTTTTGACAATCTACTTTACAGGGCCCCAGCCAGAAAACCTAGAGTGGTAATAGAAAAAAATCATATTTTCCTCCCTTAAAAAGTATTCAAATTATTTCTTATCCTAAAGCAGAATAAGGTTTTACATAATTTATTATAAAATAATATGAAAGAAAACAGTTTGTTTTATATGAATAATAAATGCATATGGATATATATTTAAATATGTTATATATAAAGTTAATTAAAAAGAAAAGTGTAAGTAGGTGTATTCACTTTGAAAATGTTGATTTTTTTAGTTGAATATCAAGATTCAGCTAACTTTTTAGCCGACTTGTATATTTCAAGGCTTTCTACTCATTTAGCACATATTTATGCAACTGAAGACATACTGATCTTTTTTGTCACCTCAGGTTATGCATAACTCAATCCTTTACTTAAGTTAGGAAGTTCAGTTGTGCTTTAGTCTTGGCTTTTCATCTTGACTGTGAAACACAGGCTCTGGATCAAAGAGCTTAAAATCTCATCATCCTAAAGCTAGTAAGTGACAGAAAGGCTTTTCAATAGCTCTATAGAATTCACTTACATTGAGTAAATTATATGCCTCAGTCAAACATTTTTCAGAAGATTTTAGACAACATAATGTGCGTGGGAATTTCACCAGCTTGGTTTCTTCAGTAAGAAAGTTTTGTAATATAATTTCTGTGCTAATGCTTTTCATAAGCCCCAGATTTTATTACACTATCAGATTTGGAGTAAAACAAAGATGATACTCAAGGAACAAATTATGGAATTCTGAGTCACAGGAGTTATACAGCAAACAGGCAAATAAAGAAAAATAATAACTATTTGAAAATGTAAAACTAAAAGTGAATCTATCAGTTAATTGCTAGAGACATGTGGATTCCACTCAGTTTTTTAGCTATATTAAGAAATAAGCAACATTAGCTGTAATAAACAATTTAAAACAAAGACATTGGAACCAATTTAAAAAAACTTAAATTGGGCCTCACTCTATTGATAGTATATTAAAAATATGGAATATCTAAACTTTCTGCATTATACAACAAATAACAAGATGAAATATCTTGTTAAGAATGTGAGAATGTTTGTATTCTAATGCCAGGCCATCACAGTATTCCACTCTGTAGTGACCCTGATCCACTTCTTATATCTCATATAGCAATCACTTCATGTAACCCTACAATTTCGTGGCTCTGTGTGGCATCTGTATTGGAAGAGTACAAACTCTAGCTCTTCCATGAAAGACAATAGTCAATGTGGGAAGGAATGGAGAAACTTCAAGGCAGTAAACAGATGTAAAAAAGTCTCCTTGTCTTGTTTTCCAACAGCTGCCAATCACAGTATATCCACAACAAGACATCCTTGAGAACAAAGTCAGCCATCTCTTGGTGCTTGTCATCTTCACAGAGGACTCACAGCAGGCAGGATAGCAAGACTGGCTACCTGGGAAATCCAGGCTTGCGGATGTATAACAATGAGAATAATGTTAAACAAATGGACAAGGGTGGTATGCCTTGGATGCCCGTTTAGCTCACAGACTCCAGTGATTAGGAGAACAATGCAGTCTTCTTACCCATCCTAAAAGGCTCTGGATCAAAGAGCTTAAAATCACATCATCCTAAAGCTAGTAAGTGACAGAAAGGCTTTTCAATAGCTCTATAGAATTCACTTACATTGAGTAAATTATATGCCTCAGTCAAACATTTTCAGAAGATTTTAGACAACATAATGTGCGTGGGAATTTCACCAGCTTGGTTTCTTCAGTAAGAAAGTTTTGTAATATAATTTCTGTGCTAATGCTTTTCATAAGCCCCAGATTTTATTACACTATCAGATTTGGAGTAAAACAAAGATGATACTCAAGGAACAAATTATGGAATTCTGAGTCACAGGAGTTATACAGCAAACAGGCAAATAAAGAAAAATAATAACTATTTGAAAATGTAAAACTAAAAGTGAATCTATCAGTTAATTGCTAGAGACATGTGGATTCCACTCAGTTTTTTAGCTATATTAAGAAATAAGCAACATTAGCTGTAATAAACAATTTAAAACAAAGACTTTGGGAAACCCAAATTTTAAAAAAACTTAAATTGGGCCTCACTCTATTGATAGTATATTAAAAATATGGAATATCTAAACTTTCTGCATTATACAACAAATAACAAGATGAAATATCTTGTTAAGAATGTGAGAATGTTTGTATTCTAATGCCAGGCCATCACAGTATTCCACTCTGTAGTGACCCTGATCCACTTCTTATATCTCATATAGCAATCACTTCATGTAACCCTACAATTTCGTGGCTCTGTGTGGCATCTGTATTGGAAGAGTACAAACTCTAGCTCTTCCATGAAAGACAATAGTCAATGTGGGAAGGAATGGAGAAACTTCAAGGCAGTAAACAGATGTAAAAAAGTCTCCTTGTCTTGTTTTCCAACAGCTGCCAATCACAGTATATCCACAACAAGACATCCTTGAGAACAAAGTCAGCCATCTCTTGGTGCTTGTCATCTTCACAGAGGACTCACAGCAGGCAGGATAGCAAGACTGGCTACCTGGGAAATCCAGGCTTGCGGATGTATAACAATGAGAATAATGTTAAACAAATGGACAAGGGTGGTATGCCTTGGATGCCCGTTTAGCTCACAGACTCCAGTGATTAGGAGAACAATGCAGATCCCAAGAGAATTAACAACCAGTTTGTGTCAGGCCCTCCGTTTGGGCTGTGCTCTTTGCTTTTCATTGTCAAAAATAGCTAAAAACTGAGTGTTTTGCTTCACAGATTAAGACAATACCTCTTTATTCCTTTTCACAAATAGGATTACAGTATTATTTGCTTAAAACACACTTTGTTTTTTCTTTGGTTTGGTTCTTGTTTTTATTCTCAAATGCTTGATTGACACTACCCTGGGAGATGTCACTGTTTCTTTAGCAATCCTTGTAGTATCCTTGAGCACAGAGATGCCCTGAAGACTCTCTCCAGGTGTTTCCTCAGTGTAGCAAAAGAATGGCTTCTTGGAGGGTTCACTTGTCCACCACTGTAACATCAACTGATGTCTATTTGAAGAGTATATATAAGAAAGAAGACATTAAATGGTACAAGGCAGAAAGGAGGGAGACTAAGTTCTTAAGGGCCTCCATCTGAAAGCAGCATGTGTGGAATGTCGATTTAATAATAGAATTGACAGCTTTTCTCTGGTGTCACTCTGTAACAATGGTTCCTTTGACAGTTTATAAAATGGACTCTTTGTAAATGTCAGTAAGTGGCACTGCATACATTTGTGAATGCCCTACATAACTAGCATTCTCCCTGATGCTGCATTTTCAGGATCTGTCTCAAGAATCTTTCAAAATGACCCAAGGAATAGGTGTATGAAGACCTAGTGAACCTACCCCTGGATATAGTATTTAATGTTGAAACCCCATCACCCATCTGTATTGGAAGAGTACAAACTCTAGCTCTTCCATGAAAGACAATAGTCAATGTGGGAAGGAATGGAGAAACTTCAAGGCAGTAAACAGATGTAAAAAAGTCTCCTTGTCTTGTTTTCCAACAGCTGCCAATCACAGTATATCCACAACAAGACATCCTTGAGAACAAAGTCAGCCATCTCTTGGTGCTTGTCATCTTCACAGAGGACTCACAGCAGGCAGGATAGCAAGACTGGCTACCTGGGAAATCCAGGCTTGCGGATGTATAACAATGAGAATAATGTTAAACAAATGGACAAGGGTGGTATGCCTTGGATGCCCGTTTAGCTCACAGACTCCAGTGATTAGGAGAACAATGCAGATCCCAAGAGAATTAACAACCAGTTTGTGTCAGGCCCTCCGTTTGGGCTGTGCTCTTTGCTTTTCATTGTCAAAAATAGCTAAAAACTGAGTGTTTTGCTTCACAGATTAAGACAATACCTCTTTATTCCTTTTCACAAATAGGATTACAGTATTATTTGCTTAAAACACACTTTGTTTTTTCTTTGGTTTGGTTCTTGTTTTTATTCTCAAATGCTTGATTGACACTACCCTGGGAGATGTCACTGTTTCTTTAGCAATCCTTGTAGTATCCTTGAGCACAGAGATGCCCTGAAGACTCTCTCCAGGTGTTTCCTCAGTGTAGCAAAAGAATGGCTTCTTGGAGGGTTCACTTGTCCACCACTGTAACATCAACTGATGTCTATTTGAAGAGTATATATAAGAAAGAAGACATTAAATGGTACAAGGCAGAAAGGAGGGAGACTAAGTTCTTAAGGGCCTCCATCTGAAAGCAGCATGTGTGGAATGTCGATTTAATAATAGAATTGACAGCTTTTCTCTGGTGTCACTCTGTAACAATGGTTCCTTTGACAGTTTATAAAATGGACTCTTTGTAAATGTCAGTAAGTGGCACTGCATACATTTGTGAATGCCCTACATAACTAGCATTCTCCCTGATGCTGCATTTTCAGGATCTGTCTCAAGAATCTTTCAAAATGACCCAAGGAATAGGTGTATGAAGACCTAGTGAACCTACCCCAGGTACTGGATATAGTATTTAATGTTGAAACCCCATCATCATGAGGTCATAAATCAAAATGTTTAAGTAGTTTGGAAAATAGTCTTAGGTTAGAAGATATTTTGGGGCTGTGTTACTCTAACACTAACACAAATGCATCTAATCACTTAATAACTTTGTGATGAGCTTACTATGAACTAATTTCATTGTTTCAGGCTAAATTTGGCCTTTTGATGTAAAAATAGGTCAATCTCATGAATTGATTCAATCAACACCGTGTACAGACAGAAATGAATTTTCTTGAAAAATCTTGAATGGCACTGACAGCAAGAATTGAAGAACAATGTAGATGGAACAAAAATTTCTCAGTATTCTAGTTCTAGATTATATTAGATTATCCTTTGTGCTTTAAACATGTTTGTTTTTGCCTATTAGCATTGAATTAATTAGGAAAATCTTTAAAAATGCAGATGAATTTCTCAAATGTCCAAGATCAAATTCTTATTTAAACTTCAATGACTCACTCTATGTATATGAGCACAATGGTATTTTGTTATTTGAGCAGTGTTTCACAAATTATTGTTCCTAAGTGAGCAAATACATTCAAAGTATTTGAATCAAGATGACAAATATATGAATTTCATTATAGCCATCATGAAGAGAAGATTTGACCAGATCAATGACAATTTCATTCACTGTGCTAAAAAACTAAACTTATAAAATGCATCACATCTTTATAATAAGAATATTGAGCAATAGTTTTTAGTGATAGATGACAGAAACACATACATATGACTTTTAAAGGAATATATGATGATTCAGTAATCCTTTTAACCGTGTTTTATTTACTTGAAGAATAGTTTCTGCAGTATCCCAGTTATATGAAAATAGCAGCATATGATTTTCATATATAAATAATAGACATAAATTATAAACTATATATATTGTTAATTTTAACAATATATTGTTATATATATAGTTAATATATATAAATTATATATATACATATATTGTTATGCTAATACTGTCTAATTATTCAATAGTTCATAATTTTCAACATTCTACTCTGTATAGGATTAATTTAACTTGGAATAAAGAGATGTATAAACTAATTCTATAATTAATAAATAAAGTCTGGACCTAGAAAGAAACTTAAAGATCCATATACCTAATTTATCATTTAACCTGTGAGGAAACTAAAGCCACAAAATTCGCTGATTTTGTATGTTTTAAGACAAACTTTCTGATAGTAATCACAATAAATAACATGTTAATCAGAAGTTGTCAAATAATTTAAGGAATTTTAAAAAATGAGAATATAGAAAGACAACTCAAATTCTTTGTGAAACATCTCCATTTACACTGGTTATTTGCCCTGTATATGTGGACTATTGGGCAGGTGACAACAAAATGAAGATATATGCCTATATTGTGTTGTCACACACACAAACACGTGTGTGTCTATATGTGTGTGTGTGTGTGTGTGTGTGTGTGTGTGTACAGACCCACACACACATATATTCTATGAAGCTACTAAGAGTAAATCAAGTGTGATGTCAGTAACCATTATCTACTCTACTCTCAATACTGATTTTGGGGTTTCCCAAGTGGCACTAATGATAAAGAACTTGCCTTCCACTGCAGGTAGATGTGAGAGATGTAGGTTCCCTGGGTCAGGAAGGTACCCTGGAGGATGGCATGGCAACAGACTCTACTATTCTTGCCTGGAGAATCCTGTGGACAAAGAACCTGGCAGGCTATAGTTCATAGAGTCACAAGCAGTCAAACATGACTGAAGCCTCTTGACCATGCACTCAGTACTGATTTAACAGTTAACTTAAACTGATCAAAGGGCTTCCCTGGTAACTCAGCAAGTAAAGACTCTGCCTGCAGCGTGGGAGACCTGTGTTCAATTCCTGGGTTGGGAAGATCCCCTGGAGAAGGGAATGGCTACTTAATTCAGTATTCTTGCCTGGAGAAGTCAATGACCTGTCCATGAGTTCACATAGAGTTGGACACAACAGAGTGACTTTCACATGCACATACAAACTGATCTAAACAAAGTATTACCATTTTAAAGAGTTCAGAATCATTTAATTTAATGTAATAAATAATGTAGCCTATGAAATAGGAGAAAATATTTGCATTTCATATACCTGATAAGAGATTAATATTCATAATATATAAGAAACTCATATGATTCAATGGTGAAAAACCTCCAAATAATCTAATTTAAACTATTGATAGATAAACTAGACATTTTCCACAGAAAATAGTCAACAGGTGTATGAAAAGATCACTAGTCACTAGGGAAACACAAATCTAAACCAAACTGAAGTAATCCTAAAAATTGTTTTTGAATTTTAAAAAATGAGAATATAGAAAGACAACTCAAATTCTTTGTGAAACATCTCCATTTACACTGGTTATTTGCCCTGTATATGTGGACTATTGGGCAGGTGACAACAAAATGAAGATATATGCCTATATTGTGTTGTCACACACACAAACACGTGTGTGTCTATATGTGTGTGTGTGTGTGTGTGTGTGTGTGTGTGTACAGACCCACACACACATATATTCTATGAAGCTACTAAGAGTAAATCAAGTGTGATGTCAGTAACCATTATCTACTCTACTCTCAATACTGATTTTGGGGTTTCCCAAGTGGCACTAATGATAAAGAACTTGCCTTCCACTGCAGGTAGATGTGAGAGATGTAGGTTCCCTGGGTCAGGAAGGTACCCTGGAGGATGGCATGGCAACAGACTCTACTATTCTTGCCTGGAGAATCCTGTGGACAAAGAACCTGGCAGGCTATAGTTCATAGAGTCACAAGCAGTCAAACATGACTGAAGCCTCTTGACCATGCACTCAGTACTGATTTAACAGTTAACTTAAACTGATCAAAGGGCTTCCCTGGTAACTCAGCAAGTAAAGACTCTGCCTGCAGCGTGGGAGACCTGTGTTCAATTCCTGGGTTGGGAAGATCCCCTGGAGAAGGGAATGGCTACTTAATTCAGTATTCTTGCCTGGAGAAGTCAATGACCTGTCCATGAGTTCACATAGAGTTGGACACAACAGAGTGACTTTCACATGCACATACAAACTGATCTAAACAAAGTATTACCATTTTAAAGAGTTCAGAATCATTTAATTTAATGTAATAAATAATGTAGCCTATGAAATAGGAGAAAATATTTGCATTTCATATACCTGATAAGAGATTAATATTCATAATATATAAGAAACTCATATGATTCAATGGTGAAAAACCTCCAAATAATCTAATTTAAACTATTGATAGATAAACTAGACATTTTTCCACAGAAAAATAGTCAACAGGTGTATGAAAAGATCACTAGTCACTAGGGAAACACAAATCTAAACCAAACTGAAGTATCACTTCAAATCTATTAGAATGGCTTTTCACCAAAAAGAGAAGAAACAAAAATCTGTTAGAATGGTTTATCATTAAAAAGACAAGAAACAAGTCTTGGCCAAGCTGTAAATAAGAGGAAAGCCTTGTGACATCCCTGTCCTTTACCACCTCCTGAGCTTAATCAAACTCTTGTCCATTGACTCAGTGATGCCATCCAACCACCTCATCGTTGATCATTTGCTTCTCTTTTTGTGTCCTATTTTTCCTGGCATCAAAGTCTTTTCTAATGACTCATCTCTTTGTATCAGATGACTAAAGTGCTTCAGCTTCAGCATCAGTCCTTCCTGTAAACATTCAAGGTTGATTTCCCTTAGGATTGATTGGTTTGGCCTCCCTGCAGTCCAAGGGACTCCCAAGAGTCTTCTCCAGCACCACAATTCAAAGGCATCAAGTCTTTGGTGCTCAGCCTTCTTTATGTGCCAACTCTCAGATCTATACATGACTACTGGTAAAACCATAGCTGTGACTATGTGGACTTTTGTCCTTGTGTACAATACTATACATCTCTAAATCTTTTTGTAGTCCTCATCTATAAAGTAAATACATACATGAGAAGTTCTTCATATATTACATGATGTATGATAAGAGCATGATAATGCTAGTTAACTATCACTGATTGTTGCAAATGTGTTACTAATAGAACTAAACCACTTTTTAAATCCCATTGAGGGATTCCAGTGAGGCCAGTGAGAGAATGCTCATGGTGGGTGCAGGCAGATGACAACATATGTGTATGTGGTTTAATATTGTCATTTTATGTTTTCAAAATATTTATTTTGGGAATTCAAGTATAGAAAAACAAAAACTTGAAAATAGTTGTGCAGCCATTAGGGGCATGTTTTATGAATAAAAGCAGGACTGTGGAGGTGAAATTTAACCTGTCAAGACTTTGAAGGTGGTAGGAGCAGGAGAATATCATAATCAAAGTGGGGCATATCAAACTATAGATGGAGAAAATTGATTAAGGCTTCTTTGCAATCTTATGTCCACAAGAATAAAATAAAATGAGTATGAGATAGGGAAACTTGGTGTGCCACTGTGCATGGAGTTGCAACAAGTTGGACAAGACTTAGCAACTCACAACAACAATATGAGATGAGCTATACACTAATTGATTGTAATACATTGCATTGAAACTTCAGCAGTGTAGGTATATGTTCTTCAGGCATAGAACATGGAAAAAAATAACCAGAGTTAGGTTCACACACTGTTTGTTCAAGAAAGTGTTTGATCTACTTTTAGGATGTTCTCATGGTGGAGATGGAAAGCTGAACTACCAAGTGTATGGATACTAGATGTTAAGATAAAACCATTCAAATGTATGGTACATGTAGTTGAGAGCAATAGGTACAGATTTAGAGTAACCAGTGTGTGATCCTGAACAATTCAACATAACAAATAAATGTTTCTAATTACTATTATCAACATTGTGATCACAAGTTTGGATTTTAATGAAAAAAATCTTCACGAAGCATTATGAATCCACGCTTTGCCCGGTGAACTACCCATTACAAGTCATTTAAATGAGCTTTAATATCAAGCTCTTATAATAGTTCATTCTCATGCAACTCTTGACTAACTCTATATGGATTATTAACTTGATTATTTGTAGAAAGGCAGTCACCACAAATATTTAATGCCAATGCTGTTTACTTGGCCTTTCCTAGATACTTTGGGCTCAATATCTTTGGATCATGATTGTCTCCATGTGGGGGATTAAACAAGAAAACACTCGAAGGGCCTTATCAGTGAAAAACTCAGCTGTGTTCACCAAAACAGCCATCCTGCCCCCCAAATTCATTAAACTACCCTTTGTGAGGCCAGTGAGAGAATGCTCATGGTGGGTGCAGGCAGATGACAACATATGTGTATGTGGTTTAATATTGTCATTTTATGTTTTCAAAATATTTATTTTGGGAATTCAAGTATAGAAAAACAAAAACTTGAAAATAGTTGTGCAGCCATTAGGGGCATGTTTTATGAATAAAAGCAGGACTGTGGAGGTGAAATTTAACCTGTCAAGACTTTGAAGGTGGTAGGAGCAGGAGAATATCATAATCAAAGTGGGGCATATCAAACTATAGATGGAGAAAATTGATTAAGGCTTCTTTGCAATCTTATGTCCACAAGAATAAAATAAAATGAGTATGAGATAGGGAAACTTGGTGTGCCACTGTGCATGGAGTTGCAACAAGTTGGACAAGACTTAGCAACTCACAACAACAATATGAGATGAGCTATACACTAATTGATTGTAATACATTGCATTGAAACTTCAGCAGTGTAGGTATATGTTCTTCAGGCATAGAACATGGAAAAAAATAACCAGAGTTAGGTTCACACACTGTTTGTTCAAGAAAGTGTTTGATCTACTTTTAGGATGTTCTCATGGTGGAGATGGAAAGCTGAACTACCAAGTGTATGGATACTAGATGTTAAGATAAAACCATTCAAATGTATGGTACATGTAGTTGAGAGCAATAGGTACAGATTTAGAGTAACCAGTGTGTGATCCTGAACAATTCAACATAACAAATAAATGTTTCTAATTACTATTATCAACATTGTGATCACAAGTTTGGATTTTAATGAAAAAAATCTTCACGAAGCATTATGAATCCACGCTTTGCCCGGTGAACTACCCATTACAAGTCATTTAAATGAGCTTTAATATCAAGCTCTTATAATAGTTCATTCTCATGCAACTCTTGACTAACTCTATATGGATTATTAACTTGATTATTTGTAGAAAGGCAGTCACCACAAATATTTAATGCCAATGCTGTTTACTTGGCCTTTCCTAGATACTTTGGGCTCAATATCTTTGGATCATGATTGTCTCCATGTGGGGGATTAAACAAGAAAACACTCGAAGGGCCTTATCAGTGAAAAAACTCAGCTGTGTTCACCAAAACAGCCATCCTGCATTCATTAAACTCCCCTTCCAAACATTCTATCCTTTGGAGATGAGAACCTTCCAACTGGATAATTTCGTTATTTCAGATTGGAAGACAGCACATATTTCAGTGTGCATTAGTTCTCTGACATCCTCATTTATAAATGAGTGACCTGTGAATTTACTTACCACGAAACAATTCCACAAAGTATGATCATGCTATATCAACTGAAAACAAAACAAAATTGAGTTTTTGTAACACAAATGCCAAATATGTCAGTGGAATAACTGAACTCTTTTTAAATTGAGGTTATAGGCCATACAATAGCGTTTCTAGTTAAAAAAATAAAATAAATTATTAAGTGATGGTTTTCTCAAACCATATAAATTTGCCAAGAGCAGTTGATGATTCCACATGGTTTTGAATTTTATCTGTTTAAGGAGTAAATAAAAGGAATTTGAGTGGTATTTCAATGTTCTGGAACAGACGCTTATATGTTTCTGTGTATATTGCTGAAAATGTGGCATGTGAAATATTTAAGTTCACTTCATTGCAGTCTTAAAGAAGGATTGAAATGGATCAAGAACTATATACAATCAGTGAGCCATCCAAGTCAAGCTTATGTGAAGATAGAAAATTCTCCATAAATGTGATACAGAACATTAACTATAAATGTAGCCATGGCCTCCCATTTCATTGATGATTTTCAATATCCTTCTCAAGTGTTATGTAAGTATAATCCATCAAAAATTCAGACAGAGGACGTCCCTATTGGCTCAGTAAAAAAGACTGCCTGCCCAAGGCAGGAGACATGGGTTTTATCCTTGGTCCAGGAAGATCCCACATGTTGTAGAGCAACTAAGCCCATGTGCCACAACTACTGAGCCTGCTCTCTAGAACCTGGAAGGCATAACTATTGAAGCCCACACCTCCTACAGTCTATGCCCCACAATAAGAGAAGCCACTCCAATGAGAATCCCAGGCAGCACAAGTGGAGAGTAGCTCCCATTCACCACAAGAGAAAAGTGTCTCCAGTAAGTAAGACCCAGCACAGCCAAAAATAAATAAATAAATAAAAATGGAAAAATTCAGACATAAAAGCCAGATAATAAACAAAACCTTCCTCATCAAAACCCTTATATGAGAGGCATAGCTTTCCTAGAATTTAAAAACAGCGATCGTTATATTAGAGAAGGCAGATTTAACTTAAATAAACTGACCACGTAGCAAGCTATGCTACTCCACATTTCTTTGTATCACATTATTGTGAGAGGTGGTCAGTCATGGTGCTTTCATAAAGACAGTGTGTATGATGTCTAAATTATTGCTTATTCAAACAAATATATCCATCCATCAATAGTCAAACTCTTGCTAGTGTTCAAATGAACAGAACACATCTTTTGCAGTTCTCAGAGAGATGTGATGTAAAATCATTCATGATAGCAGAACTTCTGCATCAGATGATATAAAAAATTTAGTCAAAATGAGCCATTAAAAGAATAAGTTTAGAGTGAATTAATATTTCTATAAAAAAAAAAGTGATGGTTTTCTCAAACCATATAAATTTGCCAAGAGCAGTGATTCCACATGGTTTTGAAATGAAGGATAAATAAAAGGAATTTGAGTGGTATTTCAATGTTCTGGAACAGACGCTTATATGTTTCTGTGTATATTGCTGAAAATGTGGCATGTGAAATATTTAAGTTCACTTCATTGCAGTCTTAAAGAAGGATTGAAATGGATCAAGAACTATATACAATCAGTGAGCCATCCAAGTCAAGCTTATGTGAAGATAGAAAATTCTCCATAAATGTGATACAGAACATTAACTATAAATGTAGCCATGGCCTCCCATTTCATTGATGATTTTCAATATCCTTCTCAAGTGTTATGTAAGTATAATCCATCAAAAATTCAGACAGAGGACGTCCCTATTGGCTCAGTAAAAAAGACTGCCTGCCCAAGGCAGGAGACATGGGTTTTATCCTTGGTCCAGGAAGATCCCACATGTTGTAGAGCAACTAAGCCCATGTGCCACAACTACTGAGCCTGCTCTCTAGAACCTGGAAGGCATAACTATTGAAGCCCACACCTCCTACAGTCTATGCCCCACAATAAGAGAAGCCACTCCAATGAGAATCCCAGGCAGCACAAGTGGAGAGTAGCTCCCATTCACCACAAGAGAAAAGTGTCTCCAGTAAGTAAGACCCAGCACAGCCAAAAATAAATAAATAAATAAAAATGGAAAAATTCAGACATAAAAGCCAGATAATAAACAAAACCTTCCTCATCAAAACCCTTATATGAGAGGCATAGCTTTCCTAGAATTTAAAAACAGCGATCGTTATATTAGAGAAGGCAGATTTAACTTAAATAAACTGACCACGTAGCAAGCTATGCTACTCCACATTTCTTTGTATCACATTATTGTGAGAGGTGGTCAGTCATGGTGCTTTCATAAAGACAGTGTGTATGATGTCTAAATTATTGCTTATTCAAACAAATATATCCATCCATCAATAGTCAAACTCTTGCTAGTGTTCAAATGAACAGAACACATCTTTTGCAGTTCTCAGAGAGATGTGATGTAAAAATCATTCATGATAGCAGAACTTCTGCATCAGATGATATAAAAAAATTTAGTCAAAATGAGCCATTAAAAGAATAAGTTTAGAGTGAATTAATAATTATTGCCTTATTGTGATTTTTCTACATGTCATTATACTGATGTTCCCATACATTTTATCTGATACATTGTGTGGATTCTACTCAAAATGCAACTTTGAATATTATAGTTTCAACAGTAAATTCAGAGGTTTAAGAAAAAAAAAAAAAAAGAGAGAGAGAGAGAGAGAGCATATACTAGTCTTGTTTTTATTGCAGCTATAACCAATTACCATGAATATAGTGGCTCAAAACAACTCACATTTATTTTCTTTCAAATTGGTCGTTCAGAAGTTTAACAAAGGTTTCACTATGTTAAAATTAAGTTGTAGGATGGACTGTGTTCTTTCTAAACCCTCTAGAGGTGAATCCATGTTTTTCTCTTTTCTGGCTCCTGTAGCCACCCTCTTCCTCCTTTATTAGAGCCAGGAACAACACATCTCTCTGACCTTCAGTTGTTGCATCTCTATCAGATCCAGTCTGGAAAGGTCCTTTACTTTTAAGAACTCATGACTAGGTTGAGCCAACAAGGATAATCCAGGGTGATACTCCCATGCCGAAGTCTTCAACCTTAATAGCATTCACAAGGGTGCTTTTATTCTGTGAAATACTGTATTCACGCGTATGGTGGATGCCTACCACAAAGTGGAAATGTAACACATGATTAAAGCGTATTTGACTGCAGTTACAATTGATTGTAATTGGCTTTCTTGCTCCAATTTTTGTCAGCATTGTTTGTTCAATCTCTACTTTCATGTTATTCAGTTATTCAGACATTTTAAAATAATCTGAATCAAAATTCTGGCATCCATCACAGGGTGTGGAAATAGCGTTCTACCCTTCGCTGCAGACACTGCAGAGTTTTGTTTTGATCAGTCATGGTGCTTTCATAAAGACAGTGTGTATGATGTCTAAATTATTGCTTATTCAAACAAATATATCCATCCATCAATAGTCAAACTCTTGCTAGTGTTCAAATGAACAGAACACATCTTTTGCAGTTCTCAGAGAGATGTGATGTAAAAATCATTCATGATAGCAGAACTTCTGCATCAGATGATATAAAAAAATTTAGTCAAAATGAGCCATTAAAAGAATAAGTTTAGAGTGAATTAATAATTATTGCCTTATTGTGATTTTTCTACATGTCATTATACTGATGTTCCCATACATTTTATCTGATACATTGTGTGGATTCTACTCAAAATGCAACTTTGAATATTATAGTTTCAACAGTAAATTCAGAGGTTTAAGAAAAAAAAAAAAAAAGAGAGAGAGAGGCATATACTAGTCTTGTTTTTATTGCAGCTATAACCAATTACCATGAATATAGTGGCTCAAAACAACTCACATTTATTTTCTTTCAAATTGGTCGTTCAGAAGTTTAACAAAGGTTTCACTATGTTAAAATTAAGTTGTAGGATGGACTGTGTTCTTTCTAAACCCTCTAGAGGTGAATCCATGTTTTTCTCTTTTCTGGCTCCTGTAGCCACCCTCTTCCTCCTTTATTAGAGCCAGGAACAACACATCTCTCTGACCTTCAGTTGTTGCATCTCTATCAGATCCAGTCTGGAAAGGTCCTTTACTTTTAAGAACTCATGACTAGGTTGAGCCAACAAGGATAATCCAGGGTGATACTCCCATGCCGAAGTCTTCAACCTTAATAGCATTCACAAGGGTGCTTTTATTCTGTGAAATACTGTATTCACGCGTATGGTGGATGCCTACCACAAAGTGGAAATGTAACACATGATTAAAGCGTATTTGACTGCAGTTACAATTGATTGTAATTGGCTTTCTTGCTCCAATTTTTGTCAGCATTGTTTGTTCAATCTCTACTTTCATGTTATTCAGTTATTCAGACATTTTAAAATAATCTGAATCAAAATTCTGGCATCCATCACAGGGTGTGGAAATAACTTTCTACCCTTCGCGCTGCAGACACTGCAGAGTTTTCTGGTTTGGTGTGTACAGACAGCAGTTTGGAGATACTCTCCAAAGTCCTTGGCAATTCTTACAGCTAAGAGGATTCTGAAAACATTATTTTGCACTTACAGACCTTTAGCTTTGCACTTAGACAAGCCTTTTTTCTTTTGAGATAACTTAAAATTGATATATGGTAAAGTATTTTGAATCTTATCGACTCTTCAATAAGAATACCTAGCTATGATGCTTTTATAGGTTTTGGTGAACTTTACCAAATAACTCAATCTTTCTCGTGCTTTATTTTCTTATTTGTATTTATTCTTATCTTATCTCATCATGTAGGGATGAGGGTCAAATGCACTGATGTTAGATTTGTATCAATTAGATACTATACAAATGTTAATTATTAATAATTTATTCCTTTAG
Source organism: Tragulus kanchil (assembly GCA_022376925.1). Classification (NCBI taxonomy): domain Eukaryota; kingdom Metazoa; phylum Chordata; class Mammalia; order Artiodactyla; family Tragulidae; genus Tragulus; species Tragulus kanchil. Next base: position 87,030,889 of record JAIOJX010000028.1, on the reverse strand, counting down.
CACACGCAATATTATTTTCATTTTAATTAAAACAGTAAATCACTTAATACATACACATACACTCATATGCACACAGAGAAAAAGACAAGTGAAACAATTAACTAGGTGGCTCAAGAAATAGTTCTAGGGCTTTCCTGGTGGTCCAGTGGGTAAGGACACCACCTTGCAGTGCATGAGGCGCTGGTTCCATCCCAGGCCTGGGACGATCCCACGTGCCGTGGAGCGGCTGGACTGATCTGTCCAACTACCAAGCCAGAGCTCTGAAGCGCATGCACCCAGAGCTGGTGCTCTGCAAAGAGAGAGGCCACTGCGATGGGAGGCCCACACAGACCAAAGAACAAAGATAAATAAATGAAAGATCAATAGAAGTGGCCAAAAAATAAAAATAGTTCTAGAACTTTCACTTTTGGTGTCTTTTTCTTTACATGGAACCACTTTAAAAATTCCGAATCCTCTCTTGTGATGTGGCGGAGGCCTGGGGAAGGACCAGGTTTTAAATTGTCCCACGGTAGCATACATTAAATTCCTAAGACCCTGTAGGTTGATAAATTAAGGCCCTCATTCCACTTTTCTTCTCGTAGAAATGTTTCAAAATAAAGCATCTCAGAGAAAGTTACAGGCACTCAAGAGGCCTATCTGCTAACAAAGAGACTGAACTTGTCTTTCCAGTTTGCCTCTAAGCAAGAAAGAAGTAGGGAAGTGGATATAGTTTCTTCTTAGTTGTGCTTATCTGTGCCCACTTCCATTAATGCTTTAATTTTCAAACTAATTTCGGTTAAGGCCTTGCGTGTTCAGGAAATACAACTGGAACTTTCATAAATTCTAAAAGAAATGCTATGTGGTTGAATTTACATATTATCTTTTCTTGGAGGCTCTGGGCACCTGCTGCATTTCAGATTCATATGATCCACCCTACAGAAGCACATAATGCTTTCTGAAAGATCCTTCTGCCAGGGGGCTCTCAATAAATCCCTCTGCAGCCAGACAAGTTGGCCTTTATTTTCTGTATTGCTCTGGGCATCTCACATGACATTCCCAAATAAGGTATTGTGCTACAAGCCTGTTCTGATTGCTAGTAATGACTTAACTGCAAAGGAATTATAACAGTATGAATAACAGTGGTTTGCACTGTGAATGTCCTCCCTACTCCAAAAAGGCCAGAGCAACAAATAGAAAATGCTTCTCACTCGCCAGTATGAAGGGATAAAAGTCAGAAGACTACAACGTCTGCTAATCTGTAAACACTGATTGTTCATTCAAAGCAGGAAGCAAAACAAATGTCAAATGAGTGATGGCATTAGCCATTTTGCTGTGTGCAAAGGCACTTATATAAGGGAAATGAAAATAAAGCAAAAATTGTATTCAAATACAAAACACTTGGGTGGAAAAAGGCTTTTGCTTCCAAACTTGTTAAACAGAACATTCTTGTGCATTTTGACTTGGTTTTTGTTAAAATCACATTACTCTAGTTATGAGATATGTGTCTTTCCCCATATAGTCTACCTAGGATTATAAATCAGTATCAGAGAACTACAAAATTAAATTTATGTTCTAAATTCTTTTTCTTTACATGGAACCACTTTAAAAATTCCGAATCCTCTCTTGTGATGTGGCGGAGGCCTGGGGAAGGACCAGGTTTTAAATTGTCCCACGGTAGCATACATTAAATTCCTAAGACCCTGTAGGTTGATAAATTAAGGCCCTCATTCCACTTTTCTTCTCGTAGAAATGTTTCAAAATAAAGCATCTCAGAGAAAGTTACAGGCACTCAAGAGGCCTATCTGCTAACAAAGAGACTGAACTTGTCTTTCCAGTTTGCCTCTAAGCAAGAAAGAAGTAGGGAAGTGGATATAGTTTCTTCTTAGTTGTGCTTATCTGTGCCCACTTCCATTAATGCTTTAATTTTCAAACTAATTTCGGTTAAGGCCTTGCGTGTTCAGGAAATACAACTGGAACTTTCATAAATTCTAAAAGAAATGCTATGTGGTTGAATTTACATATTATCTTTTCTTGGAGGCTCTGGGCACCTGCTGCATTTCAGATTCATATGATCCACCCTACAGAAGCACATAATGCTTTCTGAAAGATCCTTCTGCCAGGGGGCTCTCAATAAATCCCTCTGCAGCCAGACAAGTTGGCCTTTATTTTCTGTATTGCTCTGGGCATCTCACATGACATTCCCAAATAAGGTATTGTGCTACAAGCCTGTTCTGATTGCTAGTAATGACTTAACTGCAAAGGAATTATAACAGTATGAATAACAGTGGTTTGCACTGTGAATGTCCTCCCTACCCCAAAAAAGGCCAGAGCAACAAATAGAAAATGCTTCTCACTCGCCAGTATGAAGGGATAAAAGTCAGAAGACTACAACGTCTGCTAATCTGTAAACACTGATTGTTCATTCAAAGCAGGAAGCAAAACAAATGTCAAATGAGTGATGGCATTAGCCATTTTGCTGTGTGCAAAGGCACTTATATAAGGGAAATGAAAATAAAGCAAAAATTGTATTCAAATACAAAACACTTGGGTGGAAAAAGGCTTTTGCTTCCAAACTTGTTAAACAGAACATTCTTGTGCATTTTGACTTGGTTTTTGTTAAAATCACATTACTCTAGTTATGAGATATGTGTCTTTCCCCATATAGTCTACCTAGGATTATAAATCAGTATCAGAGAACTACAAAATTAAATTTATGTTCTAAATTCTACTGTATACCTCTTGCTTCAAAAAAGCATTTGAGTTACTTTTCACAAATAAATATAGCATCATTTTTTAATAGCACAGAAGTTAGAGAAGGAAACAGATAATAAATGACATTATTTATTGCATAGTATGTAAGGATAAACACGAATTAAAGAAGTTACCCACTGAAGGGTCAGTAAATATTCCTATAACATATGTACAACCTCAGTCATTTATTTACTGAATTGACTTTTAAACTCTAGAATTGTACTGTACGGTTAAAGGTTATAGATTGGATGCAGCCTTTGTATCACATTATAAGTTAGGACATCTATTCTACTTCCCATGATACTGTATGCCTCAAGATATTCATTTCATAAAAGGTGAGAAATGAAGAGACCTTCCAGTCTAGAGACTGACAATTCCTTTTAGCTTTTAGAAACCTAAAATTGATAATATCATCCAATATAGGACTTTACATGTTGTCATGAATAGCCTTTCATTCATAACTTTGAATAGATGTTATATTCAATTAATAATCTTGCTCTGCCTACTTACTTTAAAGCATCTTTGGGTTCTAAAATAGAACAGATGCATGAACTCTCTGAATAATTTCAAAAATCCATCTACTTGGATATATCTTTTACACAGGTACCCTTTCCCCTTAAGGGTCTGATTTAATTGCTTCTTTCCATGACCTCATGATGGTGTTTCTTTTTCTAAACATCTATTCTACTTCCCATGATACTGTATGCCTCAAGTCCAGAATCCTGACATCTTGGCAAGCCAGATGCATCCTGGTATCTCAGAATGGTAGGGATATCTTCCACAACTGCAGCTACCTGTAGTGATTTGCTGGCTATACAACTACCAGATGAGTTCTGGGTTTGGAGATCTACTTCCTCCTCTTGCTCTCTATGTTTGAACACACACTTGCTGTGTGCAAAGGCACTTATATAAGGGAAATGAAAATAAAGCAAAATTGTATTCAAATACAAAACACTTGGGTGGAAAAAGGCTTTTGCTTCCAAACTTGTTAAACAGAACATTCTTGTGCATTTTGACTTGGTTTTTGTTAAAATCACATTACTCTAGTTATGAGATATGTGTCTTTCCCCATATAGTCTACCTAGGATTATAAATCAGTATCAGAGAACTACAAAATTAAATTTATGTTCTAAATTCTACTGTATACCTCTTGCTTCAAAAAAGCATTTGAGTTACTTTTCACAAATAAATATAGCATCATTTTTTAATAGCACAGAAGTTAGAGAAGGAAACAGATAATAAATGACATTATTTATTGCATAGTATGTAAGGATAAACACGAATTAAAGAAGTTACCCACTGAAGGGTCAGTAAATATTCCTATAACATATGTACAACCTCAGTCATTTATTTACTGAATTGACTTTTAAACTCTAGAATTGTACTGTACGGTTAAAGGTTATAGATTGGATGCAGCCTTTGTATCACATTATAAGTTAGGACATCTATTCTACTTCCCATGATACTGTATGCCTCAAGATATTCATTTCATAAAAGGTGAGAAATGAAGAGACCTTCCAGTCTAGAGACTGACAATTCCTTTTAGCTTTTAGAAACCTAAAATTGATAATATCATCCAATATAGGACTTTACATGTTGTCATGAATAGCCTTTCATTCATAACTTTGAATAGATGTTATATTCAATTAATAATCTTGCTCTGCCTACTTACTTTAAAGCATCTTTGGGTTCTAAAATAGAACAGATGCATGAACTCTCTGAATAATTTCAAAAATCCATCTACTTGGATATATCTTTTACACAGGTACCCTTTCCCCTTAAGGGTCTGATTTAATTGCTTCTTTCCATGACCTCATGATGGTGTTTCTTTTTCTAAACATCTATTCTACTTCCCATGATACTGTATGCCTCAAGTCCAGAATCCTGACATCTTGGCAAGCCAGATGCATCCTGGTATCTCAGAATGGTAGGGATATCTTCCACAACTGCAGCTACCTGTAGTGATTTGCTGGCTATACAACTACCAGATGAGTTCTGGGTTTGGAGATCTACTTCCTCCTCTTGCTCTCTATGTTTGAACACACACTTGCCCATGGGACAAAAAACGGCTTACACTTGGGATTTTTGAATAACTGCCAGGAAAGAATTGCCTATGAGAATGTTCATTTCCCAGGTTCCCAGAGCATGCACTAAACTTG